>JAEAOA010001035.1:0-710000 GCA_016746295.1 Potamilus streckersoni | reverse complement strand
AATCAAGCTGTTATGCACATTACTTTTTATCACATTGTAGCTACCCTGAATTTATTCATTCATTTTACTGCCAAATATGGAGGTTTCTGTTAAAAGTACAGGTAAACATCGTCATGCATTCGTATACTCTTTCATTTTCAAGATTCCTCACAAAAGAGTTGGTATTGTGAGAGACAATTTAACTATGGAAAAAAAAGATGTCCTACTGTTCGGTCCACATTCTGAGATATGAACTTGCAATATAATCAAAAAGGTAACTTATTTTACATATGTTTTATAGCGAAATATAGCTACAACAACCTTCTCATGTAAATAAGCCCAACTGACACAAATTTAGGTCGTTAAATAAGGATTTCTTTATACAAAAGATTAGAATATAAGGTCTCACTTTGCAGGGAAATGAAATTATATCGAAATACACAACTGTTCGCTGATCAGTTTTCTTTTTAAGAGAAGTTTACTGTATTAAGGGTTTTAATAGTTACTGACTCATGAAGGTTTACACACAATTATCGCTCTAACATTTCAAGATTGACAATGAATATAATTTCTGTCACACAGACGTATGAATCACGTGAATATATATTTCTTATTGGAATCATGAAGCAACCAAAACTGGAAATCCATGAAGGTTTCATTTAATTGTTTAGATATATTTAGTATCCCATCATATATATTAATTTATTTCATTTGCTTAAAGCGACATTTCCTAATAATAATCTGTTAAATAATGAAAATATCTGAATTCTCTCAGTGTTTTTTAACCCGTGCTTACTTTGTGGAGCACTCTGCTATTATTTTCCCCAAGAATATTTATACATTCGTGAGAGGAATTGCATCTATTTCATATGAACGTATTTAGTATGTAAATCACAGTTCACATTATGGACGTATTTAGTATGTAAATCACAGTTCACATTATGAACGTATTTAGTATGTAGATCACAGTTCACATTATGAACGCATTTAGTATGTAAATCACAGTTCACATTATGAACGTATTTAGTATGTAAATCACAATTCACATTATGAACGTATTTAGTATGTAAATCACAATTCACATAGTTGTGGGATTATTTCAGTACAGTTTCGTTAATGTGATAGATTTGTTTTAGATTCCTCTATATAACACATTAACAAAGATGAAAATGATAAGAATTATTCAAATTATATTTCTGTATATGCACAAAAACTATAAATAATATTTAATCCACTCTCCATTCATGCCATTGCCTTGACAGTATTTAAAGGGAAGATAATAGACCACATATTCATATCACTTTCTTTAACTACTAATTTTCAAAGCACAATATACTATTGTTGTAATGAGCCATGAAGAGAATATTACATAAGAAAGACAGGAAAGCTATATTTGCATTCAGAATAAATCCTTTATATTCATTTTCAAGGCTTTGTAATAGTGAACGTATTTCATGTGAAGAGACACTCTCTCTTTTTGCACTGAGTTTCATATTCAGAAATGTTAACATAAAATAAATATGCAACTCTTTGATTCATTTGGAATCCGATTTGCGTTCGCTCTACATACGTCTTCACCACCATTTTGTAAACTTTTTTGTTTGCTTTTTACCAGTTTGCAGCTGAAATAAAAACAAGATACACAATGTAATTGTATTTCAAAACAAATTGAATATATGTCACAGAATAAGGCAAGAAATATTAGGTTTCGCCTTAGACGAATTGATCATTTTCGTATAACGACACAGTAAACCTTCTTGCTGTACTTTATTATATCGCTTCACAGCGCTGGCAGCATGTGTGGTAAATCCACAGCAGTACCATTTTGTGATGAGATAACTTTGAAACGATACCTAATCAAGATGGGGGAAAAAAACGGAAATTCCCAAGGACAATTTAATTTGGTGTAAGATCCTCTATCGTCCGAACATTTAAAATGAATTTTGAATTGAAAAGGGACAGCAAGTAGATTATGACAAACAGAATATTTAATTGAAAAGGGGGACAGCAAGTAGATTATGACAAACTGAATATTTAATTGAAAAGGGAGAGCAAGTAGATTTTGACAAATTGAACATTTAATTGAAAAAGGACAGAAAGTAGATTATAACAAACTGAACATTGAATTGAAAAGGGACAGCAAGTAGATTATGACAAACTGAATATTAAATTGAAAACAGACAACAATTAGATTATAACAAACTGAACGTTGAGTTGAAAAGGGACAGTAAGTAGATTATGACAAACTGAATATTGAATTGAAAAGGGACAGCAAGTAGATTATGACAAACTGAATATTGAATTGAAAAGGGAGAGCATGTAGATTTTGACAATTGAATATTGAATTAAAAAAGTACAACAAGTAGATTATGAAAAATTGAATATTGAATTGAAAAGGGACTGCTTTTGGATTATGACAAACTAAATCTTGAATTTAAAATGGACAGCAAGTAGATTATAATAAACTGAATATTGAATTGAAAAGAGACAACAAATAGATAATAACAAAATGAATATTGAATTGAAAACAGACAACAATTAGATTATGACATACGGAACGTTGAGTTGAAAAGTGACAGTAAGTAGATTATGACAAACTGAATATTGAATTGGAAAGTGACAACAGATACATTATGACAAATTTATATATATATATATATATATATATATATATATATATATATATATATATATATATATATATATATATATATATATATATATATATATATATATATATATATATGACACATCATAGGAACCGATTGAAATAATACATGCGCCAGTAAAAACTCATTTTAAATTTTTAAATTTAATGTACTACATTTATGCATTTGGCAATTAGAAACCACATTACATTTGCAGTTTTAAGAATCACGCATTTTTGCACACAAACAAATGTAAGGTAGTTATATTTTGGAAGCTATAAAAAGTCTGTAATAATCATTAATATTGTAATATAATTGAAATATTTTACCAAGTATTTGTAAGAATCATTTTGATTAGAAAACATTACACCATGTGACTCAGACCCTTATATGTTATGTCACATTTCTTCATAGTCAAGTTCATTGGTTAATTCCGCAAAACGTTTTATTGAAACAAATCAATTAACATGTTTTATTAAATGCTCATCCTTTTTCCCCGTTAACTTTGCCTTGTCACAATCGTGCAATATTCCCCGATATTTAACACCTTCATACTGCACCCCACGTACAAAGGAACTATTTTCTAATATAAACAATTTTGTCTTCATAGTCAAGTTGTTTCGTTAATTCCGCAAAACGTTTTATTAAAAATAAATTAATTAACATGTTTTGTTATATGCTCATCCTTTTTTCCTGTTAACTTTACCTTGTCACAATCGTGCAATATTCCCCGATATTGAACACCTTCATAATGTACCCCACGTACAAAGGAACTATTTTCTAATGTAAACAATTTTTTAAGAATTAACTAAAGCAGATATTTTCATAGACGGCCACATACCAGCAATTGTTTCATAGACTGACACATACAAACTGCTTTGGCACTTCCTGCATTTACTTTTTTGATACGACGCTTACAGGGTCCTTACAATACAACACAAGTTTTACATATAAATTGTCTTCTTTAGCTGTTAATAAAAATGGCTAAAGGTATACTATTTTACGTCCTGAATTTCCTCAAAAGATGTACTTTCGTAGTTTTTTTAATCTGAATAAGATAAGCCATGTCATGGATTCTCAAGGTTGATTACGTTACATATTTTGTTGTTGTTGTGGGGCTTAACGCCATTTTTCAGCACATGATAGATTATATATGGCGGCCAGTATTAATGGGTGGAGGAAGAAACCGAGAAATCCGCCGAAACAACCACAGACGCACGAGAAGCTACTTGCAAGCTTTGTCACATATCCACATTTTGAAATTGTACTGTAATTTCGAGTATATTCCAAGTGCAGTTACATCCTCCTTACTGCACTCAAAATGACATAAACATTAAATTCCACATAATCTTTTCGATAAATGAAATGGAAAGAATTAATAATTTTCCCATATTATGATCGAATCATTTAATGACAGAAACGAAACACGCATGCCGATGTCAACACAATTCAAAACGATCAAATTGGCAAACGCTGCAGGAAACCGATGCAAGTCACTTCATGTAGAAAAATCCAGACCATAATCAAAAGATTGCGTAGAATCGACAAAAATACCAAAATGTATTCGTTTTAGATCAAATGGAAAAGTTGTTGCAATGCGTATTCATTAACAACATTACTCCAAATTTCAATTTTAAGAAGAGCAAACGCCAATTTCTATCAAAAGTTACGTCTAGCGCGTGATTAACTTCATATTTATCGGGGGGGAGCTATGCGCTCATTAGTAATGTTGTGTAATGATTCATCAACGCTTATGTAATTAGTTTGGCATACGGCATACGTTTATTTACTATGTTTCTTGCAGTGTATTTTTGTTTATATATTTAGGCCTTGGGAAGAATAAGAAATGAGCATATAATAAAAGGTTCCTGTACTTTTATGGGAAAATATGAACTTGTTTTGTCGGTTGATGCACTCACAAGGTCGTGCAGTATATCCATAAAAAACTCGTTCATATTTTCCCATACAAATGCAGTAACCTATAAATATTTGTAGCATGACAGTTAATGAGACCATTATCATATGCATATGTCCTCTTATTCATAGTTAGGTAATTCGATTAGCTAGTAACATAATGTATGTTATGAGGGAAAATTTTAGTATAAATAAGAACATGAGAAATCTCTGTAAATTGTATTAAAACTAACCCTTCTTTGGACTAATTTTCATTAAACTATATTGTTTGTGAATAATTTCAATTAAAATAAAGGATTAATCTTTAATTAATAAAGCTATATTCTATCTTGATAAAGATTGCTTTCTTACAACTAGTGCAAGTTTCATTCTTATATGTGCAAAACAGGTAAAAAAAGTCTGCCTCTAACTAGTACAAGTTTGCCGCATTATACATGTATTAACTCACTGGTAAAAATTCTTGACATATTCTCCAACTGAGTATCTTGGCTTAGAGGTTAAATCCAAGGGCAGAAATAAAAACGTAAAACATACGTAGTTCTGTGAGGATAAAAACCGGTTCTCGCTAGTTGAAACAATCATGAAGTCGGAGCGTGTGCTAGTCCTCTCCACCACAAAAAAGCTAAGACGTTACCATAAAAGGTTACGAGGTGTTGTGATCTAGTATAAATAAGCCCTCCCCCACATGCTAGCAAATAGTTAGGCTTCCTACTTCAACTATACGAGAACTCTTGTATTTATTTCAGGTAAGACTTTATGTTCTAAATTTCTTAGAAAAAAGTACCTTTGAAAGTTAAAGTTTTATGATTGTAACCTTCCTAGTTGCAATGTTCTTGTGAGTTCTTTTTTATTATAAATATTATAAGATTGTTCAATTGTTTTAAGAATTGATATATATATATATATATATATATATATATATATATATATATTGTATTTATGCTAGTGGTTAAAAGATTAAAACGGTTACAGACTTCATGTTTAGATTTAATTTGGAAATTTAAATAATCTTTAAGGAATAAAGAATAATGTTTTGTAATATATTCTAAATTAGTACTTAATCCCAAATTAAGTAAAATATATTTCTTTAAAATGACTGTTCAATAATCGCAAATATTTGATAATTTTTAAATTATTTCAGATCTTTTATTTGTAACTCTTTCTAAAATACGAAAGCTGCAAACATATGAAGTTGGTAAACGTAAAAGAAAGCTATTGCAGTGCATTCTGTGTATTTTTCAAAGTAAAGGATTTGGGAAGTGTATCTTTGGAATGTAGCATTATATATCTTTTGCATCAATTATATGAATAAACAGTTCGGCTTCCTGCTTTAACTATACGAGAACTCTTGTATTTATTTCAAATCCCTTGGTACCTTCGCTAGCCAAGTTTCCCCAAAGGAATGAAGCTGTGTCTACGTTATCTGTGTTACACCATTTTCTCCTTCTCTCTGTCTCTCTAATGATGAACCGAGCCCGCTCATAATAGATGCGTAATTCCTTCTCATAGCAGGAAATGAGAAGAAGATTATGATAAAAATCTTATAATATGTACATTACACCATAATGGAGCTATCTAGATATGAATACGCGTTGCTAAGTACATTAACACTATTATTGACCAATGATTAAACATATTTCTGTCTTGTTTATTTATTGGTATTTTTAAGCTTAATAACAAATTGAAAATAGAGAGTTAAGGTGAATCTTTTATAGGATTCATGAAAATTTGAAGCTTGAATATCGACCAAATACGGCCATTATCATTTTTAACTTTCCTGCCGCCATTCATAAAACGTGTAATATTTTTCAAGTTTAACATAACCTGTAAAATGATGGCTTATTCGTTAAGCATACTTTTATGACAATGGATGCTATTGTGTATGCGTACTCTCTGACACATTTAGTCGTGTGTATGAATGGTTTTATTCTTTTTGCCTCTGATTTATTTTTAGATAGAAATGCAATACATTCACTAATATATATATATATATATATATATATATATATATATATATATATATATATATATATATATATATATATATATATATATATATATATATATATATATATATATATATATATGTGTGTGTGTGTGTGTGTGTGTGTGCGTGTGTGTGTGCGTGTGTGTATGCCTTGTATGGGCAGGTGTTGTATTCATATTGGATCATTTTGAAGCGTGTCCTTGAATTCATGGCTTATAGAACCCATAAGTAAACAAAATTAATTTGAGAAAAATAAATGTGTATTTAAATCGATGATTTTGCTCTTTATGTCGAACTGTCTTCAGTTTTTGTATTCAACATACCTAATTCAGCTTGCGTAAATTGGCTTAAAAATACAAGGTGACTAATCTTTTTCTGAATCAAACACTGTTTGCAGAAATCAGTCTTTCAAACCTGAAAATGTTGTGTCCAATCGAACACTCACTGCCTTTAGTTATTTGACATTACATGTGCATGTGCCACTCTTTATTTACAAGCAAATGGTTCATACATCTGTATATATTAGATATCAAAGAAGAATTAGTCCTATCTAGTGTATTTACTCGAACATTGAATGTTTGATACTTACGTATCTCACAAATGGCCATGTACGTATCTCCTGTGAAAACAAAGGGGCGACAATTTTTATCTTCCCAAAGCCCATCCGATGTCAAGATGGCACAATGTTCAAATTTTACAACATATGCAGTCTTGCCGCCTTCTCCACTTTTCCAGTTTGTGTAATTAAGTGGTTTTCCTATAAAGGAATGAAACTCGAAATGGTGTCATACTGTATAACACGAATGCCTCTCCAACCAATTACAACACACAATAGTAAAATGTGCATTCAAGGTCATGCAAATATAAAATTGTACCAAAATCACTGACATGTGTAATATAATAACATACGGTTGGTAATTTGTTATTGTGCTTATCAACAAGAATCCACGCAAAAAGCAGCCTGTAGTTCCGGCCAATAATTCCTGGGAATATACTTAAATGCAAACCTTAGCCGAAGTCGCTGAAATATGAAATGTTGGGCATAGCAACATACTTTATTAAGATAGTGTTGTACTCATCATGACACATCTAAATAACAAACTTAAAGACATTTTGAAATAAAGCGTGAGAAACTGTCCTAAAATCGAAACGTAATCAGAGTCGCTAACGCAATGAAAGTAATTGTGGACAAAGTTTGGTACGAAATTATTGTATTCACCAAACGTTTCAAAGTCTCAAGCTGCAGACGTGAGCAAAGAGTGCCTGACAAATTGTAATAAATGCAAACTTTATCGAAGAGATTTGCGGGTAACGTTACTACCCAATTAAAATTTTAATAACAATAGAACTTGCATGAGAAGATGGGCTACATTCAAAACCGGATGTAAAACAAATGTAACACTGTTACCATTATACATAAGTAGTAGGCATTAACAGAACACGCATGTACATGCGCTAAATGCAGTGTAAAACGTTCGCATTAGGATAAGATGTGTATTGTTAGCATAACGAAAGCATGGTCACAGACACTTTGTTGATAGCCAAGTGTTTTCATTGCTTAAATGAACGATGATAGGGACCTGTTTTATAGATATCTTTGGAGTAAAATAAACCCTATTTCTCAAACTTTAACTTCAACATCTTCAAATTCATGTTTGTTCTACCTTTTTTCTGTACACTCGTTCTTTCCACGTTTACACATTGATATATACTTGCTCTTTTTATTTTTTTCAGTTCAATATATTGTTATGTAACGTTGTATGCTTGACTTGACCTTGTCCAAAATTGAGTTCATTTTAGCTTGACCTGATTGACTTTTTTATTTTATTTTGTGCAAACAACCAGTACATAGCTTATTATTTTCTCTGATCGTGGACTTAATACCAGGATAATTATTAATAGAAGTAATGGAGGTTATTTTAGTCTAAGTTTTGAAATTTCCTGTGTGTATTCCAGGTCATGGTTTGGATTCTGTAAAGACCAGGATCGATCTAGAGGGTTGTATTCCATTAGGTAGTGTTTTATTTTAAGAACATTTCAATTGTGACCTGAGATAAAATAGAGAACCACCTATTCTTGCTGCTGTGAATACCTGGTTATTCCTACTTTACCATCTAGCACTTTCAAGTTGTATTATATTGTGACCATATGGGCTGAATTTCATTTTCTTCATATTATTGAATTCAATTGACTATTTATTCTGGAAATACAACGCGCTCTGAAAAAATATTGGATGGATTCATGCACAGGAATTTATAATAAATATAAACATGGAATTATATCACTGTAATTCAACAAAAAAAATGTTGGCACATCAGCAATCTATAACCTATAACATGCATGTCATTGCCTTTAGTTTTTGGATTTATTGTACTGAGCTGTATTCAAGACTTTAAATTATTAGGACTTGTGTCTGTAATTCTTGGATTATCTTCGAATTTAATGGTCAGACCCAAAACAGTTTTGCACACAGAATCTTAAACACAGAGAATGTGTGCTTTGAAACATAGGTAAAAGGAATCGGCAATTGAGAAAATAAGTCCTCTAAATGATGTGAAATGCTAGAAATCCAGACCGTTCTAGGTTTTATCGATTTAAATATGGATGATAAATTTAAACCGAACATTTCATAATACATATATCATTTAGAAACAAAAAGAAACAGCCTTATAAATCAAAACAAGTAACGTTTGAAATTAAACAACTTTAAGATCTATTTTCTTGATAAAGTAATGCTGAAAAATTAAAGTCAGTAAAGGAGGGGGATTGCTGAAGATTGACATAAGTAATCGACTCATCAATGTATAACTTCCTGAAACTATGCATGGAAACAAACAACCATTGAGAAATATAATATCAAAATTAGAAGTACGAGCCATCAGGGGTCATACATCAAGTAAGTGAATGTTGTGAAAGTTTGGAAATTGCATTTGCTCATGATCTGATCAATATTCGATGCTAAACTAAATATCACTGAAATTCAACAAACAGTGTTAAAGTTATGCTGCGTTAATAAGCTTACGAAGATGAACAATCGTGTAGAATATATGATGCAAATCATATTGTCAAACGCTGTGAATCTAACTAATTCAAGATTTCGTCAATATAATGCGGCACTTGTAAAGTGATTGAAGGCAATAATTTTGGGGAATTTTAAGATGCGGAAAAGAAGATCAACCAAAGGTTATAACTCATCTAAATGATGATGTGGTAGACCGGAAATCAACTCTTGCGTGGTCTCTCCAATGCAAAGCCTCATCCGGTGAAGAAATATTATGCGGAATATAAATTGATGACGTACCGACTGATATACAACATTATGGTTATAGGCTATGACTCTTTGCACTATGTGGAACACAGATACTGCATTAGTATAGGACACACAAAGGATTACTTCCAGCAATTGGTTTCTAACCAGCGTAATGTCATTAAATATTTTTATATATACGGGCATACAGTATTATGATATCACTTGCAATATGTATATGACAGTAAGGCGCATCGTACTTCATTCCACTCTCTTTCATTGTTTGTCGGTGGTTCTTCCCGGGGTTTTCCAGGGTTCTTCCTCCACCATTAATACTGGCCGCCATGTATAGCCTATCTTGTGCTGAAAAATGGCGTTAAACCCTACAACAACAACTTTCATTGTGTATTCCTTTATTCTGATTTAATAGCAATTGATTTATATGGCTAAAGAAAAACAAAAGACTTAGGAAAAAAAGAGAAGAAAAGTAGTACTCACCATTTGGCCACTCCCATCTGGAATTATCATTATTCCACATCGCACCGAACCAATACTTGTTTTTTCTAGGCACCATATTCATGAGATATCTAATAGCCTCATTCGTCTCCTTGTCCGGAATTATGGCCAAATAAGCTTTGAAGCCAAGAGTTTGACAGAAAGTCTTCGCATTGGGGTTTCCAAATCTGAATGTATATTTGGTGGCCAGATAACATTTGTCTCTATATCTGATCAATTTTCCCTCATTCTTGGATAAATGGCATGAACTAATGCTGTCATCATCTGTGGAAAAAGTAGTATCATGAGTAGGAGAATTAAGTCAACTGTACACAGAATACATTTGTTTGCTCAGTAGTAAATACAAATAAATTCAAAACCTTAAAGTGATAGAAATAACTAAATACTTTTAATGTTATTTTTGATTAACATCAATTATATACTTATTGAAACGCATGCAGCTTCAACCGTCCAATAATTTATTAGTAATGTGGCCTCGGATATTAAGCTCATATCACTTCGGGAAACACTTTAAGGAAAATTAATTGTAACTTGACACATTAGCCATTGTTGTTGCTCTAAGGTAGGTAGCCAAATATAGATAACAATTTTTAAGTAATTAAACGTTCAAATATCAGTCAGTACATTTCATTTTTAAGGATAAATATTTTGCATTTTTGTGATCATACTTATAATCTACATGTACTGACATAAATTTCAGGCGAAGAATTTACATTAATTTGATGTAAATCAGTTCAACAAATCACTTCTGTCTCCTTCTGAGACGAGAATGATTTGATGCAAATGAAAGCTAAACAAAAGAATGGGATAAAAGAGGGAATTAAAACGAAACATTCCAAATTGTCAATGTAAGCAAACAAATTTATTTCAGTCAAGAAGTATGTTGTAAGATCAAGTAAGTTGATTATTTGTCTATCATCATTATTTGGTACTTACCATCCAGTATGATTAGATCAAAGGTATCAATTTGATGTATCAATCTACAAGGTAATGCAGTGTTTTCTCTTATTTGTTCTAATAAGACAAGTACCATTCTTAGGCCACATTATTGATTTGATTGTGATACAAGTTGGAATATAAGCTGATATAATCAAGAGCTTTGATGATTTCGATAAAAAGTGACCACAAGGAAAACTAATGGCGTTATCTTGCATCCAATTGGCTGTACTTGTCATCACCTTTTAGTTCTCTTTTAAGAAGAGGAGATATATTGTTTAACCCTCCCATCAACCTCCCTCCTCCTCGGTGTTGGCGGCTGTGTCCGCGTCGGCTTCAGCACTGTTTAAACCACATACATAACTACAGTCTCCGTAAATAGTAACCATTCTTGTTTCCTAGTTCCTGATTTTCTAAGGACTACAATAAATATAAATCATTTTCTAATAGACTAAAATGGAATGCAACAGCAACTGATTTGCCCAATTAATGTAACAATATCTTCACTTCACCTGCTAATATGCAGACATCAAGAAGGAGAAGAAAAGTGTAAGTAATCAAGTGAGTGACTGAAGATATTGTTCCAGCATTTTCTTAGAATGTAAATATATAGATTAAAACAAAGAGTCTCAAGGTGTAACATGATCATGTCAGGCCTATTAGTAGTATATGCATTATTGTTATCAAATAGTTGAAAAGAGAGAAGCAGAAATAGAAATTAGTCTGTAGTCAAATCGTGCTAGTTATAATAGTGATAGTGACTGTGACAGTGGTAGTTCTAGTAATAGTATTTGCAGCGGCACTATTATTAGTATTAGGAGTAATAATGGCCACAATGGTAACAGTAGTAGTAGTGATTGTATGAGTGATTCGTTATATATATATCAGCAATGTGTGCTTAACGTTTGTCCATTATTGTGTATATCTATATTGTGTGTTTAATGTTTGTCTGTAGATTGTACTTTAAGATAATATAAACACATAATTATGACATTTCGACATCAGAAGATTTGAAAAGATGTTCCATGCATTTTGTGTTGTTTGTAAGATATGAATAGGTTGCTTACTGGTGTTTGAGTTCAAGGTCAATTCGACTTTTTAGAACTTTGGTGGTTCTTTTAACTTATATGCTTGTCATTTTATTGTATGATAGATTTTTGTATAAGATTATTGTCATCAAAATTAGTCATTCTAGCTTCAAGTTCAGTGTCTAAAGTCATTATTAATTGGGTTCAGATATAATTTGAGAAGAGTGATTTATATAAAATTATTCATTGGAGTTACAATACGCCGATTGATATTTTGGACGAAATAACTATTTTGGGATTTTTGTGAATTTATTTAAGAACATTCTATGTTATATCATTGTGGTACATCAAGACTGTTGGAATATCAGCACATTCAAGATTATTAGAACACCATCACATTCGTTACTGAATTTCATATGAACACAATATGTTTGGATTTGTGATAAAACAGTTAGGATCATTTGTGATCTAATTCACATACTTTAAATTCCTTTTACATTTTTACTTTTTATTTTAATGAAATAAAGCATTTCTTGAATTTTACTAAACATTATAGTTTTTGCTTTTTTGTTACTTAGTGTAGGGAAGTAATAGGTTGTACTAGCAGCGGAAGTCGTGGTAGTAATAGTTGATAATTGTATAAGCAGGGACAATAGTAGTGGATTTCGTAATATTAGTAGTATAAGTTGTAGTAATCGTAGTAGTAGTAGTAGTAATTGAAAATGATGAAGACAAATGTGCCGCTGCTGATTCTTTAGATGATGCTAAGGTTAATAACGTGCAAGACGATGATATTGATGTAATGCATTGTGATAATAAAGTAAAGGGAGTCAAATGATAATAGAGGAGAAAGAAGAAACAAAAACGATAGATAGCCATAGGTTTTAAGCCTACACTTTACGCAGTCAAACTTCGGTGGGTCCAGGGTGCCGTTGTAGCATGAGATGTAGCTTATATTTGGTGGAACGGTGAAACCCTCATCGCAGTTAACGGTTTTTCGTATGGATACACTCTCTCCGTGAACGATAGTCATTCGGTCTACACCGTGGAATCTGCCATATCTAAGATCCAGAGGAGACAATTTGCATACAGGGCCTGAGGAAAAAAGAAAATGGTAGTTCTCATAAGTACATATTGGGTACGTTTTAAAGCAATTACTAAAGCTTAGATCATTTCTTGTCCCTACTCATAAACCATCTAAAATATTTAAAGTAGTTTTAAATCTATCATTATTGTGAGGGAAGACTTTAGAGAAGCGGAACGATAGTGCTAGATATTTGTAAATAAAGTAACATAGCCTTAGATAAGTTTAAGTTTTAGTGATTTATTTAAGCAAAACAGCTCAAGAAACACTGTGTACTTAACAATGTGTATAGAGAAATGTTCCTTTAAGTTATTATTTGAAACGATGAGTTAAGCAATAATTATTGAAAGCATGCTCTGAAACAAAGTTTAATCGTCAGATCCAAAACAAAATTTTCAGATGTACAATGCAAGATAGTATTTGTAAATAACAGCTATAAACAGGTTTATTTCATAATGAGGTATACAATTTGTTGCCGAAAAATTTAGTATTTACAGGACATCCATATAAAATCACAAGTATTACAAAACCACAAGTTTCCTTTCAGTTGAAGAGAAACCTTTGACGTAGTTTTAAAGACAACTGAATGGAAGTCACAAACAAAAAAATTGCTGAAAATATCTTATTAAAAGTTTTAAGATTTAAATTTAAATGGTTTCGGTTGCCCCCTGAACAAGTTATAATCCATTTTTTAGTTATACGAAGGAATGAAGTAATAGAAGTATTGAGGAGTAAATAATAAGGGTGTACGGACATTTAATCCCAAGACAATTAATCCCGCGACAGTTAATGTCCGACACTTAATCCCGCGACAGATAGTCCCGCTCACAATAATAAGCTTATACAATATTATGATCGTATGAATAATTTTGGTCTTTCGAGAACTAGCACGGACCGGATTGGCTGAATTGGCTGAAATTAAGAAATTAAGAGAACAACAAATGCTGTGGAAGGTTGGTACTTCGCACTACAAGCTCTTTTTCAGTGCCATCATCCCACATTATGGACATTTTTAAAGGGAATCGAGAGAGACATTCAGATGCAAAAGAACGTCTTTTCTTCAAGAAATCGCTGGTTCGCAGCCGTCTGTCCCCAAGAGATACCAGACGCAGAAGACGCGTGTCAAAAATGCTGTCGAACGTTACTCTTCCAGCGAAGTTCTTGTATATCTGCGTGCCATTGTTTACCTGTCACACATTTACCTTTTAGTTCTCTATTTCACTTTACATTTAAATTTCGTACTTCTGATTACCTTTTATTAAATTTTGCTAAATATATTTATTTTATTTTTCTTATTTTACATGTACACGGGAGGGTTTATCTTTGAGCATATAATGTATAAGCTTATTATTTATTTGATGGATTACTGTTGGTGTTAATTGTTTTTGATCTTAGCCTATCTGTGAGCATACAATGTGTCAGCGGGACTATCTGTCGCGGGATTAAGTGTCAGCCATTAACTGTTGCGGGATTAATTGTCGTGGGATTAAATGTCACTAAACCATAATAAGTTATTATTCTCGATTCTGACCTGGTTTCTTGTACGCTTATTTATATATTGTTCTTTATGCAATTAATGGTTCATTAAGGAGAGTAAAAAACCCAGAAAACTAAGTTGGTTTACAATTACAAGCAATAAAAAATACTAAATTTTAACATTAAGTTCAAACAGACTGGTTTACGGTATTAAAAGTCATGTTATCGAATTGAAAGTTTTAAACATGAAAATATTTTAATGAGCCCAAGTGTAGATTTCATCTTGTTAGAATAAAGCAGTCTTTTAATGAAAAACAAAAATTGCGGAAATCATGTTGAATATGCCTTACCCGGCCAAATATTTGTTTTTGTATTTCATAGATGGCAAGAGACCAATTATGATGAAGACATTTTCATTATAGTCATGTTTAATCATAAAATCCCAAATAACATTGCATTTTAGTTCGTAACAAATGACATCTTTGAAAAAAGTGTGTAGGCAAACACAGTCAGAAGAGAAAAAAAAAAGTTAGTTGAAAATATTTTTTGAAACTCACAAACTTTTAAGACTCACCTTGGCGAGGAAAAATTCAAACTAAAATTTCTACAATTATACAAATTACAGTAATTATAACCTAATGAAAGTTGTGAAATGTTTCATGTGACTGTGTACAGTTGAATTATAACGTGATGAGGATGTTAATATGTGAAGCTAACTTCGGGCAACCGTCCTTTGTTCAATAATAGACAATTATGACATTTCACGCGCACTCAGCTTCTATTGTATATTGAAATCACTATAGGAGGTGATACTTGCGTCAAGGCTTCTCACAAACGCCACAGCCATCTCAAGCTGAAATCAGCAATTATTTAGGAGAAACGCCTGCTTTTGTTTTCACTAATGTTTCGAAAAATTCACATAATGTAACGAAAAGCAGAAAAATTTATAATTCAAAGAGCAACTCTAGCACTTTCATTACTAACGTTTTCGCTTTTTGTTGCATAATTTCGCAGAAAAGAGCCAGTAAAGGGTAACCCAAAGCGAGTATGAACTTTTGTAATAAACGGTTTGTGCAGACATGGGCATTATTTATCTATGTCACTGGTGACCAGTTTGAGGTCAAGATAGTAGTCAATGGGAACATTCCAGTATCTTCCAACCGAACAGTGTTGAGCGCATAACAAGACTCGGAGGAAATGGTAATAGTATTTTCCTTTTGGGGTGGTTTTGCCGAAGAATATTCGGCTAGTCATGAAATGATTAGAACATCATATATGCAAAGTAGTAACATCCGATGAAAAGATTAAAACATGAGATGGGAATATTTGAACATTAGAATGAAGAACATAGAGTTGACGTTTCAACCAATAATGAAATACCTGCACGGGGATTTTGGACAGAACAACATATTTAAAGCCTATTGAACAGCTTTATGCTTAAATCTACCAATATACACATGGATGTTTGTGTTAGATTTAGGTGCCTGTTTGATGTATTAATTCTGCAGTGTGTCGAAATAATATCTAATTGGTTTAAATCGACAGTTTAATGACACTAATTAAACACGGAATGCTTGCCAATATTTAAATGAAAAGTGAGAGTGATAGATTTTGGCAAATACCTATATTATCCCTATCTATGTAAAATACAAAATAAATAAGTAAAGAAAAATATTTAAGAACTGTATTTAAATTGAATTGAGGATATAAAAATTAATAAAATACAAATTGCATCAAGGAAACACACAAACGAGTGGAAGAAGACTGGTCACAGAAAAATATCTCAGCATAATTTAAGTTTATTTCCTACTACTATAAATGCCAAAATGATTTAATTACCATAACCATTTTACATCTTTTTTTGAAATAAAATGCATAATTACTTTTTTATAAACATCCCCAGTTACTTTTGTATATAATTTTAATCACCATTTATTATATTTATCATAATGGTTTAAGTGAATTGTCCTTTATCAACTATTATTATTATTATTATTATTATTATTATTATTATTATTATTATTATTATTATTATTATTATTATTATTATATATATATCCAAATAGTTTATTGGGTTTATGAACCATTTTTATATTTATCTCAATGATTTATTTCAGTGCTTTACTTTCATCCCCATTTTTGTATTTATCTTAACGATTTGTTTGGATGAATTACTTTTGTGTAAGATCTTGTGTACTTATCTTAATGATCAATTGAAAGGTGTTATGTTCATCCTAACCCTGTACAACTATCGTAATGAGGTTTTAAATGATCTAAATCAGTCCTTTTATATTATTATTATTATTATTAATTATTATTTAATTAAGATAGGCGTTTATCACCAAACCTTGCTATCATTTTATTGATGCAAAATACTTTTATTCAGCATGTTTCATATTTAACTTGTTGATAATCGTTAAATTAATTACCTTTTATCAAGAGTTTTATGTTTATCTCATTGATTAAAGTGTGTTGATTTTATCAAATATTTTTATACTCATTTTATTGATTTATGTCAGAGAAATACTTTTGTCAACGGTTTTGTTATTTATTTGAATGCTTTATTTGAATGATTTTTAATCGACCTTTGCTATATTTATCTAAATGATTTGTTTATGTTAGCTACTTTTATCAACAATAATATATTTTAAAATTGTTTTGAATGGGTGACATTGTATCAGCCATTTCAATTTCTATATTAATACTAATCATTTATTTAAGTGATTGAGTTTTATCGATCGTCTTATATTTTTATATCATCGTTAATAAGCATATTCAAAAAATATTTTCAATAACTTCCGATTTTACTCTTTTGAAATCACCTTTGACATTGAATTTTATATAACTGTTTGACATGCATTTGAAATGAATTCGAATTGCATTTTATATAGCTGTTTGATATGCATTTGTAATCACCTTTAAAATTGCATATTATATAACTGTTTGACATGCATTTGAAATCACCTTTAAAATTGCATATTATATAACTGTTTGACATGCATGTGAAATCATCTTTAGAATTGTATATTATAAAACTGTTGGACATGCATTTGAAATCATTTTTAAAAATTGCATTTTATATAAAAGTTTAACATAAAATTGTCTTTAGAATTGCATTTTATGTAACTCTTTGACATGCAATTGAAATCACCTTTAGAATTGCATTTTATATAACAGTTTGACATGCATTTGAAATCAATTTTAGAATTGCATTTTATATAACAGTTTGACATGCATTTGAAATCATCTTTAGAATTTCATTTATATAACTGACATGCATTTGAAATCACCTTTAGAATTGCATTTTATATAACAGTTTGACATGCATTTGAAATCACCTTTACAATTGCATTTTATATAACTGACAAGCATTTGAAATCACCTTTAGAATTATATTTTATAAACTGTTGGACATGCATTTGAAATCACCTTTAGAATTGCATTTTATATAACAATTTGACATGCATTTGAAGTCATCCTTAGAATTGCATTTTATATAACAGTTTGACATGAAATTGTCTTTAGAATTGCATTTTAAATAACTGTTTGACATGCATTTGAAATCACCTTTAGAATTGCATTTTATATAACTTGCATGCGTTTGAAATCACCTTTAGAATTACATTATATAAAACTGTTTGACGTGCATTTGAAATCTCCATTAAAATTATATATTATATAAATATTTATCATACATTTGAAATCACCTTTAGAATTGCATTTCATATAACTGACATACATTTGAAATCAAAGTTACAGCTACATCTTATACCTAGTTTTTAAATCACTTTAAATCGCCTTTGAAATTGCATTTAAAACACTTTTTACTTTCCCTTTTGAATTATCACTTTTACAAATTGACTTAGAAACTCTATCATATTACATTTTGAAACCGCATATAAAACCCACTTTGATTCTGCTCACTATATCCCTTTGTTAAATTGCTTTTCAAACCGCTTTGAAAGTGCACTTTATATCACTTGTTAAATAGCTGTAGGTACATGCATCATTAATTTTTATTTTATTTCTCTATTTTCTGTTAAAATTATATATTGGATAAATATATGTTTTCAGCTTTTCATTCGTGATTGATTTTGCGAAAAAAAGACTAATACAAATTAAACACCGTACACGAATAACGCCTTATAGCACGTAATTTTTCATTGTATCAAACATACTCAGAATATTTAGATTCAAGTGCCCGGTTAGCAGTGATGGGTGAACAGGGGTTCTACAAGGCGAGAAGAATATCAGCAATTTATATGCTAATTTTGTCTCCGTTAACTTTACATTTGCATAATCGTTTAGTAGTTTTTATTATATTGCAATCATGCAAGACTCGAGTGCACTTCATATTGCACTCACGTGTATTATGAACTAGTTTGTAACCAAATCATGTATACTCAAATAATAGAAGCTGTACGATTAGGTTGATTAAATTTTATTCTGAACGAACTTAACCAGATGTATCGTGGACTGCCAGAAACCAGCTGCTTTGCTAAATTCCGCGCTAACTTTTTGATACAAGGTTTCGGATTGAGGCTAGCAAAAGACGCCAGATAGGATCCTTACAAATAACATGCAAGTGGAAAGGCATTAGCTGCCTTCTTTAGCTGTAAATAAGAATGGCAAAATATACTTAAAGTTTTACATCCTGAATTTCATATCAAAATGTACTTTCTTAGTTCTGCAAATCCAATTTTCATGAACCTTGTCATGGGTTCTCAAGTCTGTTTACACATTTTTAAATTGTACTGTAATTTAGACTATATTCCAAGTACATTTACATCCTCCTTACTACTCTCAAAATGAAATAAACATTATATTCCATAGTGTCTTTTTGATAATCGCAAAGACTTCATATTTTCCAACATTATGATTTCAAACATTCAATGACAGAATAGAAACATACTTGCTGCTGAAATCGGATGTACTTTATGTACAATTGGCATATATAAATCCAATCCAGAATCATGATATTTCGTAGAATCGAAAAGAATACCAGAATCTGTTCATCCCAGGTCAATTGGAAAAATGGTAGCAATGCTAATTCACTTACAATATGATTATAAATTACAATTTTAAGTAAACAAAACGCCACTTTCTTTCGAAAATTATATCTAGCGTGCGACAAAGTTCAAATTTATGGGGGTCGAGTTATGTGTGCATTAATAATATTGTTGTTGTGTATTGATGATTGCGCAGGTATATTTAGTTTTGAATGCGGCACACATTCAGCTACTTTCTTTCTTGTAATGTATTTTGTTATATAATTAAGCCTTAGGTAGAATAAAACATTGCGCATATAATACAAAGGTTACTGCATTTATATAGAAAATATGACTGGTTTTGTCGGATATACTCCCAAGATCGTGCAGTATTTGCATCCGAAAAACTTGTTGATGTTTTCCCATACAAATGCAATAACCTATAATTATATGTCTCACACATAAAGTGATTGTGTAAATCTCTTGATTTCGATATTTTTTGAACAATAATCGATCTCTTTCTTCAAGTAGTGAAATAATAAAGGTAATAAACCAATCTAAGCTATGATGAGCATATATTAAGTTAATAAATTTTATACTCACTTGTACAGTTGAAGTCGCCGCCCATCCATTGACCGTCTACACATAAAAACTGGTTGTTTCCTGAGAGTATGTAATCTTCCACACATATATAGGAAATATTGGAACCATCCGCATACATCTGTCTTCTTTCACCATATATCTTTGCTCCTGGAACTTCTGGGATTCTGTAACAATTTGCACCTGTTGGAAGGCAAGGCAGTAAACATTAATTATTGTCTTCTACTTTTTTATAGGACTGTATGAAAATGTATGCAATAACTGGTGCTAATCTTGTGTAACTCGGAGAATGAGTATATCCTTATGGTTATAAATCCCGAAGTTTCCCTTATATTACATTCATAGTTGCAAGCCAGGGGTCCTTGCTTCACCGAGCGGTGTCTAATTCTGGCGCAATTCCCGCCAGAAGTTATAGGTTTATTCTAAATTTCCGAAGACTTCTATACAACTTTAGTTATAAATTAGAAAGCCCGACGTGTAAGTTATAAACATAAATTGTGCTCTTATCAATGCAAGACCACAGATATGCCAACTTGCCAAGTATCTCTCAACCGTACATCTGCATACTTTATCTTCATCAACTTTTCGTACCGTCAGAAGTTCACACAGTAGAAACTCTACAACTATTCCCTAATATAGGGAATTATTTTAATTATGGCTGCTTAGGTCAGTCAATCCATTGTTTCCAGGCACATTACGCCAGTACAACTGCATCAAAATTGCCACCATTGCGACATAAACGGTATCTGTCAAGTCCCTTCTTGTTTATACCTTTGTGTAATCTACCGGTTTCCTACCGTGCATACTGCCACTGCAGTTACTCTACAAATGTACGCCACTAGATTTTAATAGGGACTGAAGTATTCCAGGGACACTTCATCCGGTTTTGACTTGAATTACCTACATATGAACCATGGCATCGCGGAAACTAACTCACGCTTCTCTCTGGGACGTTTGGTCCTAGTTACTGGCTAATTATTTCGGGGTAAGGAATATTTCCATTGCACCGAATTCCAATAATCAAACAAGTAGTTACACAAATCTAAGAATTCCTTAATCGAAGCGCTATAACCGAATGCGCATTTTCAAGTTTATTACAATGCATTTAATTTGCTTACCAATTCCATGTTTTTTCATTCAGTTTGTGTCGTTATGTCAGCTTTAACAATTAGTCGGTTACATATGTCGTCATCCTCAATCCTCTTGATAAAGTAAAACCTGTGCTATAATGATCAATTAAATAAATATGATGGGCACTTGACTCTGTCTATGTAAAATTTAGACATTTCGAGACAAAGTGCATCTGAAACACACTTCCATTGGCGATAGAGCATATTTACCAAATACGCCTTTTTAACAGACTTTAATAGACCTACATGTATATCGATACTTTGGTTTAATGACGACCGTTTGTTCATTACTCACGGCCAAACAAATCAATAATTTTATGCATTAATTTTGCTAAATGATTCTATTACCTCTTTTTTGACAGATGGCGTCTTCCCCACTCCATGTTCCGTTAGCCTGACAGTGTCGACGAACAGGACCTATCAGTTGGTAACCTTCCATGCATCTCACCCAGAGGTAGCTTCCAAAGTTATTTCTCACTTTATTGTTATAGTCTTTGTTTTGATCGATCCAACCATGCTCTGGAGGTTTCAGAGGCTGACACTCTACGGCTGAAAAGGATGAAATGCAGTGAACGGACATCTCTTTCTTAAAAAAATATATCTTTTTATTTTCACACCGGGAAACTTTGCGAAAATATAAGATATCCCAAAATACCGTGCGTTACTTCATTGTGTATTCCACCACAATTTTGTACCTGCAGTAATCAAACAAGTATTTTGTGAGATAGAAAAAATATATAGAAACTGCCTTATATTACAGACATGGAAATTAATTTTTCGTAAAGACATTTGGCCAAACACCGTTCGAGTATCTCAGAAGCTATTTCGCTTTTTTTCTTGAAAACAACAATAAATCGGCTGTGGATGCATTGCTGAACCGGACTGTCATTGTTTTCAGAGAAGTTGAAATAATATAAAATACTACCAAAATGCAATTTTTCCGAGAGACTTGGTCCAACTAATCCTACAGCTTTTTAAAGTAACGTATATTTTACATAATCTGGATATGAAAGGTGAATATACAAAAGGGGTGGGGGTTAGCGTTTTGCGACGAAGAATTAGTTAAATCTTCTATGCTTTGGTTCTGTAGCAAGTTTGGTATATAATAAAAAATGTTCTTTTCCTACATTAATACCGGATATATTTTTAGTTATGGTAGCAAAAACTGGATATTTTAACTGGTAAATTAGCCATTCTTTACAATATCTATGTTTTTGAAATAAATAAAAGGAAAGTGTGAAGACAACAAGCTTTGTAAAGTTTAACAAATAAATTTTTCCCTATGATGCAAAATGAAAATTTAAGAAAAAAAACATAATTTTGCCAATTAATTACAAACATAATCCGAGAATTAAAAATAGAAGTCCTAGTAATAAAAGTCGTGAATGAAACTGAGTTCGAGTCCCGATGAAATCCGAAATTAAAGGTGATGACGTCTGCTGTTGTCAGCGAAGTATAAATTCCTGTAAATGTCCTTAATGCAAGAGCACTTTTGTAATTCTAGGGGAAAATAATCACTTGAATTAATTAATTTGAAGAAAATAAATATCAACCCAAAACTGGTCACAACATAATACAACTTAACGTGTAAAGTGTTTTAAGCACAACTGACAAACCATTATGAAAATATCAACTATATGAATAATTACAAGGCAAAAAGATACTTGAATGAGGGTCAAAAGCTCTTTCATCTGAAAAACAGACGTTTGTTAGCATTTAACATATGCTTAAAATCAAGTAAGACAGGTATGACTCGATTTATTGATTCTTACTCTGGGAAAGATAAAAAATATAAAGAAAAGTTGTTTACTAAAATTATTATTGATGTTGGATTGTAAGCAAGTAGATACAATATTTATTAGTTGTTTATATCTATGAAATGAAAGGTCAATTAAGATAAACAGAACTGAACTCAACTTTTGGACAATGTTAAATCCAGCAAAAATGTTAAATTACAATTGTATGAAATGGAATTTAAAAACATAAAGCTAACAAACAAGCAGTTAAATTAAATGTGCATAGCAATATATATAAATATATATATATATATATATATATATATATATATATATATATATATATATATATATATATATATATATATATATATATAGTGTATGATTACAAATGACAGAGATAAAAATGAAACCATCAAACTGTATCAAATGTGTGAGTTTCCAATTACTGGGCATTGTCGTTTACAGATAATTTCTCAATTACACAAATTCCTCGGTACGTTCAAAAATCTTCTAAATAAACATGTCTTGCTCCCTTGAAATCAGATGGATAATAATTGCCATGTTTTCCTGGAATATAATATTTCAGAAATAATTACCTTTAGTGTGTGAAGTCAAGTGTTTTGATCAATGGACAGTTTGTCGTTTTTTATTTTAGTTTTTTCGTAATGTAAATGTTTGCTCTAGAGTACATTCGAAGGTTCATGCGGCAAAAAATACGATTTATCGGATAAAGGAATATGGGAATGTTTTTTGGTGTTTCCTGATATATTCAGTCTTTACAGTGTAATGTATGTGCACTCAGGTACAATAATTCTAGCTTTATTGGCCGTGCTTTTGTTTGTCAAAACGACTTTCCGCTGTGTGCATATCCTAATTAGTATTATGCCAATCTAAAGTATCGTTAAAGATGGACTCCGGCGAAGTTAACGTCATAGTTAATCGGGTGTTTTCCAAAAAGATGAAATGTAAATAAAGTAGTTTCGCCACCAGAGCAGAATCGATGGCGCAATGTTGCCACATTACAAAGACAAAACGACCATAATCTAAGTCAGGAGTCACCGCCAAAAAGGAGAGAGGAAAAATGCTCTAAAAGTAGACTTTAACTAAATTCTTGGGTATTGACCGGAAGTAATAGTACTAATCTGAGTAAATATAGTATAGGTTGGACGTGTGCAGCGACACCTAGCCGACGGGGGGAGGTAGATAATAAATAACTGTTCATTGGACACGATCTACACAAAGCAGACAGGGGGAGATAATTAAGTTGTTGTTGTTGTTGATGAAGTAGGGTTTAACATCAATACAGGCTATACATGGTTGCCAGTATAAATGGAGGAAGAACCCAGGCGAACCCCGGAAAGAACCACCGACCCACGAGAAGCTACTGGCAAGCTTTCTCACATACCCACATTAGCCGCATCCAAGACTCGAACCCACTCAATCAGAGGTGAGATGGCAGTGATCCGTAATGGTGAGGGCTTTAGACCACTCGGCCACTCGAGGCCAAGAGATAAATAAGAAATAGCTGTTCATTGGACATGATCTGAATGCACAGAAAATAAATGTCAATTACCGGTATATTAATAGCCTCGTCGCGTTCTGTTACTGTCAGGCACTTTGTTTGATTTCTTCACAAAAAGATGCAATAGACCTGATCCAAACACTAATAAATAACATGACTTATGTGCATAGATATCATCAGTACAAATGTACGTATCAAGGTAAAAGGCACAGCATTTTACAAGGAGAGTCGTGTAATCTCTTTGAATTATTGTAAAACTTTGATATTCAATATAAAACAATACAAATTAAAGCACTCCTCTTTTTATTTCAAAGACGTTAATTCTAACAGTCTCTTTCTGCTTCGATCCTTTTGTGTTGAAGAATACATAATCACTGATCAGCTATCGACAACTTTGCTAATGAAAAACTGGGCGATATGGATTTATTTTACAATATCATTGGTGCATTTAGTTACTCTTGTTCAAAACAAATTAATAACCAAGTGTTTGTTGGGGGGGGTGAATTGCGGGTGGGCTGGACCAGATTGGTGTTGAATTTGTGGGTTTATAGTTATAGGTTGTTGTGAATTAGGTGTTCTAGTCATGCTGAAGCTGAAGGCTTACACTCACACAAAGCATGAAAATACTTTAACTATTACCAAATTCGTTTCAAATATATCGTGTAAAGCAAATGAAGTATTTTAGCTACATATAATGATTTTAGCCTGATAAGTTTCCGAGTTACAGATAAGTTTAAATTCGCGATGATGTGTGGGAGGAATTATATTGTGATGGTGTTTTGACGTGTGATATTGTCCATTTTCAGCGAAGCTTCTGTATAGGACAGAAACGCATTCACTTAAGTTCCTTACTCCAAAGATTACAAGATAATTTTCTTCATTTTAAGCAAGTGATAAACCATGCATTGATAGGGCTGGTTGACTAGCATTTATAATGGTAAAATTATGTCTTGTACCGACTTTTTCCACTCTTGCCAGTACTAGGTACTGATAATAGCTGAAACGCCTGATCATTACTTGTAAAATATCTCTGAGATGGGCATTTAAAGTTGCATTTCTTCGAATTAAGCGGGCCCACGTGTTACTTCGGATAGCAGCTTATGCCCGACATAACGGGATTATCGACTTAACAGGAGTCGAAATGTGCGGGGAAAATTAGAATAACAACAATGTTTTCGGGACCGGACCAAAATACTCGACATGTACGGGTTCTCGAGATAAGTGGGTTTGACTGTAATTAGAGATATGCATAATTATTAAATGTTTACATCTTGTTTTATGATATGTTGCATAAAGTAATGATCTGCTTTAAATTGTTTACACAAATCATACCAATGTTAAGTAAGAAAAATCAGACAAGTGTAAAATTAAAGCATCGTGTGAATGTATGGTCCTTATTTTCACAAGAGGAAAATTATTTGTGGGTCATGTAAGAGCCATTCAATTAACAAAACTGTTTTCCTGAGGTCCTAAGCAATAGAGAAAACACAAGGACCTCGAAAGCCAAACTCACACAGTATTTTCTACATTGTTTTTTCCCTCTCATCTTGAGGTGAACTTACACATACTACCTTTAGAGCATATTGCAAAGAGATTGTGAATAAACAATAGTCTGTGTGTGTGTGTGGTGTGTGTGTGTGTGTGTGTGTGTGTGTGTGTGTGTGATTTGTATTTTTAACGTAGCTTTAACATATATTCAGTCATATCGCTACGACGTCTGCAGTATGACTGTTTATAGTGAGGCATAGCACTGGGGCATCATGCCACAGACATATGGCATGATGTCCCACTCAATCACATTATCCTGACAAAAGGCCAACCAGTTCTAACACTAACCTCTTAATGTCGAGCGCAAATCGATAAAGCAGTTAGTGCTTTTTTATTTAAAGTCTTTAGTATAACTTAGTCGGGTATCGAACCCACGACCCACAATGTGAATGATTATATTTCGGCTTTATGTTACTATTCGAGTATATTTCATTTACAACTGAAAAGTTAATTTCATATATGGTTATTATTTTTAGAGGTGTTCATGGTATTTACGTGCTTAACAGATGTTGACGACGTTCACAATTACTGATTCAGGATGTGATCTACATACGCTACTTTAGCTTTACACATATAGCACCAATTACGTTAAGCAGCTGTAAATATACTTAAACTACGTCAGTCAGCTTTCTATATCACTAAACTATGTCGCTCAGTTGCATATATCACTCAGCTACATCACAAAGCTGTATATATCACTGAACTACATCACAGAGATGTTGTTGTTGTTGTTGTTGTTCTAGGGATAAAAGTCATTTTTCAGCATACGATATGCTATGCATGGCGACCAATATTAATGGTGGAGGAAGAAACGGAAATCTGCAGAAGCTACTGGCAAGCTTTCTCACAAATCACAGAGATGTATATATCACTAAAATATGTTAAGCATCCATAGATATCATAAAATTATATCGATCAGCTCTTACGATTGTGTAATTCCTTAGAATACGAATACTCTTCATTCTCAAAATTTTACTCCAGATCTCTTGAAAGTCAAGAATTTAATTTATGTTTGATAGAAAGCAGCACCAAAGATGAAACCAACAAGAACGATTTTGATTTCAGTTCTTTGGTTTGAATAGTACGAGAAAAACATACATGATTGATTGACCCAGTTATAGTAAGGTTGTTTGTACTAAATATTTTGGTTATTTCATTCTACAATTATTCCACCTTGCACACACCAAGCCGAATGACCCCCCCCCACACACACATATATATATATATATATATATATATATATATATATATATATATATCATACTTTATATATATATATATAGAGACCTTTATATATATATATATATATATATATATATATATATATATATATATATATCCAGACCTTAATATTTCCAGCTATTCATTTATAAAAATTAACTTATTAAATTGTTTTATTTTTTTGTCTTTTCATTCCTACTTATATTATGTAATTTATCATTAGTTTTCCTTTTATAATCAGAACCAATTATCGGGTATTATGGCACAGTTGATAAGAAGATTCATCCATTAAAGTATGGTTCCCGCACTCATAACATTTCCAAGTGTATATATATGTTTGGAACATCTTTAGAAAGAGGGAGTACTGTACGCATTATCTCCGGTTGCTATATATATATATATATATATATATATATATATATATATATATATATATATATATATATATATATATATATATATATATACCTTCACACGTGGGCATCATCATATCCGAATGAAAAGTTCCATCGGCATAGCAGAGCATCGTGTGAGGTCCCTTCAGGGTGTAGCCTTCATTACAACGGAAATGGTTATACTGGCCTACCTCTACAGTCATGTTTAGAATTTGGCCGTTTTCAATTTCTCCAGGGTAAAGGCACGTACGAACTGGTGAAGAGAGAATTAAAACTTAAAGTGTTGAATACTCATTTTATGACCATTTTAAGTGTAGAGGAGGAACACATAAATAAATATAACAAACAATATGAACTTATTGCTATAGACTTCAACGTAATGTTCTCTATATATTGAAAATCAATTCACGCACAAAAATTCAATGTACTAATTTTTAAATCCGTTTTTCGATAGAATTAAGGATGTGAAATGATAAATATTCTACAAATTTAGGCCCTAGTAATATTGCTCACTATCTGGTTTGTTTCTTATATTGAAACACAATACACACATTTTGATAAGCAACTTGCGAGAACAAAATCATGATACATAGATAGATAAATCTATAGTTAGGTAACTAGGTTTGTTGACTTATTGTTTTATAAGAGCAGAAAGACCCAATCGTGTCCTCACTTCTCTAGATTTGTCTTGAAGGGTTCTAAAAGCTAATTACATAAATTATAATAATGAATTATTGAATTAATAAAAATTTATTTTAACACAACTATTATAAAACATACTTTCACAGTAAAATTGTTCCTCTGTCCACTTCCCATTTATACAGGTCAGCTTGTTGTTTCCTCTTAGCCAGTAAGCTTGTCTACATTTATATGTAATGACTGATCCCTCTGGGTACCGGTCCCACTGGTTGCCTGAGATGTATGCGTACTGGACATCCGGGGGTGTTAAACAATCCGAGTCACCTTTAAAGTAGAAGAATTAAAATAATTCGTCTCTTGCATCGATTTCTTGTTTGCATTTTTCAAGGTAATTGATCACATTATTCACCACTGCTGCCTTGGTTTCTTTCATGTTATAAAACCTTAAATATAACTTGTATTATAGAATGCATTATTTCACGTTCAGTCTGTTGAATGCCATGGTAATCGTTGAAATGAACATCACATCTAATACATAATTTGAACCTTTGAATTTTCATAATATGAAAATAAAATTTATTTTAGTATCACACACTAATAGTTAATTATTTTCTGGATCAATGAAATCAAACTGGCCCGAACTGATCATCGATCCAACATATTTATAGATATAGTCTGAATAGGATAAAAATGATAAGTAGACACAAGACAGACGACGGATATACAAACATAACAACAGCCAATCTTAGTGAGCGCAGCTTATCAAACGTAACTATCTTGATAATCGTTGCATCTAAAAAATATATTCCATTATCCATGCATATTAATTACCCATTTTACCATTAGCCATATATATTAAATACCCATTTTTCCATTAGACATATATATTATATATCCATCTTTCCATTCGCCATGCATATTAAATATCCATCTTTGCATTAGCCAAACATAGTAAATACCCATCTTTCCATTAGCCCCTCACATAAATTCCCATCCTTTTTTAGCTATGCATATTAAATAAACATTTTTTCCATTCGCCATACATATTAAATATCAATCTTTGCATTAACCATGCAAATTAAATATCCATCTTTGCATTAACCATATATATATATTAAATATCCATCTTTGCATTAACCACGCATACTAAATATCCATCTTTGCATTAACCATACATATTAAATATCCATCTTTGCATTAACCATACATATTAAATATCCGTCTCTGCATTAGCCATACATATTAAATATCCATCTTTGCATTAACCATACATATTAAATATCCATCTCTGCATTAACCATACATATTAAATATCCATCTCTGCATTAACCATACATATTAAATATCCATCTTTGCATTAACCATACATATTAAATATCCATCTTTGCATTAACCATACATATTAAATATCCATCTTTGCATTAACCATACATATCAAATATCCATCTTTGCATTAACCATACATATTAAATATCCATCTTTGCATTAACCATGCATATTAAATATCCATCTCTGCATTAGCCTTACACATAAATTTCCATCCTTCCTTTAGCTATGCATATTTTTAAAAAATCTTTCCATTAACTATGCCTATTAAACAAGCATCTTTCCATTAGCCATGCATATCAAATACTCATGTCTTCGTTAGCCGTACATATTAATTAAGCATCCTTAAAGTAGCAATATATATTAAATTCCGATCTTTCTATTTGCCATGCATATAAAATACCCATGGAATCTATGTTTAAGAGAATTGTACTTAATTAAAAATATGTCGTGTAATATAATATAGCAGTATCATAAGTCGTAATTATATAATATATATAATCCCGGCAGAGGTCTTAATTAAATCTACTAATTTTTGAAACAATTATCACAAAATTATTAACCCTGTAAATATCTGCCTTCTAAATATGTATATCTTTTCTTTTAGGATCTTTACACTTTGACGAAGAAAAGGCATATAAAAGAGAATATAAAACTTCCTTATAATGCAATTTAAGAGATAAGACTCGAGGATATGTGTCCTCGTCTTGTTCTAATGCATTACCTTATCGATTATTCTCTAGAAACGAAGAACAAAATGTCATAGTCATGTACTGTACACAGCCAACATGCATACACGAAGATCAACATCCTGCATTTTGAGGGAAAATATGCCATTTATGAATAAAAGAGTGTCTGCCACCCAGCCTCTAGGTGACCGTTTGTGCTACTGTTTTGCATTTTTTTTTCCAGCTAGACACACACGTTGTAAAACTGCATTCACTCTTAATAATTAAGAGAAGTATTTCTCCTTTTCTAACAGATAAATATCTTCCGAATAAACTAGAAATGAAATCGGGATCAGTACTGAAAATACCTGAAATACTTAAATACCAAAAATGATTTGTGGTAAAATAACGTATTAGGCAGTAACATTTCTGAGGTCTTTCCTTGTGATCAAACTTGGTGCAGTTAGAAATAATATAATTCAGCATTTTGTATTTCCCTGCATGATATGGAATAACAATTTATTAAAGAGCGCTCCATGTGAGTCCCGTGGTAAAATAACAGAAATGGGTTGGTTGAGCTCCTCTGTGTTTCCAAAAGATCTAACATAACATTTTGTTAAAGAATCCAAAAAACACTACCGGCAAAACTTCCCCCAAACATTACTTAATTACGATGGTCACATGAACTATTTTTTCTGGATCTTTGTTTGACCGGAAGACTTACGAATAATGTCACTATTTTCACCCTCCCTTGCATTACAAGACAGCTAATCCAATTTCTAGTTGTCGATGTATTTCACCCAATGAATAATGAACACTGCCGCCATTTGCAAATATTGTCTTCATATACCTTCTGGACATATAAAAACAATGTATGAGCTGGAAAAGCTTCCCAGACCGCCCACAAGACGGATATCTCCGGAAATATTAATATTAACTATTCGGAAGGAAGGTGTGTACCCGATAAACTAATCTGTTATCTCTAAGTGTCAGAAATTCTATCTAAGAACACCCAGGACGAATACATCAAAAACTTAAATGGTGAAGCAAAAATGACGACAATCAATGGCAGTTAGTACATGAAAAGTACTACGGATGTTGTCAACAGCAGTGAGGACACCATTGTCGCATATGTTCTAAAAAAGCACACACATTATAAAAAAAGCATACATAACATTTGAACGATTATATATATATATATATATATATATATATATATATATATATATATATATATATATATATATATATAACAATAAAACAGGAAATTTTGTCAACAAATAAACATCACAACTTCGAAAGACACAGCAGAGAAAACAAACAAACTGCAAATCAAATCAAAAGCATAAGACCCCAGTTAAAAATGAATTTAAATTTACAGACTTCTTAACCAAAAACTTTGCCTTCAGTGTCAGTCAAAAGATAGTCACATTCCTTTGGAAAATGTTTCTACCTTAGACATGGACATGAATTCGAATTTAGGAAATATGCTTTGTATATAACTTTTCTCAACCAATGCAGTTACATGGATGCAAAAAATGGGTAAAATGTGATTTTTGTTCCCATTGGACAAGTTTAGACTTTCGTGCAAATGTTAATGTAACCAGAACAGGCGACGTTTTTAGATGTCTCAACTGTACAGGCGTACGAAGCGAGTTTACAGTTGACTCTTTTTGGATAAAAAGTAGGTTATTGAGATTTTGCAGTACTTTACATGTTACACTTATTGGTAATGTTTTTTTTTTTTAAATGGTCATATTATGTATATAATCTTGAAATTGTTATTGTTATTTTACATAACCTTTCTAGAAAGTTTGTTTGTACTTTGATGCAACGTACGGTCACAGTGTTTCTCAATTAGCACGGTAATAGATCTGTCCATGGTCAGTTGACACAGTCAGATGTAACCTTAAAGTACTTGGCACTTTAGCGAATTTATTGATCGGATATTATAATCATTAACCGCTAAGAATGCCTCAAACCTTGAATAATAAGTAGGATAAAATGAAATGATAAGGATACCAAACCACTTTGGCATTCATTTCTAATTAGTACCGCAGTAATAGGTAGTATTAGCCTAATTAGAATAATTGGCAAGAAAGGAACGAAGAACAAGGAACTTACTCAGTGGTGGACAAGTTGCATTTCCATACCAGACACCATTAGCCATACATGTCAGCTGACCGTCTCCCTCCACAGGGAAATTCCCCCAACAGATCTGAATCTGAACAACATCTCCAGGAAGGAAATATTCGGATTCTGTCTTCACCACCAAGGTACCCTGTATTCTTGATCTCCTACAGCGTTCTTTAAAATGTTATATATATATATATATATATATATATATATATATATATATATATATATATATATATATATATATATATATATATCCCTGTGACGGCAAACTGTAATTTGTTGTTCTAGATTTTACCAACCCACCTAAAGTATTGGTTTCTACACCTGATACTAATTTTAATTTTGCACAACACTGCTTTTATGCGACATTTTAATAGAATGGATCATTATCAGCGTTCAGTGCATGTGCAAATAATTCTTTGTCAGACAAGGTAACACACCGAATCAGATTGAGAAACTACTCAATTCCCAAACCAATACAAATAGTTTCAGTTTCTTCACAGTTGAGAAATTTTATCATTTCATTTCTTTTTTCCGTAATTATCAATTACTGATTATGAATGGACGTTTTACAATGAAGGTTGCGTTACAAGTAATACTGAAATTTTAATTTTAACTGGCAGAATGAAAATCGCAGAATGAATTCCATTGATGTAACTCATTTATATCATGTAATACAAGAGGCGCTTTATTAAATGAATCTTCCAAAGATAAACCATTTATATTATTTCATATTTGCTTGCACGTGATGGAAAAATTACCAGCTAATCTTTATATCAAACCTGCAAGTATTATGTTTATAACTAATACATTTGAATATGAACAGCGATAGTACACAAATGTCACTTGCAAACACAAACAAAAAATACATTGTCGTTGGAATTAATTTCGTTTCATGATTCTTATTTACCAAAGCATTCTGGGTATTCTCCAACCCATCGTCCGTTAAGACAGGTCAGATATTTAGTCCAGTTTGCACGTGCCTGGTCATCAAACTCATAGTCCCAGATTTTCTTTGCACCTTGTGATTCTGAACTATTTCTAGGACATGAAACGCTTATTATTTCTCCACTTCGATATTCTGCCGTGGCGTCGTGATCCTCCATCAAGAAATCTTTCAGAACGTCAGGAATGCAGCTCTCTGAAAAATATAAACTTTCATCAAATCTCTCTCTCTCTCTCTCTCTCTCTCTCTCTCTCTCTCTCTCTCTCTCTCTCTCTCTCTCTCTCTCTCTCTCTCTCTCTCTCTCTCTCTCTCTCTCTCCAACAAGTCACATCTCTACTTGTCCAGCATCGTTATATTGCAATGTTTTTCTTGAATTTGCTTCTAAATCTATTAATCCTGAATCAGGCGATTATTTTATTATAAAATCACAGTTTAGCCCAGGGACGGGCAACATACGGCCCGCGGGCCAGACCCGGCCCGCGACAGGATTTTGACTGGCCCGCAGACTGTTTCCGGTCGTACATGAAAATGTGGTACGCGGTTAGAATTCAGTTAGAATTAGATTTAGAATTTACAATAACATTTTTACCATGGATTTTGCCAAGAAACGTAAAGTTGACAGTGATTGTCGCGTATTTAACAAAAATTGGGTGCCTAAGTACTTTGTCACAGAAGTCGTCAAGAAAGCAGTATGTTTGCTGTGCAGTGAAAGTGTTGCCGTGTTGAAAGAGTACAACATTAACAACATTAACCGCAATTATGCGACGAAACATGCAGGCTATGGCAGTACTTTATCAGCAGCGGAACGGCAAACAAGAGCAACAGAGCTGGACAGAAAACTTGTAAAGCAGCAGAATGTATTTCGAAAAAGCCAAAGTAGCCCAGAAAGCTGCTACTATTGCCAGCTTTGTGGTCGCCTACAACATTTCTAAGCACACCAAATCGTTCTGTGCTGGTGAATTTGTCAAAAAGTGCATGCTCGATGTAGCTGATCAAGTCTGTCCAGAACAAAGAAAGAAGTTTGAAGAAGTCAGTTTATCAAGAAGAACTGTGGCTCGCCGCATTGAAACAATTGGTGAAGACCTGACATCACAACTGAAAGGGCGTGTATCTTCATTTCAGCTGTTTTCCTTGGCATTGGATCAAAGCACTGAAATCGATGACACTGCACAGTTGATCATCTTTGTACGAGACATTTCAGATAACTTTGAAATCACAGATGAATTGCTGTCAATGGAATCAATTAAAGACACTACTACCGGGGAAGATATTTTTGAATGTGTGGAAAATGCCACGCATACAATGCAATTACCATGGCAGAAAATGGCCAGTGTTACTACGGATGGTTGTCCATCTTTAACAGGAAAGAAAGTTGGTCTACTGAAGAGACTGGGTGACCGTGTTGCAGAGGTCGATTGCACCAGGGAGCTGATGTTTCTACATTGCATAATACACCAGGAAGTGCTATGTAAAAGTGTGCTTGACATGAAACATGTTGTGGATCCAGTTGTGCAAATTGTTAGTTTCATCAGGACGGGAGGTCTAAATCACAGTCTAAATCACAGACAGTTTATTTCACTTCTGGAAGATTGCGGCTTAGATCACAGTGATGTTTTGTATCATACCGCTGTACTCTGGTTGAGTTTGGGGAAAGTTGTGAGTCATGTCTGGGGCCTAAAAACGGAAATCTTGCTGATTTTGGAGATGAAAGTGAAAGCTACAGAATATCCTCAACTCAGAAAATCTGAATGGCTGTCAGATCTGGCGTTTGCAGTTGATCTCTTTGAACATATGAAATAATTGAACACCAGACTTCAAGGAAAGGGCACATTTGCTCACGAAATGTACTCAACAGTGAAGGCATTCAGGGTGAAGTCAAAACTGTTTTCTCGCCAGCTCAGTCAGAATATCACAACACACTTTACAACACTCGAAACTATGACACCCCAGATGATGTCAACTGAGAAGTACATCAATATGATATCTGCACTAGACAATGAATTTGCTCGTCGTTTTACGGACTTCCAGAAACGTGCTGCTGAGTTTGATATCATGTCATCACAGTTTACAACTGACTTTGAAAATGTGCCGGATGCTCTACAGCTGGAATTGATTGATCTGCAGTGTGACTCTACCCTGAAAGAGAAATTCCAATGTGAAAGCATTGACAAATTTTATACATCACTGAATGAGTCCAAGTTTGCCAACCTGAGAAGGATGGCCATGAAACTACTTGTTATATTCTGGTCCACATACATTTGCGAGCAAACATGTTCGACCATGGACATTAACAAGACAAAGCTGCGTTCCAATCTAACTGATGTTCATGTGCAGTCTTTACTGAGGATTTCTACGTCCGACATACAGCCAGAGTTCAAACAACTTGTCGACAACTTTGTTCGACCACAGATGTCTCATTAACTTCAGCAGCTATTGAAGTACATTACGTTAAATTAAATACCGTTTTTGGTCTCTATGCTATAAACTTAAAGTTTACAAGTTTAAAGTTTACATTAAATACGGTTTATTCCTTGCATAGGTGGATAAATACGCGATTAAGGTGTCGATTCAGCAATCCGGCCCGCCAAGGACTTTATTTTCCCATATCCGGCCCCGTCGACTGAAGAAGTTGCCCACCCCTGGTTTAGCCTGTATATAGCACTAACGATGTCACTTCTACTAGTACTGATCACACTGTTCCAAATCTTTCTGGGCTTGGGCTGCATGCAGATTAAGTTGTAAGAGACTGCCAAATGTAAGTAGTTTCTTGCTCTTTCAGGAGACTTTTATGTTTCGTTTCATGACCGTACAATGGCCATAAAAATTAAGATTCTTCAAATCTGAAAATGTCAATTAGTCAATTATGTGCTTTGTCCTTAGTCTTACTATTGTATGGGCAGTCAAAGTGTATCAAACATACTATAATACATGCCTAAGTACCTGCACTTACATGCGATTTTGATTTAAAATTGAATATGCATTTGCTTGAGTAACGAACAACCATATCCCTATACATGTTTCAGTTTATTCCAGGTTGGGTGGCTTTTTATATAAACAGTGACGGTCTATTGCTTATTACGAATTATCAAAATACATCTTACTGAAGCATTCTGGGTAAGATCCAATCCATTGCCCATCATGGCAGGTTAATTCGGAATGCGAATCGTCAGAAAGCTGGTTATAGTCGTACTCGTGATCATCTGAATCGTCCCGGGGACATGCAATGATTATTTTCTGCCCGTATCGATATAATTCCTTCGCTGGTTGATTCTTCATAAGATATTGGCTTAACCCATTTAACTGGCATGCGGCTGTAAGTAGAAGAATACAAATATATGTAAAAAGAAACCTTTGTTCCACGTGAGTATATCACGATTGTTAAGCAAGTTTGTATTCCGCACCAAAATCCCTTTTTAAATCTATTAATACTGTTAAATTTCAAAAACATGTTATCTCTTTCAGGATTTTATTTCTGTTCCCAACAATTGCAATAAAACACGTAACTGGGATAAACAGCAAGCCAATCCTTGATTAGAAGAAATGTATGATTTGTATAGCATGTGGAAGAGAATACAACTTTTGTCTTTTTTAATTCATCGCGACAGCGTGAGGGTAGGAGATTTGCAGAGACAGTGTTTTTTAGTGGCGCCGCTTTTTTGTCACATATATAATTTGTTATGTCATTTTCCAACCTCCATGAGTCCCTCCAAATCGAAATAGAAGTTTTGTGAAGAATTTCCCTCGTTACACTAAGGTGATGTGAAAGACTGCAAAACTTTCCTCAGCGATAAATACTCCCGAGGTCGTCGTCCAACCCCCTTCACCTGTAGCCAGATGAAATTGCTCACCCTACATCACATGGTACAGTCACATTAAATGCTCTATATGTACTGACTTTAACATTATATATATATATATATATATATATATATATATATATATATATATATATATATATATATATATATATATATATATATATATATATACACCAGAAATCTGCAGAAATAACACAAATATGTTCAAATTCATTGAATTAATTTCTATATATAACGATATTATCAATGAATTGAGTTGAGTAGCTTTGTTTAGAAAGTTCTAATAGCACTTCGTTTTCGTACCTCTCTTGACAGAAAATAAATGACGTTATCTTTATTTTTACCTACACTTCTAGAATTGATAAAACTAGATATATTACTGGCTGAATATTAGGCACCAATTATCCTTCTTTCTTGTGAGGGCTTGCTGCCCATTTGCCCATTGTGATCTGAACACCAGTTTTTGCAGGAAACTTTGTATGAATATAGCTTGTTTTTATAAATTAGGCTGTACTTGATTCTTACTTTTATATGAATAGTTTTACTAGTAGTAGTATTACCATTTACATGCATTAGATCATATATTCTACATGGCTATCTTTGTTCTCCATCATTTATTGTAGCTGCTTACTATGTTTGTAAGAGAGCTAGTTGGTCAGAGGGATATAATTCCGCTTGCTTTTGCATTTGTAGAGGCCTTCTTAACACATTTTAATTGTAGAACAAAAAATGATAAACTGTAAAGATCAGCCTTCGCTTTTTCCTTTCCTTTGTTTGTCGGTGATTAAATTCACGCCACTCTGAATGTTGACTTTACCTTTCACGGCTCTTTTCGAAGAAATTATATTTCATGTAATCACAGTAAGCAGCCATTCAGTAAGCGAGCACGCAAATGATGGGAATTATTTCAAAACGTATTCATGTGTTTTTCCTGATCGGTGGAAGGCAAACTAAGTCTGCAAATAAATGATAACAATAAAATATTTTAATCGTCTTATTTTAATTACCATCAACAATATCGTAATATCCTTTGATATTTAGCAAAGATCATCCGCTATGATTTCTTTCAGTGACATTATAAAGCGAGTTCATAGGTCGAAGGTCATGCCGATGATTTTTAATCCCCAGGTTATGTTTGCCCCAGTCGCATTTTGCTGGCGTAACAACGGCTCTGTTGGATATGGACTGTCTTTTTGTAGGAATCGTGACTTCTTTTCAGATATTTTCCATGACTCTGACCCTAAACATTGAAACGCACTGATCCATTCATAGTTATTTTAAATATAACTGCCGACTATTTTATTTGTCTTATTTTATCAGCAAATGTTTATTTCTTTATGAAAGTATTATGATGAACATGTGTTATTATGTTCTATAATCCCAGTAGTGCCAATAGTATAGTTATTAGGCAAGATAAGAGTTTGAACAAGGTTTCCTTCAGTTTTGATAATAAGTTTATTAATTAATCCTTGATTTCCTTGGATCTCAATTCATAGGTACTGGAACAAATGGGGTGTTATGTTGTCCATCAGCTATAATAAAATGCCTAGACAAAATATGACCATTAGTTACATAACTCTCTAAGCATAAAAAATTGAAATTACACTCAAATTCCAATGCTTTGATCCGATACATGTCAGAAATACTTAAGACTGGCTGTCCGATGGCGTTAGGCTTGCTGATCAGGAGCTTTTTGATAGACGTAAGGTTAGCTGTCTGATATATATATATATATATATATATATATATATATATATATATATATATATATATATATATATATATATATATATATATATATATATATATATAAGTGTGTGTGTGTGTGTAGCTGTATGAAATTGTAAGGACTATTTTACTTTTTGTACTTCTAATCATATGCTGAGTTTAAGTCATGTTCAGTGTCAGTCATTTTCAGTTTCAGTCATGTTCAGTGACACATACTTGAGTTTAGGGTTAGAAGTGACAATATTTGTGTGCTCAAACTGTTTCATACCGAATTCCGAGCAAGGTTCCTACTCAAGTATTTAAATATTGTTGCCTCTAACCATCTATTTTCAAGCATTCTCTTATCATGAGCAATAACATTGTTTAGTAAGCCAAAGGTAGTGTTGTTTTCTCCTTAAGTGTTTTGTTTCTGATACAACCTTTGTCGGCATATGACTTTTCTGTTGTAGTAATGAAACCAATGTCTGTTTGGGGTTTAATGTCATCGCCTCTTGAATTGCCAAACTCCGAGCGTGCATTGCTTGTACTGCCAGCCAAGACATGTGTTGCATTGACATCGATGGAGTTTGTTACTGCATCTAAGTCAGCCGTTGGTGTTGATTTGATGTTTGAATCCTCATTACCTGTTGTGGATTAAAAGTTCGAAACTGAGAACATTCCATTAATTTGTTTGCAGTACTGATACATTACAGTCCCTTTGCATCAATCTTCTTAAGAGCTTTAATCCCATTATATCATATTTAAAACACAATGCCAGTTAGTTTTGACCAAAATTTAACTTAAAGATCAACGCCAGTTTTGTAGAAATAATTATAGTTTCAAGTTTTACAATTGTACCAGATTTTAGATTCTTTCTAAAATAGGCAACATTTTGACTCCAAACACATGTAGAGTGGAAACAAATTTTCATTACATCGTGTAGCTTTTCTTTTTTCCACTCCACCCACCCAAACCTATGGTTTGTAAGCCAATTGTTAGATTCTAAATGTTAGCTATCATTTTCATAACCAGCCTTCACAATACCAACGCATTAAATAAACGGGTTGGAGATTTTAACCTAACTTAACATACATTCACTTTTTTTTTGCTATTATGTTTATCGAATGTGTGAATATGTCATTTTCAGACAACCATATGTCCATTATTTTTACATTTCAGATATTTTATTTAAAAAGATAGAAAACTTACAATATATTTAACGACATATATTATAATTTTATTAAACTAACTCAAAATTTAATGTAGAGATGCCGTATCTTCGACGAAATGTTTTTTTTTTAATTACTGATTATCATGTACGTAATGAATATGTTTATTTGATTTGCAGGGTACCATAATGTTATGATGTTTATTTGAATTACCGTATATGTTATGTTTCATTGAATTACCGTATATGTTATGATGTTTATTTGAATTACCGTATATCTTATGATGTTTATTTGCATTACCGTATATGTTATGATGTTTATTTGAATTACCATATATGTTATGATGTTTATTTGAATTACCGTATATGTTATGATGTTTATTTAAATTACCGTATATGTTATGATGTTTTTTGAATTACCGTATATGTTATGATGTTTATTTGAATTACCGTATATGTTATGATGTTTATTTGAATTACCGTATATATTATGATATTTATTTGAATTACCGTATATGTTATGATGTTTATTTGAATTACAGTATATAGTTTGGAAAAGTACAGCATACGAGATGTGAAGTGCATTCAAGCTGTAAATGTTATCTGACCGTTCTTGGTCGTTAAAGGCGCTTGTTTAAAAAAGAGATGATAAGCTTAAAAGTACTGTAAAGGTTTAACCTACCGATGCATTTTGGGATATATCCGACCCAACGCCCATCATTGCAGGTCAATTCTGTGGATGTTTCTTCCAAATTATAATCATGTCCATAAGCAATGCCGTAGTCATAATCCATTGGACAAGAAATGCTTATTGTGTCTCCACTCCGGTACACTGCCTTGACAGGCTCATCTTTGTATAGAAACTTCTTCAGATCATTCAACACACATTCAGCTGCAATACAAATTCGTACATATCAACTCAAACTCCGTACTTTTCATCTATAATGTGTGCATTAAGAATTTCAAGCAAGCTTTTTTTTAACATACCAACATTTTGTTATGAGCTTATTTCGGAAATTAGTTTAGACCGTGCATATGTATCGTTATATGTTTATATACAACTATAAGGTTAGACTAACGTACAGGTGAAGGGAATTATCGAAAGCTGTTTCAGTAGATGCTGTGTTTTTCTGTAATTAGTAATGGGTGCTGTTAGAGCTTGACGGTGAATCGGGTGGATCAGTCTGAGTTTGAGCATCCTTCCTTATTTTGGGATTGCTTTTCACTACAGTGGAGAAGTATGGGTCAGGAAAGGATGTTTATGCTTGTACAAGTTTTCTGGCCTCTGGATAGTGAATATTACATGTGTACATTACCCTCTGTATTTCTTTCTCCTGTTTACAAGTAACACATCCTTAGATTCCTGATATGAATGGTTTCCGCATCGGCCACATACTTGACCTTTTGAACATAGGTTTTCATGATAGCCATATTTCTGACATTTATAACATCCAAGGGAGTTCGGAAAATATATCTCTACCTTCAGTTGCAAAAAGCCAACTTGACCACTCTGGGTACTCTAAGTTTATTAAGGATGAGCACAATAGTCATGGTGGCCTGCAGATTGTTGTTACGTATAATGCTTATTCTACGGACTGTATTGACACCTTCAGTTTTCATCCCTTGAATGATATCTGTGTCACTGACTCCAGCCAAGTCACGACAGCGAATTACGCCTTTGGACCTTTTGAATGTTGCGTGAGAGAGTGATGTCACAGAAATATCGAATATATTTTTCTTTTTCTTGATATTTTATGTTTGACCTCATCGCCCACAATCAACAATAAGGCAGCCCAATTTCAACTTGTTGACACTCTTTGATGTACCGATCAATCCCGTTATTGCCTGTTCAATCACAAAGGGAGAGAGTTAGACAAGCGGTTTTGAGGCATCTTTAGATTGCATAACCATTAAGTGTGGGAATGACTCCATATTACATGGTTCGTCATCTAAGACGAGCAGTTGTGGTTCGTTTGTTTTGATTGAATTTTTCATGTTGGTTTGGTTGAAATTTAGCACCCGTGCTCAGTGCCCACCACGAAGCCCAAGAAGGAGACTTTTTTCAAGTACCAAGAATACACAATTATTATAATCCGTAGGCAAAATCTCATCCTGATTCATCCCGTAAGATATACTAGCTAGATAAAATTATTTCCCGATAGACCCGTTAAGCCACCACCTTCATGGAAGTCTTCTGATAGTAGTAGAAAGAAAAACTAAAAGCGACAGAATGTAGGGAAATCGATCGTGTCAAGAGGGATACACAGATAAAAATAAAGAAATTGAGCGAGTAAATAAAGACCTCCATGTTTTCAGCGTGACCAGCGGATTTGTCGAGACCGGGTCAATCCCGACCACCTGTCTAAAAGAAGAAGAGGCCAACGTAGCATTTTGCATCGGAAGGCCTCTGTTCAACTACCACAGATTGCCTCTACTTAGTCGCATCTTACAACACGTAGTGAGGACACATAGGACCAATTCTACAACTCCGGACCCTCAGGGGGATACATACTATACAAACATTTTATTTATGTCACGTGTTAATACACATGCTTGCATTTCCAAAACAGTTAATATTGGCGACATGCAAATATGAATGGATGGAATGAATAACCTAAACACAGCCATGTCTAGTGTGTACTCTACAAAATGTAGTTCCACAAAATGTAGTTCTTAACATTTCACGAATAATCGCAATCTTCTATGCAAATTGATCAGTTGCCCTTTGAACTTGTATTTTCATCAACCTTGACACTTAGGATTTAAACAGGAAAGATGGTTTAAATGAAGACAATAGAGCACAACAAGCAAATAATGGCTAGCTACATGAACATTGAACGCATTGGCTTTCAAATAGCGGAAATCATATTTCTTAAATGAGTTGGAAATATAAACTGAGCGAAATGAGGAACCGGCAAGAGGCAATCAAATTATTTGTTTGTTGTTGGGCTTAACGCCATTTTTCAGCACACGATAGGCTATTCATGGCGGCCAGTATTAATGGTGGAGGAAGAAACCGGGAAATCACCGGAAAGAACCACCGACCCACGAGAAGCTACTGGCAAGCTTTCTCACATATTTACATTAGCCGAATCCTAGACTCGAACACACGCAGACAGAGGTGAGATGGCAGTGATCCGTAACGGACAGCGCTTTAGACCACTCGGCCACTCGGGGCCCCTCAAATTATTTATATATATATTTACAGTTCATCCAAGTCATTATGTTAATTTAATTAACATTACTACAAACCATGCAAGCTTTTCTATCCTCCATTTCTATTTTTTTAAACCGCTCCGGTGGCCTAGTGGTTAGAGCGTCCGCCTAGGATGCGGGATGTCGTGGGTTTGATCCCCGGTCGAAACATTCCAAAGGCTTACAAAAATGGTACAATAAATACCTCGCTTGGCGCTCATTTTAAGAGGTTAGTGTTAGGACTGGTTGGCCTGGTGTCAGGATAATATGACTGGGTGGGATATCATGATACATGTCTGCGGCATGATATCCCAGTGATAGACATCACTATAAATTTCCACACTGCAGACATCGAAGCGATATGACTGAAAAATTGTTAAAGCTACGTTAAAAATCATAATCACATCACATCCATTTATAATTTTTGCCTTTCAGACGCTAAGTGTGAATAAATTTTTCCATAATTCATAGGTCATGAGACATTGTCGTTTAATATGGATGAATAACAGCCACGCTCGTTGTTTAACAGGATTTTACTGGCATTTGCTACGAAGGAACACAGAGAGAGAGACAGACAGACAGACAGACAGACAGAGAGACAGAAAGAAGTACAGACAGACAGACAGTGAGAGAGAGACAGTGAGAGAGACACACAGAGAGACAGATATACAGAGAGACAGAGAGATACAGAGAGATGGGGTTATGGAGATAGACACACTGTGGAGACAGAGAGGGGTGTATGGAGATAGAGACACTGTGGTTAAACATGTGGTGGTAGGTTGGGTTGCAGAGACTTACCATAAAGGCATTTATTAAATGCCCTTCCCTGTTGGTATGTTAGTCAGCTACCTTACCAACTCAAGCAATGCTTTAAACGGTAATGGGAGGATAGAGCAGCCTTCAGACATTATAATATTAAATAATGTGTGTTTAGACCTGTGTATGTGTGTGTGATTTTGAATTTTAACGTAGCGTTTACAATTTTTCAGTCACATCGCTACGATGTCTGCAGTGTGGTAGCTTATGGTTATGTCTATACTGGGACATTGTGCTGCAGACATGTACCATAATGTTCCACCCAGTCATATTATTTTGACACCAGACCGACCATCCCTAACACTAACTTATTAATGCTGAGTGCCTAGCGATGCAGCTGTTAGTACCATTTTTATGTGTTTGGTATGACTCGGCCGGGATTCGAATCCACAACCTTCCGTATCCGAGGCGGACGCTCTAATCACTATGCCACCTGAGCTGATCCTTTTTCATAAATCATGACGAAAGAAATAAAAATAATGCATTCAGTAGGTTACATTATGTATTTTCATCCCTAAAAATAAATTTACTGTACAAATCTTGACAGGCTATTGCAACCTTCCATCACTGATACTAGGAACACAGTATTAACATCTAATGGAAAATGTACATCTAACCATTAAGAAACCACCAAGTTATTGTATGTAACTTGGTACAGGTTCAGTTTTCTTTTATTTTCTCATATATTATCTATCTTGTGGGATTTCGACGAATTTCTGCAAAATGTTCAATTCATTTAGAAGAAGGGGATTGTTATTTTTATCATATTTTATTAAAATGCTAATGCAAATCAGTGGATATTCATAACAAATTTAGAAAACATAGACAGTGATAACCTACTGTTGAAATATAACGTAACGTTGAAATAGTATTTATATGTGCGTATTGTGCGCCATGGGTTGATTCTAATTTTATCTGTTTTTAGTTTTGGTATATCAAATTGCTTTATTCCAACACTTAAAAGCTGTATATATATATATATATATATATATATATATATATATATATATTTGCAGAGCGAATATGGAGCACAACAAAAGACTACTGCCCTTTAAGCTTGTCGCTGCCTTTCCTGAAATCAATTACTTTCAGTAGCCTATGTCATTCTGCGTATATCATAAACATTATTTAAACGCCAAGTTCCTTCACTCACTTTGGCATCGTGAGATCATTTGTTCTGGACGAGACCAGTGATTTTAATCAAGCTATTTCAATGCACACGTATTATACAGATCTCCTACAAGAAAGTTTCTCTCATACATTGTCATACATGTCATAGTTAATTTGGGGTATAGTTTGTGATTAAAACTGAGCAGACTGGTCGGTCCTTACCTTCACATCCAATCACCTCATCTGATTCATCCAAACAATCCGGATACCCGTCACAATATTTGGTAACATCAATACATTTACCACTTCCACACTGAAACTCATGGTCAGAACAGGAATTAGCTGCAAAACAAGAAACGATTTTAAATGATTGCGCATTTCATTGCAAACTATGAACGGGGCTAAACATTAAATACTTATTGAATTTTTGTGAAAAAAGTTTAAAATTATTCTGCTAGTATTGAAACGATCATATAGATGAGGAATTAAAATTTAATTTGTTACACGACATTGTGAATTGCGCTTCTTATATTAGCTTAAAGTTTGTGCTTTAATTTAGAGATGCAGTTTTCAAATTCCAACGTTGATGACGTTGATTAATGATAAAAGTGTACCTCAGAACACGATCACGTTCCCAAAAACCGGTAAAGTGTCATAAAACACAGTGAAAACATCGTAAAAGTGTCCTGAAACACAGCGAAGTCCTCGTCAACACCACGAGAGTGTCACGAACGTTTGATACAACCCACTGATGTTGGAACCAAAGAAGCTGATAATGTAACCTGCATGACTTGACTACTTTCAAGAAAACCGAAAAAGGGGAAAAAAGTTTTCGCCTTTTAAAATTTAGACTTTATGACAGGGTTGCTTACCAACGGTTAGATGAACAGTGATTGGTTGAACGAGATACACAGACAGACAATGCGCAAAAGCTCAATCAATCAAAAGTGCAATAACGTAAACATCCTACTGACAAGGTTTTGAATTTGCACGGGGTTCTATTTAAAATGAAAAATAATTTTCTAAATTTTCTTCACTGATAATCCTGGTTGTTTAAATTCAGGAAGACATTATTTATCTTAGGTGTTGTAAAACCAACCTTTAATTCATTTTTTCGGTAAATGGTTGAATGATATAATTTGGGTTAGAGAGTGACTAAAGTCAGTATTCCCAAAGTCAGTCTATCAGGTCATACCTCATTTGGATCACCTTGGGTACTAACGAAACCAGGAATCATCCAACGAAGAAGTTACAACTGATCGAATCAAATATGTATTCTTAGCATATCGGTCAATCCTACTGTCATATCAAGATATAGGAATGGCCACGGTTGTACTTAAAGTTTCGATTTCTTTGCTTGCATAGCAAACATCCGGGGAGCAAAATGTATAAATATTTTTTGTAAATGAATTTGTCGATATGTTTCCAAAGCATATTTTAGTATCGCAAAGATAGCCGATTTAGTTCTGAATGCCAATGACAGCTATCTCATCTAAACATGGTACTGCCAATTTGGTCAAATCTATAAATAACCACTAAACTAATTGTGGGATTATACAGCCTTTGGATTTGGAGGTTGTTATTTTTCTTCTCAAGATCTTAATGTAGATATAGAGGAAGTTTTCCTTTGTCGAGCTTGAAACTGTTTTTTTTATAAGGATTATTGAAAGTATTCACCTTGTGACCTCTAACACACGACGAGCACTCTGTCGCAAACCGACGCTTTTGATAATAGCCACATTTGCACGTCAGTATGCAGTGAAGAACTTTTATATATCAAAACCACAGTTGGTGCACACAACTTGTTTGCATTTCATGCTTGGATGATGTGTTGGACAGTTATGTAAGCTGAAGATGAAATACTAAAGAAAAATATATTCGAGAAATAAACTTACCGCCGAAAACAAATCCAAAGAGAAAGAATATCACCATCATTTTCCTCTGGTGCATTATTTTAACAGTGAAAAGCCTTTTATCCCAGATCGCCTAAAGTACCATGATCTTTTATATATTATATCATGCCAATGTATCACGGCAGTCGCACATAATAATTCAAATTACAGTGTTATTATTAAACTAACATAAACTACAATAGATGCTATTCCAAACAATCAAATTATCTTTCCATAATTGTAACCTTTTTTGCATCTGTAAAGTTAATGTCAACTTTATTTGCTTAAGATTATTAACCGTACTTAAAAAATAAATCACGGCAGTGAAAGGGTGCATGTTTTGTAGAACTTTGAACCTTGGGGTCAATGAGATCGCATTTAATAATTGTCTTAAATTAGTCTTTTCCGTTATGCATCGTGTATATACGACGACACATACAACTTGGGGAGTGTTTTTCAAACAAAAAGTATATAGGTCATACTCATGAATCCACGTTAAGGTTAACAGTGATTATATTTATTGCATTGCTTTTCCTCCATTTTGGGCCATTTTTATGTATACCACATTGTTGCAGAAATTATCATCTATAGTATCATCACTACGGTTTTCTTCGTTCTCTTCTTCGTTGTCGCAAACATCATCATTCCTACCTCCATCACACGCTTCGTATCTATTTCTCAATTTATCATACAAATGAAAAACACAGTACAGAAATATCTAAGGATAAAATAATAGGATAACATGGTAATGCACTTTTATTCTAGTTCTATGTAAATGTTGCTTCTGAAACCTAGTAGTTTCATTAATGTCAGTTCTACAGACACACCCATATAGTGCGTATATTTGATTTTGTGAAGAGTTACATGAGCAGATTTGAATTCTTGAGTGTCTCGTAGTTATGCATACTTTTCCTTAATGCATTGTGAAGACTCAAAAACATATTGATGTTTATAATACTGTCATAAAACCGAATATTTGGTATTCCATTCAAATGTTTACAATCTTTCTCGAATTGAATTATCTTCAATGCTCATAGGTCAAAATGTGTTAATTATAGCATAATTACTTGTAGTAATAGTACTTAAACTCATTTAATGTACATCTCTCTGTCTCTGTTGCAACTATATGGTCTATGTCCATGTAAGAGAAAGCGAAACCAATGGTTTGTAAAATTCAACCAAATAATCTAATCTTTAAAATTATAAAACGATTTTAGAGAAATTTGCAAAATTGAGAAATAAATCCCCAAAAATTAAATTTATTATATAAATCCATAAATAAAGATTGTTCCAAATGAATTCCAAACTCGAATGTGCTGATGTAACAATAACTTTAAATGGCTTGATGTACCAAAAGTCTAAATACATCGCAATGATATAATCCATAATGTCTTTGAATAGTTCACAATAATCCCAAAACGCGATTTATTTTCATTCTAATTTGCAACTTCATTAATAAATTTAAATAAATGATTCCTCTCAAATTATATCTGAACTCAACTGTAAATATATCTAAATACTAAACGTAAGAAAAAAAGGAATAATATTGTTGATCTCAACTGTATATTCATCCACAATTGAGTTTATGTTGCAATAGCATTTTCTGCAATTAAAGTCAATCAGCTTAATGAAAAATTAACATAATTTGTAAACATATTTGTTTTTAGAATCTTCTAAGGTAATAATCAAAACTGGTTTTGAATTCACACCCAAGTAAACATCTATCGATAAGTTAAAGACAATGCAAAAATCAGGTACGAGCTAACACTCTACCCTGTCTTCGAGCAAGGTCATGCACACCAAATATACACACATTGACTACTTTTTCTTTACTATCTTTTCCGTTCCACCTTTGTTTCTTATACATTTACGTCAGCAACCAAGATTTTCTTTTTATATCTCGCCATAAGTACGATCATATATACTGCCACAATGACACAGCATCACCAGTGTATACATGTAAACCTTATAAATACTAACGGTATATACCGCTTATTAATCGAATCAAACGAAAAACGACACATTGATCTACCGTCGCATAGTAACAAAACAGATCAAGGTGTATGCTGTTTGTGCTAGTAAATACTCATGACCATTTGCATGAGAATCATGCGAAGGCGAATCTTATCTGTACAGTTTGTAGTTTATAAATGAGTACAACGATTGGAACATGTTGCATCCATGAGAAAAGCTTTAAGTGGATATTTCTGGCGTTTCTTATTTAGAAGATATGAAAGAAAGAAAAAGGGTTGCAATATTATCCTCTCATTGGCCAACCAAAAATGACAATCTGAATTTCGAACTCCTACATGAAGAGATACACGGCAGTCTTCAAAATCCAAAAATGCAAATATACGCTCAAAAGTACAACAAATTTGGAATTACTCAGCAATAAAGAAAAAACACATATCGTTGCTTTCAGTTTATATAATAATAATAATAATAATAATAATAATAATAATAATAATAATAATAATAATAATAATAATAACAATTATTATTATTATTATTATTATTATTATTATTATTATTATTATTATTATTATTATTATAAGAAGAACAAGAAGAAGAAAAACAACAATACAAATAACAACAACAAAAAGAAAAAGAAGTGATATTTTAACATGTTGATATAACACATGTGGTAATATAATGACACACCACAAAATACTCAAACTGCCATGCACACCCCATGTAAAATCGCAACCAGTCAGTAATAAGACTGCAGCTCAAAATCGTATTGTTTATCTGGAGCAAGCATATATTCACATAAAGTGATATTTTAACCTGTTGATATGTCACAAATATTAAACAATACACATTGTATGTAAAATGTGCTATGTGATGCGTTTGGCACATTGGAATCAATCAAGTGAAAAACGTGAAACCAAAGTTACGGACACATTTCAGATTTTAGCGTGGTTTTAATTTGAGGAAACATGTTACGCAAAAAACACGTCACTTTTCCAGGCCGTTTCGTAAAACCAAAAAAAAAAAAATAAACGCTGTGTCCCTCACCGAAATATGTGCTGGCAGCAAAACAACGACATAGTGGGGTTTCCTGCCATATATTGATCTTTAGTTCAGATAATGCCGACTAGCTGTACGGGTTTTCTTGTTTATAGTTTGAGATACATAGACAGAAACTACAAAAGTGCTAAATTTCGAATAACCTTGGTGAATAAACATTTTCCTTACACATTTTACTTAATCAGCTTATTTGGTCCTAATTTCTGTAATCTGAAATTATTGCAGTCCGAAGTGATGAATTGTAGAAAAAAATAATAAATACATAACAAAAATAAAACTGTAACAACATTAAAATCATATGCTGATTTTCATGTTACTTCTGCTGTTTTATTTTGTCTTTTCTTTAATGTACTATTTAAAGTTTGCTAGCGGGTAAACGTATGGAGAAAATTTGTGTCGTCACCATAATGTAACACCTTTATTAATTTCACATATACTTTCTGGGGTTTGTTTATGAATTATTGAAAATAAATTATATAATTTTGGCTGATGAAACGTTTACAAATTCAAAATTAAATCGTTTGAAATCGTTTAAAATATCATTTGAAATGGGGACCTTTAGTAGGAATAATATTTAGATTTCAATTTTCAAAATCTAAAAGTTTTGACGTGAAAGCAAAACAGGAGGTTACGAAATTGTTTGCGCTGCTATTCTTTCTCTTGCTTATTAATTCTAGATTATAAGTTAATTTATTGCTATTGTGTAATATATTAGTTGCAGCACACGTCCGTAAATTTCCAGTTCAAGTGATTGTGGAGATAGAAATCTCAGAAATAATTTTAGGGGCGATTTTGATGGCCACTGCAAATCAGTCACCGTAATGAATTCCATCCAAGGTTTTGAATAACGTGATTGCCAAGAAGTTTTTACTTTTTAAATGCTGAAAAAGCGTGAGTCATTTAGAATGAGAAATATGTCCATGTTAGCAGATACGCGTTGAGTTCTTTTGTTTTTGATGCATTGACATGCATTCCGTTTTGTTTGTACCAAATAGATACATTGTTCAGATGTTTCAGAACTGTGGAGTTCAAAGATTACCAGATGTGTAATGTGTATGATCGTCAACAAAGAGATCAGAGTGAGATAGCTTTAACTGCAAAGCTAGGTAACTTGAAAACAGTAGAAAAAGATGAGGCAGTGCTAAATAGCCTTCTGGAATACCACTAAGAAAATATTACCTGAATCTAGAGCATACAGGTACAAAAATCCTGTAATTTGTTACTGAGACAAAAATTGAAATAAGACAGTGAGTTCCAAGAAAACATAATATGCTGATAATTGTATAATGGGCACCGATTGGTCACAATATCAAGTACTTCATAACAACCAGAGATGAGTGATCCTGAATTCGTACGATTCACTACGTAATTTAATACTTATTTGATTGCTTATAAGCATTACGTAATTTTCGTCTGTTTGTAAGAATAATGTAATTTAATATTCTTATTTGATTGTTTTCAGTATTAGGTAATTCAATAGTCTTACTCGATTGTTAATACGCATTTTGCAGCTATGAAGATCCTGACAGCCTTATGTTAAAGACGAACCTTCAAATATGAATAAACATCTTAAAACACAAAAGTTTGCAAGTGTAATCAAGATTAAAGAGGCATTTTGTCAATTATATTTCTAAGACGTCCATTCGTAAAATTTGCTTCAACTTATGATGTACCATAGCAACACAATGACATTCAACATCTTCTATTTACCAAATGAACTGGTTGCTGTCAATCTGCCATTTGATGTCAACCCCACAACGTGTTGTCACATCGTTCATAGCATGGCCAGTCAATATAAGAAAAATGTTTGTTATAAACAATACATAATTGTCGCATTATTGCGTAAACATTTATATTTACCATAGTTCGCGAGCAAGAGTGGGAAGATTGGAAGTTTAACACACTGTGTTTCAGGTGGCAATAACATTATTAATAAACACAGTGTATACATGTATGCAATAAAATGAAATTTCATGCTGTCAACAAAAGAGATAGTTTAACCTGTTGACATATTGTATAATGTTAAATAATTGCATAATTCCAGGGATTTTGGAGGAGTAAAGCCGTTACTTGCAGACGAATTAAAAATAGCTTGCTCATAGCGAATAAAAATTGTAAAGATATCAAGAAACATTCTTGTTTTGGCAATTTTCGTGTCTCCACCACAATACATTATGGCTGTACAATGCCACGCCAATGGGTTGTTTTCACTGACGTCACGAGCATGTACACAAATATCCAGAATGCACCTTGCGCGGCCATTTTTCTTCACTAGCAAACTGTTGTTAAGATCAAGATAAATCACAGATCCTATCGTGGAAAAGGTTACTTATTTAGTAGAAGAAAACAGGTTTTATCAAATCTGTTTTTAAATTTAATGAGCATTGATATGGCGAAAAAGACCTCTACATCACATATTTCTTACCGAGAAACCTTCATTGGGGATGTTCGTAAGAGGTACGACGAGAAAATATCAAAGATCCATATTGACCCTTACGAGCTTGGGGTAGAAGAATTCAGTACCGATCGTCTAAAGTGGCCTGAAATTTCATATGTTGATGTGCTACACTTTCTTGTTTTTCGAGAATCAGCGTACATCAAGGAGCAACTGGAAAAACTACAAATCCTTGGATGCATACAAGCTGTTTCAAGATGGCTGAGTCCGACAGACTCTACACAAGGAGATTGATGGGATTCATTTGCTCAGGGCAAAGGTAACATAGAATGTATTTTGCCATTTTCAGTCCCCACTATTTAGAAATAATAAGACAAACTAATATATGGATATTAATGTATGAATGAACTATTTAAATTATGTCATTAAACAGCTTTATAGGTGGTGTTTATTGCTTATTATTATTGAGAAATACAGATGTTTTGATTAAGGGGTGTATTTATTATTTTTAAATTAAACCAGTAAATCAGATATACATGGTAAAGAGGACATGTAATTAGCAACACATGGTTAGTTTACACAGGTATGCTGAATGAATATTTAATGTATACTGTTACTGTCCCAGCATATTGGATGCTTCCAAACAATGCAGATTTTAATACACCATTTAAAAGACTTGGTGAGATGCATTTCGAATTAGCAGCGAAGAAGATAAATTTGTCCCATAGTGAACAACAATGTGTGGTTCAGGCTTCTAATGAAAAGAAATACAGTAGCATTTCTTCCCAAACCAAACAAAAAGAAACATTATTCTTTGATGAACTTAATGGAATGACGCCAAATGCTGCAGTATTATCTCTGGCAGATACATTTTCTGAAAATGTTCAATCTAAATCGTTATCAGTTCAATAGCAGTGTAGTTAGGTTCATTGTATATTAGTCAAATCTGTGACAAAGAATTAAATTATGAACAAATAGTAGACAATGCAAAGCCGTAGACATTTCTATCACAAAAGAACAGGCTATATATGTGGAGCAAGAAACCAGAAATCAAGCAAATATTTTGTTTTGGCACAAGAACAGAGTGGGAAGAATAACCGCGTCACATTTTCACTCTGCATGCCACACAAATGTGTCTCAGCCTTCTGTGTGCTTGCTAAAAACTATTGGTGGTGAAGGAAAAAAAAGCTTTCAGTTGTGCAGCTAAGGACTGGGGCCAGAAAAAGGAGAAGACAGCAAAGAAGGACTATATAAGACACATGGAAAAATTGCACACAAACTTCAAACTAACACAGTGTGGTTTAATTTTAAATGAATGCTACCCTCAATTTGGGGCTATCCCGGATGGCTTTATTGATTGTGAATGTTGTAGTGGTGGGTGTTTGGACATCAAGTGCCCCTTCAGCACGAGAGACAAAATGAAGCTGGAAATTCTCTGGCTAATGTATGATAATGGTTCAATGCAGTTAAACCGCAAACGTTCATATTATTACCAACTACAAATGCAGTTATTTGTGACGGGCAGAAAATACTGTGATTTCTTTGTATGGTTTCCCCACAATTTCCATCTGGAAAGAGTGTTCCCTGACAATGACCTTTGGGATACAATGTCTATTAAGGCATTACAATTTCATACCATGTGTATTATGCCAGATTTTGTATGTAAGGACTTTTCAAGAAAGCAGGTGCTTGCAACAAAAAGAACTGTCGAACCAAATGTAGTTGATATGGCTAAATATTGTATTTGTGGTGGAGATGATGATGGACGCAGAATGATACTATGCGAGAATGAGAATTGTTCAAAGAAGTGGTTTCATCTTGAATGTATTCAAATGGAGCGTGTGCCCAAAGGAGTATGGTTTTGTGCTGAATGTCAAAACTGAATACTGTTGAAATGGTTTTATAAATATGGCAGTGTACATTTCCATTTGTCTGTGTGCCTGACATGAAGACCACATTTTTAATTTAAGTACTGTAAATGCTTTATGTCATTTATTGATTCCTGTTTATCCATCATTTTTGTATATGCACATGTTTATTGATTGATTTATTAATTTATAAATGAATAACAAATATTATTGAATATTTTAATGTTTTTTTTATTTCATTTAATACAAAAGCCATACAAGACACTTTTGTGAAAACAAACATTACTGTTGCAAACAATAATTGCCACATACAAGGCAAATGATACTACAAATGGCACTCTCCCAAATCACAACCATTAATATACCTTAATTTTAATTTATTAACATATTTCATCAGAAGCAAATGACATCACATGCATGAAAAGGTGAAATATTAATATTTATTCACAGTACAGCTTGTTGCATTGCTTGTACAAGTGTTTTCTTTCAACATGTAACACAAGACATGACTTAATGGTACTTAACACAAGTCCTGCATTAAAGGTATTTAACACAGACCTGCCTTAATGGTACCTAATAATTCAAAAGTTCAGTCTTTGTACTTTCATCTAATCAAATGGAACAACGGAAGGACACATATTTGTCAAGTAGCATGCCACTTTGACAATCTTGTCAATGGTTGGAATATTTTCGCCACTTCTCATTTTGATGAATTCAATGGGGACAGTGCCGTCAAATATTCGAAACTTTCTCAAAACAAGACCAATAACTCTTTCTATATGAATTCGGACTGATGCGATTTTTCTCGTATTCTCAACTTCGAGGGATGCAATTGTGATTTTCCACGTGTGAAGTTGGGAATAGCTAGTTCAGCTTGAATAAAATTCACCGCCTCTTCTATGTTGAATCCTCTATCAACCATGGCAACATCTCCAGGCAACAAATTATCAAGAATCCCATATTTTTCTGTAATGTATTTGTCAGACGTTCGGCCACCCCAACCTTCGGAAATGAAAGTAATTACACCTTGTGGGGCTATCCCTATCATATATTTGACTGTCTGATTATGCTTATAATTGGAGTATGTGTAGACCTTATTCAGAGCACCACTTTCAGTAAACAGTTCAAAACAATCGAGTACAACAACTACCTTCTCCCCAAATTACTTTCGAAAACACATAGGCATTGATTTTCTCAAGTTTTCTCGTGTTGGCCACCTTACTAAAAAACTCAGCCTTGTATGAAGGACGTCAAGGGTGGAGTGGAAACTTCTCTGAACAGTTGCAACAGAAACATCAAGTTGGTGTGCCATTTTTTTGAAAAGATAATTCATTCGAAGTTTCAACATACACAATAGAAATTCATTCTTTCTTTAAAGACCTTTTATGTTGCTATTCATGTGTCCCTCAATAAAGTTATAAACTAGTTTTAAAACTTCAAACTTTGGCATACCTCTATACAACCCTACTTTATCCATATTCTTTTCATAATACTTGAGGCTGTACAATCCCCTAATATCAAATTTTTCATTTTCTGAAGCTTCGATGAGCCTTGACTTGTTGTCATCAACAAGTTGTTGAATTTCTTTAATTGTAAGGTCAATTTGGATTCCTTTACAATGTGATTCATCTAATGTCAGTAGCTGAAGACCTGATTCTATACTTCCAGCATCACATTGAGCAGAAATGTCACATGCGGAATACTTGGAACATGCTGGATGTTCTTCAATGACACTTTTGCTGAAATCAATGTTCCTCTTTTTTAATGATATATGTGAGGCAGATGCATCTAAAATTGCCCTTTTATGTTTGCGTTGACTAGCACGAATAAATTTCTCATTGGCTAGATGTACATTTGGAACAGGGGCCCCGAGTGGCCGAGTGGTCTAAAGCGCTGTCCGTTACAGATCACTGCCATCTCACCTCTATCTGCATGTGTTCGAGTCTAGGATTCGGCGAATGTGGATATGTGAGAAAGCCAGTAGCTTCTTGTGGGTCGGTGGTTCATTCCGGTGATTTCCCGGTTTCTTCCTCCACCATTAATACTGTCCGCCATGAATAGCCTATCGTGTGCTGAGAAATGGCGTTAAGCCCAACAACAACAACAACAACAACAACAACATTTGGAACAGGTGACGAAATGTCTGGTTTTCCTAAATGCAGCGATGGCAGCCATGGGTTGGTTTTGTCATGAAAGTAGGCTTTTACACCTGCAAAATAAATAACATATATGGAAAAGGGTTGGGTGTCTATTAATTTTACAAGATAAATGAATTTACAAGATGAATGAATATTTCTAAATCTAATAAACTTACATCTAAATGACTCTGATGACCAACGCCATCTCTGCAATTAATGAAATGCAACCAGCTTTTCAAAACCAAAACATTTGTATTGCCATTTATCATTTTATACATCAGAAGATAGAATCAGGGCCATTAAAGAGCGATCACAAAGCTAAGGTAAGAAACACACGGGACCCTCATAGTTCTTGCTTAAAGAAACTTTTTCTGTTATAAAATTAAAAAGTGTTGTTCAATCCGAGCCCCGAGCTAAAAATCAAATAAAATAATGGGAAAATTAAAAATTTACCCCCAACAAATGTTGAGAGCAAACTATCATATGTTCCCACTTTTCCTCCGTTTTGATGTCCTTTCTGCCGACAGCTGCTTTCCATAATCGACGCCTTTCTTCAGACTGTTTTCGTGTTTCCTCTCTTTGATCTGTGATAACTTTAGGCGTTTTAAAAAAAACTTAATTCTTTCCGCACACCATGGCGGTTAGAACACTCAAACATAACACAGATTGGCATTGTACAGTTTCAGTTGCCGGTGTGTGTTTCCAATGGAAGAAAATTGCCGACATCGAAGAGCACACGTTTTGTGACGTCACGTGAAAACAACCAATACAGCTTGCAAAGAATGGTGAATTAGCAAATTTTTGTACGTTTGAAACCTTCTGTCTCTGTCTTTCTCTGTCTCTGTCTCTCTCTCTCTCTGTCTCTCTCTCTCTCTGTCTCTCTCTCTCTCTCTCTCTCTCTCTCTCTCTCTCTCTCTCTCTCTCTCTCTCTCTCTCTTGTAAACTTGAATAAGTAAACGTCCATTTAGTTTTAAGGCCTTTTAATTTTAGAAAATTTTCAACAATTCACTTTTTATGATCCACTGAATTGCTGTAAAAATGCGATGTCCATCTTAAATGGGACAAACATGCAAAACTGAAATTTGTGCAAATTTCGTATATAATTTCTGAAAATTTGTCACTTTTTTTAACAAGTTACGAAGAAATTTATGAAAAACCGATCATCTCTCCCGATCCGTCTTGAATAAACTAACGCACTTCTCTCCCCCTGAACAATTAGCGGATGTGACATCATTTGAGACACTGTATACGCTGGTATTGTTGATAATACAGTCAAGCATTCTATGAGTTGACTGTACTTGAATGTTTAAATTATGTCGACTATCAGTGATGACAGTGATGTGGATGACAATCTAGAAGTAGAATATTTCATTAACATCGAACCTAATATGGACCGGAGACAAATTCGTGCAACAAAGATGTACATGAATCGTCAGGTTCTGACAATGACGATGATTTGGAGTATTGTTGGCCTTGTGTAGAAGAAGCACAGTTGCTCTAAAAAGCAAATTGGTAAGTAATCTTAGTCTGAACAAATCTGCAAATACTATTTATAAACAACCTTCACTTTTAAATACCAAACTGAATAGCAGTGCAAAATCTAATTCAATAAACCGGGTAGGAAGTGGGCTAGAATTTTGTACCGATCACGATTTTTCTCGCAATTCATTTTTTGGTTTCATTTATTCTTCTTTCTTTTGATTTTCTGTTAAGTCAAAACAATTTAATATTACAGATCAGAGTTTTTCTTGCCAGCTTTTTTTGTGGGGGGGACTAGAAATTGGTTTTCACTTTCTATAGCCTTGATTAATCCAACGGTTATTGATATGGAGTTGTACATGTCATAATTGGGTGAATGCTCGTCAAAGAAATGGACATTTACAATATCAAACATGCAACAGTTGTTCAAATAATTTTAGCCTTTTTCCACACAGGTGCTTGTGTAGTAAATGTGTTCCAATATCCAACCAAGAATGGAATATGTGTTGCCAATCTCAGTCGTTCTCCAATCTTTTCTGAATTGCCCTACACAAACCTACTACTGTATCTTGAACATTAAGTTAATATTATTAATGATAAGATCTTAACGGATGTTATGGTGCAAATAACTTCTTTCATTTTTGCACTTTTGGCTTGAATCGGCTTCGCCATGATGTCGTTGGAGTAAAACAATGCAACACATGTAAGAAATGTGAGCTTTATTTCGTGATGATGGATGACCCAACCAATGATTGTTTAACAAGAGAACCAGTTCAATTTAAGGAAATCCCGATGTTGGATAAAAGCGAGAATGAAGCAAACATACCATAGGCGATCAATGAGAAAAACTGGAAGTCTAAAGAATGAAAAAGAATAAGATATTAAGAAACTCCGTATGGTATGCAAGAAACTGTTGATTTTGCAGTTTGCTGCATCGTTTGTAGTTTTAAGGATCATTCATCTCTAACACGGCCAGCTAAAATAGATCATATAAATTGGCGGAATAATCAGCATTATATCTCAATCACACTGTTGTATATTTCTAAAGATGAGTAGTGAAAAACGTTTATAATTTTTGTTTATATTTATATTTTACATTTTTACAATAGAATTGTTGGCATCCCTTAATCTCGAAAGACGATGGAAATGCGCGCGTGAGAGGTGTTCCGGCTGGTAGTTTTGTAGCGTCTTCTGTGGCTATGGAGTCTTACATGAGAGTGGCAATCCTTACTGCAGTTTCTGCTCTTGAAGGATAAGTCTGATGTGTGTTAAAGCTAATTTGTCTTTCTCTGAAATCGTTTACAGCACGAGCAGTCGTAGCTTATACTCGCCGGCTTTCAGACTATTGTTCAGAGCATGTCGCCAGCTTGACATGTCTAGAGCAAGCTCTTCCCTATTGTTGACATCAATCTCAATGGATTGATTTCATGTCGTGCTTACAGCCATTTTTGAAGCGGAATGTGGCCGTCCGATCGATCATATGCCAGAAGCAAACTTAGAATAAAGAAGGTCTTTGGGGCTCTGTCGGTCATCCATCCGACGTACATGACCCAGCCATCTGATGCGACGTTGGCTGAGGAGTGTGACCATGCTGAAAATCTTGGCATAGTCATGCACCTCGTGTGTTTGTCACTCGATCTCTCCATGTGATCTCGAGTATGCGTCGTAGGCATCGCATGCAAATGACACTCAGTCTTTTCACCTGTGAGGCGTAAATGATACAGGATTCGCTGCCGTACAGGAGAGTACTTAGCACACAGGCATGGTACACGGAGATCTTAGTGTTTGGTGTCAGCATTCTGTTGTTCCAGACACTCTGTTACAATCTAGACAGAGCTGTTAAAATGCATAGACCTAACTTCAGTCTTGCGATGCAAGATCTGGCTTTAACAAATATGGATATAACCAATCGTATCCGCGAATCCAAGAAGGAATTTCGCGGCAATGGTGCTGCTCATGAGAGGTCAACATTAAGAATTACTCGCAGCAGCCAACGTGTCCATAATGTTTCGATGAATGACAAACGATCAAAGACAATTATTACTTTTTGTGACAGTCAAAGGTATTTTATTATAGAAAAATTTATTGGAGAAACAGATAACAATTGGATTATCCGTGACAAGCTTGACCATGTCCGTGTACATGTTGGAAATATTATCACGCTAAATAGCAATTTCAAATCAAGAGCGCTTACTGGTATTGGCAAACCATATTATGAACGAACGTATCCTGTAACTGCAGTTGTTTATGCGATATAACCGCTGAATAATAATCCTGTGATAATGATCTTAAACCAATGAAATTTTCTCGCTTAAATTGTGAAGCAGAACAAGTGACAAAAACTTTACAACGCGATACGTGGAAATGGTTTAACTGATTGACGGCGTAAAAGAATAAATATGTGGACTGAAACAGAGATAGCGGAGCGTCCATCATCCACGTTGCTGAGCTGGGAAAATTAAAATCCACAATAACAGTAAAGACGGAGAGATTGTATACAAATCGAAGTATGAATTAAGAAAGACTCTGATACCGATTATAACACACATGCGTGGACTGTGGCAGGACCATTATTTCGACAAGACAGATCAGTCAAATTATATCATGATAATATGTTCGATTTTATCTGAAATAAAAGAAAAAGTGACCCTGTATTTGTTTGGCTGTTTCAAAGTTCCGATAACGAAAATTATGATCAGTTTATACATTTGTCGTGCAGTATCACTCTATGAGGAAATTAAAGCTCTTGCCTTAAAATGTACCCATGACAGATCTGAATAATTACTGAATAACTCTTTTACCATTCCATATGTTGCGGCTCAGGAAAAAAAATTAATGGTTGCTGATACAATTGGAATTTCTTGAAGACGTGCAGCTGCTGATAATGCGGACACGGCCGATTATGTAACACTAGATATGCGTATAGCGACGTTATCTCGGTTGATTTGGTAGCATGTTATCAAAAAAATGCTTGGAAACGGACTGTGTTCTGGGGATTTTAAAGATTTAGACATCCAACACAATTGATTACTAGAGTTACCATAAACGGACCATTACCAGAGTTTGACAACCGGATTAGCCTGTATGGAGTCATTCGAGTTTAAAGGGGATCTCCATCTCATTATTTATGATTGGTTTGGAAAACATTTCTCAGAAAAATATTGGATTCCAGTAGACCTATTGCAAAACTTGCTTGATAATAAAATATTGATATCGTTGAAGGTAAATGAATCAATTATATCATATCGTCCACAGAAGCAAATTTGGTTGCGAGAACCAGATAATTTTGACACAGAAAAATATATCAGGAAAAATATTTCCTAATATTGACAAGGATGAAATTACTGAACTTATTAGTAATATATCAAATATTAAAATGAAAATAATGAAAAACTTGTGAAGGATTTCGGCAGAAAAAAAGTCTGTAAGTTTGCTCATAGTACATATTATGATCGTAAGCGACATTGTAATGATTAATTATAGACGATGCTGATAATTACTGATACAACAAAGAACACTCATTTATATGTCGGAGTAATGCCCATTTATCAGAAGGCAATAAATTAGGTACAATTGTCTAAATTATGTACACTTGTAGGTTATATAGCTGGTGAGTTTGCTCATTTAAGATCTTCGATGCCCGCGTACGTTTCGATAAAGTTATTATCGATGAAAAATAGATTTGTTAACACCGCAGCTAGACTTGACACAGATTAAATTTATATAAATAGTAACGTCCATTTAGTTTTAAGGCCTTTTAATTTTAGAAAATTTTCAACAATTCACTTTTTATGATCCACTGAATTGCTGTAAAAATGCGTGAATCTGTTTGGATAATAAACACGAAAATATATTTGGTTATTCCGAATCGGCCGGCTTTAAAATAATTTTTAAAAAAATTAAACTAACAACATGTCATTATTATATTCATCACCATTGTTGGAAGACATGAGACATTTTATCCTAATTGGTGTGGTGGATATGGTAAAACAACACAAGTGATCAAATTATTTCTGAACAGTTAGTTGTTCAGATATTTTTGTTTTGACATCGACACATAGACTACGTAGAGAAAAAAAATGAACGAGGAGTAAAGTCTCAAACGTATCATAGTTTCTTCAAATGATGCGGAGACACATGGACACCTGAACGAATGTGGGGAAAATGCATTCCTAAAATTATTTTCTAGGACGAGATAGGCACAGTGACGCTACAGGTATTAAAACGTTTCTTGATTGGTTATTGACAAAACATACCGGTGTAATAATGTGCGGTGATCATTTACAACCACCACGTTTTTTTCCGACAGTCTCCACATGAGTGTCTGAAAACATTTGCAGATTATTACGAAAAAATAACTGATAACCATAGAGATATTGATGAATAACTGAAAGAATTTTTAAAAAAATTAATCAGACTACACACAGATACATTCATTGTGAGATAATGCGTGAAGTAATCCGAGATACTCGTATGAATGGTTTAATGAATACGTGGAGACCTGTTGATTTGATAGTTGCAAGAAGAAAAATAGATCGTCATACACTTCAACAACAATTACTTCTGGTACATAAAGAAAAATTTTCAAGTCAACCTGTACCATTGTGTTATCGCCCAACGGATACTCGACGACATAATGCAGATGTTGAAAGACCAAGTCGTAGTGATGAACAAATTCTTGTACTAAATGATATTGTTTTAGTTCCTGTCAGTGCTGCTGAGAGCTCCGTGGACACTACGCTATAACGATTCACCCGTCACAGGGAATAACTATATCTGATAAAAATATCTGGATTGTCGATAATCGGATCGAATGTTCAAATTTAGTTTATCTCTCAGTTTTTCGATTTAGAAGAATAATTCAGCTACGGGGGGTTATCACAGGCTTTATATAAAATAAAAATCAAACAGCTAGCAATATCGATAATGTAGTCTTTGACATTGTCAAGAAGACAAATTGTTAGTTTATAAACAATGTAACAAAAAATGATCGCAATTTTGATATCGATGATGAATTTATCATCATACTGAAACAACGACAGAACAATCAATGTGCGAGCCGTAACACACTAATGATGTGGTAGTATTCGATTAATAATCCAAAATCATTCACCGTGGATGGAATTAATAGTAGTCTTGGTCACACACACGAAAATATAATGCTGACTTGTCTTAAGTGTAACCTACGTAGAGAAGCCAACTAACAAAAGTGATAACGGTAGTAATTAGTAATTGTGTCTTTAGGAATTACTTGTATTTGTTCACGAAAAACTCCACACGGAGGAGCAGTTGAATCTAGTCTTTAGATTGCAGGTAAACACGTGAATCTTATCATGCTGGAAAATTAATGTATGGTAACACTCCAAATTGGATCAGTTGCTCTTTTTCTATCCCCTTTAAGTTCGCCAGATTTATATAAAAATCTTACAATATTATTACCTAGTGCTGGTTCTTTTGAGGATTAATCATGTCGTTGTATTGGTTCATATTTCTTTGTGATCGCGCTGATATGATTCATAAAAGTCTCACGAGTAATTTCATTATTTCTCTCAGCTATCACACTTGGTAGTCTTGCAACCCATTCACGAGATCTCTCCCCAGACTTAAAGTCGTTTTATATTTCCCTCTCATATTGATATTCAAATACTGTTATAATCTTCAGCCTACATTTTGAAATATGAAATAGCAATTTGATCAAAACGTTAACATTATTAAATATGTTTTTGTATAGAAATACAACGACAGTAAACTTTTAATATTAACAAGCCCAATTGAAGTAAATTTTGGTCCTTATATAAGGAAAACGTTATACAGAAGACAAGTATATCAACTCTCACTTTGCATGGGAATGAAATTTTATTTGATATACACAACTGTTAGCTAATCAGTCTTCGTTATAAGAGAAATTCACTGCATTAACGGTTTTAATAGCTAAGGAAGCTTACGCACAATTATCACTCTAGTATTTTAAGATTAATAATACATATAATTCATGCCATACAGGCGTATAAATCACGTGAATATTAGGTTCTTACTGGAATCATGAAGCAAGCAAAACTGGAAATCCAGGAATGTTTCGTTTCCTGCTTTACAATATGTTGTTAAATAAATATCGTGTCTTGAGTATCCAAGATAAAGCGGCATTTCCTAATAATTATCCGTTTAGTAATAAAAATATTTGAATTCTCGTAGTAATGTTTGAACCGTACTTTCTTTATGGAGCTCTCTCTCTTTTTTTCTCTCTCTCTCTCTCTCTCTCTCTCTCTCTCTCTCTCTCTCTCTCTCTCTCTCTCTCTCTCTCTCTCTCCATCATGCCATTGATATGACAGTGGTAAAAGTTGAAGGTAATAGGCCACATATTCATATCACTTTTCGTAGCAACTAATTGCATGTTACAAGTAATTTTCAAGGCACAATTACTATTGTTATAATGCGCATGGTATAGAATGTTAAATAAGAAAGACAGGAAAGCTATATATTTATTCAGAATAAATGCTTCATTTTCGTATTTTTACAAGGCTTTTTAACAGCGAGTGTATTTCATGTGGAAAGATATTTTTTCTTTTTAAAATGTAATATATTATCAAACATTTCAACATAAAATACATGTGCAACTCTTTGATTCATGTGGAGTCCGATCTGATTTCACTCTACAAACTTCTTCACCACCATTTGGTGAACTTTCTTGCTTTTTACCAGTTTGCAGCTGAAATAAAAACAAGATATATAACCTAACTTTTTTTCAAAACAGAGTAACCACAGCTACTACCACGGGACTACTTGTTTTCTATCGTTACATTGTTTCTGTCCTCGTCTATTATACTTGCACATAGCACTACTGTTTCTGTTATCATCATTTATATATTCATCTGTCACTACTTGTTTGCTATACGCCAGGAACGACCAATGAAACCTCTGATAATATTATTCATGTACTTACCTTGGGTGAGTCATTTTTTTCACTAAGCCAGCGGTACAATTACACATATGTGTCACGACACCTATCAAACATTCTTGTTGCACGTTATTGTATCTCTTCACGGCGCTGTTTTCATGTGTGGTAAATCCACAGCGGTGCATTTTGTGATGATTTAAACTTTGAAACAACGACTAGTTAAGACAGGGAAAATAATAACGGAGATATCAAACGACAATTTAATTTGGTGTTGACCCTCTACTTTCGGGACATTTCAAACTGAATATTGAGTTGAAAAGGGACAGCAAGTAGATTAAGACAAACTTAATATTGAATTGAAAAGGGACAGCAAGTAGATTAAGGCAAACTGAATATTGAATTGAAAGGCGACAATAAGTAGATTATGATAAGCTGAATATTGAATTGAAAGGGGACAGCAAGTAGATTATGACAAAATGATTATTGAATTGAAAAGGGAGAGCAAATAGATTATGACAAACTGAATATTGAATTGAAAAGGGACAGTAAGCAGATTATGCCAAACTGAATATTGAATTGAAAAGTGAGAGCAAGTAGATTATGACAAACTAAAAATTGAATTGAAAAGGGACAGCAAGTAGATTAAGGCAAACTGAATATTGAATTGAAAGGCGACAATAAGTAGATTATGATAAGCTGAATATTGAATTGAAAGGGGACAGCAAGTAGATTATGACAAAATGATTATTGAATTGAAAATGGAGAGCAAATAGATTATGACAAACTGAATATTGAATTGAAAAGGGACAGCAAGTAGATTATGATAAATTGAACAATGCATGTGACACATCATAGGTATCAAAGTATATTTGCGTCAGTAAAAACTCATCGAATGTCCTCAAGTTATCAAACGCATGATCACAATCTGCTTTCTAAAAGACTTTTGACTTTGCTGTTAAAAATAATACAAACTCAGATTTCATGTGAAACTTCGTCACAAGGAGAGTGAAGAATTTACCAAAGTTCAAACGTTTTGACACTATTGTTTAGATTAATGCAACATTTATGCATTTGGCCTATCATAAACAACGACACATTCACAGATTTAAGAATCAAGCATTTTCGTACGCAAACAAATATACGGTCTATGTATTTTGGAAGCTACGAAAGGTCTGTAATCATGCATGATATTGTAATATCACTCAAATATTTTACCAAGTATTTACAACAATCATTTTTATTAGGAAACATTTCACCATGTGACTCAGACACTCAGACGTTATGCGAACGTTTCTTCATAGTTAGGTTCTTTAGTTAACTCTGCAAAGCTTTTTATTTAAATAAATCAATTACATGTTATAATTGTGTTCAAGCCTTCAAACCGGAAAATGCAATGTATCCGATCAGAAACTTATTGCCTTCAACAATTTGGTATAATGAATGCATAAGACACTCTTTACATACAATCTTATGGTTCTGTATAGTTTGAATATCAGCGAAGAGTTAGGCCCATTCCATGTATTTACTTGAACTTTGAAAGTTTGATACTTACCTATCTCACACATGGCCCTGTACTTATATTCTGTCAAACCATGGTTCCGACAAAATGTATCTTCCCAAATCCCATCCTTTGTCAACACGGCACAATGTTCCAATTTTACAAACTCTCCAGTCTTGCCGCCTTCTCCATAGTTCCAGTTTGTGTAATTAAGTAGTTTTCCTATAAAGGAATGAAACTCTATGTATAACACGAATGCCTCTCACAACAACATACAGTAGAAAAATGTGCATTAAAAACTCATATAAATTGTATCGATATCACTAGAATGTATAATATAATAACAGGGACTTGATTTTGATAATTTATTCTTGTACTTAGCATGAATAATCAACACACAAAGTAGCCGGCATTTCCGGCCAACAATGTCTGGGAAATTTACTTAAATGCAAAACGAAGCTGAAGTAGCTGAAATATGAAATTCAGTGCATTGCGACCTAATTCGTTAAGATAGTGTTGTACATACCATGACATAACTAAATCATAAACTGTATAAATTTGAAAAATAAAGCATAAGAAACTATCCTAAACTAAAAACGTAATCGGAGAAGCTGAGGCAATGTAGGTAACAGTGGTCAAGGACCGATTACTGTTATTATTTTATGGTATCATTGTATTCACCAGAAGGTTTCTACTTATCACGCTGTAGATGTTTGAGGGTAAACCGTGTCTGAGAAATTGTAATCAATGCAAACTTTATAGAAGAAACTAGCAGGTAACATTACTACCCCAATAAAATTTAAATAGAAATAAAAAATGTATGAGAAGTGGGCTACATGCAAAACCATAAATACAAGTGTAACACTACTCCCCATTACACATTAGTGGCAAGAATCAACAGAAGACGGAAGTACAAACAACAATACGGTGTAAAACGTTCGCATTAAGATTAGATGTGTATTGTTAGAGAGGTGTATAACGAAAGCATGGTCACATACAATGTGTTGATAGCAAAAAGGTCATTGCTTAAAGGAACGATGATAGGGACGAGCTTTAAAGATGCCTTTGGAGTTAAAAAAATTATTTTTCTCAAAACATTAACTTCAACATCTTCAAACGCATGCTTGTTCTCTCTTTTCCATGTACACTTATTCTGTTCACGTTTACACTGAAAGCTAATCTGCCGAATGATGGCTTTTTTACATGAATCTTGGACAACGTTTTGGACTTTGGTCAAGTGGCTTTACTTGGGGATCATATATAAGTAGGTGTCATAAAATGTCTGTCGTATACAAACCTGTTAGGTAGCAGGTTTGGTATTAGTAACAGTAGTAGAAGGAATTATCGACAAGTCAACACGACACCAGCTGTATGTTACTAATTTAAAAGCAAGTCTCTCAGGATTTAAAAATAAAGAATTTAAAAATCTGGGAAGACATGAGGGGCCAAAGATAAAGTCAACAAGTAGGAATCTTCAAATTGTGTAAAGTGTACATTAAAAGCTGAACAATTTCCAATCCTTAAAACACGGGCTAAACGTTGTTATATGACAAGCTCCATATTGTGTCACATGGAGCTGCAAAGGCAGTTCCAAGCTTGTCTTCATCGATTAAATGGTCGCAATACAGGATCGTATAACCACTATAAAGACTCTGGTTTCACTGAATTTACTCTGAAATAATAAAAGAATTTTCTGGGGACGTACGAAGATAATATATTATTTTTAAGAGGCTTCGAAAGACAGATGTGCTTTGGGAATATTTGGGAATACATGACTGAGCAATAGTTGCCATGCTAGTTTTGACCTCTTCTAGCACAATATGAATTTGAATGTGTAAAGGTCAAATTAAATCAAATTAAATTTAGATAGTTGATATACTAGGTCTAGTGTTAGGGTCTAAAAGCTATATAATATACCGTATTAGACGGATTATGGCACAAGTTGGCAACATATAAAAGGACCAGTTTGACCTTGATGATTTATGTGACTCAACGGAGAGGTTTTCTGAAGTGAACGTTCTAAATTCTCCCGGAACAGTTTAAGTCTGTGTATCGGATTAAGCATCTGCAGTTAAGATTTACAAGCCAATTCGCACACAATCCGGACATAGTCAAGTTTAAATCTTACTAATATCCTGCACAGACGAAGTAAGACATGTTAGCGAGCTCCTCAATCCGTGTTTTCCACAACTCATATTAAATCTATGGCTTCTTGACATAGATACATAAGATATCTAATTTGCAGAAGATAAGTAAGCTTACAATATGATATAAGCCTTGACTATTTGTCCCATAGCAGAACAGGCCAAAGGGAAACGTAATTAGCAAGTTTGGGGTCGTCATTACTTAACCTTAAGCGAGATTTTTATGACTGTTTCATTATTTATATGTCAGCATACATGTAACTCAGCTGTGTTGGATGTATAATGATTACTTTATACCACATCACAAGGTATTTGAAGATCCAGCTTCTGTATTAAGCCATAGATGAAAATTGAACTTGGCAAATTGAGAAAAACTTCAGTCCCTCTTCCAATCAAAATTTGAGAGATGATCCTATTCATGGATTAAGGGATCCATACCTATATTTACAGAATATTTCTTGGGTGACCATACCAAATTCTTAAGCCACTTATTAACGTTTCAACAAACCACGGTCTGCTGGTGCAAGCTAAAACGCCATCTTGAACTGAAAAATGTCTTCAAGCATTTCAGTGCTTATTCAGCAAATGAACATTTGAATAAATACCATATATACCGAGTTAAACGTTCGTACTACATTAAGACAAAGTAAGAGTAAAAGTTTGGAAGTCGTGTGTCTCTCTTACCTGACACAGCTCTTAATACACTGCTGAACACTTTAAATAGAATTTTGGAAACTGGCCTCTTACAGCAGTCTTCAAACAACCAGTACCCACCTTTCCAACCGAAGTCCCATATTATTTAACAAATTGTGATTGCAATACCAGAATATAGATATGAAATCATACACTAGTCTGGCATATAGAGTGCAGCAAACTGCTATTAGACTTTCAATATGACGCCAGGTAAGCACAACATTCAATCATATCAGACGTGTAGAAATATTAGCATTTTTTATGTTATGGTGTATAATTCGTCTTCGTCTTGTTTGTGGAATGATCTTAACTGCTAAAATAGAGTCGGTGCAACTGGGCAATTATAATTTTAATGTAAGTAGATGGTAGTGAAATTCATGAAATTCAATCGACCTCAAACTGATTTCGTTTTGTCAAAACCATGACATGTTGCAATATATATATATATATATATATATATATATATATATATATATATATATATATATATATATATATATATATATATATATATATATATATATATATATGTGTGTGTGTGTGTATGTGTGTGTGTGTGTGTGTTCGTGTGCGTATATGTGTGTATATGTGTGTGTTAATTTTCATTGTTTGTTAGTTTCATTTCTTTGTTTACATTACATGCTATTGTACTGTAACATCACATGCTTGAATTGACCTTGTCCAAAACTGTGAACATTTCATCTTGACCTGAAGGACTTTTTAATTTTTTTTGTGTAAACAATTAACATATGACTAATATATTCACTCTGTGCATGGGATTAATATCAGAGTCATTATTAATATAAATATGTTTTTTGGGTGAAAGTTTTGGAATTTCCTGAATGTAATCCAGGCTGTGGTTTTGATTTGTTAACATCACAAACATTCTCGAAGGTTTTTCCATTAGGCAATGTTATATTTTAGAAAATGCTAATGGTAACCTGAGGTCAAGTAGAGAACAATAGAATTTTACCGCTTGGTCATTCGTGTTTTAACACGTAGCACTCTCAGATTGTGTTATGTTGTGACCATTTGGGCTGACTTTTATTTTCTTCAAATTATTTATATCAAGTGACTATTTTCTCTAAAAATACAAAAGTGCTCTGAATAAATTCTTGCTGTAATACAACAAAACTACAGCTGACAAATCAACACCATATAAGCTAAAAAAGATTTATTTGGGACATGTACTGAGTTTTGTTCAGGACTTTAAATTATTAGGACTTGTGCTTCTAATTCTTGAATTATCTTAGGATTTAATTCGCAATACTGTATTTTGTTTTATTATCATTTTCACTTTGTATTCTAAGTAAATAAAACTTTTATTAAATTTGACAAAACTTGTGGTCCTTCACCCTTTATTGTTACTATATATATATATATATATATATATATATATATATATATATATATATATATCTTGACTTTGATTTTAGGCATGTCTAGAATATCGATCGAAGAAAGGCAGTATTAACTTACAAAGTGTCCATGGAAGTCTTCATTTCACACGTAATGTGAAAATCTGTAAATCAAACGTAATTATAAATATCACGGTAGTGTGCCCAATTCTTCTGTAGCAAGCGTGCATTTTATCACTGTCACTCTTCACCATCCTTATTTAACATTGCAAAATGTTTTACGTACATCTTGGACATTATTCTTCAAATTGCCAATCATTCATACAAATAAACTATTAGGAATGAGTAAATCACAAATGGACCAGCCCCCAACAGTTTGGCATACAGAATCCCAAACAGAGAGACCGTGTGTTGGTGACATTAACTATGATGATTCGACAATTAAGAACATAATTCTTCTAAGTGATCGATTTAAAGATGGAATATAAATTTAACTCAGATATTTCAGAGCACATGTCTTTTACCGAAACCAATTAATACGGTCAGTCAGTGGCCATAACAATTCTAAATCATAACGAGTAACGTTTGAAATTAAACAACTTATTTATTGGTAAAGTAATACTGATTAAATAAGTCAGGAAGAAAGGCAATCAGGGAGATAATTCTTTTACACGGTATGGTGTAATGCTGGAGAGCGACATCGGCAAACGACTAATCATTGTAAGACCTCATACCACTTTGAATGGAAACAAACAAGCGTTGAGAAACATAACGCAAATATCAAAATTAGGAGTACGAGCCATCAGGGGTCATAAATCATGTATGTGTTGCTAAACTAAATTTCGCTAAAATCCATGATTTAAGCTGCGGAAAAGAAGATCAGCAAAGGGCTATAACTTCTCACAATGATGATATGGAGGACCAGAAATCAACTCTTGCCAGGTCTCACAAATGTAAAGCTGCATTCGGTGAAGAAACATCATGCGAAATATAAATTCCTGACTGACCTACTGATAGACATCATTTTTGCTATAGACTATGACACTACGTACGATGACGAACAACGAGATTGCATTACCATGAGACAAACAAAGGAATACTTCCAGCTCTTGGATTCTGCTGAGTTCGTCAAGCTGGGCACTAACCAGTGTAATGTCATTAAATATTGTTGATATATAACGGGCATACAGTATTGGGAGATCATTTTCAGTATGCGTATAACAGCAAGGCGCATCGCACTTTATGCCACACTCTTCATAGTGCAATCATTTATTCCAAGTTAATACCAATAAATTTATATGGTTAAAGAAAAATAAAAGACTTAAAAAAGAAGTACACACCATTTGGCCACTCCCATCTGGAATTATCATTCCACGTCGCACCGAACCAATACTTGTTTTCTCCAGGTACCATATTCATGAGATATCTGATGGCCTCATTCGTCTCTTTGTCTGGAATTATGGCCAGATAAGCGTTAGAGCCAAGCTTTTGACAGAAAGGTTTCGCATGGTAGTGTCTGTTAATGAATGTCAATTTTGTGGCCAGGTAACATTTATCTCTATATCTGATCACTTTTCCCTCATTCTTTGACAAATGGCATAGACGAATGCTGTCATCATCTGTATAGAAAAAAGATATTACCTTGAGTAAGAGGAGCAAGTCAACTGTACCCGGAATACATGTGTGTGCTCAGTAGTAAATAGAAAAAATTCAAACCTTAAACTAAGAGCAGCGGACTAACTACTTTTAACGTCATGCTGACTGGCATAGCTTGAACGGTCGGCCTAACGCATTCAAATTGAACCGTCCAATCTTTTATTAATAATGGGGTCTCAGATGATGAGCTTATGTCATTTTGGGTACCACTTTAATGAAAATTAATTTTAAATTGTCACATCAGACACTATAGTTACTCAAACGTGGGTAACCAAATACAGATAACGATTCTTTTGAACTAAAACATTTAGATATCAGTTAGCAGTGTACATTTCATTTTTTAAGGATAAATATTTAGAAGTTTTGAGAGAGTACTTATAACTTACACGAACAGGCAGATAGTTGGCACTAACATACAATACTAGGGAAGATGCTTTTGATGCAAATGAATGTCCAGCGAGAGAATGGGATAAAATGTGGAACTTAAACGTAACGTTCAAGACATTCAAGCTATAGAAAACAAGTTAATGTCAGTCAAGAAGTAATTACGGTGTAGCAACGATGCGCATAAAAGCAGTTTTGAATAACCACTATTTTTATCGTATGTTTTGTTAGCTAGAGATGAAAGAAAAACGAAGTAGGTCCGAAATGCTCCTCACAGTGGGTTACATTCTCTTGGTAGAATAATCAAACTTACTTAACCAAGTATCTTTGGTGATAAAATGCCACCATGCGATAACTGTACACTTTGATCATATAGAATTTAGATTGAATTGCTGAAATCTTTTAGTCACAGCAGATGATGTTAAACGTTAGCACGAAACAAACACCACAATAAATGCAACACATTGCCCATTAATTTTAGACATAAGAACAATGTAATTTCATATAAGGGCGCTTTTAAAACTCGTCTATTTCGAAAACAAGAACAGACTTAAAGACTTAATAATGTTTACTTCCTATATTATTGTCAACATGTTTTGTCTTGTAATTTAATTGTGTTTGATTTTGTAATCTTGTCTTTGTATATATTTTTATATCTAATATTGAAGAGAGCATAGCGCTTCTAAAGATTGGGTGCATTGTTAAGTCATTATTATTATTATTATTATTATTATTATTATTATTATTATTATTATTATTATTATTATTATTATTATTATTATTATTATTTACTGATAACGACGCAGTAAAGCGCATATTAGATGCTCTACATAGCATGGTTCCTTTACATGTTATTGATTGGATTTTAAGCTGTGATAAGAAAAGTAAGGTAGGATCTAGTCAACGTGTTCGTGCAAAAATAACAAAACACTATAGTCTAAAGATTATATGGCATTATTGCAGCAATGTGTCTAAACAATATTTACGAACTGTGACTCTTTTCTTTTATTGCACGATAAAATACGTTTTGATGTATGATAACCACTTACATTCAAATCACCTTTAAAACAAATCGCCGCTTTCATGCTAACAGTGCAGAGAAAGAAATCACATGATTACATTGTAAATATATGGTAATGCTGAGTATTTCTTCAATCTCGAATAAAGTACATTATATATTCAAACTGTTACCTTCTTAAAATACAACAAAAAAGTACTTTCTACGCATCCATCAAAGAAAAATGATATATTGTCTCCTGTAACTTCTTCCGTTACAGCCCAGATAGCAAAGCGGCATCGATGAACATGGCACGTTTATTAGGAGCTAAGATAGTCCTAGCTAATTCTAACCCTTCTCACATCATATGAGATATTTAGATGGTTACGTTGTTGTGGTAGGACAGGTTACATACTTTATAGAAAGTCTGGAATTCGGCAGAAACGTGCGGTAATGGAATAAGCTGGTTTACTAAAGAACCGTGCGGTAATGACAGGGTGGATTACCACAGAACCTTGCGGTAATGGCATACGGTGAGTTACTACCAACCCTAGTCATTTCTTAAAGACCTAATTTAGAGCCCCGCATAAAACAGACGACATAACAAATAAAACCTCTTACATCTGTTTACGAAGTCACCACTAGAGCTGTGTTACAAACTGGATCGCCCAATTGGCCATTTCTCACATTTACATGCATTCATGATCCAAAGTTTCACAGTATATAATTTTTTTTGACGACGGATATCACACAAACGTATGATACATACAACCTATGGAGAGAGTTGAACAACGATAATTCTGCTGTGTTCAAACAAGTTGACCACGAGATCGTGTGACTAAGTTATGCTGCATCTGGGTACATTATAATCTGCTCAATACAGGATAATCAACCCATGTACTAGAATATTCGATACAAATTAGTTCGAGCTGTAATGTCTCAGAAGATAATTTTTCTTATCGATTTAAGGCAGACAAGGTTCAGAATATGGTCACTGAGCTATTAAAACACCCGAGTAGAGTGACTATTCAATGCTTTCGGTAAGGGTTGCGCTCTGACCTATCTAGCATGGAGTAGAAAGGTTAAAAAAAAATCGGAATTAAGTTCCACACTCAAAATCTTTAACAAGCATAAGGATATATTTGTGTTGTCAGCTTCATTCATTCATCTGAACTCTTAGCATCTGATATACATTGTTAATCACTAACACAAGTCTCACTTTTTTCCTATTTTGGTTTACTTTTTTCACAAGCACAATCTGAATTTAGCAGCAACTTAGATCAACTCAAGGCACAACTATACGAAAATGCTTTTATATTTCCTTCAATTTTAAACATTTTAAATTAAATCTAGTGCGTTTATTATAAATTCAGTTTTACTATCTTACTTATTAGGCACTAATTTGGATATAACATATACATAAATCAGGCCAGGTCATGTTGCATGATCTGGAAATTTATATTCTCATAAGATGACTGGAACATTTTGTGCTAGTGACCATTACAGATCCGGCCCAGTCCCAGTCACGTATGTGTGCTTTATCACTCCATGCAAATACAAAGAGTCTTAACTCAATAAAGATTTTATATTCAGTTTAGACATTGATGCCGTTTTCTGAACGTCTTCATTGGTCATCAAATCTTCAGGATAAATTGGAGATTCAATATGTATGATCTGTTTAGCAACTACAGTAAAAATCAAACAACATCCGCTTGCTCCACTTAAGGCAGTGCTACAAAGAAGAGATAGCACAAGTCGCACCCATGTATTTGGATTTGATTTTATGCATCCGTAGAAATACTGAAGCATCAAGGCGAAGTTGATTGCATTTGCTTTAGTTACGTTTGATCCAAAACGCATTTTATCTTTCAAGCGGTGCTTATACACTCATTAGCATGTTAATTTCAAAATAGTCAGAAAATATAATCCCTATTAAGATTAACAATAGGATGCTTTGAGATCAAAACAATTAGTATCTGTTTTACAACTGATCAGATCATGTGCCTCAATAGAATGCTTTATAGCTCTTATCTGGATTACCAGGTCACGTGGTTTTTGCCGACATCGGAAAGTCAGGATCGTGATAATTATTCGCGCCTCGCACTTATCGGGATATTCCTTTGCTGACAACTCGGCGTGATCTAGCAACCAAAGTGAAGTAGATGCTATGATAATAAATGGGCTGAGACTGATACCATTCTCAGGCAACATTTATGGTTTGATTGTGATCAAGTTAGAATAGAAGCTGATATAATCAAGATGTCTGAGAATTTCGATAATAAGCGATATCAAGGAAAACTAATGGCGTTATATTGCATATAATTGGCTGTATTTGTTACCACTTTTAGTTCTCTTTTAAAAAGCATAGGGGAGATATTGTACTACCCCTCCCATCAAACACCCCGCCCAAATCATTGGTGTTAGCGGCTGTGTCCGCATCGGCATCAGGACAGTTTGAACAATGTACATAATTACAGTCTCCGTAAATATTAACCATTCTTTCTTCCTAGATCCCTGGAAACAGCTAAGTGTGCGTTTCATAGCAGCTACTCATTGGAAAGGTGACTTGGAGTAAGAACATATTCGTGCATACGTTGCATATTCATCGTCAAACGTCACGTCAAGCACAAGTGTGTTTGCAGCGTACGTAAATACTGTTACTTGGTGATGAAATACATCTTAGTAAGTACTACATCTTTTTAAGAAAAGTTGTACACAATGACCCATATTGCACTTATCACTGAGTCTGGTTCAGTTTTTGTGTTTTAAGTTTCTTTCTCAAGCTATGTTCATGCAAAAGTCATATAACTACATCACATTTGGAATATGCACACGCACCGTCATAGCCTAGAATGAGTTCGTTAGTGAGCAAGATTCATGTATTTTAATGGAGTGATATTGCATCCGATTTTCTGAGTTTGCCAGCAGACTAGTGTTTAGATGATCCATTGGTACTACAAGTACTGAAATATCATTTTGGGACTATTGTGAAAAATTAAAAGGAGTTCTAGACAGCGCCATTTTGATATAACAGGACTGTTTGTAGCCCAGTGCATTCGATGATCTGAAATTCATTTAGAACATTCTGTTCTTTTAGGCCTGAATATAACTTTCAAAGATTATTTTGTATTAAATTCATAATACTAACCAGTTTGCAAATTAAATTTCTTCTTTAATCCATTAGAAGTAATCTGTACAGCACAATTTCAGTTGAATCATTGTTGGTCATACAGTTATGATGCAGAATATGCAACCATTAACAGCATTCGAACCTGTCTCTATGGATTTGCTACATACAATTGTGATGAAGAAAGCTCCCACTGCCTGAGCGTATAGATTCAATATTGCCTTCACTAGCTATTATTATAAATAATTCTCTCTCATCCGGGAAATTACCATCATTTTTGAAAGCTGCCATTGTAAAGAAACTTACGCCTGGACTTAATGATTTAAAAAACCACATTGCAGTTTCTAACTTATCATCAACTTAAAAAATCTAAGACACAAGGATGTCATTTCCCAACTTGTATCTCATCTGAATTCAGATAGACTTTATAGCAATGTACATTCTGTATCTCGCCCTAGTCATAGTACTGAAACTGACCTCAGAATAGTTAACGACCTTTTTGGATAGTGAAAAGATTATAGCATTCACCCTCCTTGGCTTTTCTGCGGCATTTGACACTATAGACAATGATATATTACTTCACCGTCTTTAGCATGTATGTTGTTATTTAAGATTCAGCTTTATCATTGTTCAAGTTCTGTTTATTCAACAGGACAGAGATTGTGTCCATAAATGGAAAACATTCCAGCCCAGTTGAAATATGTTTTGGCGGTCCACAAGTCTTTTTCATTCTACACACTCAGCCGCACTAAAGTGTCATAGCTTGACATTCAGCATTTCACCAATTGTATGCTGATTATACTCGAATGTACAGATGTAGCTGCATAACTGTCTCGGAGGCTACCTGCCAAGGTGTAGATAGGTGCATTTCCTACAAGAAGTCATAGATGACATGTAACCAGCTGCAAATGATTGCTGATAAATCTAATTCCGTCATCACCTCCACGCAATGACTTTCTCATTCACATCCTTTCACCTAAAACAATAAGTATCAGTAGAACCAACATTATACTTGCACTGGTAGTGCGAAACCTTTGTTTCAATCTCGAAAGTAAACAGAGATTACACCAATGAACATTTGCAAGGTCGCATATCTGGAGCTGAGACACTTCAGCTCTATTCTCAGTTTCCTTTTGGTTGATGGCAAAGAAACACTTGTGTGTTCCATAGTCCTGTCAAGACTGGATTATTGTAATTCTTATCTATCTGGTTCTTCTCAATCTAAACTACAAAACTTCATAACGTTCAAAACATGTCGCCTCCAGTCATCCTTACAGTACGAAGAACTGAGCACACCTGCCCCGACCACACCTCCCGCTCGGTAACCTTCACTGCATACCCGTCCATCCAGAATCAAGCACAAAGTCTATTCATCATGGTACATTGTTCTGCCTGTGTGCAGTCCAATATACTTATCTGACCACACTATGTGTAGACACCAGCATGAATCTTATGCTGTTTTTCAGACCCTCGTATACTCATTGTTCCCGCTGTAAAAACGAAGTCATAAGAAAAACATTCTTTTGTGTATCACGACTCGCCAATGTGGAACGAATTGTCCACATATCTTAGAACACAATGACACTGTAATCGTATGCAATGTTGCTCTTAAAGTTTACCTATTTAGCCTACAAGAAAATTCGTGGAGATTTAATAATGTTTACTTCCCTAATTATTTTCAACATGTTCTTTGTTTTGTAATTTTGCTATCGTGTTTTTAGTAACCTTGTCGCTGCATGTGTTTTATGTTACCTATTATAGTAAAGCGCTTGAACTTCCAAAGATTAGGCGATATACTAAGTCCATACTATTATTATTATTACTGGTAGTTGTTGTAGTAGTAGTAGTAGTAGTAGTAGTAGTAGCAGTAGTAGTAGTAGTAGTAGTAGCTGCTGTTGTTGTTGTAACAGTAGTAAATAACAACGAGGAAGAAGAATATGTTGCGATTGCTGCTTATATTGATGATAATATAACAATGTGCAAGAAGACTATGCTGGTGCTATGGATCTTGTTGTTGAAGGAAACGATACAAAATGGAGGAGATGGAGACGAAATAAAAAGCATGTATATGCATGAAACCTACACTTTACGCAGTCAAAATTCGGTGGGTCCAGGGTGCCATTGTAGCATGAGATGTAGCTTATATTTGGAGGAACGGTGTAACCCTCATCGCATTTAACCGTTTTACGTATGGATACACTCTCTCCGTGAACGATAGTCATTCGGTCTACACCGTGGAATCTGCCATATCTAAGATCCAGCGGAGACAATTTGCATACAGCACCTGAGAAATATGCAAATAGTAGTTACCATAAAATATACTGCATACATTGTAAAGACGTTACTAAAACTCAGATCATTTCATGTCACCCTACTAATACACTATTGTAAATATTCTAATTGGCCTTAAATCCATCAGGAATTGTTTAGACTCATTCTTCCATTAGAAGAACATTACTGCTGGAAATTTGTAAATAAATAAACACAGTCTTGGAGAAATTAAACTAAAAGGTTCGTGAAACACCGCGCACTTTGTACTGCATCTGGCGGTATTTCACATTTGATTATTGTTAAAAACAATGAGTAAAACAAACGTTAAAAAGAGCACATTAAGACACCAAAACAAAAGTTTATTCTGCTTATCCAAAAAAAAGAATGATGGACATCGAATTCCAAAATATAATACAAATCCAGTAACAAGATTTTTGCCGAAAAACTATGGTGTTTGTGAAGATATCTATGTTGGATCACAAATCTTACATAGCCCCGAATTTCATCCCATTTGTATAAAACAGAAATGAAATTATCTTTTTTGATGTCTTATGATCTTAATTTAAAACGTAACTGGTTGAAGTACCATATGAAACGTTATTATCCATTTTTGTTTTAGATCTGTGATGGAACGATGTGAGAGAACTCATTTAGAGACAATCCTCAGTTATTATTCTTGATTTCAGCGTGAGTTCCTGCACGACAATTCATGGCTATTTGTATAATGAATAATTAATTCAGAAGAGTAAAGAAATTATCTTGTTGGTCATTATGTTCTTTTAACAAGAATACGCAGTTGGTTTACAATCATGTACAAGAAACAGTAATAAAGTTTAACCAATTGTTTTAAAAACAGTCTGGTTCAATATATTAACACATATCTTTTGAGCTGAATGTTTTAAGTAAAAAATGATTACTTGAAGAGCATATATAGCTTCCATCTTAGATGATTCTGTTTTTTTCTTAAATGTACGGAATCCAAAATAGATGAAATACTGTTGAATATGACCAAAGCAACCAGATAATAATTTTCATATTTTAACCACCATGTTGAAACCTGTCTTTGTTTCCGTTTTCTTTACAAGGTGTATTTTAGTGGTTAGATGAAAACTCAACGAGACAGGTAAAGTTATATGACATACTATGTAGATATCGAGTTGAATATATTTAGTTCGCACAGGATGTGATAGTTTAAAAAAGCATTTTGTTCAATTTCATACGTCTTAAAAACAATTTAATTCAGGATTGGAATTGAGCTGTAAATAAATCATGTAAGGCATATTATTATAATACATTTATGATACGTTTTCCTTTTAGTTGTATTAATTAATTAATTACCATTAATTTACCTAACCATCTACAGAATGCATTAGACTCCAATTTTCCGCTCATAATTTAGCTATAACGGAAGGACGGCATATCGGCATACCCCAAGTCAATGTATATGTATGTCATGTAATAAAAGCCAAATAGACGATGAATGTCTTTTTTTTTAACGACTATGGAGACAGATTCATAATATAAATTATTAGCAAATATTTTAAGAAATCTTCTATTAATTATTGAAGTCTACGAACCATGTTATAATATCTGAACTTAAACAAAGCGTCATTTCAGAATTTCACTAAAGAGATCAATGGTACATATAACTATATTATTTGTTTTACTTACATTATATGTCACTGCAATGAACTTCTATTTCCGTTACATATTTCTACAAATTTCTATCGAGGTTTTCCTTTTTTCACCTCACTGAGCTAAATGTGTTTCTAACATAGCCTTATGCCTCATAGCAATCTTATGTAGCGTTGTGGACATATGACCTACATTACCAATAAACTAATGTCAATTTCCTAACCATGTTGTATGTTACATATCACAAATAAAACATTGCTTTCCATTTTTAAAACAATGACATTTTTGAACAAAGACAGAAGATTTTAAAAACTTATCTTGAAACCCTGAAGACTTTGGGACTTACCTTGGCGATGTGAAATTCAAACTGAAATTCCAATATTTATACAGCAATACAGTATTAATAAAACAATGGAAATCGAGAAAATGTTTCACGTGATTGTGCACGATAAAACGATAATGTTATGTGGAAGTTAATATGTCCAGCAATCCATACTTAAACATGCGAAAAACACCAAACATGTTTGTTCAGTCATACCAATTTTTTTTCGCACTCAGTTTATACTGAATGTTGAAGACACGATGGGAGGTGTTGCATGCATCAATGCAAACACTTTTCTAATCGATGCTCTCAATTCTCTGAAACATCACTTCCATTTCAAGCTGAAATCAACCATTGTATTGAGAAACACCTTCTTTTGTTTAGACCTAAGGTTGCAAGAGATTCACATAAACATAGGAAAGTCAAGACATCAGCCAGCAACTATAGCATGTTTTGCATCAATCTTTCATTCTTTGTCATAATTCAAAGTTAATGTCAGAAAGTACAACTCAAAGCGAGGACAATTCCTGGGTAAAAAAAACAGCCTACGCATCCAGTGGTATCTGTTCCCTACATAACTGGAGACTACTTTGAGGTTAACATAATAGTCAATGGAACATCCCCTGCCATTTCTAATGCAGCCTGAATAGCTCCAGACGTAAAAAGGACTCGGAAAAAGAACATTCGGCTAGTTATGCAAAGATTTGAACATTAGATGGAAAGATTGAGATGTTAAAATGAAAAACAGAATTTCCAGATTTGACTTATCAACGATCAATTAAATGCCTGAAATGTGTTTTTAATAGCAAAATATTTAAGGCAATTTAATAGCTATCCGTAGATCTAAAGCGAATTTAAGCATAAACCTAACAAAATGCATAAGGGCATGTGGACATGAGATATGAGTAGGTAGTTTATGTATAAATAGCAGTTGAATAAGTGTTTGATGTATTGATGTATGAATTTTGCTATATCAAATTAAATGTCGTGCACGTTGATAATATCAAACTGGAATAAACCAAAACGGATAGTTTGATAATATTAATTAAAGCTATGCTGTTTATCAGTACTTAAGTACAAACACAGATTTATACGGATTTTTTTGTATAACTTGCAAAATAAAAAGTGGCAGAAAATGTCAAGGACGAAGTAAATGGAAAATAGTTCTACAATTGCATTGCGAGCAACAACGTATTTCAATGAAAAAGAAAATCATGGATTATCTAGTCAATGACGGAATATCTACTTAATAATTGAATACCTACATATTTTATGGGCATTGCGTCTTGTATTATATGTTATGCAAATTCATATTATATACATTTGTTACAAGTATAATCTTCATTGATGCTTTTTCAACCATTATTATATTTACTTTCTTGCTCTATATATAGTATATTATGCATCCAGACATGGAAAACCCAATCAAGGGGTTGCATTATTTGCTCTTCCTCGTGTGAAGAATAATCATGTAATCCTGACTGTGATTTCCTTCACTTAGTACAAACAGCAACATAGGTTTCATGCACACCCAGTCTCTTTCACTTAAATTACATATTTTTTTCAATATAATTGTTCGATTCAACACATATAGTATAAATCAGCTACTATTATTGCTTATCGCTTTATATCTAGGTCATCACGTCTTGTCCTCTTTTATGAAAATCTGAATAATTATCAAAGTAGAATCGATCAATATAATCGCTCTTGAAAATAAAACAAATCATGATAAACGTTTTATTCGTTATGTGTTGGAAGCATTGCACAATTAATGGAGAAACGCTATATTATTTCGTAAATACTGCCCATTATTACGAGTGTGTTAATGAGACCAATGGGTTAGCCTGTCTAAACTAAGTACGCAAGTTCTACGCATAAAACAATAGAAACATCAAAACATTTGAAATAATTTTTTGAACATCACATTTAATTGATAGATGAAAATAACAATTAGTAATTAAATATATTTTAGTTACCTTTTAACTTTCTAAACTCTAACTTAAAAAATGTTTTATAGTAGGCAACGGTAAAATACTGTATAGTGCAATATGTATACTGGGTACAGTTCTATTCTAACAAAGTGTGTAGTTAGTGAACAGATTTATAACTCATGGAAATGTATACATTCTGTCATGGAAATATGAAAAGTGTTGCTCTTACTAGTGCAATGAGACACTGCATGAAAATCGTCTTATGAAATAGAAAAAAAAAAACAAAATGAATGAAATACTGCTTGGTATTGTAGTAGTTTTCATTTGAGATCGCTTCTTTATGTTGGATTCAGATGGGGCCGATTACCTGTGTTTGACAACGTTTGAAGAAGCCAGTTTGATATAACACATTTCTGGTTGAACCAGGCTTTGTTATAGCTCTTGAAATTACGTCCTATGTTAAAGTTTTAAAATCTACTTTTAAATTGCATATGATTTACTCTAAAATCGCTTGCACAATCGCATTTTATGTTACGTTTTCAAATTAACTTGAGAATCATAGTTACAATTGCATCTAAAGTCAATTTATAAAATTCCGTTAACATCGCATTTCATATTGCATTTTAGTTTACGATTTAAAATCGCCTTAAAAATGAAACTTTATATTAAATTTTCAAAATATTGAATTTTTATTGTATTTGTTCATTTTACGTTAAAGCTATGGACGAATTTTTTCATCCGGTGCTTTATTCGTAAAACAAATTTACACTCGATTTTTTTATATATAAATTCAAAAAGTCAAATGCATGGTTAACAAATCAGAGGGTTGGATAGATGGAGACCTATAGACCGAAATAAATATTATCAATTATCTGACTCATAATAAAATTCTTGTGTAACTCTATTGGTCTCAAAAATCAATATAGTTATTCGTGTACTGAATTTAAAACATAATAAAGTGATCTCAGCTATATTGAAGCTGAACATATTGGATTTTTACAAAATAAACTTACGTGTACAATTGAAGTCGCCACCCATCCAGTAACCGTCAACACAGGAAAACTGTCTGTTCCCTGTTAGTATATAATTTCCCACACAGTTGTAGAAAATACTGGAACCATGGGCATACCATAGTTTACGTTTTCCCTCAATCTTTGCTCCTCGAACTTCTGGAATTCTGTAACAATTAGCACCTGTTGAATGACAAGAACGCCAACATTAATTGTTTTCTTGTCCTTCTTATTGACATTGTGCTAACCGTTTCGTTCTGCCTTCATTTGTGTTGAACATAGGTCATCTGTGACGTTTTAGACAAGCTTTCATAAAAACAACAATTGACTAAAACGTACTCGGATATTGGTTTTTAATTTGGCTTAATCGTTTTGCAAAACTCCCTCTAACTTTCTAACTGTCTGATAAGTACTGACTGAATCGAATATGTTTTGTTTCTGAATCCAGGTGGTTGTTTAAAACAGGTCTTTGAACATCTAACGTACATACAAAAACCATAAAATTACATTTGTGTTTCAAGATGCAGAAAATGCATCTTAATATAAGGTCATCTTGATCACAAATCATCATGAAGGATATGCGGCTTATATTAGATGTGAGCTCAGTTTTCAGCCAGTCTAATTTTCTCAAGGAAGAAGATAATTACCGCAGCGGATGCCGAACACTAGATAACGTATGGATAGCCGATTCCGTTGTATTTTCCGTCAAATGTTTAAAAATGAAATTAACAATATCCTGCTGACTACTGGTATGACAGTCTAGGAGTGATGTTACGTAATCACAGCCAGGTGACCTCTCCATGATTTGTATGCCTGACACTTAAATTATTCTCACTTTGTACTGTAAAAATTACCATTATCAGTGTCTGATTCAACTGTTGAGGAGTTTCTAGAATACACTGAAACTTCATATTTAGTTCAATGCAAATTGTATGCCTTACAAAAAGATTGATTTTATATACATTCTTGTACTTATGAGTATCAGTTATATCTACTGTGCATATTCAAAATTAACAAATCCAAAACATCCGATATAGCGCTATCATTGTATCGTTCTTTATTTACAATTTAAATCTGTCACTAGCCTATGTTGTCCCTAACAGCGTGAAATATTATGCAATAACATATTGTGTTAATCGTGTCTGATTAGGAGAACTTGTGCAGCGTTTATATTCAGAAATCCAGACAGATCAACTGTGTATCATTCATGTATGCACTCTCTTATAGATTCTTTGTTTTTTATTCAATGTGTGTAGGTATCTCAGTCCTGACGATAACTCATTACAATTGTCAACCTCAACTCTTTTAAAAAGTAACATTTGTACAATAAGGATCAATTAAAGAAACATGACAAGCACCTGACTTTGTCCATAGAAATGTTTAGACATGTCGATAACAAGTAAATCAAATTTCCATAGGTGGTGAAGCATATACAACACTTACCCGTTTAACCAGCAATCTATCTGCAATAGACATATATCGATACTTTGGTTTTTAATGATAATACGCTCCAGTTTTGCAAGTAATGCACTAATTATAGATATATTGCAATATATTTTTACAGTGCCATACATTAAGTTTTGCCGAAATATTTATTTACGTGTTCTCTGACAGATGGCGTCTTCTCCACTCCATGTCCCGTCAGCCTGGCACTGCCGACGTACAGTTCCTATCAGTTGGTAACCTTTCTCACATCTCATCCTGGCGTAGCTTCCATAATCATTTCTCGTGCTACCATTATAGTCTTTGGTTTGATCGATCCAGCCGTGCTCTGGAGATTTAAGAGGCTGGCATTGTACAGCTGAAAAAGATAAAATGCGGTGTAAGAATATATCAATCTGAAAGAAAGCCTGCCCACCAATGAAACATGTATAGAACACCCAAAGAAAATCTCGATGGTATTGTTCTTCATGAAGATTTTCTGTCTAATATGGTCCGAAATATTAATTGTTTCACCAATGTGTGTATTATTACGCATTTAAACAACATTTCGGAGAGCCACGAACATGCTAATATAACCTATCTTTTTGGATAGGTTAATTAATGCAATAACTATTAGAAAATATATATTGATCTGTGTAGAAAGAATGCATAATGTATCACAAAAAATAAACAATTTAACCATCAAAATGGATCAAATGTGTTACTACCTAATTACAGGGTCATCTCGGTCTCTTTTCTTCTATATATAAATTGGAGTCTTTAAAAATTCGCTCACTGTAACTTCAAGTTTCTTGTAAACAAAATGTCTTGTTTCTTTTTAATTAAATGGACAAGAACTGATAAATTTAAATGCGATATAATATTTCAGAAATAAAGAACTTACTTGGTTAGCACATGTGTTTTGATTAATTTGCTGTTTATTTTTATTGTTGTTTCGCACTTTTATTTGATGCAAATCTTTACTCTAGTACTTAGAATTGCACAAGTAAAGACTTATGAGGCAATACTCTTGATTAAGAAGAAGAAAAGAACAACAACAACAACAACAATAACAAGAAAAGAACATGAATTAGAAGAAGAATACATGTAAAAAAAAGTGTCATGTTATGTAGTAATTAAATAGCTTGTTCAACATGAGTATACATACATAATCTCCTATAAAAAATTAAATAGAGCATAAAATTGTAAAGGTGTTACTTCCACTAAGTATATAATTTACGATTCCTGTACATTTTATATAGTAAGAAAGCGTCGTTATAATTAATATATATATATATATATATATATATATATATATATATTTATATATATATATATATATATATATATATATATATATTACACATGATGGACAAGACAAAAAAAAGAAATTCATCTTCTACCAAATCAACATTATATTCCGGCACAAATAGCATTACCCATCTCAATCCTGCTATGCCTACCTGACTCTATATTTAGCATATGCGCTATGGATCTTAATTTAGCAAGAGGCTTCCTACACGAATATGATAATCCACATTATATGTATTTTTAAGTTCTAATTTAGGATAGTAATGCTACAATACACACGTTTAAGTGGATTGTTAATATCACTGCTAGTTTTTGAATGTCATATCCTTAATCCTTAATTCTTTACGAAAATAGTGAAAAAGGCTGTTTTTCTACTCCACCTTTTGATTTAGCCAGATATACGAAAAACCGAAGTGAAACGACATTCGTCTAACTTTTGGTTGATCAAGATGGTTTCCTAGCAAGTTGAAGTCATTCTTACATTGTTCAGCCAGTGTTAGTACATAGTAAATATATCATGTACAAAGTGGATATATTCCTCATTCCCCTACAATGTGGATATATTCCTTACCTCCCTAGCACAATTGCATCATTGCTAGTTTCAGGAACACCTAAATAATGTTCGCAGAAGTTACATCCTCAAATATTTGACGAATAGCAACCTGTTGGTGTTATCATAGAATAAAAATGTTAGACGCATCTGCTACGTTAAAACAGCCTTGGCACATTAACATTCCTTTTTACATCTATATTTGCTGTATGATGTTCAATACCACGAATATCAAAATATCTGTATCAATCTATTAGTCTATTAAAAACATACCAAGCTTGCTATACACTTTATCACCTGTTGTATGTCTCTGCATTGAGAAATTATCGACATCATAATTAACATTGCATAGGTCTATCAGTAAAGGGATAAAATCTTCAAATTTCTTGGTGTTAGAATCTTTTGATAAGAAAAACGATAACAATTTCGATATTCACTTTTAATCGTAAATACCTTAGCGCTTGATAATTCTATTAAAATCTTCATTACTATTATTATATATTTGAGAATGCTCTAGGGAAATATATGTAAAGACCATGATCATATCTTTATCACTTTGCAAAGCTGATGACTTAAATATCAGAACTATACAATCCATCAAACATACAAAAAAACCCTCTTTTTTAACAAAATCTTTCATTTAGGACAAATTTGCATAAAATAAAGAATAATCCTCTCGAATTATTACCTTTACCCACACTTTTACGAACACAAGTAAAACAGACATAGTCTTCAAGAAAATTGTCGAAATTAGACTGCAGTATAAGTTCTATTTCTCAGACAAATGATTTATTTCTCCAAGTTTCGTATAAACCAATAATGTCAAATTTCTTACTCTAATGTAGAAAGACTTCTAGTGTTATGCTTTGCTAAGCCTTCTTTATTTCACGAAAGGATGCTTAGCTCAGCATATGTGTGATGAATAGTGTGTAACGCATATGGAGTTACCTTGTGGAAGACGTAGTTTGTGGAATTCCATCGTACGAAGAAAGGATATCTCGTCTACTGATTTTCCCGTCATATATAGCAAAAACGGAATTTAGACGTGTTTGCGGGATGTCCTGTTTAATTAAGACTTTCCCGAATATTTTTCCTATAAAGTCTCTACTTGTAATTTTCAGAACAAGATTGTATAGTATGTACAAATCCTAATAACTCATACGTTAATCTAGAGCATAAGCAAAGATGGACTCACGACGAAGTGCATGTCATAGGTGAATTGTTGCTTTTGAGAGGAGAAAATATGATACAAAACAAAGTGCAATTTCTTTTCCGGGCCATGATTAATGTCTTAATTTACTTCGCGCACTGTCGCCAAAATATAAGCATACCAGTACACAATGATCAATAAACAATTTTCTTAAAAAGAATGTCAAGAATGCCTACATCTATTCAAGTATCACCAACAAACGAGAGAAAAAGAAGGAAATGTTCCAAAGAACAATTACAGCATCCTTTGAAATTAAGAAAGAAAAATATACAATAAGAAAGTATCATACGTAAGACGCATGGAGATCAAAGAAATGTAAACGTACAACCCCTTTTCCATTAATAGCGGTTGAATTTACTGTAAATAAAAAAATACCGTGTAACCAATATATAAACAAATAATTTCTCTCTAAGTCCTATTTATGTTACGAATCATGTGTTGAAGTGTAGACCACATTGTGTTGTATTTCATCAGCAAAACATGAACTGACCTAAAAATAAGGTTGTTAGCTGACATATACATTTTAACCTTGCATTATGCACGAGTTTCAAGATGCACTCATACCACTAAAGGGACAATAAATGTGCCAATAACCACTAAAGGGACAATAAATGTGCCAATAACCACTAAAGGGACAATAAATGTACCAATAACCACTAAAGGGACAATAAATGTGCAAATAATTAAATGCTGGTTTTTTGCACTTCCGTATAATCTTTTCCATATAAGTCCCCTATTGATAAAAACTGAGACTCATCCATCTTGTAAAACAGTGTGCCATTGGATCTGTGCACGTTTGTACAGTTCTCAAACGCATGACGCAGGCAACAGGGTTTTACCCGCGAGACGCAGGTTGTTAATAAAGTCTTTCTAAACTTGATAAAGGTAAATGCGTATTTTGTTGCTAATCATCACCCAGAATGAAACTCATACTGCGGCGTTAGCAAAAGCAACGTTCCAGATTAAGTCGTTCTCTGTAAAATCTGCTGTCCAAGGAACAACACTATAATTTTGCTAATGATTAGTCATGTAATATCTTATGCTTGACAACCTATAAGTCTTCTTGTGCTTAGTCATACATGCTCTTAGACCTGACACAATGGACATATGCTAATGGTTAGTCTTGTATGCTCCTAGACTTGACACGATGTAAACATGAGATTGGTTGATCTTGTACGTTCCTAGACATGACACAATGCATGTCTGCTAGTGATTATGCTTCTATGCTCATGGACTTGACACGTTGTGCATCTGCTCGTAGTTAGTCTTCTAAACTCACAGACTTGATACGCTGTATGTTTGCTCGTAGTTAGTCTTCTATACTCACAGACTTGACACACTGTACATCTGCTCGTGGACAGTCTTCAGTACTCATGGACTTGACACGCAATACATCTGCTTGACATGTTGTGCATCTTCGGGTGTTTTTTCTTATATACTCCTATATTCTACGCGTTGCAAATTTATAATTGTCTAGTCAAGTTTCTATTAGGATTGACACGATGTATATCTGGTGGTTTGGCTTCTATATTCATAGACCTAACACGCTGTAAACCTGTAAATTATTATTGAAGTCAATGAATGTCTGATGCAAGTATCACGACTAATGAACACGTAACACGTGGAATTCTACAATGTATATTTACTGCTTTAATACTATAAATATCCGTTTTCCACGTTTACAAAATCAACAGCCGGGAGATCCTATCAAGAGTGACATTTCCCCTGAGCATATATAGGTAAAAAGCGTACGTAAGTACATATTTCAAAATATATTCAATGTGCAAATGGCAACTTTTCCTTGGTTTTAATGCAACACAGACGCCTTTCCTTATCAAAGTTCTATCTGATACCAGAATCACATCCCCGTACATATAACAGATGTAAGAAATGTTCTCAGTGAATGTTTCCCTATTGTTCTCCAAAGCATTCGTATAACGCAGTCATTATTGTGTTATAATCAATGCCAGACAAGTATCGCATAGATTGTTTTTGACACACATAAAACGGAGATTTTCAAAGACAACTCTCATTTACTTGAAGCAAGTGTATAAATATGTCCTCCACGAAAGTATTATGATGTCCTACAATTTGTATTTAACAAGCTTTTGTCAGATATACTGCGTTCAGCTATAAAGCGCAAATAATTAACTCAAATGTTATTTATTAGATGACTTGTTAACACGATTTTCTCAGAACATTATTTGGAGCAAAAATACCAGAAAAGTCCCTTATTAAAAGCTTCATCATCTCTGTGAAAGATATGGAAAATTAATAAAGCTGAGAATCTGTAAACCTCAAGAATTCATTATTGTGGCTGTGACCCATGATGATTTGATTTACTGTTATCCAGTGTATATTAGTTTATCAGCTTTCTTGTGACTTACATGTGTTACATTCCGTGCTCTGATGTTAGTCTTTTAACAACTTACCATAAAAACTTCATGAAGACAAAAAAAATATTCATTTATCAAAAATAGCTTTACTTTATATATGTTATTATAAATACAATGGTCCTAACTATTATCCCACTCGGCATACCGCTGCCACTCTTACAACGCGAATGCAGTAATTTATATTATTAAATTGATTTAATTTTTGTTTTCAGTTCTTACTTAAATCATTTTATTCAAGTTTTATTTTGTTTTGAATTATTAGGATAGGATGGGGTATTTGTTGTCTTTTCTTTTGCTAATGAGAATCATTTATTCACTATTATGGTACGATTTTTATGGAACATCCTTCAGAATATGGTTCCCTTACTCATTACCTTTCCACATTTATGTCTACCATAAACAGCTTTAGAAAGAAGTGCCTGTATGCATTGTGTCCCTTTTAACATGCATATACCTTCACACGTGGGCATCGTCTCTGAGTAAAATTTTCCATCAGCATTACAGAGAATCGCGTGAGGTCCTTTCAGGATGTAGCCGTCATCACAACTAAAATGGAAGTATTGCCCTACCTCTACAGTGATGTTTAAAATTTGGCCGTTTTCGATTTCGCCAGGGTAAAAGCACGTTTGGGCTGGTGAAGAAAAAGCAAAACTTAAATAGTTAAATCAATATTTGATTATCATCTTAAGAGCAAATAAGGAACACATAAATAAATACATACAATTATCTCCATAGCCGATGTGAATGTACTGGTGAATACTTTTAGGTAATGATTCTCAATATACTTCAAATTGATTCAGCTGCACAAATTGTATTTGATTTGGATGTATTAATTTTTAAAGCCATATTTAAAATTAATTAAGATTGTGCTTTAATAATTGTTTGAAGGTTTAGGCTTTTATAAAATTTATCACTATATCTGACCTTATATGGTAATTCAGCTACACACATCTTTACATGTAACCTGCGAAGACAAATACATGGTAGATAGATAGATCGATTGGCAGGCTGTTAGGGATGTTTGTTAACCTAATGTTTAATAATGAGCAGAAGGACTCCAGCCTATCACCATTGCTTCATATGCTTCTTCAAGGCTTCCAAAAGCTAATTACATAAATTTTATCAAATAATTGTTTAATTAAAAATAATCAAATATTTTAACATAAGTATTTTAATACATACTTATACAGTAAAATTGCTCCTCTGTCCATTTCCCATTTATACAGGTCAACTTGTTATTTCCTCTCAACCAAAAATCGTTCCCACATTTATATGTAACGATAGAGCCCTCCGGATACCGGTCCCAGAGTCTGCTCAGGATGTAGGCATTCTGGACGTCAGGGGGTGATAAACAATCTGAGTCACCTTCATAGTAGAAGAATTAAAATAACTCCTCCCTTGTAGCGATTTCTTGTTTGAATTTTTAAAGGTAATTGATTTTGTTAATAATGTTAACTTATTTTCTTTCATGATATAAAACCATACATGTTATATCTTTAAAATGTTGAGTATTCCAACTCAAGTTGAATGCTATGATACTCGTTTAAAAAGCTCTCACATTCACAACACGCATATCATGAACCTTGTTAATGTTTTATAAAAACAAACCCTAATAGTTTAGTATTGTCTGGCTCGAAGAATATCAATTGGCAAGTTGCGTTCATCAATCTGACAAATTTAAAGAATTTGATTAAAATGGATAAATTGTCTTCAGAAACTAAGCAAAATGTAGGTTTTGTTCCCTTTGGAAACGTTAATACAGAAGTTAGAGTAACCAGGAAAGAGGAAACGACTTTATAATTGATTCAGTGTTGACAGAAACTATAACAAATTATAAATCCTAGTAATGATTTTAAGAAAAAGTGGTTTTAATTTATTATAAAACCTTTTATTTTAAATTTGTTTCTTTTGGCATAACATTTTAAGAAATTCGGCATTTACCTTAATACCTTAATAACCATGCACTGACGGTCACAGTGTTTCTCAATTACCACGGTAATAGAACTGTCACTTTACAGTTCGTCTTATCAGAGGTAACCTCATAATAGCTAGCACTTTGGCGTATTTGTTGATCAGATATTAAAATTATTCTCAGTTAACAGTGTCTGAAAATTTGAATAATAAGATAAAAATGAAAAGGTAAGTATACCGAAACTCTAATTAGTACAGCGGTAATACGACGCACTGGCCTAATTAAAGTGCTTGCTAAGAAGTGAAGGAAGAACAAGGAACTTACTTAGTGGTGGACAAGTTGCATTTCCATACCAGACACCATTTGCCATACATGTCAGCTGACCGTCTCCCTCAACAGGGAAATTCCCCCAACAGATCTGAATCTGAACAACATCTCCAGGAAGGAAATATTCGGATTCTGTCTCTACCACCAAGGTACCCTGTATTCTTGATCTCCTACAGCGTTCTTTAAAATGTTATATATATATATATATATATATATATATATATATATATATATATATATATATATATATATATATATATATATAACTATTATTTCTGCCCACTATTATCAAGATTCTGGGCAGAAATAATAGTTGAATACAAACAATACTATCATACAGGTTAGAGAAATTAAATTCGTACTCTGCCGAGTTTCGAACCCAGGTCGGCGAGTAAATGGCATTTATGCTAAAGATCCTTGTGACTGCAAACTGTAACTCGTTATTTTAGATCTTAGGAACCTACCAAAAATGATCGATACGACAGCTTGTTCTATTTTGCTCATGTCCATCACTGTATTTATGGGACCCTAATGAATCATTGGGCACTGTCAGTGATGCAGTGCATGTACAAATAATTCTTTGTCAGACAAGGTAACACACTAGAATTAGACTGAAATCCTACCTAATTCCCAAGCCAATGCAAATATATTCTTCACAGTTGAAAAATCATTTCATTTTATTTACTGCTAAGAATTACTGGTTATGGACTGTTGTTTTACGCAGAACTTTTTGTTACATTACTATTTAACTAACAGAATGAAACTCGTAAGAAAAACTCATCCTGCCATTGATGTCACTCAGTTACATTACAAAATGAATATCACAAACAGTTTAATGTCATTGATGTAACTTATTATATAGATAGATAAACCTGCTTTATTAAACGAATCTTCTGAAGATCAACCATCTAATCAACTATATTTGTTTGTACGTAGTGGAAAGGAAACCAGCCATTATATATATATATATATATATATATATATATATATATATATATATATATATATATATATATATATATATATATATATATATATATATATATATATATCAAACCTGCAAGTATTAAATGCTTAACTAATGCATGTACATATGAATAGAGCAATAGTACACAAAATCTACTTGCACAAACAAAAGACATACATTTTTTGGAATGAATTTCATTTAATGATTCTCACCAAAACATTCAGGGTATTCTCCAATCCATCGCCCGTTTTGACAGATTAGATTTCTAGCCTGATCATCATACTCATAGCTTTGATGGTTCTTTTCACCTTGTGATTCTAAACTATTTCCAGAACATGAAACGGTTATTATTTCACCACTTCGATATTCTTCCATGGTGTCTTGATCCTCCACCAAGAACTCTTTCAGAACGTTATGCAAGCAACTTTCTGAAAAATATACATTTTTATCAGTCTGTTTCATCTATCTATCTATCTATCTATCTATCTATCTATCTATCTATCTATCTATCTATCTATCTATCTATCTATCTATCTATCTATCTATCTATCTATCTATCTATCTATCAAAATAAATAACTAACCATCTTACAGGTTACATCTCAACATGTTCAGTATCTCTTTCTTATAATCTTGAATTTGCTTCTAGATCAATCCAATGATCAAATTAGAATAATGCTACAGTGCAACATATATTTAGCACTAACGCAGTCAATCTTAATCACGCTGATCCACATCTGAGGATGCGTGTTTCATGCACATTAAATTAAAGGTACTTGACGAGGAGGGATAAATTGTAAATTCTCTCACTTACAAGAGAACTATATGATATGTTTGTTGAATGGCAATGCAATTTAAGTTTATTCTAATCTAACCTAGTTATTAGCCAAACATATTGTTACTTTGTCCTTGGTCGTACTGTTGTATGTGCATTAAAAAAGTCTATCGGACATGCTATGCATGCACAAGTCCCAACTCATACGTACGAGTCTGATTTAGACAGGATCATTTGTTGGAGCAACAATGAATTATATCCTTGTGTATGTTTCAGCTTGTTTCAAGTTGGATATTTTAAAGAGCGTTTGTATATTGTTATGATGAAATAACAAAATACATCTTACTGAAGCATTCTGGATAATATCCAATCCATTGCCCATCGTGGCAGGTAAATTCTGAACTCGAATCGCCAGAAAGCTGGTGATTATGATTGTTGTGGTCATCTGCATCGCCCTGGGGACATGCAATGCTTATTCTCTGCCCATGTCGATACGATTTCTCCGTTGGAACATTCTCTATATGATACTGGCTAAAGCCATGTAACTGGCAATCAGCTAAAAATATTGGAAACAAATACATTCAAAAAACTATTACAAGTGGACATATCTGGATTCATAATCTATTTTGTCTTCCTCATCAAGAGCTACCACGACCCCTTTTAAGTACTATCTCAATACTGATAAAGTTAAGAAATATATCTTATCACATTCAGAACTTAATTTCTCTTCACAACAGTTGCAACTAAATGAACAAAAGGTCTAAACTACATGCCAGTCCTTTATCGAAAACAGAATATGGTCTGTATAGTATTTAGAAAATAATTCCATTATTTAGAATCCTCAGTGGCAGTGTGAGATTTGCGCCTCCATTAGGCAATACTCTTTAATGGCGCTCCTACTGTATGCTACCGATAACAGTTGTTATGTCATTTGCCAACATCTATAACTAAGTCCTAATCTAAATAGAAGTTTCGTTAAAAATTGCGCATTTGTACTAAGGTGAGGCGAAATACTACGAAAATATCATCTGCAGAAATAGCTCTTGATCGGTGAAAAGGCAATATAAAGTTTGCAAACAAATGATATCTATGTAATGTTTTAATTATCGCATTTAATTACTTTCAACGATCTCGCAATTTTCTTTTAATATTCAGCAAAATCATCTGCTCTAATTTCTTTCAGTGAAATAGTTTAATGCGATTTATTCGTCTCTATGTTACGATTGCACCGGTCTATGTTTGCTCGCGTAACAATACCTAATAAAAACATCTCCCCAAAAAAGCTGTCATAATTGATTGGGAATTATGTTATCGATCAACTGTAATAAAATGCCGAGACAAAATATAACCGCTTGGTCACAAAACTCACAAAAATGTAAATCATAATCAAATGTTAGCGCATTTTTGGTCCACTACATTTTCGATTGACGTACAATTAGCTGTCCAGTGGACTTAAAGTTTGCTGTCGAATGAACTTATGGATAACTGTTCGATAGACGTATGGTTTGATTATGAAAATATGAAATTATAACTTAATTGTTGTAATTCTAAATAAATGCTTAGTTTTAGTAATGTTCCGTGACGCAGACGATGTTTAAAGTTTAGGGTTATGAGTACCAGCTGAAGCTGTGTGCTTAGACCGTTTGAGGAACATAAAGCATGAATTCTGAGTATGAATCGTACTCAAGTACTTAAACAATATGGCACATAACCACCTATTTTTTAAAGCTACTATTTTTATAACGGGCAACAACTTTGCTTAGTAATCCAAAAGTAGTAATGTTTTCTTCTAACATTTTTATTCTGATACAACCTTTGTCGGCATATAACTCCTCTGTTGTAGTAATGAAACCAAAGTCTGGTTGGGGTTTAATGTCATCGTCACGTGAATTGCCAGACTCCGAGCGTGCATTGCTTGTACTACCATATTGTGTTACATCAACCTCACTGGTGTTAGTTACAGCATCTAAATCGGCTCTTGGTGTTGACTTGATGCTTGAATCCGCATTACCTATTGTGGATTAAAAGTTTAAAACTGAGAATAATCAATGGATTATTTTGCAGGACTGCAGATGCATCATTATCCTGTTTGTTATTATTTTGTTCTTCTATGTAAACTTGATAACTTATAAGGAAGAAAAAACTTTGTCAATCGAATCTTTTAATCTGACTGGATGAGTATAGAAGGTGTTTCATAGTTACTTTGTAAATGTGGTGATGCTGTTCATTACGTTTTACAACGACTGTGTCATTGACTTTGTATTTAATATTTTCCATTTCTTAAGAGTTTTTATCCCATTCTAAAACATTCAAATATAATGCCAAGCAGTTTCGCTTTGACCAAAATTTCAATTAACTATGAACGCCTGTTTTGGAAGAACTAATTATAGTCTGCAGTGTTGCAACTGTACCCGAGATTCCATTTCATTAAAACATTTTATGCCAGAATTTTGACTCAAAATGTCTGTAAAGAGTTTTTACTATTTTTCAGTACATTATTTAGATTTACTACCTGAACCGATCCCCCATTTTTAAGACTTATTTTTAGATTCTAAATGTCAATTAGCCTTTGCATGACCAGCCATCCTCTTTACAAAATCCCTTTTACAAGATTCAACAGTTCACAAGAATGGGATTTCTCCTTTTTCACCGGAAATCATGTGTATATTAAGCCCTAAGGTAACGTAGTGATTGGGCTCTAAACGCATTAAAGGCTCTTTTAAGATTGTTAAACTTCCAATGTGGATACAGATACATATATTTCACGTGCAATTATAACAAAATAAATATTGGAAGTTCAAATAATAAATCTTTTTATCCGCATGGTTTTATTCTATATCATCGTTCAATCAGAGCAATATGTCGTCCACTCACCCAAGTTTGCAAAGAAGTGTGTATAAAAGTACAAAACGTGATTGAACTTCTACACAAAAATTTTACTTGGCTAAATAGAGCATTGAATGTGGGTCATGGTCATGGTCAATTTAAAATGCTTTATTTTAGCCAGATATATTTTGTGAATAGAAGAGTTCATTTCAAGATAAAGCGTGCCCCTTTTATTTGATGAAAATGCGTTAATTTTATTTGATTTATTTTAATGAGAATTTCTTAACTCTCACTTCCATTTATTTGAATGTTTTCTTGTTTCTCAAGGACTTCCAATAACTCAGTTTAAATTCCAGAGTCCAATTTGAAACCATCCTTAAACTTGTTTTCAACTTTGAAATTTGCATGGCACAGACAATCACAACATCGATAAAAATCGATTTAGTTTTAATGACATAAAATCGACCTGCCAATGACAATTAGGGCATCTGTGTAAATTGATTTATGTACGATTATTGAAGATATATTTTCAAACGACATCTGTAAAAATTAATATAACCGTGATGATTTAAGATCGGTTTGAAAATAACTGTTACGACATCTGTGAAAATCTATTTAGACATGATGTTTTAAGATTGGCTAGGCAATGACAATCGCAGAATCTGTGAAAGTATACACAAGCATGTTGATTTAAGATCGACCTACCAATGACAAAGCTTAAAATATTACATCCCAAAGATCCTATAAAGCAGAGTCCCAAAATCTATACTTTCGTATAATTTTACAACACATCAGATACGTAAAGAATATGACCATTATAAGTGTCCTTTATGTAATAACCACTGCAAATGTAAGAGACAAAAATTACAAAAATGCAAACATGGCTTTCAAATCTATTACGCAGCAGTCATGAAGTAATCATACTGTCTACTACGCTAACGAAGGATGTGTTTGAAGGGACTTACTAATTTTATCTGCTTTATATTGATATATCCGTCATTACAAACACCGAGCATTAATGACAAATTGAAATATAAATGCATAAAGGAAAGAGATTGGAGATAGTAAGAAAATTTAACAGACATTAACAATTTTACTATGATCTTACTCAACCGTAGATATTTTATTTTCAGGCAAATATATAACTGCATTACATTAAATTATGGAGAAAATCATACCAATATTTCTCCTATTCAACTGTTTCGGGTAGACATTTATACATTTGTAAAAATTAAATGGAAATTTACATTACTTTAGATTGAAATGTAATAAGTTTTGTCAAATCTTTTTAAAATATTGTCTAGAGATGCGGTATCTTCGACTATAAGCTGAACATACCTCCTCGCTTGCACACACCCATTGATTTTAAAAAAGGAAAGCACAAATCAGTTAAAAGATGCACTGAACTTAGTTCATTTATTGATTAATACTTCTGTTATTATGTTAATCTGTTATTATGACCAGAGTTTAACAAACATCTTATCGTCTGCGAGTTTCATTCCAAACGGAAGTTTTCACTCTAAAAGACGACCTTGATCGCTTATCATTTCCAGTTCCTGGACACGTCCATAGTTAGAAAATGGGTCGATATACAACTACATATGCGTACCCATAGAAGATAAATACTTCGTCGAATCACGCAAAGGAAAAGATTGACAGCTATAAATTTGCCTTTCACATGAATTTAATAATAGGTGTAATTTATATGTTCGTGTATGCAAAAGGATATAACTCTAACCTGTCGACATTATGGTCATTTACGGAATATTCCGCAATTATCGAATGTGATGAACTAGGTAAATTTGTTATCTGATGAAAATAGACTAGTCCATAGTGAGCGCAGTGCGGAGCCGTGATAGCATGGAAAGTCTATTAAGCGTGCAAGGAGCAGAGGATCCAGTTTTAGGGCCAACCTATCACAGTTAGGTTGGAACTTATAAATGAATAAATGAATTGACTATCTTCATTGCACTTTTTATGACATTAAATATTTCCGTTATTGAAATCGGTAGTGTGGTAGAAAAATACGGGGAAGTATATTCAGACTACAAAAGTTTATTGGAATTACTGGGTACCATGTACTTTTTGAAACTATGCAGTGAGTGAAATGTGAAGTACATCCAATTTACATTGGTTGTCGGAACTTCCTTCATCATTATAGTTGCATTTTGGAAAGATGTGGTATGCTTTTTTAAGTACTGCAAAAGTTTAACCTACCAATGCATTTTGGGATATATCTAACCCAGCGTCCATTATTGCAGGTCAATTCTGTGGATTTTTCTTCCAAAGTATACTCATATTCATAAGCAATGCCGTAGTCATCATCCACTGGACAAGAAATCCTTATTGTGTCTCCACTCCGGTACACTTCCTTGACCTGTTCATCTTTGTATAGAAACTTCTTCAGGTCATTCAACTCACATTGGACTGAAACAAAAATTTATACATGTCACCTCAAACTCCATACTTTTCAGCTGTGCTGTGTACATTAGGAATTTCAAGCCTGTGCTTTAACATAGGAATAAGATGTTATGTGCTAATTTCGGAAATTAGTTTATGACCGCGTTCATGCACTTTTATATATGTTTATAAACAATTAAATTTTGAGACTAAAATACAGTATGCCAAATTAAGTGTTATAAGTCTATTAGTGTTATTAGTCTTTAAGTGTTATTAGTCTATTAGTGTTATTAGACTTTTATTGTTATTAGTCTTTTATTGTTCTTAGTCTATTAGTGTTATTAGTCTTTTAGTGTTATTAGTCTATTAGTGTTATTAGTCTTTTAGTGTTATTAGTCTATTAGTGTTATTAGTCTTTTAGTGCTATTAATCTATTAGTGTTATTAGTCTTTTAGTGTTATTAGTCTATTAGTGTAATTAGCCTTTTAGTGTTATTTGTCTGTTAGTGTTATTAGTCTTTTAGTGTTATTAGTCTATTAGTGTTATTAGTCTTTTTGTGTTATTAGTCTTTTAGTGTTATTAGTCAATTAGTGTTCTTTAGGAGCATGAAATACATGTGCTCAAACAGATGTGCTATTACCCTTTTATGATATGTGCATTATATATAGATAAATTGGAAATTGAACTTGCTAGATTAATAACATGTTGCGGAAACAATGTACATTGACTTTCTTATCCAGTTAAAGTCCTGCATTAGCGGCATATTTGCTACAAGACAAAAGGAAAGCTTATATGCGTTTATATTTGATGCAAGACTTTGACTCGGACTCAAACATAATATGGATTGTGCACTACTTCAGCATGATGCAAGTGATATGAAGCTAATGAATGCAGGTAGATATACAGAGCAAATGCAACGCATATTACCCTGTAACCTAGGAGCTGGCTTTCCTGGAATTATTTACTTTCAGCACCCTATGTCATTCAACTTTAACCTAAAACATAGACATCGTTTATTTATTTATACGTCAAGTTCTTTTAACTTCTACACTGATTTTGGCATTGTGCGGTCATTCATGGTGGAGGAGACCAATTACCTTAATCGAGCGATAGCAGTATATCTTCCTTATCCAAATCTCATCCAACAAAGGACCTCTCACACACTGTCATATATTTAAAAACTGGAGTTACCTTGGAGAGTGTTACTAAAAGTGAGTCCTTACCTCCGCATCCAACTACCTCATCTGGATAATCCGGACAATCCGGAAACCCGTCACACTGGTCTGTAATATCAATACATGTGCCACTTCCACACTGGAACTCCAGGTCAGAACAGGAAGTAGCTGCAACTGAATACATTCTTTTGCATAATTGTATATTTGATTCCAAATGTCTAAACAGAGCTAATCAGCTAATAATTACCACATTGTCTTAATACAAATTTTAAATTATTCAGCTAGTTTTAAAATAATGATATGGATTAACCATTAAGAAATAATTTATTACATGACATAAACTGATTTTTCTAATTTATCCTAATAGTTGTACTTTAATGCAAACTATTTAGCAGTACATGGAAATTAACATAATTTTCATTTGTATCGTAATGGCGTAATTTTATACATATATAAAAAATAATTTCCTTTAAAGCGTAGTAATATGATTGTACACATTTGTTATACAAGAATTTCATTTCGTAGCGTAATGATTATATATATATATATATATATATATATATATATATATATATATATATATATATATATATATATATAACATCAAGCACTGAAGATTTTCATATGCTATATAAAGTTAAGTAATGAAAAACGTGTACCATAAGACACGGTGAAGTCTGCGAAAAATGTCATACAATTTTGATACAACCTACTGCTGCTGAAAATCCAAAATGGGTGCATTAGTTTAAAATTAAAGTTTAGGTTTTCGGAATCGGTTTTACACCGACAGTAAGATATACAGTGATTGGTTGAAAATGAGAATCATTCCTCTTGTATTTTACTGATTTTCTTCTCTTTTAGGAATAGATACACAGACAGATAAGACAAGACACTAAAGCAAACAGATGGGTAGTAATTTTAACATTCTACTGAAAAATGTTCGAATCTAAAGTTTCGTACCTAATAAGATGATTTTATTTTTAAAGAAAAAGATTTTCCTAGATTTTCTCACTGATAATGCTAGTTATTTAAATGCAAAAAAACAACTTTCATTCCCTTTGTTTAGGTGTATGTTTGATGGATTTAATTTGGGTTGGAAAGCATGCATCTTGGCCTTACTGCAGTTATGCATTGTCATAAGACTGCTAAGTCCATTTGTTGGTTTTCTCTTCCTGGTGTCCAACGTAAACTGGCAGGCTAGTATCATATGTCTGTAACTAGCAAGTCTATGTCTCTCCACTGATTAGTCAGTTCTGTCATTCGTACAATGGTATTAAACGTAATTTCAAGCGTATCTAGTTCGGACACTTCTACATGATTGATAATTTTACATCCACCTGATGCATATTGGAAATAAAAAGAGATTCCATACTTTCACTAACGATGGAAGATGATGCTTTTCTTCGCTCTCATGAGGACAGGAAGTGTGAGGTAATTGTTAGCGAATTTCACATTCGGACCATGTTGACTATTTCTGCGAAACAAAAATATCTAGAATTTATGTCAACTCAGTCAATTATAGAAAACGTTACTCGTTTTATTTGATGGAAATTTCGTCGCAAATGTAAAACAACCAAACAAATGCTGATGAACAAAACAGATCTATGCATGCGCAACTTCTCGGTCAATCCTTGCTTCTAAAATAGGTAATGTTGTCTGAATGGCATGATCCGTGGGACTGACTTCAAAGTTGCGAACGCGAATTTCTGATCATTGTCGGAACACCTCGCTGAGACAGAAACTGCAATTTATTCGGACCTACTCTTCTGTATCTACGATAGTAGAGCTGACTGAAAAGTGTCTGATTAAAAATAACTCGATGGTAGTCGGTATGATTTATAGTGGAAGATAATCATTTTCACATTCTTAATCAGTCTTTGTTTCGTAGGCAGCCGATGTGACCCGAATGGTTACTAATGACATTCGCAATTTCGAGGTCAATCCTCAAACCATTTTTTCTATTTACGAAACGAGGTTTTACCGAAAAGTTCCGAACAAACTACGTTTTTCATTCGTTCCCAATCTCAATACAAATGCAGAAATAGCGAGAGTGGTCTTAATATATCATGTTTCTTTCTTGCAGAAAAATTTCTGGCTAACAAAAAGTATGATTTTTCTGTAAATTTCTACACCGACATGTATTCGAAACAATTGTAGCCTCTCAGAAATAACCGATGTAGTTCCGAATGCTAATGACATCAATCTGATCAAAACATGGCTCGGCCATTTCTGTCAAGTCGAGATATAACCGATGAAGTATTTGTAGAATTATAGATGTATTTGATGAGTTTGGCTGTCTCCTGCAGTGGAATGCACAGCATATTTTGCGACAGCAAAGGCCGGCAATGTTCCGATTGTGACTTGGTACCTCCAGCTGCAATAATATGCCATGTGATCAAAATTATTTCCGAATATAGTTCTCAATGACAGCGAATTACATACGATGTTTATTTTTCGATTTGAAAGTAAAGGTCGAAGATATTCCATTTAGGCAGCTAACGGCATACTTCATTGAGTGATTCCTTAGACTGATAGAGATATTTCCAATGATCACTTTGTCAACTAAAACAGGTTAATTAGGTAGAAAAAAAGAAATAGACGAAAGCTATTTTCCTTTTTCAATTTCGAGTAATTCATTTATTGCACTGAACAAATCTAACAAATTTGATATTCCTTAATTTATGAATTGCTAAAGATAGTATAATTTTGATTATTTCTAGTTCATTTCACGAGCAGTTGGAAGGAGATTCGACCAGATGCCTGCTTTAAAAAACATGTTGTTTTCCGAATATAACATACAATAAAAGTCACTGCATATGAAAGTAACGTAGAGGTAAGCTAACAATCTCTCTGGTGAGCATGATGCAAATGCCCACAACTTGACCTAATACTTGTCCTTGTTTCAAATTTACCTACTCTCTGCGGAGAAGAACCTCCAGATAATAGCCTGATTAAAGTTAAGTCCCCTGAATTAATTTCGAATAATTCTTAACTATTCCTCCTTCAGAATTTTACTTTAATGAATAGGCAAAATAGTCGGTTTTATTTCCTTCTTTTTTCAAACTGCAACTATCGCGTTCTCATGGTACATCGGTATTGACAGTCGTAATTTTATGTTTTGCAAAATGGGTTAGTGACTGGGTGAATAATTGTTATAAAAGTTATACATTTTGTGTAATAGCTACGTTTGCAGTGGTGGCATAGTGTCGTATAACCTATATTATCATTTGCAAACGATTGCTGTTGGGGTTTGTGCTGTCGCTGTTTTGAGATATTTTGTTTTAGATACAAACAGGTCGACAACATCCAACGGTTGTTCTCTTTCTGCTAATCTCTTTGTACATTTCGAGGTGATTTTCATTTGTCTTGCTTGAAACTCTGCTTTATTTAAGGATTATTTAAAACATTTGCCTTATGACTTTAAATTCAAAAAGCAATCTATCGCAGACAGGAGCTTTCGACCACTAGTAACATTTTTTTGAAAGTTAATTTGCAGTGAAGAACCTTCATATATTATAACAATAGTGGCAGCACACAACTTGTGCGCATGTAATGCTTGTTGGGGTGTACCACGAAAGTTTTGTAAATGGAAATTGAAATAGGAAAGATAAGAAATTAGAAAAATACACTTACCCACTAAAACATATCCAGAGAGAAACAATATCAACATCATGTTCCTCTGATGTAACAGTCTGTTTTGTTTCAACTGTGAAAAGTCAGACCCCTCTTGTGGCCAAAGTGCCAAGAGCCTTTATATATTTAATTCATGCATAAGTATCGATTCAGTGTGTAACATTAACTACAGTGTTGTTATTATCCGGACATACAATTTAAGGATGGTATTCCAATCACGCATATCCAGTTTTAGCAGCTGTACAATTGCTTATATCTTTAATTCTAAAAAGAAGGCAACTTTTATTGTTGTTTTTGTTCTTAGTTTGCTTATATGTTTTAAATTATCAACTGCGCTTTCAAACAAATCTCGGTAGTAAAAAGGTTGCATGTTTTGTCGAACATTTAACCTTGAGAGTAATTGGATCACATTTCATAATTGACTTGCTTAAATTAGTCTTTTCCGTAATGCATTGTATATATATATATATATATATATATATATATATATATATATATATATATATATATATATATATATATATATATATATATATATATATATATATATATATATATATACTTGAAAAACACGCTCCTCGAAACTTTTCTCCAAACACGTGTATCTTATTCGGATTGTATATTGTACTATATAAGTTCATCCTCATTAATCCACATTAAAGTTAACAGTTATTACATTTATCGCAATGCACTTCACCATTTCTCTCCTCCCGATCCTTTATCGTAGTTGTAATAATTATCATCTAAATTAGCACCATGGTCATCGTCCTCCTCGTCTTCGTGGCTGTCTTCATAACGTCCTTAGTCGCATGCTTTTCCCTATCTCTTAATTTTTTACAACAATTATGAAGAAAACAATAAAAAGAAAATCCGGATCTTATATGATAAGCAAACTAGTTTCTTGCCAGTGCTGATCGAATGAAAATTTTATTTAAGGATTTTAGTGTGAAATCTCTCTCTCTCTCTCTCTCTCTCTCTCTCTCTCTCTCTCTCTCTCTCTCTCTCTCTCTCTCTCTCTCTCTCTCTCTCTCTCTCTCTCTCTCTCTCTCTCTGATCCTCTGTTTATAGACGTTCGAGGTGCACAAATACTATCAAAATATCAGGCGCTCTCAGTATTTCAAAGTTACGAACATAAACTAAGCTGAGGCCTCCAAATTAAAACAATTATATAGCTTTTATGAATTCATTTATAAGTTTACTTCAACTTAATTAAATTAGAAGCCAATACACATCTTAAGAGACATTTTAAAGTAGTACTTAATGTCATTCACTAATGTGACGCATATTGTCGAACACTCTAGCGGAGAATACGACATCAGAATGTAAAGTACGGTCACCATGTCGAATTTAAGAGGTGAGAATCAAGAGACAAGAGGACAATATGACTATTTACAGCAAACCATCCTGTTTTACAACAGCTTTTTTTTACTGTTTCATCCAATTAACTTGCCTTCAACTTAGACGAATTTGTTTTAAAGAATCACTCTGTAAAAGCCAACATATTTCAGCAAGGAATCAATCTATGTATAATAGTTGTACTCAGTTTTAGGGCTTCTGTGTTTTGTATTCAGTACAAACGATCTCAAATAGAAAACAAACCTCTTGAAATTGCTCTGAAGCCGTTGGACATTCGATCATATATGTAAAAGGTTTAACAGCAAAACAGAAAATCTTTTCTATATGGTGCTGATTAAAAATTAGACAGTGAAAACATGTGAAACTGAAATTAAAAAAATGGAGAAGTCAGAGGAAATTAAGAACTGATTTGTCTCACTCGCTATAATAAGGAATGATGATTATATGATCTGTTATCTCGAAACAATTCCGTCATTACAGATTAAGTCCTAGTTTAAATGTGTGTCATACGATTAAGGCATAGTTTAATGTCTGCCATACGATTAAGTCCTAGTTTAAATGTCTGCCATACGATTAAGTCCTAGTTTAAATGATTGCCATATGATTAATCAAGTCCTAGTTTAAATGTCTGCCATATGATTAAGTCCTAGTTTACATGTCTGGCATATGATTAAGTCCTAGTTTATACGTCTGCAATATGATTATGTCCTAGTTTAGATGTCTGCCATATGACAGACTGAGTCCTAGTTTTAATGTCCGCCATTTAATTTATAATCCTAGTTTAAATTTCCGCCATATATTTGTTTTAATCCTAATTAAAAATGTCCGCTATATGATCATTGAGTCCTAGATTTCTAAAATTAATAAATCAGTTTTTTATGAAATATGTTATGTTCTTTGCCTAAAAAAATTGAATCTTTTTTTTTTTAGTAATTTCGTAGTTAACACATATTGTTTAATGTTTTGCAAGTTGGAATAGGCCTGATTCGTTTAAGTTACATACAATTTCATTATTTATTGAATTCTCAAATTTGATTTTTTTACAATTCAGTTGTGTGACAGGTTAAGACAATCTACATATCCTCGATCTGGTTTCATCGTATCGTTTTGTGCTGATAAAAAAGCATTCTTTCCAGTGATTGTGTATGCCGTCTAACACCTGACACCTTATCTCTACTGTCTAAAGTATGTTTCTCGCAATGAACATGCACAAAATCAAAATGGGTCATCATGTGGACTGTCCTGTTTGTCATCTAAGAAGTTGCCAATTTTGCTTTACCAATGAAGCTAATAACAAGAAAATGTTGTCTATCGCATGATGTCTGATTAGATCCATGGCATTGGAAAGCCTGGGGTAGAAGTGTTAAAATACAGGAAAACTCAACAGCCACCGAGTCAACGTCGACGGAACACTGAATTGTATATTGAATGTTTAACAAGGACTGCCAATGATACATTCCGTCGATTCTCTTACTACTATTAGTTTAAGACGAAGGTACACTTAAATGCGCTCAATTTGAATCTGTAGCAAAGTAACCTCGAGACAACTGAGGCAGGAGGTTGAGGGGTTGGAGTTGGAGAAAAGAAAGTATCAGGAAAATACAATTATCTGCTATACAGTCATTGAACATGTACGTGCTAGTATCTGAACCAAACTTGGTCCGGAGTAATAGTAGAAGAACATGACAAGATGCCAAGTGGTTGAGGCACTATGCTATTCAGAGCTACCTATGCCAGTGTCAGTTTTATTCTTACCACAGAGAGAGAGAGAGAGAGAGAGAGAGAGAGAGAGAGAGAGAGAGAGAGAGAGAGAGGAGAGAGAGAGCATGTATGTAACAATAGCAGGTTGAACAGATGCATACAACAAAAAATGGTTAGATTATCATTTATTGCTTCTATCAACTATCTAACAAAAAGTGCGCGCTAATCTTGATTTACGGGTTAATAACGAACACAAAATAATATCTCTGTTCCAAATGTATGACGATAAGGTCCTGGACACATCTGCGCGATACATACATATAATAATATTTGCAAATATGTACCTAGATGTATTTGTGCGATAGCTACATAAATTAATGTGTGCATGATATTTCCAATCAATGTCCTATCATGTCCCCGCCGCAACATTCCTCTCTCATATCGGCATCCAGTACAATTGTAACCTCTACAAACACCAACCGTATAAAAGTTGAATCACAGCATACAACCTGATCTGCCGTTGCACAATGCTCTCATAAATCAGGGCGCATTATGCAAAAGCAGATCTGGATCTGTGCAGTTTGCAATTTGTACTGAATGTATAAGCGAGTATAAACTGTTGGAATGTATTAAAGGCACTCGTAAGCTTTTGACTCGTTGTATCTTGCGTTTTATGTAGGAAAATTAATAATTAAATAGACTATGCAACACCATTTTATAGCATGCATCATATTTTCTGAATAAAAGTAACTTGTTTATATATATATATATATATATATATATATATATATATATATATATATATATATATATATATATATATAATCTAAGGTAAATATCCATGTTCAGGAGTCAAACAATTGTAGGGTGAGGGAACAAAATCATATTTTGACATATTTGAACCGAAAGACCTCAATTTCTTCGTGGTACTTGTGTGTTAGCAACAATATATTTTCTGCAGGAGCACAACACATAGTAAAATTGTTTATACGTTGTGACACCTGACAAACATGAAGCACTTTCCCGTCAGGGGTAAGTTGATGAATATCCCCTACTACGTAATCAGTGACGTAGATCCGGTCGTACTGATCCACAGCGACCCCTGTCGGCCACTGAAGGTCGCGATGGCAATAAGAAAATGTAGCTTCTCCTGTCAGTCGAAAACAAAACAAGGCCTTGGAGGACACTGAGGTTTGCAGAACGTATGACTTCCGTGGGTTCACAAGCATATCGTTGAAGTAGCCAAGACTTCTCCCAGATGAATCTTTCTCCAAGTGTAGGATCTCATTGCCAGTTTTAGATTCCACAACACCAAATGAGTATACATCTTGATCACCCTTGGTTTCAAACCACGCAACAGCCAGATAGTTTTGAGTTGCAGGCGATATACGATAACTGCAACGTTCAGTTAAAATCTCTCTCTCCAGTCTCAATGCATGTCTGGTGACATTGATGAAAACAATTTTTTTCTCGCCCTTTAGTGAGATGGCCACCTCACTATCTTTGACTATTGCCAAGGATACAGGACTCATCTCCAATTCAAGCATGGAAGAAAGCGTGTAATCTTTATTGAACAATACACAAAAGTGATTGTTGTTGTCAATGACGATGATTTGGCCAGACGACAGCATTCCTATTCCTGTGTATTTTGGAGGTTTAATATTTGGACCTTTCAATTTGAACGTTTTAACTTTCTCAAACACCCTGTCCTTGGAACTCGAAATATTTACTCCTTTATCGAGATGTTTTGTTGGAAAGAGTTTGTAATTCTTCTCGTACCATCTACTGTGTACAGCGGCAGTGTTTGCAATTGAGCGTTCTCTTCCAGATTTCGGCAACAACGGTCGAGGTGGTGATAGTGGTTGAATTTCATCCTTGAAGTATCTTCTATCGTGTGCAATTGCATTCATCTCAAATGAATGTCTTCTTTCTGCTATAGGAAGTGAGCGAGGCAACGATAAAGACTGTGGTTGCTTTTGCAGATTTTCAACAACATGGTCTCTGCTGACTTTGAATTTCGTGTGATACCGCAAGCAGTCATCACAGTAAGGTTCTTGACAGATTTTGCAGATAGCAATCGCTACTTGGGTGAGTCCTTCATTTCTGCATGGCTCGCAGAGCTTTTCTTGTCCATCCGGCTTGGAATCAAGCAATGCAACGATGACAGGATTAACAGGAAAATATTTTGCCCATTCCCGGACAGGTTTATTCCGGACGGGTGGTCCAGTCTCTGCCCTGCACACCGAACACTTGATAGTATGAATCCCTGTTTCTTTTTGTTGCTGTTCTACTATGTGACTTTGTAAACATGCTTGACAAAAGCTATGGAGGCATGGGAGTGTCCTTGGTTTCAGAAATACATCGTAGCAAATTGGACACTTCATCAATTCGCTAAGACTTTTTCCATTTGATTCCATCCTGCAACAAAACAGAAATGCTTTTATAGGACAAAATCGCAATAAAATACTTATTCAGAGAATATGTCTTGTGTAATATGCAATATTGATTTCATAAGATTTGCGAATTGTTCCTACAACAAGATATATACTGAAAACAAACCAACACTACCAACTACTTTTATGAATGCCTGTTCTCTCCATAAACTTTTCTTGAAATGGCATTAAACGATTTTATTCCCTGATTGTTTTTCCTGCTGTCTCTCTTCCAAAGATAAATGCTGTATAGGTGGGGTCTTGGGTGCGTTTTATTCTCCCAGTAGATGATATAATCTTTTTCAGTTACTATTAATTAGGTCTTTCAGTTTTTCTATATGGGTTTATAAACTGACCATGAGACTAGTACCGGTCTAATTGATCAGTTAAATACTTGATTGTTGTGACAGGTGGTCTTATCATCACAACTGTATCTAGCTAACTGATTGGACAAGAAACCAGCCTTTAAACTGATGTTTCCAGGAAGAAACCAGACGGTAATGAGAAGTCAACCCTAAACCATTGAACAGGACATAATTGTACGACAACGACCTTACTTACGAAAGATAAGCTTATAAACCTTATAAAAGCTTATAGACAATGACTTACACTTTGTTTTCAGATTTATTGATTTCATTCTTCTAATATAAAGTCTTTAACCTGTCCACAGAAGTAGAGAAATGCGGACGATATCTTTCTCAATAATTTATTCATTAAATGTTTAACGACTGACAAAGGATGGCCAAAGAAAACATTAATTCCAAAGAATGTAGGATAATTTTGGGTCATGTTAATATTCACAAATGACTTATGAAGAAAATATAGTCAGATCTAATTTAGTATTTCGATAGATACATTCTGACCCATTACTATATTTGAAATATTAATAAATCCATATTCAACCAACCTTCTTTTGGGTTTTGGCCTAAAGCAATTTTTGAGTATTAATCATAATCATATTCTTCAATTTATTTCCCTGATTATTCAAAACTCGTATTATGCAGAAGTATTTTGTTGCCAGGACTATTTTAATCTACTAAGCATTTTTTGAATATTCAAACTCCATATTCTACTTCACCTAACTCGAAATAATCATATTTGCTAGTACACATACATATATTTGTATAGAATACTGTTAAAATATGCTGACCAATGCAAACATTTGAATTACAAATTTTTCTGCAGATGTAGACAAAATTCAAAACAAAAAAAATAAACGGAAAGAATGAAAACAGATATAACTTTTGTTTGATCCCTTGGAAACAGTTCATTGGACAGATGCAATCCATGAAATATCTAAATATAAGGTGTTATTGTGCACCATAATAATGATCTGAACCTTTTGACATCCACAGTACATCACATATATTTTATTAAATCTGGTATTCGACGCTTTTGCTGTTTATGTCCTTCTTGTTCTTCTAGAGATTATGCTGGTAGTAGGAGCAGTAGCCGTCGTCATAGCAACGGTGGTGCTTATGGAGTTTTATGTAGATTCAAATGATACGAGTATTATTGGTAGAAAGTATATGCTTTTGGGTTGTTTTCATAAGAGTGACATTAAAGATATCCAGTACAGATGATTCTAAATGACCTGATAAGTACTTTGTTTTCAGTAACATGATACTCTACTCTAAATGACCCGGTAAGCACTTTGTTTTCAGTCCCTCGTCTGAGCTCTCAAGTGTCTTGAAGTGAAACTTGGAAATAAGGTCAGTGGAAATTTATTAGCAGCCTCGTATTGGCCAATAAATACAAACACTGCCCCATGAACAATTATTAATTTATAATTATAAATTTGCATGACACACGTAAGCGTTGTATAATAAAAGTGAGGAATTTTAAACATTTCATCATGTTAATTAGCAGCAATGTGCATTAATTGTCAAATGTGTAGTGAAAGAGTAAGTTATCATTCTTAAACAAAAATGAGCATCGTACCTATCTGTTATCCAGTAGCACACTAAAGGGAGCTGGGGCGGAGGGGGTATTGTCACGGGTGCCAGGTGTCTTGGGACACAAAAAGCCACTTGCGCCAGGTGTCTTTGGCGCCCAAACTCCTATAGCCTTAATATTCGCTCCAGGCACCATTTACCTTAGTATACCGCTAAAGTAATACGCCATGTGACAAATTATGTCAGTTCCCTCTTTAAGTATAACCATAAGACAATATTTCCATCGGTGTAATTTCATTTGGCATTGGCAACATTCAAAAACTTTCTTAACTGTAGACCCAATATCTTATATCCGCATGCCAGTTTATGCAAATTGCGATCTGATTGGCTTGTAAGAAGTACATATGATGGACACCAATGACAGGCCATGCTTTGTTGACTCTGATTCACCGATCAAATTAAAACCTTCCTTTATTTGAAAGTGAAAATCGTCATCAGGAATATACAACTACTTACCACAACTCTCCAGAACACAAAACGCAATGATATCTATGATAGTTTTCTAAAACATAAGTGGACCCATAATTCCAACATAAACCATAGCATGAAGTCTAATCGGTGTGTGTCAGATATTCATTATGTCAAGATCAAGCTTTCAAAGGAGACTGTTCAAACAGTACGTTTCTTTCTAAAACTATTAGCTTGGTCAGTGACTATGTTTTGTCTGTTCCTTATTTGCAAGGAGAGGTAACTTTTACAAAATCACGTAACTTTGAAACGGAAAATGGCTTATTTCAAGAAAAAAACAAACACAACTTCCCTGTCCATCAGCTGCTATTTAGCTTGTACACTTTCTGATCTTCTGAGTGCCAATTCCATTAAGTTTTTTTAAAGGGGGATATCTGCTTTTATATTGTCGTCTTGGGATATATGTATTGACTTGCAATTTAGAAAGCATTGTTTGATGTTTTGCTTTGTGTTGATGATGAGGACTTTAAGAGGAGATACTGATTGTATGGTTCTTCAACCCTATTCCTGCCACCAAAGTACATGGTTAAGTTGTTATTTCACAGTTAATCAACGCGAGACTTCAGAGACACACACTTTATTCATTGGTAGATGTGTGATAGGCCAACTAGTTGTGTGATGGGACAACTTGTCAGCGAAGGTTTTTTGCTCATTTGAAAAGAGGAAAATACTGTACATTCATGATGAGATGCATTTAGTGTATTCAAACATTGTTGTTGGTGTTGTTGTTGTTGTTGTTCTGGGGCTTTACGCCATTTTCAGCACACATGGCGGCCAGTGTTAATGGTGGAGAAAGAAACCGGGAAATCACCGGAAAAAACCACCGACCCACGAGAAGCTACTGGCAAGCTTTCTCACATATCCACATTCGCCGAATCCTGGACTCGAACCCACGCAGACAGAGGTGAGATGGCAGTGATCCGTAACAGACAGCGCTTTAGACCGCTGGGCCACTCGGGGCCCCTTAAAATATTGTAAGTTTTGCTATTATAGTAGTACACATGGTAGTGCATTCAAACATCGTAAGTGATACTATGAAAGTAGCATATGGTATATTCATATGCTTGTAAGAGGTACTGTTATGGTAGCGTATATTATACTCATATATTGGTAAGTGGTACCATTATAGAAGTACATACGGTAGTGTATTCATAGATTTGTAAGTGGTATTATCATTGTAGCATATAGGCTAGTCATACACTTGCAATAAGTACCATTATGCTACCATATAGTGTATTATTACATTATAGTAACACGGAGTGTATCTATACACTTGAAAGGGGTACTATTATTGTAACGTAAAGTTTAGTCCTACACTTGTAAGTGATACATTCATTGTAGCATATAGCATATGGTGTAGCATATGATGTATTGCTACACTTGTAAGAGCTACAGTATAGTGGCATATGGTTTATTCATACACATATAGGAACTACTAATATAGTAAAGAATAGTGCATTTATACAATTGTAAGCGGTACTATCATATTAACATATAGTGTATTCATATACTTATTGCAAAATAAGGATTATGAGATAGTAACAGCATATTCACATACTTGTAAGCGGTACTATCATATTAACATATTTAACATATAGTGTATTCACATACTTGTAAGCGGTACTATCATATTAACATATAATGTATTCATATACTTGTAAGCGGTACTATCATATTAACATATAGTGTATTCATGCATATGTAAGGGGTCCTATTGTAGGATAGGATAAGCTACTCAGTCGTCAGTTGTTTTTTTTTTTTTTTTTGCTTTGGGTCAATTATCCACTTACCTCGGCGACATTGTGCAAAGAAACATACCCTATTTACGAGACAATCAACTGGAATCTCCATACACAAGTCCGCAATAAACTTTAGAAAAATTTAAAGCGTTTTGGATTTAGTCCAAAGAAAATATCTTGTCACAGTTTACAAATGTTATCAATAAACATATATTGACATTGAACTCTTACGAAGGTGACACAATTTTGATGTGGAATTAAATGCGACTAAAGGCAATTCTCTGATGCTAAAAATCATGAGTTCTCTCTCCCTCTCTCTCTCTCTCTCTCTCTCTCCACCAGATACACATTAGATTGTGTACCTCCCCTTACCTTCTTTATTCCACCATCTGGAACGCATTGGCTTGTTCGAACGTTGGAAATATATCGATCTATGTAACTTTAAGAACTATCATAAAGGACATCCACTATATTTTAAATATGATTTATTGATATATGTTTCAGTTTTATGTAGTTAATGTAAAATTACTTATCTAACGTATTCAAGAAGATGATTATTATGATAACGTCGACGATGATCGTAATAACGATGACCACGATTGCGACGATATTGGTGATGTTGATGATGATGATGATGAAAATAGCGACGCAACAGTTTATTCAGCAGCACGTTTAAAAATAACATAATTATAAACGTATTTTGATGGTGTTTGATATAGCGATTATGGAAAGAACCAATAAAATGACAATGTGACAAGCGACTTCAAACTTGATGACAGAACTACATAAAGTCTGGGCAGTGCTTGTAGTAATAATGATAGCAGCAATTTCTGTTTGATTATGGTGGTGTTGTTCGTGGTGATAGCAGCAATTGCTGTTTGATTATGGTGGTGTTGTTCGTGGTGATAGCAGCAATTGCTGTTTGACTATGGTGGTGTTGGTGGTGGTGATAGTGGCAGGTGCTGGAAGCAGCGACTGTAGAGATGGTATCAGTAGTAGCAGTAGAAAGAAACATAGTACATGGGGAAAAAAAGAAAGCGAAATGCAGCCTAGAAACGATTTTGCCTACTTTAGATAAACGTTTTTTCGGCTGATCGAAAATGTCTTTTTGACATGTGGAGAACAATATTTCTATTTTAACACAAAAAAATCATTGTCAGGAGCAAATATTTTCTTCTATAAGTAATTTATTGATGTATTTATAATTCAGGCAAACAAATACTCTCCGTCTACTTCTCCCACCTAGCCACCCACCCACCCACAGTCACAGAATACAAACCCAATCTCAAGGTATAATTTTCGCTCCTACTTTTCTTAGTTTTTCTTTCTTTCCACAACTTGTAAATTGTGGAACTTTTAGCAAGATTTACTGCAGACATAATACCAGTGGGTCGGGTGGGCTTTTGATCAGAAGGCTCTATCAAATGATGGATGTTACATGTGATTTGAACGACACAACTAAATTGATGACATATATAAGATAAATTACCATGAAACTGCTTGACTATGTGCAAAGTCCTTCATCACATCACTATTAATACAGTCCAAAAAAGTACACCAGTGAATGAAAAATATAATCATATTTTCCGATTCCACAGGCTCATACTCTCTCTGCAGTACAAACGTTTGCTTGATCACAAGGTGAATGGTCTAAGACTAAGGATTCACATTTTTCACAGAGAACGAGTAAACGAGTTTGATAGTAGAATTCACATTTTTCACAGAGAACGAGTAGACGAGTTTGGTAGTAGGATTCACATTTTTCATAGAGAACGAGTAGACGAGTTTAATAGTAGGATTCACATTTTTTCACAGAGATCCAGTAGACGAGTTTGATAGTAGGATTCACATTTTTTCACAGAGAACGAGTAGACGAGTTTGATAGTAGGATTCACCACCTCACTGAGCACAAGGGGAATTGTCAGAGACTGGGAATTCATATTTGCCCAGAAAACGACTATAAGAGTTTGAGATCGATGATTCACGTTTTCCACGTAGCACAAGCGGAAGAGTTTGAAATTGAGGATTTTCCCCCGAGTTAGTTTTGTTCACACACAGTTACATGTATGTATAATCATCCTACTTGATTATTTACTTAATATACCTATAATATAGCAATATTTACACACAAAATGTCTTCAAGCAACCGTGCAATTGCAATGCTTGAGTATTGATGAAGCCTCAATCATACACGTTAAACCAGCAGAAAACGATCACATTAGAACATTTCTTACTATTTCTGTTGTAAAAATTTAATTATATTACAACATTAATTCTGTATTAAACTTTAAAAAATGCATTTGTATTAATTTTTCTTTTAATTTCTTGTTCCAAAATTCATTTCAAATTGATGCCAGCACGGATATAGTGATATTTAATATTTTACAAGAATTAATACAATTGCGACTCCCACATATTTTCGTTAACCATTAAAGTAGTCTACCATCTTACAACTTAAAATGGTTTCCGCTAGGAAAGAGTGCTGACATTTTTTGAAAAAATAGTGTTAAAAAATAAAGCAATTGTTGAGGAATGCGCTCAGCATCAAACTTGCTCCCACCCCACCTCGAGAAAATAATCGCTAAAATTCTGAAAAATACATATCTTATGATAAACATATAAAATATAAAATCTACGAATTGCTCAATTTGGATTACATAAAATGCGACCAGTTTTTATGCCGAGCAAGTAAAGCAAAAAAAAAAATGTATGTTACATACCTCATCAGTGTTGTACCAACAGATCTAAACTGGTCATGGTGGATGTTTCGGAAATGTTTACCCTATTGGAGATACCAATCATTATTTAAACTACATAAAGAATGAACGGTAACAATGATAGAAGGGGGTGCATTGCCATTGTGGTGTAGGGTGCCGTATATATCTGTTCTGTTTACACTGTATGTTTGATATAAATTTTTCATAGAATCTACTGTATATGACATTAACAATGACTTTAATTTCAAGATTTTAATATCTTTGGATTTACTGTTGAATCTAAAAAAAAATTTGTTGTGTTGTGTATTTTCTCTAAGTTCGCGGAAGGACTCCAGTTGCGATGGTAAACATTTGCAAATACAGGTTGAGCGTTTTAGATAGATAAACAGACAGATTGTAAACTTGTTTTCTTAAAATCGAAATTGTTCAACAGATGAAACCTGGAAATTTAGAAACTTTCAGCTAGAAGAGTTGTACGGTATAGCTTGTCAAACAGCAATTTCATGCCACTAAAATTGATTATGAAACACTCTCGTATTTTTTCTTTTTCATATGAGACTTAATTTTATCAGTAAAACATTTTAAACGATCGTTTTCATAGCAAATCTACCCAGAATTTCCAGTTAAATTTAATTCATTCTTGGGAAATTCTAGTGATGCGGTCAAACATTGTTATTGGTGCCTCCGTTACGTGAAGTCTTGGAAAACATGGTTTGCATTCCCAACTTCTAAACCTACACTGGGTTTAAACGACTGTCATGATTTTCTTTTACAGCAAAACTTTAATAATAATAATAATAATAATAATAATAATAATAATAATAATAATAATAATAATAATAATAATAGTAATAATGGTTTTAATATGCCAAAAATGGACAAAACTGCGAAATGATTCTGTATCAGATGTTTTCCTTGCTAGAAGGTGTCACGATGCTTTAATGCCATTAAAACTCTTGCAAAGCATATTTCTTTTACAGGTATGTGGGTCTGTTTTGACCCTATTTATTTAACTCTATTTATAGCGAGAAACGGGTTGTTTGACTGTATACCCTCAGAATATTTACCTGGATAGACCTAAGTGTTCCTTTTGACTTTTTCTTCAGTAATATTTTTCCTGAATCTTAAGTGATTAAAATATTACCAAGTCTAAGATTTTACTTCAAGTAGCTTTAGAGTATGTTCTTGTTGTAGGGGTGGGGTTTGTGTATAGGAAGGCTATTCAATATGCTTTACATACTAAAGCAGTTATTTGGAAAAGACATTCACGGCGTATCTAATACTCAAAAATATCAATAAACAAGCGGCAGTCAACTGGAAAGATAACACTGAATGGTGTGAATGGATCAGACTAATGCTAAACGTTGTGATTTTTTTGAAGTAAATAAGTGTGTTCGTTGATATCGATGTTATTTGTAACTGGCTTTATATTTAATGACAATCAATCACCATTTTGCATTCATATGTGTATATTTTGTCATAAAAATCCTTCGTCACTATTAAGATTAATACGGGTAATTTTAGATAGGTACTCTGGCCCAGTATTTTGTTTGGATCAATAAACATTCTTTACGATGAAGCTAGGCTCAAAGGACTTTATGTATCTTTTTCAATATTTCTTATCATAGGTTTGCACAGAATGGATGATCCACTGTTGTAAAATAAGTCACACGTCAACAAGAGACAAAGGCCCCTGTATTGTTACAAAATTTACGTTCACATCGCTACGCATCAAATACTTATAATATTCAACTAAGAATAATTATTGTGTTTTGAACCCGTAACAATTGAACGAATCTAAATGAGGCAAGTTTGTTTCCTTGCACTTGCTGAAACGCTAGCTTCATTGCTTATGAATAGTTTTGTATTGTATCCAGTGTGGGCTCTTACCTTGGGTCTTAATTTCGTGCTCAAATAGTCTGAAGAGTTATGGGCCCTGGTCTGTTTCAGCTGCAGTGTGTAAAGGTATAATTCATATCATGGTTAAGATTCTGGTTCCAATGACGTTTGTAACGAAGACTGAGATGAGACAATGTCTTGTCCACAATATGTCATTTAGTGATGGTACTCTCGAACATTTCCGAGGATGCACATTACTCTTCTGTCAAAGGAGAGGAAGATTTGGATAAGTTAAACTCACGTTACCTTATGTAAAAAAAAGAAGAGAATGTGGATAAAATGTTCTGTTTGTATTTTTATTTCAAGATTTGGTACATGAATGAAAGAGATTTCTCTTTGCAGATAGCAACATTATTCATAACCATACGTTCCATAATCAGCTCTTTTGACCATATGACTGTGTTGAAATGCGTCGTGGGAAATACAGTGAGGATCACATTACCTAATACTAGTAGTATAAATAGTAGTAGCGGTAGAATTCTTATCGTCAGTGTAGCACCAGTAGTGGTAGCAGTGGTGGTGGTTATAACGTCATCATCAATATGTAGTACTTGCAGTAATATTATCGGCATTAGTAGCAGTAGTTGTATCATGCAGCAGTAGTAATAGTAGTTGTAACATGCACTAATAGTAATAGTAGTTGTAACACGCACTAATATTAATAGTAGTTGTAACATGCAACAATGGTAATAGTAGTTGTAGCATGCAGCAATAGTAACAGTAGCTGTAGCATGCACCAAAAGCAATACAAGTAGCAGTAGCATGCAGCAATATCAATAGCAGTAGCAACATGCAGCAGCAGTATAAGTAATAGCAAATGTAAATGTAATAGTAATGACAATCATCAACGTTTTAGCAGCAGTATTAGTGGTAATTAACAATCTTTTAAAATAATGATTTTAATCTGCATGTGTTCTTCCTCTAACCCAGCAGGGATCAGTTTGAATGATTACCTATCGATAAATCTATCTGTTGTTAATCTGCATGTGTTCTTCCTCTAACCCAGCAGGGATCAGTTTGAATGATTACCTATCGATAAATCTATCTGTTGTTAATCTGCATGTGTTCTTCCTCTGACCCAGCAGGGATCAGTTTGAATGATTACCTATCGATAAATCTATCTGTTGTTAATCTGCATGTGTTCTTCCTCTGACCCAGCAGGGATCAGTTGGAATGATTACCTATCGATAAATCTATCTGTTGTTAATCTGCATGTGTTCTTCCTCTGACCCAGCAGGGATCAGTTTGAATGATTACCTATCGATAAATCTATCTGTTGTTAATCTGCATGTGTTCTTCCTCTGACCCAGCAGGGATCAGTTTGAATGATTACCTATCGATAAATCTATCTGTTGTTAACCTGCATGTGTTCTTCCTCTGACCCAGCAGGGATCAGTTTGAATGATTACCTATCGATAAATCTATCTGTTGTTAATCTGCATGTGTTCTTCCTCTGACCCAGCAGGGATCAGTTTGAATGATTACCTATCGATAAATCTATCTGTTGTTAATCTGCATGTGTTCTTCCTCTGACCCAGCAGGGATCAGTTGGAATGATTACCTATCGATAAATCTATCTGTTGTTAATCTGCATGTGTTCTTCCTCTGACCCAGCAGGGATCAGTTTGAATGATTACCTATCGATAAATCTATCTGTTGTTAATCTGCATGTGTTCTTCCTCTGACCCAGCAGGGATCAGTTGGAATGATTACCTATCGATAAATCTATCTGTTGTCAATTCTAATATACTTAATCTCTCCTATTGTTAGAATACAGTATATAAAATCTTAAAATTGGAATACAACTGCAAACTACACAGATCCAGATCTGACTTCGCATAATGCGTTGTCCGATCTAGTCTGTGCAGATTTTTGATAGAACAGACTGCATAGACTCTTATCTGGAGGCGCATTTTGTTACGGCAAACCAGGATCTTTGTTGTTTGCATTTTTACACAACTTTTAAGTGAGTATTAAGTTAGGACTTTTGTGAATCGGTTAAATGTATACCTTTATACCTTTATACATAGCAATTATCGCGAAGACGAATTGTCGGAACTGATATAGATGGTACGCTCAATATTTTAATCCACACCACTCACTGTATTGCTGACTTGGCAGATATATTGTTTAGCTTTATGTTTGTAATCATTACAATCCGTCATTTGCTCCGCTAAAGATGCATGGAATTATTTATGTCACGCAATTAAGATATTTGCTATGTTGTAAATATATACATTTTAACCAATATGTTTGTTCTTGCCCGAACAAAAGACTACCATATTCAATGTGTTAAGAGTCTATGATCTTAAAAAAAGAAACAGAAAAGAGTGAAAAGCAATAATCTTTGTAAAATTCAACAAATAATTTATTTGTCTGGAGTACAAAGTGACAATGAAAACAAAGAACTTACAGGATTGCAAATTAAATCCCCAAACATGATTCAGGAATAACAGACACAAGTCCTAATAATTTAAAATCCTGAATTAAATAAAATAGAAGCTCAGAATAAATCCCAAAACTGAAGGTGGTGGTGTGTCAGCGATAGCTTAGAGAGTGCTAATGGTTCAGCTGCTGTCTTTTGTTGAATTACAGTAGCATAATTCCAGGTTTTGATTTACCATAAATTCCGATGAATGTCTCTATCCAAGAATTTTATCATAGCACTTTTGTATTTCAGGAGAAAATAATCACTTGAATTCATTAATTTGAGCAGGTAAAATTCAACCCAAGAGGGAACAATATATAAGTTGGACTTGAAAGAGCTAGATCTTAAAGCACGACTGAAAAATTCTTCTCAGTTACATCTCATATAGTTCTGTATTTGATCTCAAGTCACAATGAGCATTTTCAATATTAAAATATTATCTAATGGACAATAACCTTCTAGAATGATCATGATGTTTACAACAAAAAAAAAAACAACCATAACCTGGAGTATGTGACATACACTAAGTAAATTCCAAAATCAAGACCTAGACCCCCAAAAAACATATTAACTTCTGTTATTAATAATTCAGATTTTAAAATCCAAACACATCGAGAATAATTTAGCTATGGATTAGTTGTTACATAAAGGTAAATAATAAAGTCAATTCAGGCCAAGCAGAAATTAACTCAATTCTGAACAATGTCAAGTCCAAAATTATTAGCTTAAGTAGCAGTTAATAAAATAAAAAAGAAATATAGAAACTAACTAAAAACAATGCAAATTAATAATACATGTCCAATGCGGTCAACGACTAGATCATCTCCGCTTTGCTAAACACATTTTGAACATAAGATGCACACAGTTTTACTTCGCCAATCAATAGAGGATTTTTTCTCGACATGTTCTTTATCTACTATGGTCAGTTGAGTTCAAATAGGTCCTAAATTTGATGATAGCTAAAGAGACGGAGACTGCGTTTTCACCTTAGCCATAAGAAGCATGATCCTGTTATAAAACTGTAGGTGTAAACTCGAAGAATATAAATTCATCGAAATAAATTAAAGTAATCATTTGACAAAAGAGGAAACAAACTGGCATTTCATTATCTATTGTAAGTTTAAGTTATAAAAAGAAGCGCTAAATTTGCCTGTATTTATAGTATTTGAGACTGGTTACCGTGATAGGCACCTTTGGCAAACCTTGCCAAGTATTCTGCAAACAAATATACGGTGTTTTGATGCATATTTAATTGGAATAATGCAAGCTGAGTCTTTCATAAAAATATACTATATTTTGAATAACAGTTTTTGAATCACTATATTGTGCTCGGAAGCAGAGTATAGCTGAAATCATACTGTATTTTCCACAATATTTAATTGGAATACTTTGATGGTATGTATATCCAATCGAGAATCTTGAAGTGTAATTTGTTTTTAAAAATAGCGTGCTTTAAAGCATAACTAATTGGAATCCTTGTAGGGTAAGCATACATAATTTTAATCCTTGACGGGTAATATTTTGACATATACCCAACAGAAAAAACAGCTTAATGACTAACGACTATTTAGAAATATATTAAAGCACGACTTATTATATACAAACTCATTGAATTTGCTCAGTTGCGAAAATGTTGAAGTCGGTCAAAAAGCAGGTGGACCAATAAAAACATTATCACGTACATAATCATGAGAAATATTTGTATTGAATTACAATAGCAAAGATAATAAAATTGAAATAACAAATGAAATCTCTGATAAGTTATGCTTTTCATTTTCAATTTTCCGAATTTGCAAGTTATGGAAAATCTAGACCAGAAACTTTCTCATTTGCAAATCAAGAAAACAAGTGAACATAAACAATTATTTTATAAATATGAGCACTTGTGTCCAGATGTGCCTACATGGACAAAGAGAGTTTTTAAGAAGTTGAAATATATGATTCGAAACCCATGAAACAACACCCATACAGGATGAATCCTTTTTAGCAGGAATACATGAAAAAAGTGATAAAGTATGTACTGGAAAAATAATTTATAGAGTCCACCGTGCATTCTTGTTCCGAAATCGGATAAAACTTTCCAAATGTGTACAGATTATAGGAAGGTGAACAGTTAAATAGATTCAGACTCATGTCCATTGCCAAAAATCGATGACTGTATCGATAAAATTTAAATTACAAATACGTCATTAAATTCGACCTTCTGCGTGGTTTTTAGCAAATGCCAATAATGGAAAGAGGAAAAATAAATTTCATCATTTGTGATTCCAGATGGACTCAACCAGTATAAAATAATGCCATTTGGGATGAAAGGTTCTCCAAGTAGTTTTCCACGTCTTATGAATATGAATACCTCTGGTCTAGACAATTGTGATGACTATACTAATGATGTCATCACCTACAACAACACCTACAAAGAACATCTAACCACGATTTGGAAGTTCTTCAGCAGACTCACGAATGCAAAATTGACTATTAATTTATCGAAAAGTGAGTTCTTCCGTGCTAGTTTTACTTTTCTAGGACATATTGTGGGACATGTTCAAATTAAACCTAAAAATGCTAAGGTCAAGGCTATTATTGAATTTCCTGTGCCTGTCAGTAGAAAACATATGATGCGATATTTGGGCATGGATGGGTACTATCGCAAATTTTGTACTACTTTTTTCTGATATTATTGAACCTCTGACAAACGTTTTAAGAAAGCAAAACAAGTTTCTTTGGACTGAAAAATGTCAATAGATAAAATGGCCATAAGTAAAGGTCCACGAGTTGTAACAGCTCCAGATTTCAGGCAACTATTCAAAGTATCTATGGATGCAAGTGATGTTGGGATTGGAACATATTTGATTCAAGGATAAAATGGTGTTGAACACGCAGTGTTATTTCTCTAAGAAATTAAATAAACACCAAAGGAACATATCAACGCTAGAAAAGGAATGCTTAGTTTTAGTACTGGCATTAGAACGTTATAATATTTATATCAGCTCAGCTCGTTTTCCAGTTGTGTTTAGTGATTACAACCCCTTACTTTCATCGGCAGAATGAAAATAACAAAATCACAGGCTATTTAGATAAGTTTATTTTTGCAATAGTAAAATCTTGACATCAGGCACATTATAGGTAAAGACATCTAATTGCAGATGCTCTTTCCCGTGTATAGAAATATAATTTTCACATACACCTTTGTCTAAGTTCATATGAGTTCTTCTTATGTAATTATTTAATCTCGTGTATAATTTACAACTGGTAAAAAAGAAAGCTTTATTACATAAATCGTTTTCTTTTTATGGGGGAAATTGGTACGACCCTGAGGTTAAATTACACGTGTGTTAAAATTAGGATTATTTCTAATTCTTTCTATTTTATTTTTTATTTTATTATTATATCATTAAATGTAACTATTATGATGATTATGTTCGCAGGGTGTTATATTTTGTTAGACAAAGTGTTTGTTTATAACGCAAATGTGACTCAATAAAGCAAGATTTTGTGTGATGGTTTTGTCGTATTAAGTAAACACTCAGAAATAGCTATGTAAATGATTGGTTGTGGCCACAGTCATTTCTAATTATACTTGTTGACATTCTATACTGTGTTGTGGCTAGATTTCGAAACCTTCATGATTTCTTCATGCGTGTGCATGGGGTGACGTATTCGTTTGCTTTAAATACTCAAGTACCTGCGAAATAGTCAGTCATAGTCGAGATATATTTTAACATCTTAAGAGAGTCATATCATAACATATAATAGAGTTTCTAATACACTAAGAAAACGGTACTCCTGTGCTGGAAAGATTTGTTTGTAAATTCGTAGAACAATATGTGTTTTGTTACTGATGATAGATATAATTCATCTACCTTATAAAGAATGATTATTTTCCTTTGAGAACTACAGAACTGGCTTTGGACAAGAAAAATTTACTGAAATTATTTCTAAATTGGAAAGAAACAATACAAATTGTGATTCGCAGTGAAAATTCTGGACAGTTGTGTTAACCTTCGTCTGACATCATTAGGAACGGAAGTAGATTCAGACTACGTCAGTTTAGAACTGTTTAGTTAATGGGACTTATGTGTTTCACAAATTTAGGACAAAATGTTTGGATCTTCTTCGCAAGTTGTAAGTCTTGCTGTCTTCGCCCATTCCTTTGTGTTACTTTAAACGAGCGGAAACGTAACAATACATAGAGTAGTTTACACGAGGGTTCATTTCAAATGAAATTAATGAAATAATTCGAAAAAAGCAAAATATTTAAATATTTAGAAAAGTTTTGTTGTATCTTATTTTAGACCAGATAAGATTCTCTCTCTCTCTCTCTCTCTCTCTCTCTCTCTCTCTCTCTCTCTCTCTCTCTCTCTCTCTCTCTCTCTCTCTCTCTCTCTCTCTCTCTCATGTTTAGTACAATTGCTTTTAGTGACAATGTGAAAATTTAAAAGGTACAGTATACTGAATTATATTACAGATAATCCTAAATATCCTTTCATTATTCTAAGATTTTAGAATATTCCGAATGAAATCCATTGGTATTCGATGTACCAAGAGTCTTCAAAAACTGATGATGTGTCCCAATAGTCTTGAAAGTGTTGATGTATGAAAGTTATACAATACGATATTTCTTTTTGGATGAGTTCTCAGTTATCACAAAGTAGTATATTGGTCGAAATGAGCACTTTCTAATTCCATTGAACAATATGAAAATTTTATATATTATTCTAAATACTATAAACTCTTTTCATTGTCCAAAAAGATTGATAAAAAACAGGAATGTTTAATTGTTTAACCAAGCCTCTTTATATACAAACTTCACTTAACCTGCGATGCAATATAATTTTGATAACCACAAATTTCTGATAGAAAATTCCACAACTTGTAAACAAGTTCGCTTCCTGAACATTATAAATTTAAGCCTTGAACGCAAGTATACGCAAACATAATTTGTTTACTTCTTATAATCGCAACAAAAATCTGGTAGGCATTAGCTCTAGAACCTCTATTACTGATAACTATTTAGAAAAAAACAGCACACACACACACAAGCGCGCGCACACGCACCCAAATGTATGGCAGAATACTACAAATCCACCTTTTACTGGATACGACAACAAGATTGGTAACAATCAAAGCTTCAGGCAGACATCTATTGAAAACTAGATGACATACTTCAATATCTTTTCCAATCCAGCTTTGCATTGAAACATCCCTTATAACCAAGCCATGAAGTTATTGCAATAGAACATACCGTATAAAAAACAGACCATGAAGTTATGACATTGAAACATACCGTATAGCCAGGCCATGAAGTTTTTGCATTGAAACATATCGTATTTCCAGGCCATGTAGTTCTTGCATTAGAACATAACGTATAGCAAGGCCATGAAGTTATTGCAATAGAACATAACGTATAGCCAGGGCATGAAGTTATTGCATTAGAACATAACGTATTTGAGGTAATTGCATTAGAACATAACGTATAGCCATGACATGAAGTTATTGCATTGGAACATGCCGTATAGCCAGGGCATGAAGTTATTGCATTAGAATATACCGTATAGCCAGGCCATGAAGTTCTTGTATTAGAACATACCGTATAGCAAGGCCATAAAATTATTGCATTAGAACATACCGTATAGCAAGACCATAAAGCTATTGCATTAGAACATACCGTATAGCCATGACATGAAGTTATTGCATTGTAACATACCGTATAGCCATGCCATGAAGTTATTGCATTAGAACATACAGTAGTTTCAGGCCATGAAGTTATTGCATTAGAACACACCGTATTTCCAGAACATGAAGTTATTGCATTGTAATAAACCGTATAGCTAGGCCATGACGTTATTGCATTAGAACCTACCGTATAGCAAGGCCATGAAGTTATTGAATTAGAACATACCACATAGCTAGGGCATGAGGTTATTGCATTAGAACATACCGTAACGCAAGGTCATGAAGTTATTACATTAAAACATACCGTATAGCTATTACATGAAGTTATTGCATTGGAACATCCTTTATAGCCAGGTCATGAAGCAGCAGAGAAGGTCGACCGGACCAAAATAAATCGGTCCGCAAATCCCTCTATCCAAAAGAGTTGTCGTAGAGGCTGCCACGAGTCAATCTGACATTATAAAAAAATCCACCTAGATGTTACTCATCCCCACGCGAACCGACCAAAATAAATCGGTCCGCCAACCCCCCTATCCAAAAGAGTCGCCGTCGACGATGAAATCGTTGCTGTCATGAGTCAATCTGGCACTAAAAAAATCTACCTGGATGTTATTCACTCGTTAACTGAAAATTTTATCCAATCCGATACGATATCGCGTCCGAGGGTCGCTCAAATTTATTGTAATAAATCCGTGAGGAGTTTGCTTAGCAGCGCTGAAGAAATTTTTAAATTTATTGAATTCCATGTCAGAGCACCACGTTTGCCAGATATTTCTCAACGTGTGGATATCGACTCCGTTAAACACACAAAGAAAATTGCAGTTATCACGAATCACCTTAGGAATTTGAGTATACCGTTGAGTTAAATAAAACATGTCAGCGTGCTTGTGGCGACCTCGGGAAAACAACAACGCTGGTCGTTTTTGGTTATCCAGCATGACATCATCAAATATTATCATGTTGTTTAGTGACACGTCCAGATCGTCGATGTGTGGACATTCAGCTACGTCGTATATAAACTCTATCGGGTCGTATCCCAGTTCGTCCGACATTTCGGAATTAAATTCCCTTAACACCGAATAACAGTCTTGATCGTCCGCGCTTGGTGCAATTACATATAATTTATCCCATTTGGTATGTTTCGTGACAAGACTTAACATTAACTGAGTTTTACCAGATCCCGATGGTCCTATAATAATACCGCGAATTGAGTTTGGCAACATTGGATGATGCTTAATAGGTGTTTTGCCTTTCTTCGCTGAAAAGTCAAAAACTTCCATTTGATTATACAACAATAACAATTATGGATCTATATTGTGTTAAATGTAAGGCTCGCACTGGTACAGACAACCTAACGACGGTTACAACGAAGAATAACAGACAAGCATCAACTGGAACATGTGTCACTTGCGGTACGAAGAAATTCAGGTTTTTAAAAAAAAGCAACACGGAGGTGATATCGCAGCAAGACTCAGTAAACTCCCAGGCGCCCCTTGGTCTAAGTATCCCGGAGAAAAGCATCTCCCCGGATATAGCTACTGTGGACCGGGAACTCGGTTAGATATTAGACTTGACGAGAATGATCAGCCGCGTTCTGGAGAATTTCCCATTAATGCCATCGACGAGGCCTGTAGAATACACGATATTGCTTACAGAAGTAACGACCTCCAGCAACGACATCTCGCTGACGTCAATTTAATTCACGCGTTAAATTCGATAAAAAATAAAAATCTCAGAGAAAAAATTGCCTCGTGGATTATTAAGTCCGCGATGAAAGGTAAATTGTTAATAGGTGCTAGTATCTAATAAATGTCGGTAGAAGCAAGAATGAGAAAAATTTATTATTCCCCGCAAGGATATTACCGAGGACAGTCCGCGATAGATAAACTGTCCGCGGCGGCTAGAGTTTCGCGCGACATAGCTAAATCATGGTTGTCAAAACAAGCAATCTGGCAGATTTATTTACCGCGACCAAAATCTATTAAATATGGATCATTTGACGTCTACGTCCCGAATGAAGTTCATCAAGCAGATATTTTGTATCTCCCGCACGATAACGGCTACAAATACGCGTTAACGGTAGTTGATATAGCTACCCGCCAAAAAGACGCCGAACCACTTCGTACAAAAAAATCAGCGGAAGTTGCAAGCGCATTCAACAACATCTACAACCGTGGTCAACTTACATGGCCGGTGTTGTTACAGGTTGATCCAGGTAGTGAATTTCGCGGTGAAGTAATCTCAGCGATGACAAAAAAAAATGTTACCATCCGACGCGGACATAAAGCAATTCATCGTGATCAGGCTATCGTTGAACGATTTAACAGGACACTCGCCGATAAATTATTCGCCCATCAGTACGCGAAGGAATTTACTCAACCAACTAGATCGACAGAATGGGTTAAAAGACTTCCCACGGTGGTAAAAATGATCAACGAGGAATATCAAAAGAAAACAAAACCCACCACGCTACCAGATATTTACGAAGAAAGAATTCCGTGGGGGTCAACAGTACGGTATTTGTACGAGCCAGGTGAATTAGAAGGTGGTACTAAAAGATCTACTGATCCAATATGGAGTATTACAACACATAGCATATACGGAACTCATTCGTCAATGTACAGGCCTATATACTACACGCTAGATTATGACGCTCCACAAAGAAACTTTACTCGTGAGCAGCTGTTAGTTATTCCGAAAGATACTCAACTTCCGCCGAGTAATCTAAAGTAACTCGCCTGAGTTGATTCATTCGACGAACTCGACTAACGGCCAAATACACTAAGTTATCCCACTCGATAAAGTCGTCAATGATCCAGACAATAGTGTCTGTGATAGTTAACCCCTGTGTCGAATGTATCGTTGAGGCATATCCTAACCGCCACGGTGATTTTTTCATGCTTAGCGCGCCTTCAACATCTGACAACTTCACGTAGACAACATCATTTAACACTAATTTTCGTTGTTCGGCACTTCCAGGGATATCAACTAGGATATTCTGTAATCGAGTATCTGCAGGTCGGTATTGCAACGGAACAAGTTCATTGGAAAATTTATATCCGTGAAGTTCAAATAACGCCGCGTTAATACTATCACGCGTATTCTTTCGGCTAGCTACAACAAGATCCGCAGGTGACCATTTATCAATAAATTCAACATATGTGTCATCGATTATCATCTTACGAAACACTTTAGCTTGATGGTCATTACTTGTGCATCTGATTGCAGATTTTAATCTGACCAATTCATCGTCGAGAGATCTACGGTCGATGGTCATTTCTTCATAATAGTCGACGCGTGACCGTAGCCACCAATGTGGGGAAAATCCTTCAAATGGAGGTGGTTGACCATGATCACCGCAGAATATAACAACAGTATTTTTTGTCTTTAGATAATCCAAAAACATTTCTATGACCGTTATCGACATAATACAAACTTCATCGAACATTATCACGGGATGAATTTTTTTATTTCCCATATGTTCCGTGGACCATTCTCCACCGCTGTATCTAAAGTAATGATGATAAGTCTCTGCGTGGAATCCTTTTTCACGGAAATCCCTAACTAAGCGATGAGTTGGCGCTAACACAATCAGTTCATTTCCAATGCAACGAAAATGTTCCAGCACTCGAGTAGTCTTACCACAGCCGCCAGGACCGTTTAGATAAATAATTCTATGACGACCGATAGGATCATGTACACTTGGAGCAGTTGACACATCATCGAAACCACAACCATGATACTCTGGTTTGTCGGGATAATCAGCTGATTTATCGTAGTTGTGTAATTTTTCTTTTTTTACTCTCCAAGTTCCCCAAGTGTCGCCGTCTCCGAGAAACTCATTAACGGCATCTTGATCCTCTTCGTGGTAATAAAATGAGTCGGTTGCGACTCGAAATGCACTGTCTGGAAATCTATTGACGGTACTTAGCAGATTAATTGTCACGTACGCGAGCATGTAAGATCGTAAGTGAACAAATTGAGGCATTTCATCACCGAAATACTCGACGACCGTTCCAAAATGTTCTTTCGATAATTCAATATTAGTCCGCCGATAAAACACTCCTTTGTTTACGGCGTCGTCGATGATGAATTTCAACTCACCGGGATCTAATATTAGTTTAGCGGTTTTTCGTCGTCGTACGTCTTCGTTGTCGTACTCGCCTTGCGTGAACTTTCCGATTATTATTCTGTTAATTCTTTTGCTTTCGCTGACGATCATATCATGAATAAATTCGTACTTCCAGCGCGAGTCTTTATCGGGAGTTGGTAACCAAACATCCTTTTGCGGGTCGCTGAATATTACCTCAGATACTATCAGATCGGTCAACACTCCAACATCTAATCCCCATCGTAATAGCACAGTCGGGACCCATTTTTTTCAGCTATATGCCTGCCGAACCACAAATAACTAACCGGATGAAGTCCGTCAGCGAGTCTTGCGCGTACAACTTTAGCAAATCCTGTTAGATCATACTCGGGTAGTGGTCCGTTAACGGATCTTCTGATCATGTTACTACCGGGAATACCTAATCGATTAAACCATTCCCGACATTCTCCGCCGCCGAGGAAACTTCCTGGATAACACGAGATCATATCAACGGATCTTATAGAATCATCTAACTCATACTCGCGGTTCCATAGACCACCGTGGGAATACTCAATGCAACTGTCGCGGACGTCATTGATAAACTTTTTCTTAGTCGGCGCCCAAGAATTTCTTTCTTTAGTTATTTGATACGCGACAGACTCAACAGAAAAACTCACTCGAGTCAACTTCTCCGCGGCGGATTCATCGACGTACCTTTCAGCAAATTCGATCATCTCGTTTTGTAATTCTTCCTCTCGATAAATTATTCCGGAATCACAATTGTCTTTCACGCTGTCATTTCTCATGACAAATTGATCATAATCGTTACCGCCACTTTTAAACAACCAAACGTTGACAGGAACATCTTTCATGTTCGATTTGATCCACTTGAACATATCGCCGCTGTAGTATTTAACGGTCTTGTTCGAGGGAAAATTGCCATCGTTGACTCCCCAACCGTGAAAATTATGGTCGAGAATTTCAACTGGTTTTCTTCCGTTGGATTGATAACAACCGGAATTATAAAATTCTCTATCCGAGAGCATCTTAACGATAATCGGTGTTTTTAACTTTTTCTCCAACTCGGCTATGTCTTTTTTAGTAGCGCCGAGTTGAAAAACACGATCATTCCACGCGGAAATAATATTTGCTCGTCGTTCTGTCAAACCGTTTCCCCTCGTCGATTCCTTAAAATGTTTTATAACCAATTCAGCAACGCAATTTAACGTCGTCGACATCCTCTGGTTGCCGACTTCTCCTTCGACGCGAAACATCGATTAAATACACCCCATACACGACAACATTGTACGGGTAACCTCTGGTATAATACCGTTGGTCGATACCGACTAACGCTCCTGGTCGTGTGTTTCTGTCCAACACAAACAATCCTCTCCGGCCGTCGCTGACTCTACCATCGTGTAAGGTTACTTCCCAAAATCTGTCCTCGGTTTCAACATTGTACAGCAACGACAACAACCTATCTCGCCGTCGTTGTCGCCGTGATGGAGTTTCCCTAAACGTCAAATACGACGACTGCAGATGATATCTCCGCGGGTGTTGTAATGTTCCAAAATCCACCTGCGACAGTATCTCCTGAGCTCGTTCCATAGTCAATCTAGCGTCTTCGCTATTTGTCTTGTACGTCGAATAAACGTAGCTGGCGCCGTTTGTTCGATACATGTTTTTTACCGTTCTAATGCTACTAATTATGTGAGCTCTATATTCGGTGGGGTTTATGACCCTGTCAAGGTCAAATCGCCGTCGAACTCGAGCGGGTTCAATAACATCTATGTGCGACAATCTTTCGGTCATATATTCATTAAAATTTCTCGTCGCTAAATTATCACCACGAATAACGGAGTAATGTTGAACGTCATCAGAATTATCTGTCATATATACATATGTAATAAATATATTCAATTAAAAATTAAAATTAATTATTATATAACAATGTCAAATCGACGCTCGTGGATATGGCGACGACGTGGTGAAGTATGTGACAGACCCTGCGTAGGAAAATATTGTGCAACGCATAATCAACACGCTAAAAAAAATCCGCCAGACTGGGTAAAATGTATCAGATGCAACGCTGACATCCGAGGAAAGACTCGTCTATGTGCGGATTGCGGCGGGGATAGATTTAGAACGTTCGCGAGGTATTACAAGAACAAACATGGAATAATATTCGACGAACATGACTTTATTACCGGAGATTACAAAAAACAATTAAATACACATTTATCTGTGTAATTATATAATGTCCGAAGATACATTTATGTCTCACCCGATTTACTCGAATTACGAGGCTTCCCGCGACGGCACAATCAGACATCGCGTGAATAAGAAAAATCTCGGTAATGTCGACCACGCGGGATATAAGAAAATAGTCATTTATCAACGCGAAAAAATAAAAAATTTTCTTTCATCGAGATTCATTTACGAATGTTTCAACGGGATTATCCCACCCGGGTTGGTCATAGACCACATTAACCGAAATCCTCTCGACAATCGATTAGAAAATCTTCGTTTAGTTACTCAGCGAGAAAATTGCAACAATAGCGCACCAAAAATCAAATTATCGTATCGCCGACCTGTCATAGGAGTTCAGGATGGAAAAACTCTAGAAGAATCCGAAAAATACTTTCCTTCGATTTCCGCCGCGGGAAAGTATTATGGAATTTCCGCGATGTCTGTAAGGCACGCCGCTGACGATATTTATCATTCGTCATATTCACCAGTGTTACGCTGTCGGGTTTCTTTCGTGTATCAGTGATTGTTGGTGATTTTTTTTGCACTATATTTTAAACGTAAAAAATCCTTATAAAATAATGAACGACCAAAACGTTGCTGCGTTGTGTGATGAACTTGATAAAATCCAACAGTATATTCCTGACGGTAGCGTCCTCAACAAATCATGGATCACTAACGAGTACAGCGCCGTCGTTGACACACGTTCCCGTGGAAGACCAACTCACCGCAACGAGTATAGGATAATTAAGTTACTTACTGCTGCGCGCACCGAGGCGATAATTGCAAATCGCGACAACGTTAAATTGTTCGTTCCCGTGTGTAAAATAATCAAGGAAATCCGCGATGCCGTCGTGGAGATTTTCGAAGAAGAAAAATCCATCAAAGCCGCCTTGGACAACATTGAATCGAAAATCACCATGTGATTTCATTGTATGAGCGAATTGAATTATTTTTCCGACATTTTTTTTCGACATTTTTCAGCTAACTCCTCCACGAAAATCGTCGACGTCGTCAACTGAAAATTTACAATTAGCGCATTGACGATTTTACAATAATGGAAGCAAAATCGCCAGCGATCCCAGAAGCGCCATCTACCAGATTAGCACGAGAAAAACTTGCCGAAATTAAGAAATTTCTACCAGTTCACGAGCGCCTTAAGAAAAAATTACAACAACGTCAGCAAGTGAAAACTGACATTCTCGAAGGAAATCTACAAACATTCGCTCCGATCACCACGGGTATAAAAACTGCTCTATACGGAGATCCCGATGATGCTTTTAAACGCGACAGTGAAAAACCAATATCTGACCTACTTAAGGAAATATCCAGCAATGTTAAACAAGCGCCAAAACAATCGATGGTAGCAGAGCAACAAACAGAAGAACAAACAGAAGAAGAACAACAACCGGATGAGCAAATTGCCGGTCCATCGCGAAGAAAAGGTGTTAATTTTGTCGATAAATTGAGAGAAGGATTAGTTGATAAGATTGGAAATATTAATTTACAAAAACCTGAAGAATATACTCGATTTGGAAGATATATTGCTGAGCAATACATACAAAGGGATAAATACCTCAAAGATGAATACGTAGACAGCACGACAATGGATCAGTGGGTTGATAACATGTATAAAATACAAAGAAATATTTCTCGGCTGACCGAAAGTGAAAAGAAAACTGATGAATATAAAAAATTCATGATCGGTGCAGAAGCGCAGAAAATTATTATGTCTGCGACGAAAGCTGGGGAAAAGTCTTCGGCAAGAATGAAAAAAATTGCAGGAGAAAAAACTGCAGAAGGATTAGTGCCGTTGACGATTTCATCGCCGACGATTTCATCGCCGACTAAGACTTATCATGATTCACAAATATGTCCAGACAGCCTCGTCAAAGATGTTTCTCGGTTGGAAGTCCTCATCGGGGGAAGACGCGCAGGAAATAATTCAATTGAAATAATTAATGAGTCCGCAGACATAGCACAACGGTTATTCCAGAATAAAATAATTGATCTCCACACGTATCGGGAATATATCGAGGATTTAGTCGAAGATAGTCATTATCGTGGATATTACAGCGATTAAAAATTGCAAGCAATTCCACAATCCCACAATTAGAATTCCAGTGATTTTACAATAAGAATGATTATACATTACAATCACGACAAACCAGCGCCAGTATTTGTGGTTAATTCAAGGTTGCCAGTGTACAAGACGTTTTACGGAGAAGGACTTGGTGATACTATATTAGGTTTTTTCACGGGAATGGCACCAAAAGTTGCCCCGTTCGCTAAACAACTCGGTATGAAAGCCATTGGAGTAGTTCGTGATAAAACACTCGGCGCCATTGGGGACTTGGCTGGTAAAGCATTTTCTGCCGTGAAAGACAAAGCATCGTCGTTGTTTAGAAGAAAACAAAAAATTCAGCTACCTTCGACGGAGAATATGCCAGCCGCGGAAAAAAGGTAATAACTAAAGCCCTACAAGAAAGAGCAGCATCGTTGATTCTTAATTCGCCGGAATTAGCGCAAGTTGCTAGTTTATCGAACGCTATAATGGGAAGTGGACTTCGGCGTCAACGATGATGGAAATGCAAGCATTTCTGTAATTGAAAATAAAAACGTTTAGTATAAAAAATGTCATTTAAGAAGATTATCGACGTCGCATTTGACATGGAAGCACCAGTGCCCAAGGATGATTCTGTCGCAAATTACCAATATTTTGCCTACAGGGCAATTGAACCAGATTCACGAGGGCGACTTGACTTGCAAGTCCAAGATAAAAGTAAGTATTTCCTGCCATGCGAGGCATACATTGAAGTTGAAGGGGAAATTCTACTACGAAATGGAAATCCTTATCCGGCGGGAACTAAAGTTGGCTTTGTAAACAACGGTGTTATGGCGCTGTTCGAGGGGGCAAAATATGTCATCGACGGTAATGATATCGAATCGATAAACAACAACGTCGACATCGCTAGCACAATTCTCGGACTTGCTAGATATTCCGATGATTATACAAGATCTGCCGGACCGTCAATGATGTTTGTCAAAGACGGTAATGACTCCGCTAATCCAGCTTAATATAATCATCCTATAAAATTGGCACGAGCTGCATCGGTAGACCCTGCTCCTGCCGGATATGTGAGGCCGGTGGCAGATTTTGATATTACTCCGCCTGCTAACGCTGATTATAATCTCGGACAAGCAATCAGAAACGGAATGTTAAAAGGAGATCGAAGAAAATTTTCATGTGCGATTCCACTTCATCATATATTCGGATTCTGCAGAAATGTCAGAAAAGTAATCTACGGCGCTAAACACGCTGTTGTTCTCACGAGAAGATCCGACGATAACAACGCTATCTGGAGAATTCCTGCCAACAATGCTGACGATGCTACTAGAGCGGCTGACGATGGTATTGTTAGGTTATCTAAACTAATTTTATGGATGTCAATGTTAACTCCGTCGTTGGCGGTCAATCAGCGGTTGTTATCGTGGATGGAAACTGGAGCAAGTAGTCTGATAAGTTGGTTAACTACCACCACGGACACTCTCGAGTCCAACCAGACCGAATTTACTTGGAATCTTCCAGGAAAGCGAGGAATTTCAGCACCGCGGCATATATTTGTAGCGTTACAACGACGAGATCGAGTACGAGCACCTGTACAGCAAATTCGTTCACATATGATATTTGATAGGTTAGACGTAACGGAAGTCTCCCTGAGAATAAACGGCCAACAAGAACCAGCGGAACCTATAAAATTGAGATCTAACGACGACAACAACAATGTCGCACGAATATATCATCGGATGTTATCTTTCATGGGTCGCGATCAAAACGTAGACACTGGCTTACAAATATCTCAGTATGATTTTCAGACGCTGTATCCGATCTATTACTTTTCACTCGAACATCTTGACTTGACGAAAGAATCAGTCGTTGACATAACATTCAACGCGTTAGTTGGAGAACCTGGTCCTGGCTACAGAGCAATCGCGGTTATCCTCAGCGACAAGTCAATGTTAATCGAAGGTATTGGTGGTCAGATGAGACTCGTTGACGCACCAGTAGAAAATCTTTGACGTAAATAAACATATTTCTACAATTGAAAACACAACATATCTACAATAAAAATGACGTATCACACTGTTATGGCTCAATTAACCGACGGTCAGATTAAAAAACTCAAGTCGGCGTCAACGAAACAATGTGGAATTTCAATAACGTTGAAACCAGCACAAATGGCATCAGGTTCTCATAAATTATCGCTGACAAATACTCAGCTGAAACATTACAATGCTTCGCTGGCGGCTGGTAAAGGAATTCGACTCGACCTCTCGAGAGCTCCCATCGCCAACATGATAAAAAACGGTGGAATATTTCCACTGTTGGCGGCTATTCCTGGAATTATTGGTCCATTAATTGCAGCAGCTGCTCCTGATGTTGCTAAAGCTGCCGCGTTAGGCGCCGTCGGAACCGCTGCTGGAATAGGTTTGAAAAAAGCACTCGGACAAGGATATAAAAAAAGGGAAGAGGTCTGCGGTTAGGAAGACCGCCGATGTACTAGCTGAAAATGCTAGCATTTCACCGATGTCTAATTTTGACCTCATCGACGCAGTAAAAAAAATAGCAATAAAGAATTTCAGAGGAGTTTTCATGAGAGATAAATTACCGTCATCGCCGCTTCCCACAGAGACTGGAATTATTAATCTCGATGACGATGCCGGATCAGGTACTCATTGGGTCGCATACGCGGTCGATCCACGAAGTATCGTCTACTTCGACTCGTATGGACTAGCCCCGCCAAAAGAATTCTTGAAATATATTTCCAAAGTAAAAACTCCGTTTTATTATTCTACATTGCCGACGCAAGCGCTAACCGATCCGCCGATTTGTGGTAGAGAAGTATTAAATGTTTTATCAAGAATATCTAAAAATCCTAACCGACCACCACATCTGGTCGTTGTCGATTACACAAGTAGTTCCAATTTGAAAAAACAATAGCGTAGAATAATAAATGGTAGATATTTGGGGACGATCCAGAGAAAAAAAAGAAAAAGGAAAAGCGGTTGCTAATATCCCAGAGATCACTAAAATAATCAAGAATGAGATCGCAGGCACGCTAAATGTGGCAAATATTGACCCCGACGAGATAGCCGTATTTGAGACAAATCACGGTAAATTGAAAACCAGCAATGTCTTTTTGAGCGATTTAATAAAAAAAGATCCAACCGCGCCAGATAATTACATAGCGGTATTCTGGCATGGAAAGTTGGAGCCGGGTTCTATTAATATGTCTGACCTTACTGAAAGATTCCATAGTCTTGAACAATTCTTAAACAATTTTTTGGGATTTCCACGTCAGCAACTTCGTGACGTGCATATCGTAAGAATTAAGGCTACAATCGATAATCACGAATTGTTAAGAACTGAGTTTGACGCTCACATTACGAAATTCAATAAACAAGAAGTGTTCAAAAATCTAAGTAACCTAAGAACTGAGTATACAGATCACGTTGCTAAATTTACCGAGCACGTAAATCAGTTTACTCCACTACAAAAAAATCTAAGTGACCTAAGAACTGAGTATACAGATCACGTTGCTAAATATACCGATCATGTAAATCAGTTTACTCCGTTACAGAGAAATTTTAGCAGAATCAATAACGTCCTCGAAAGGTTTTAAACAACAATGTTAGACCGGTAGATATTAGTATAAAGTACGCAGATGTTAAAGCTATCGTCGATAAAATAAAAATCATACACTCAGCTGACGATGTTAAGCAAATCGTCGTCGTCGTAAAAACTGGTGAACTAAATTGGATCGTCAACGGAATAAATGAACTAATTGATCCTTTTAATGTTGTCGCCGGTGGTTATCCGCTCGGCTATTATCGACTAACGATCGTGTCGGATAAACAAATTAACATTCGAGGAGCTGCGCGTGATGGCTCTGTGTTATGTAGAGGAGTTAACACAGTCACCTATTACTCAACCAATAACATTAACGTCGATGTTATTAAGTTTATATTTAACTTAGATAACGTAGTAAACACGTTTAAATATCGATACATAATAGAGCATCTAGGTAATTAAAAATTTACAACAACTACAATAATGAACAAATCTACTGAGTCGATCAACGCTAACAACTTCAGATACGACACCGTCAAAAAATATCAGACGGCGCTTAAATCTCTCGCTGATGAATATCAAACAAAAATAAAAAAATACCAGCGTAGAATTACCGTCATCGACGTCACCGTGTATTCAGTTTCCGGACTTCTTACCGGCGCTGGAATAATACTGTCCTCGGTGACCATGATAGCTCCGGTAGCTATTCCGATCGCGATATCCGCGATGACAACAGTAGCCGGAATTTCTACCACGATCACTAAAAAATTATCATCGTGCGCGCAGATTAAACTCGCCGATTACATAGCTAAATATTCCACCGTCGAACACGCTCACTCGAGAATATCAGCGTTAATTTCAGCATCTCTCGACGACGAAGTAATTACCGCCGATGAATTCACCGCGATGACAGAGCTGTACGATTCCACGATGGAGAAGATCGCTGATTCCACGATGTCGAAAATCACTAGTGATTCCGCAATTAAAAAATCCAGCACAGATTAAATAAAATGTCAGAAATTCAATTTCTTAAACAAATCTCCGACAATACTTCACCGAGACAAACTTCCATGATCTCGATATCGTCAAAAAAACCGGAATTTACTGTTATATTTCCATCTCCAATCCCTGTCTACGAAATAGAACTCGCTAAATTGCGAGTATACAACAGCTGGCCTAACATTAGAAATAAACGATTCGGTAATCAACAGCCTAACAATTCTCTCGTGTTCGCGTACAAAAATCCCCCAATGGTAATCCAGATTGGAACACAATCGGGATACCTACTGGTTCTTATGAAATTGAAGCAATCAATGAAGAATTCGCACGTAGAATAGCGTCGGCGCTAGAAACCGCTGGTGTGGCCGTTGCTAACATTAAAGAAAACCCACCAATAAGTATCTTAGTTGATCAACCTAGATTATCGTCGATTATTGAGATCGCCGAGGGTTATTCAGTTGATATATACAGCAGTTCAATAAGAACAGTGTTAGGTTGGCCTGAAGTTCCACCTGTTACACCAGAACCAGTGAAATCTGATTACCTCACCGACGCAATAGAACCAATAAATCCATCGCGGACTTACGATAGATTCGAAGATTTAGTTTTCACAAAATATTATAAAACCGGAACATTTAGTTGGATCGATGATAATGGAGAAGAAAGAAAAAAACACTCATATTACCCCCACCCCCTCCGTGATTATAGTTTTAAATATTTAGAAAAAAAACGTTATGGACTTACTGATAGTGAATTAATAGATCCTACGGGTATATATATTCATCTCGATCTTTCCGATTTTCGTATGAACGATGATTTCAAATTATTACTACCATCGCTGAAATCTGGTGTTCTTACAAGGGATGAATTTATCAGTGTAGTTGCTGCAGCCAATAGAATTATTTACGACATGGAAGAATTTAATTCGAGGTTTACTAGTGTTTTTAATGATAAAAATTCTCCATTATCCAGAACGATAAATATAGAATGGGACAACCCGCAATCAGGATGGGGGCGTATAAATGCAATAACACGCGGATATATCGCACCAGAACTTAAACAACAACTCAGCCTTGCCATCGACGAAGGTTTTAATAAAATTCTCCAGCGCTACAAAGATAGCCAGACAAAAAATTATCTCACGCATAACAATTCTCCCGTCGGCGATGGCAGACATCACGCACCCGGCAACGTTAACATATCTAACGTGGTCGCGCTCAACCTGACATGCAGCGCCATCCAAGGGAGTTATCAAGTAAATATTGAACAATCCAGCAAAGCTCACCCCGCCGATCTACTTTATTCTACCGCGCCGTCAGTGAGTCCTGGATATCTGATCATCGACGATCCTCCTAATCCGGTCTATATGCGCTGTCATAATGACCTCATCAACGAGATGAAATTTCGACTTACCAACCAAGACGGTGAACTGATTGACCTCCGCGACGAAGAACTCGTGATTAGTCTGTTTGTGAGATCGTAATGGATTTTTCATCTTAAGTAATTATACGATAATTGTAGAGTAATTTAATAAAATTTTTTAGCAACTACACAGTACAATATGGTAATTATAGGGTAATTATAGGGTAATTGTGAGATAATAATGTGGTAATAATGTGATAATAATGTGATAATTGCTACGCAGCACGCATAAAACACAGGATTTTTTTAGCAACATTACCGTACAATTACCCTATAATTACCCTATAATTACCGTATTGTACTGTGTAGTTGTCAAAAAATTTTAACACATTGACTCTATAATTACCATATTGTACTGTCCTTGACGCGTCAAGGTGTCAAAAATTTTACTATAATTACCACACAATTACTACATCACAAAAATATATTTTAAATTTATATAACATGCCAGGCAAAGCGAAATATTTGTCACCGGCGACCGAGGAAGAGATTATCAAACTACGTGGATCATGCAGACCAGCGCAACTAGCCGCCAATTACGGAATTGGTCTAACACGGTTGTATAAAATATGGATTAACGCGTCCAACAACAGTAATTTCCCAGCAGGGTTAGCAGGCGCTCGAACAGGTAGTAATCTGACAAAAAAAATAGAGGGTCTTAACGCGGAGATTAAGCAACTACGTGAAACTCACGCGAAAAAAACAAGGTGAACTTACTAATTTAAAAAGCGCCGTAGCGGACCGTGAGAAACACGCTGAGCAATTACAGAAATCCCTCGACGAACTCGCCGCGGTTATTAAACAACGTACCGAACTTGAAGCGCAATACAAGGAAAAAATTACAACAATGCCAGATCGTCAAAGCGCAGTTGAAGAAATAGATAAGATTACACGGCAAAAAAATAACCGAAAAAAACGTCTCGCTGAGGTTGAACGTGAGATAGCCTCGCGGGAAGAGCAACTTAACGAGTTAAATTCTAGTATAAAGAAAAAAGAAATTGATATTGGGGTGTTGGAGATGAAACAAGAACACCTCGAGTCGGTAACACATACAAGAATGAATACCGTTGACGGGGTTAACAGACTGAAAAAATCTGTTGAATAAACTCTCTCGGAAGCGCTGCTACCGAATAACGGAAAAAGTTAAATTATTTTTTTTTTACATTTTTCAGTTAACGAGTGAATAACATCCAGGTAGATTTTTTTAGTGCCAGATTGACTCATGACAGCAACGATTTCATCGTCGACGGCGACTCTTTTGGATAGGGGGGTTGGCGGACCGATTTATTTTGGTCAGTTCGCGTGGGGATGAGTAACATCTAGGTGGATTTTTTTATAATGTCAGATTGACTCGTGGCAGCCTCTACGACAACTCTTTTGGATAGAGGGATTTGCGGACCGATTTATTTTGGTCCGGTCGACCTTCTCTGCTGCTCATGAAGTCATTTCATTAGAACATACCGTATTGCCAGGCCATGAAGTTTTTGCATTAGAACATACCGTATAGTCAGGCCAGGAAGTTATTGCATTAGAACATACAGTATAGCCAGGCCATGAAGTTTTTGCATTAAAACATACCATATAGCCAGGGCATTAAGTTATTGCATTAGAACATACCTTATGGCCATGCCATGAAGTTATTTTGCTTCACCGATGAAATATTCGCAGAAGGTCTGAAGATTTTTCTAGGGATTTAATGAACCGAGGCTGCAACGAAGATCTAATAACAGAGGCAAATTAAACGGCTAAAATAAATTTTAAAAAATAACAACAGAGAAATAAATAAATAAATAAATAAAAAACCCCGCAAAACTATAGAGATATGGAAAAGGATCGTCGGATACAATCAATCCTGACCTACCATCCAGGGAACTAGAAGTAAGTCAAATTATCTACATACACTGGCCCATCATGGAATCGTGTTACATAATGAATAGTCTTCTCGTAGAAACCTGCAGTAGCTTATAGTAGATTGAAAACTCTCAAAGATATCCTAATCAGATCAAATCTAACACCAATCACAAGTCAAAAGCACTTGTGTTCCCTGTAGAGGTAAAAATTGAAAATGGTGAGAATAATGACGAGCGAAACATTAAACAGAACGTGCAAAAGAGAATTTAAGTTACCTTAGCATATGTAAGTTCTGCAAACACAGGAAAGCTACACACAAAAACATTCTTCACAGATCTTATAAGATAACAATGAAAATAAAAAGAAATCCAGTTTCAGAATACTTCTCTTATCCTGACTTTTAGTAATATGGTATTATTGCAATTTCATACAAACTGCAACAGGAATTCTCAAACCAGAAAATAAAAGGAAACCTATAAGATATGCTGTTTTAAAACACTGAAATCAAGAGACTTAACTAAGAAGACCCAAAGGCATACATATAAAAGTTCTATTTGATTTCTTAGTTAAATATTCTATTCAGCATGTTCATTATTCATTCACTCAGCTAAATTACTACTATTTATTAAAAATAGCTCTTGCTGGTATTGTTCTGAGTGAGGCTCATACAGTATTTTATCCGGGATATAATCTAGAGTAGGATGATTTGGATATTAATAAACTGATGGCGCTTTTACTCTTATTATAAAGGTCTATGTCAACTCGTCCGAATAACTTACTATGCGTGATATGGACATAGTACACAATTAATTTCACTATATATTCTCTACATTTGTTTCTCAGTACTGAACTTTCCACTGTGTGACAATCAATACAAATCATATGTTAATCTAAAATACCTTCAAAGATGACTTTACGGTTTAGTTCTTGTCAAGGGTTGACCTGCATTTTTTTTGAGAGGCTGAATTGTAAACAAAACACCAGGCAACGGAACACAGAATTCACTTCCGGATCATCACCATGACCTTATTACTCAATGTGCACTGTTGCCGAAATACACACAGACAACCACACCATAAGCTCACATTTTAAAGAATAAACAATTGCCTTTAAATCCTTACCAAGAATGCCACAATCTGACTCTAGTATCACCACTAAATTTAGACCGGAAAAAGTGATCTAAAAATAGACTGGGACTACATTCGTGGGTACTGAACCGGATTTTATTAATTGTGTACTGATTCCATATTGCATCGTTGCGAACAATATTTTCATTAGACACCAAACATTTGCTATTTGAGCACTGTCGATTGTTTTTATTGTTTTGTCTTTGATATGTTATTGTTTTTGCCAGTGATTCAGTGAGAGTCGAAAATGCTTAAACTCTGTTTGCACTGGTCATTGTTAATTGAGAGGGTAGGTGGGTGGGAGAAAAATAGCGGCAGTTAGACTAAGATCGACAGCTTCTCAGAATTGCATAATTGAAGTTCATTCTTCCGAGCATATTAATATCGCTAAACTATGTTCTGCACTGCATCACGAATGATATTTGCGTCTGTAGCCCCGAGTTTTCAGTTCAGCATCGGTAAAATGTAGCTCCAAGTACCAAATAGTTTAACGCACAAAGTATTTCAACACATTCGAGCAGATTGTTTACCGGAACAAATTAAAACTAACCGGAACAAAAATAGATAATGCGAGAAGAAAGGTTAAAACAAATGCTAATTTTTATAACTTTTTGCACTTATTTCCATTAATTTCAATTTTGTGTTGGTATTGGTTATTTATTTACGTATTTTTCTGTATTATTGATACTTTGCTGTGGGAGAAACGGTTATTCAGAGACAGTAATTCTTATGTACTGCAAATATATTAGTGCAAAAATTATACAATATATATATATATATATATATATATATATATATATATATATATATATATATATATATATATATATATATATATTATGACATGTTCATGACAATGAATTCTAAGTAGGATATTCAGGTGAATCAAGTTGCTGCTACTAGTCACACATTATATATAAGCTGGTATTAGTAAATATTAGTTTCATTAATTATTAAATACATATATCATTTTACTGATTCAGGTTGCATAAGAGACTTGTGTATCTTTTCGATAACGTTAGATATAATATGATGAATATCATTTATGACGTTTACGTAAATGAGCAATTGATTGAAAATAAAGACGACATCCGTTTCTTTCAAATTATGTGCTTGAAGAAGAATGCATTAAATGCAAAACTAAATGCACAGAATTGTAAGCCTTTGTGTTGTTTTTTTTTTTAAAATCCCAATTTTAAAATGTGAAAAAAGACAGCTTAAAATTACATGTACTAGACTAATATTGCATGCCCATCTTAGGCCATAATTCTTTGTTGCTGTCAGCACACCTGTGTCGACGTTAATCTGTATTTGCCGATCGGGTACGAATGTTCACTGTCCTTTCATTTTTACCAAGTTTATTTCCTCTGCTCTTAGGTGCTACAGTTGTACTTCTCACTTAGGATGAAATAAACATTTTCGGATCTTTATGGATTAATTAGAAAAACTTTGCATGATTCACGTTCAGTATTTGTTTTGGCTGCCCACACTACTTTAGGTTTGATCCACGTAACAAGATTGCTAAGTTCTACGTAACGTATATATGAGCAAAGTTCGTGCCTGGCACAAACATTGATTCCATTAGACGAGCCACCATGTTTTTCGCACTTTCAAAAATTTCACGACGACTGGATAGGGACAAATAGAAAGGTTTGTCCTGTAAGAAGTCAAATAAATTCTTTTTGTGGAAAGATCCATCTGGTTGTAAAAGTGGATTTGAAAATCTCGTTAAATATGCAAAATAAATTCCAGATAGCTAAGTGTGCATTCAAGCAAGGACTAGGAAGATGACAAATAATGGAGATGATGTGCATTTAAGCAAGGACTAGGAAGATGACATAATGGAGATGATGTGCATTCAAGCAAGGACTAGGAAGATGACATAATGGAGATGATGTGCATTCAAGCAAGGACTAGGAAGATGACAAGTAATGGAGATGATGTGCATTCAAGCAAGGACTAGGAAGATGACAAGTAATGGAGATGATGTGCATTCAAGCAAGGACTAGGAAGATGACATAATGGAGATGATGTGCATTCAAGCAAGGACTAGGAAGATGACATAATGGAGATGATGTGCATTCAAGCAAGGACTAGGAAGATAATGCATTGTCTCAATTTTACAAGAGCAAAGTCTTTATAGAAGGAATACCTCCTTCCTGTGCATACAAGCAACTGGTTCCAACATTGTTCCAAATGTACACTAAATCTAGAATCAGAAATAGAACAGATATATAAATATACGACTGCTTCCAACATTGTTCTAGGTTATATAGAATCAGATTGATGTGCATTAAAGCACCGAATCCCATTTTTTTTTATCACCGTCATCATTATTTCGTCAACCATTTGGTTTCATATTGCTGGTCGATACTAAACATTTTACCACTTAAATAATGAAAACTATAACCTTCTGTATGGCGCTAATAGCTTCATTGTGCTGGTGAGCCGTAAAAATTCATCCATTCAATCAAACCAGGTTATTTAGAATTAGATTCATGTGCATTCAAGCACCGAATCAAAACCAATAATAAGATAAAAGACGGGAATGTTGTTCCCGTAAAACACCGCCCGTCGTCCCTTGAAAATCCGACAGAGGCAATGCTAGATTTCAAAGACATCAAGAGTATACGTACTCTGATTAGTTGTATCATAGACTGAATGATCACAAATCAGGAATGCCAAGAATTGGCGGAATAGCGGCAGTCCAATTAGCCAACCACACGTTGCTACAAAATTTGGTAGTTCTACATATCCGCAACGATGACAAAATATTTATAGAAGGAATATCTCCTTCCTGTGCATACAAGCAACTGCTTCCAACATTGTTCCAAATATACAAATCTACAATAGGACACCTAGAATCGGATATAGAACAGATATATAAATATACAACAATTGTTCTACCATAGTTCCGGGTTGTCAGATTCATGTGCATTCAGGCACTGAATCAGAACTACTAATAAGATAAAGACTGGAACGTTGTTACCGTAAAGCACCACCCGTCGTCTATTGAAACTGACATAGACATCGCTAGATGGTATAACCGTACCAATTGTACAAGTCCATGTGGGTAGAGGTTACGGTGTAGGGAACATTGCATTCAGAAATAAACAACACTAGCTGTGATTGGTAGAATATGTAAGAGTTGTACTTTATGTTAGGCTTAAAAAAAAGTTTTGCCTCTTGGCAATATGTGAGATTCTGTTAATTCCTATCTAGATCATATTTTGTATTTTTTATGATTTTTTGAAAACGTGGTACACGTGACTGAAAATGTGTATGTTGTGACTAGATAACTCATACCCCTGTCTAGTTCCAGCAGAGTTATCTCCCTTAAACGCAATGGAGTACCTACTTCTTTCATCGTTAAATTGACAATCTAACACTGTTCTCTAGAAAAGTGTGTGACATGCACGCTAAATTAGGATAGAAAATATATTTATTTCTCCAAACATTAGCATTAGGGTTTATGGAAAAACAATTGTTACCGTGATACCAGATTCCAAAGACATCAAGAGCATACAAACCCGGATTGGTTGTATCATAGAAGTATCATAGACTGAACGATCAGGAATGCCAAATATTATTGGCGTAGCTGATGTCCCATTAGCCACCCACACTTTGTTACATTATGCATCATCGATAATCTGTTCACATAGTATGCACTTGTACGCATTATTCTATTTTATGCGGATGCAAAAAGTGCATCCCAGCTTTAGTAAAAATCCAACAAAATGCACTGTTGTGCATCGTGAATGTTCAAGCTTCTGCACAAAATTATACAAGACTCACTTTTGTGCATAGTGACTGCTCAACCTTGAGGGCAAAATTCCACCGCTGAGTGTTGAGTCAAACTAAAAAAAAAAGAAACGGACTTTTTCCTTGCCGTTTGTGTCAAGTCCGTTCCTTTGGCTGTGGTTTCGTTATATAGTAGATAGAGACAGTGGGGATCTAGTTAATCCAATCATGCGTATCAATGATTTGATAACGAGGTATTTGGCTATTGAATTGGGGAACTTTTGTTCCTTTACCGGTTGTACGTCCTGTAACGTGTGTTGCCTCAACACATATATAGTATTCTCCATGATCGTTTAGGTAAAGTCATGGCAAGGCCTGACCATTGCCTTCCCGGCGTGTACCTGATCCTATCTTCTGATCAGGGTTTGTTAGGTAGCATTGCAGACTTGCCAACTCTTAAGACTTTTCCGTAAGTCTTACGAAAATTAGCCTTAAAATTCGGACTGGGGGCTTAAAAGCAAAAACGAGGGGAAAATGATCATTGCCGGAAAACTATTTCATCCGTGTTTGATTTGGAACCGTGTTTCATATTAAAATTAGTGAAATTCGTCAGGGAACCAGACTACCTTTAAAGCAGCACCTCAGACGCTTTAAACTGCCACTATTTGTTCATGCGAAGTGTCTGTATGATCCAACTGTTGATTATAGAATTTGTTTATAAATGGCGTTTAGCAAGCGATGCATTTTTAAGACGAAAGGGAAAATAAGCCTCTTAGAAAAGTGTTAATAATCAGCACCAAAGAATAAAAAGGAATATTCAAAATCTAGTGAAGAAAATCATGGAACGGACACAGTTACGTTGTTTTGGACATCACGTGCCAATTTGAGTATGACTCGGAAGGATATATGATTTGTCATGTGCAAAATGAAAAAGATCAGAATTACGTCTCGTTGAGAGTCAGCAACAAGCCATTGAGCTGCATAGGGGTTGGAACTTGTTTGTGCAACTGTACTAATGGTAAAAAACGTCAACGCGTACTTTACAATCTCTTCAGTTGAACTTAATGTGCATGGTCGCTGCATGTGCCGAATACCGAACTTTTAATTACATTTTCGAGCTTTACAGTAGCAGTTTGTGATATTTTGTTTTTACACCTTACTGAAAACTGGTCAAACTCTCGGGGAAAAAAATCCACTGCCTTACTGAGATGGACATGTCAGGGTTCGCAGGTATGGTCTTGAGATTTTGCAACTCCTGGCAGGTGGCGTTTTGTATGTCTGCTACCGAGTCACAGTCGGTATCTTATGTCATCTTTGGTATTGAAGACATTGTCAACTCTACTTTGTCGTATATCAAACTTTGTCACAATCGGTGCTTACGTTTGTGCAAGTTGTTTTGCGGGGGAGGCGATTAGGTCCTTGAGCTATCAGTGATTGATTTTATGCACGGATAGTGTCCTTCTTGCGAAGACAAATCTCTATTATATCTCCATTTTATCATGCCTCCTACTTTTTGTTAATTTAGTTCTTCTGCATTATGTTCCGACATACCGGAGGGATCATTTTTGAGGTTCACTAGAGTACTCGCAAGTTCCAGATCTTCCTCAGATAGGTCGGGTACTTGGTCAACTCTGCTAAGTCCAGCAAATGCTCTCATGGTCTTGGTTGAGTGGCGGAGCATCCACTCACCAAACTCGTACATGAAGCTTTCCTAGTCCAGTTCGATCATTTGCAGTACTAATATAACTTCGGTAGCTATAGTACCTCATACACCAAGGACAATGCCGAAGGATCTCTTCGCAGATTGTATCTGTTTGCTGTGTGACTGTTCCCCCTCAGGCAGTTATATTTGCGAGATTTTTCCTAACTTCCCTTTTTATATCCATCTTCCAAAGCGTCAACTTCCCAGATTACGGTGGGATCAATAATCCACGAGCGACCTCCTTTCGTTCGACAAGGTCTGGTTTAGAGAGCGATCCTTTGACATGATAATGTGGTTCGTCATAGACAACGAAACCTTACCTTAGAAGTTTAGAGCTGAGTAACTCAACAATTTTATCATGTCACACGTAACTAGCGTCCATCGGCACGTATATCATGTGGTCTATGGTCTCACCATGAGTATTGCAATGTCTACAGCTTACTTTTGCAATTTGTTTGCGAATGCCCCTGTTCGCAGTAACTATAGTGGGGAAGGTATTTGTCCGCATTCTTATTGCATCTGCGAACCTGCGTTCGGATAGTAATCCAGGCCTGCACAGTTAATGTTACTCCCACCGTTTACCAACACTTGCTTGAATTTATTGCCTTGGACTCTCATGTTTGGTACCCTTGGACTCGCTCATGTTTGGTACGGAAGCCGCTGACAAACACAATCCAGTGGTATGGAACCTATTGAAAGAAAACATGTAATCGTTTGCAGATCCTGTTTGAAAATATTTAACAAAATAAGTACAAGAGACAGACGGAGCACTCCTAGGCACATATGGCGATGAAATTTATCATATGAAAGCCGTCCCGATGAAACTTCTGAATGCATGTTGTAGCTTTTTCAGAAAAAGAATTTATCATTTTGGTTCCAGAATGCAAGATGTGTCTGTCCACCTCAAGTCGTAGTATGGTATTTGTTTGTTGTGCTTTAGTTCTTTACGATACTATGTAGGAGCGGTATAATTTATTGGCCTCGTCCCTTCCCATGTCGAAAAACGAGTCAATAAAGCACCAATGAATTTTAACCTGATATTTACGTTGCAATAAAGATGATGATCTTAAGATCTTGTACACTACATCCTCTGGCGATGTCAAACCTATTTTTCCAAACCAAAAGGACAATTATGTCTGGTTCAATTTTGCGTACGTCTGAGATATCGTGCCTGGTAACATTTTAGACAGTCCGGCCCCAACACATACATATAAATTCTAGAATAGCGACGAATATTAAAATCAAGAGGTAATCTAGCGTCCGTTTCTGTTTTCAAATCACCACGCTGCAATCGTTTACAGATGGAATGACCCAATACGAGTGTGATGAAATGCATATAGCAAAATGAAAATAAAGCAGAACAAAACCAGTTAATAGAAATAAATAACTTGAGAACGATCTTTCTGGGTCAAACTTTCAGTACCGATAAATGGTGTAACATCTTGAAACAACAGCCAAGGATAATAAATTTGTATAGAACAAGACATCATGTCTGCACTCCAGAAAAAAATTGACTCAACTGACGCCAAAGTCCTTAGCAGAAGGAATTGCTCCGCGCTAAATCGGTGCAAAAGACTTGCGATTGGTCGGGCATAACATGTGATACAAAACTTTTAATGTATCGGCACTTGACGGTGCCTTACGTGAAATATCTAGCGGAAATTGTAGACCCAATCACACCTCCCATAAATGTCCTTACCTGAGCGTAAATAGTTATATATTATGTATTTTAGTAAAAATACGCACTCGTCGAGTAGTGTACTATCATTGTTAACAATAAAAATTTTAGTTATATCTTGTAACTAAACTGGATCTAAAACCATGATCTATTTTTATACAACTGTATTAATGTATGCTTATAAAGTCGATTATTCAGGCTATCCACCATATTTCATATGCGAAAATAGTAAATATAAACGAAATGTAACTTGCCTTTTTCAAGGCAAAGAATCAGTCCATTGCAATCCTTTAATCTTCTAATATCCAGCCCAATTTAATCAATGACTTCTGTTTTATATTGAACATTAACATCAGCACCCATGTGGACATCCCTGGAGTTTGATCTTTTTGTTAAAAATGTCGACATTCTTTTCGTCATTGAAGTATACAACTGCGAACATGTTGCAAAAGTATATCAAATAGCTTTCTAAGTAGCGCATTATAATCGTTGCTAAACATGCATAGCATGTGGATTTGTATGTTGGACTTGAATATGCTTTCCTGAATGTATATAATAGGTCAGTGCCCCTTGAGTTTCTTTGAGGTGCCAAAGATGGTGCTCTTTGCTTTTGTGAATATTTATTCAGATATGACTTGTTATATATCAGATAGCGTTTTCGTTATTAGATGCTTCGTCAAAACAGATATATGTATTTAAGTAATATCATTGATAATAGTGCCGTTAATTTTGATGTTTAGATTGTTAGCATGCTCAAAGAACAGGCTGATGGTTCGCAGAAGTCCATTTTTATATCATATAACTTGAGTCGTGCATTGTTCATGTTAGATTATATGTTAACGCTACAGGGATAATACATTTAAAAACGTTGCACACCAGCATCAATCCTGCTTTAATGGTTAGGAAATTAAGGTTGTTAAAATTACTCAACTGAGTTTTAGCTTGGCATATTAGTTACTGCTGTCCGATGATAATCGCACGTTTCGTGTACAGTGAGCTAACATTTTCATGATAGATAAAATTGTTAGCGATACACAATTTAACGGTTGGCATATTATTAGTAGTAATAGAATCGCCTTTTACAGTGTCACTGTTATATGGAGGGTGGACATTTTTATAGTTAAATCGTAGTTTTATGATACAATCTTATGGCCAGATTGGTGGAGGGGGTTGGAGTATCTAAACCCATCCCAGGCAAAACAAACAAGAAATAAAGACGTTAAGTAATTGCCACTTGACATTTTACCATCGTTCTATTCATGCTAACGTTTTATAGCTGTTATGCACTTTGAGTAACAAAAGACATTTTTGCTTCGTATCCTTTAGATGAAAATCGAGTTTCCTTTGAATGTTGGAATAACCCTTAACCAAGCCGTTGATTTGATCCGACCTTGCAAACTTTCCCTCTCCAATCCTTGTTTCATCCAAGTATGAATAAATGTGATATTTCCAGGATTTGCCATGATGTTATTAAAGAAGCAACGTTTTTCATACTCCTTAATCTCGCACAATTATTTAAAAATCACAGTGGAAATATTCGAAACTTTTGTTGATAATGCTGTTGGCGACTTGCTAAGATGGTCTGTGTTAAAGTGAAATCATTATTTTCGAAACTTGTATCGTTTTGGGGGAATTGTAGTGAATATGCGGAAGGTGAAAGGATGATTTAAAGAAACGCACTTTACAAAATAATTCTCTTGCACATATTCATTGTTTTATTAAGTCATATTTTAAAAAGCAAATATATTTAGCTTTTATTATTACATAATGGAATTAGCAGTCATCTAACATTTTTCTAGCTGCTACCTGGATTGCTTAGTTTAAGATGCAGTGTTCCCTTGTTTCAATTTAATATTATTAATTATTTGAAATTCAGTTGCAATATTAAATGTTAAGTTTACCAGGGGTTTCTTTTCCAACCATGGTAGTACATTGCAATATAAATCTATGCCACGTTAAACTATATGTAACAGGTATTGGTTTTCATCAGATGCATTTCTACATGTTTAAGTTATTATAATATTGAATTGATTCGTTACTTTTATAAGCCTCTACTGAAGAAAACTTTATTATGTCTTCATAACTGCATATCAGATGAAGTAGTAAACTGCAGCACATTAACTCCACATGGATATTTGGATCTCGTATTTAATACGCGTGATGAAATGCTATTTAATTTCAGGTTCTTAAAAGAAATACTGAATATTGCAGTTTAATAATTAAAAAAAATTATTACACATAAAATTGTATGTTTTTAAGATATTTGGAGAAAAAGAAACTATGAACATAAATTTTATGGACAACGTCCCTGTCATGTGAACGAACAGTGTTAACAAGTCTTCGTTAACAATTTATTTTCTGTTGACAACCAAAGGCATTCAAACAAACCCTGGGCAACCAAAAAATCTAATGTAGTTCCACCCTCCAAAAGGGTTCGAAAGACTTGTCAAATCTACTACATTTATTAAACAGAGATTCGCTCGATAATAAACCTGCGTGTTTCAAGAAAGAAATGAATCCGCTTACATATGGATCATTTAGTGAAAAACGAGTACTCAACTTGAAGAGAGATAACAGCAGCATAGCCCATTTGGTACCGGATTTAACCGAGTTGCTCCGTAATTATCCGATAAACCTCTCGAGTCATTTTATACCCCAGCCAATCAATTGCTGGTGGGTACACGTACATAACAAAATGGCGTACTTTGTTGTTTAGAAGTACCAGATTTAAACAAATTAAGAAATGCCTGCTACTTGCAACGTCAGAGGTTGCAAAACTCGTTCCAATCAGTGGTTTGACATTAGTATCCATCGTCTGACATGGAGAGATGATTTGTTGTGCAACAGTGGCTCATACGAGCAGAAAAATCGGAACTTGAATTGACCGGAAAACGAATGTCTCGGTTCAAGAATGCGAAAATGTGTTTGATGTATTTTAGTGCTGATGGTGAAGGGACTAATGCAGCTTTACCGTCAACATATATTCAAGGATTGTTATACTGCTTATTAATGCGAAAAATTCCTTATATTGGTAAGCGAAATTTGATGTATGTAATACGGTGTTATGGTAAAAAAAAGGATTAAATTTTTAATATCGACACCGTTTCCATACATGTACATGTCCAGATGTAAACAGCTCATAGCAACTCTAGTATGGCTTTAAAATCTTTACTGATTTCCAGAAAATAAGACAGGATGGTTCCAATATTAAATTTCGTCAATATCTGTGACATCATCGCTGTTGAATAGGCATTTTTCAACTCGATAAACTAAAATGAAGTGATGCTGATGTGTCCGTCATGTTTTGACCACCAGCTATCGATTGGATATTGCGATCAGCTGACCACCCGCCACGTGATCAAAATTACCAAGATTGCCGAAGTCTCTATGAAATGGTCTATTGCAGCAGGCCAATCCAATTTTCCAAATGAACGCATTTCGACTGGAAAGACAAGTAATTGTTAAAGAATATGGTGAATTGCAAAGTGATGGAGAAAAGTCATTGCTATTCATATAGTTCGCAAAGTTTTATTTCACAAACACCATATTCTTCTGAAGATAATAATGATATAATCTTTCTAAACACCTTTAGGATACACCAATATATGAAGGTCCTATGCTATCAACAAGGATATATAATGTTACTTATGTACTGCAGCATACTGATAGTGTAAGCATTTTCAGATCTTCACATTTTTTTTCTTTCATTGCAAAGAAAATAATACCTGTTTCAACACATTTAAAAGGTGGTTTCAGAATTTAATAATTGCACTAAAGAAGCAAAAATTCTGCTTTTCCTGTTTTCTAAACATCGATGACGACTTTCCGACACGTATCCAAATCGACTGTGTGGAAACAGATTCCAAAAGAAATCTGATAAAAGTTTCTTAGTCGAAATCTCTGGTTGAACAGTTAAAGAAACTACAGTTTTTCAAAGAATTGCCGTTTCAGTTGCAAAGAGAAAAGAAAATGAATGGAAATGTTGAGGATATATATGATGGGCATCATAAAGCATTTAATGAACTTAACTCGTGCAAGAAATATCTTTCTCTTACGTGGAATACTAACGGAATCCCAGTGTTTTAAGATTTACAATTTCCCGCTTTAGCGACTTTATATATCGCCATTTTAAAACTGTTTATCAAAGGTCTCGATAATCTTAACGAATTGAAATGGCACCCGTAATTTAATTTGATGTCCCATTAAGAAATATTGAAATCAGTTCATAACCATGACGTTCTTGTGCGCACTAATCCAAAATACTATCGGTCTTGAGTACATTATATGATTTCACAGGGTACACATTAGCACATTTGATATTAGTTCATTATATTATTACTTCTTTTGATAAATAAAAATTCCTTAAGAATTACCATATTTGGATTTCATTTGTACTCACCGTTGAGCAGGAAACTATTTTATTTATCACCGATACCATTTTATCGTTTTACATTCAATAGTTTGCTTTCCTATCGCTGGTCGATACAAAATCTTTCACCACTTTTAAATAATGAAAACATTTAACGTTTTGAACGGCGCTAAACAGTCTAATTGCGCTGGTGTGCCGTACAAAAAATTCGACCAACCAACCATATTTGGATTTAGTCACAATGACTTAGTAAAGTAGTAAATTATAGAAATATAATTACATCATGTTTTATAGACTGTTAGATTAATCGAGTATTGTTGAATTGCATTTACATTATCAAAACGGTGAGGAAAATACTCAAATGACTTAGACATTATATTTCCCTAAAAGCATTCTTTTTCCTACAATTTAAAACAGGAATTATATTTATAGAGAAACTACTTTTGTCTTTCGCTTCACAAAACTACTAATTAAAAAAAAGAAACAAATAAGGTACTGGTCTATGAGGACAACACTCACTTGACAATATATTTGAGACTTAAATAACAAATGATGTAACAATATATAGCTTGCTTATAAAAAATAAATCAGAAGTACCTAAAATGCATATAATTTGTAAGAGAACATGATAATAAAAAATAAAATTCCTTAAATAAATAATGCTTTTTGCTTAAATTTTTATCAAAATAATGTCCTAAATACTACTTATGTTATATTACTCTATAATAAACTAAACAACATAATAGAAAATAAAACATAATAAAAACTAAAACTCATAATAACAGTGATGTATCTAGTTTGATCGATGCTAGCTGACTGAACCTCTGTAAAAAAAAAACCATAAAGACTTGCATACTCCTGACAAAATCCACAGTTCTTTAAAAAAAAAACAGTTCTAAACCACACAGTTTGTGTGGGTGTATTCAAACAAGCATGAGCTAGTAATGTATGTACATATTTAGTCGATCTTCACAATGATTGTTCATAGAAATTGACATTTGACACATTTTTACATTGCGATTGTATTGTCCAAAGGAAAAAAATCAGTTTTGTAATACGCATCACATACCATGTAATACTGTTGGGGATGTCACTGTTTCAGAAACTGTTGTGCACTGATACAATATAATTGAGGTAGACCGCATGACAGGGCAGTCAGCATGTGTATGTACCAAAAAAATAAAGAGAAAAGAAAAACCAAACTTACATGCGATGATGTATACCAATGACACATCGGGGACTATAAACACGTTGAGCATGTACCGTAAAATCTTGGACGCATATCTAGAAACAGTCATTAGTCAAGTTATCAAGTATACCATCCGTCGGCATTGATACTCCCTATTTCAGCTAGCTCAAAAATAGATAATACCGGCTAAATCGACGAAGTAGACAAATCAGAATCTTAAAAAATATTAATGTCAACTCATTTGAACAATTCATTGGCAATATGCTAAAAATGGAGACTGAATTGGATGGCTTGTATGGTGTTTACTGTATACAAGTATGCATACCTCACTCCCTAAATGCAGTTTATTACAATAGTCTATGCCAAGAGTGTTAGTGTACTCACAACACTCATAAAATTTGCACTGAAAGTGCATACACAAAACTGATGTTTTAAAATTTTATTATTTAGAAGTACTCGACTGTTTTTTTAACCAGCATGAGTCCCGTGTTTACGATTCTGATGTCTACTTGTAGGCTAACCCTGAATGGTTGAATATGTGTATGAGGTAATAAATTTGCTCACTGATGAATTGCTATTAAAATTAAAGTTTACAATGTATATTTCACTGTATGCTGAGCAGATCATTGGCAAAATTTCCGAGTAGTGGACCAGTTCATTCATGATGCGTGACATTTAAAATCAAATGTAGATAGTTTACAAAACAATGTACCAGTATACGCCAACATAATGCAATGCATGACTAGAAAAGAAAAAATTGGGAGCACGGTAAAAGCTGCATTTTCCGTTTACATGATACTGCATAATGCTACTTGAATTTTTCAGGGTTAATAATTTGAAACATTAAATGCTAATGAATTTAACTACATAAATTATTGGAAGTACATTTTTTGTATGTATGTACAGGTCAAAATATTTTATGTGGTTTGAAGTTTGACATGTGTCAACAGATAATGCATCATCAGTAGGGAAGCCAAAAAAAGGTTATAATGAAGTTATAAGACTGGACTTCCAATAATAAAATTTCATGTAGAACCCAATTTGTAAGATATGTATTTAGTACTATGCTAGTTCTGTTGTGACCCTTTAAAAGCCAATAACATAATGAGATTAATCAACAATGCCAAAAGGGTCACCCATCATCCAAACAAAATGTCCTAATTGCAAGACAGCCATTGCAATATTACAGCATAGCTTACAACTTAAAATAAATATCAGTGCCCTAGTATGGGTGATACTTGCGTTCCTGTCTAATGTTTCTTTTCCTTGCTGCTCTTTCTCCTTCTATCAATCTGGTTCTCAATCTTTGTTTAAAATTAAAATATCCTCTGTCGGCTAGTAGGGTTCTGTGTTTTCTATTAAACTTTATTTTTCGTTTTCTCTTCGTTCCTTTCCTTATTCTCCTTCAAGAATGGCTGGTTTCCAATAGTTTCAGCTGAATCTGTGAGGATGATCTCAGTAATGATTTTATTAAGTCGTTGGTGATTTTTTGATATTGTTGAAAAGCCACTGTGTGTTCTTGTAATGCCTCACGTTGCTTGGGGCATCTAATGAAACGTCCAGAGCCCCTCTGACTGCCTGGGCAGTTAGATTTATTGATCGGTTCATGGCATCCACTGCAACTGTAAACTTTTCCACCAACCTCTCACTGTTCTGTTTGTGTTCTTCACTACATGTACATGAGGCAAAACTTAAATGCTCTTGGTTGATATTACGTGGTCACTTTTTTGTCATATGCTAAGTAACAGGAGATGGCATGCCACTATGCAGGTGTTGGCTCACTAATATAATTTTATGTTGTACATCGGATGGCATTTCCACCTCCCGGGGTGGGGAATTAAGATACAAAGGGTCGTCCTCATAGTTCAGAAGGTTATTTAGAATATCTTCAGACTCTACAGAGGTTTGCATAATGGAAGGTGATCCTTTACTACAGGTACTGGTTGTTGTGGATTTAGTGTTCAAGTTTGCTGATGCCATCATGTGTACAAGCCCATGATTTTGGGAAACATTTAGCAGTTTGCAATACGGTAGTTAGAGGTTTGCAGAGAACTGCTGGTGCTGAGGTAGCTGCCAAAGCTTTACTGGCAACAGAACCTATCACTGTCAGGTTAGGCTGCATAATCACTGGTGACCCACCCTCCATCTTCATTCTACATCATGACCTCTCTCTCTCTCCACACTAGTTCCGACTCTTCTTTGTTTAAAATTAAAATTTCTTCTGTCCACTGGTAGGGTTCTGTGTTTTCTATTGAACTTGACTCCTCGTGTGTTTGGTCAATACTTTGTCCCCTTTCCATTAATTTTCGCACAGCCACTTTATGGTCTGGATAGTGTCTGACATTACGCTCTATGTCCCTCTGCTGAGTGCATCGAAAGTTGCACAAATTGGAATAGTATGGAACCTTTACCTAATGAGACATAGTGTTTGTAGAAAGGGGCACAATTCGTACCTTTTATCCGACCACTTCTTTCCCAAACCCATTACATCTTAAGCACTGATAGGCACGGCCTCTTTTGTGTGCGTGTACCCTCCCTTATTCTTATAATCCTTGCAGCCATTCGTAGACAAAGGGGACTATTTCTGCAAGATACAAGTTTCACAATACTTTTTGTAAAAAAAAGAAACTGCTATGTTGTCAATTTAATAGGTTGTCTACGCCAATCTTTCGACCTAAATATTGATATCGCTGTTGCTATTGTGTTTCAACCGTGTTTAGTTTAAATTTCTAGTCCTTGCTCAAACTGTTTGAACTTGACATCATACTGCTACTTCACAATCGGCTCTGTCAGTACTTATGAACTATCTTTAATAAATAGTCTTTCTTAGTTCTTGGATCCAGGACCGCCATTATGGACGCCTTCGTTGTCCATCTCAGGAGGGGGGAACAAATTTTTATTCAGTTTGTTATGATGAACAATACGTTTTTCACTCCTATATGGATCCAGCTGGATCGGATAATTAGACATCTTGTTGCCCTCTTGACGACATATATTCCATCATACATGTTCTGCAACTTTGGGGACACATCTATCTTCCTACTTCCTGCTATTAACCACACTAAATATCCTGGCTGGCAAGTCTGCTGGGATACCATGGCATCATACAATTCTTTCTGGTGTCTTTCGGCAGACTGTAAGTGTTTTCTGCTAACCTGATGAGCGTGATGCGTCCTGTCTCTAATCAGATCAACATAGTCACCATAACTTGTGAAAATTCCCCGTCTGGTTCCGCAAATATATAAATGTAAGTTCTGTAGGCAACCTTCTCTTCCTTTCCTAACATTAGCAAATTTGGTGTAAAACCTGTGGATTCTTGTGCTGAAGCTGGTAAAGCAACCGCTGTACATCCTAAGTGCAAATCCAGATTCTATTGCTCTTCGCTCAATTAGACATTGATCATCCTTAAAAGAGTACGGTTGAACCTCACTTCTAGTCATCTTGGATTTTTAACACTTGTTATTGTTTAGTGTATTTCTAACAGCTGGCACAACTTTGTAAAAAATTTCACTTTATTAATTCCGAAATCGATCAGAATGTATGGTCAGAGAGTTTCCAAATCTGCTAATTACCTCGTCGAATATTTTCTGGACACATGTTTCAGTAGTCTGGTCAGCTACTGCCAATATTTCGATTTTTGGTAAAATGGTCTGTTATAACCAACATGTTTGGTTTCCCCAAAGTGTCATAGGTAAAGGCCTCAAAATATGTTGCCAGCCTATCTAAGGGTGCTCCAACTGCCATATTACTCGATGGTGCTCTTGGATTCTTATTGGGTTTCTTATTTGCAGCACCGCTTGCCACCAGACTTTGTAACGGCCGAGCTAGGTCCCGCTCGACGGTCATTTAACTAATCCCCTGAGCTTTCGTAATTTTTCGTTTACCAATGATAGATACCACATTTCTAATTAAGGTGCAGTTTGGAGTTCTGTATCAGTGAGATATCTCCAGTGAAACTTCATCCTGAGGTAACTTGCAACGTCTCAAGGACCTGGGTTTGAATATCAGGATCAGTCTTTCAAAATGGCATCTGCCACCAGACCTTCTAACATACGAGCTAGGTCCTGAGAATACTACACTGGAGTATGGCACAAAGTGACGAGTATGCTTATCAGCTGACTAAGGCGGGGATAATGGCGTGAACTCGAACTCTTGATTTCTTTTCAACCATAAGATAATATGATAATTCATTTATCAAGAAACATTGAATAAAGTCAGTTCATAACTATGAGTCTTGTTGTGTACACTAACCCAAAAAATGTCTTGAGATACAGTATTTAACTTCACAGGGTACACATTAGCACTATATTATTCCATTATATTATTTTTTGATGATTGTAAATTACATAAGAATTACTATATTTTGATTTAATTGCAGAGGAGATTACCACTGAAGAAAAAATATCACTTCATTGTAAAATATGAAATGTAAAATCTGAAAGGAACACGCTTGCTTGACTTCAGGCTTCAACTATAGCATAATACTTTTTTGAAGAGAAATTATATAAATGGAAGTAAATTGGTTGTCAGGTCTGTGAAGAAAACATTCACAATGACTTTGGCAAGTAGTAAATAATATTATAGAAATATAATTATATTATATTTTTACAGATTGCTAGTTTAATCAAGTATTGTTGAATTGAATTCAAAATGTCAATTCGGTGATGAAAACATTCACAATGACTTAGACATGTTTCCCTAAGAGCACTGTTGTACCTAAAATTGAAGAACAGGAATTGTATATTTGTAGAGAAATTTCTATGTATGTCTTTAGCTTCAAAAAACTAATTAAATACAATATTGGTCTGCGAGGACCACACTCACTTTACATTATAACTGAGGTTTAAATAACAAATGATATAACAATATCTAGTTTGCTTATAAAAATAAATTAGAAGTAACTAAGATGCATATAATTTGGAAGAGAAAAAAACTCCAATAAATTCCTTTAATAAACATTGATTTGTGCTATAAATAAATTTTAACAGTAAAAGTTACTGCCCAAAACTGCTTAAAGTTCTTGACATTACAGTAAACTAAACAAAACAAGATAAGAATAAATAAAACTGACTAATGTAGCTATCTTGATTGATACTAGCTGACTGAACCACTACAAACAGCCCACAAACTCTTGTATACTCCTGACCAAACCCCAAACGCCCACAAAAGCCAGTTCTAACTAAATCCACAGCCCCAAGTTCAAAACCACACAATTTTTGTTGGTGTATGACCTAGTATTGCATGTACATATTTAGTAGTCAAAGTAAAGGTTGACGTATATATATCTCCAACCCACTTCGATGCTATAAGTGTCAAAGATATGGACACCATGGAGCCCGCAGTTCAAGAAACCAAACATGTGGCCGATGCGAAGCTGAGTGTAGAGCAGATCCGCATTGTGTCAACTGTGAAAAAGAACACCACGCCAATTCCAAGGATTGTGATGCCTGGAAACAAGAGAAGAAAATTCAGAGGATTAAATATACATCTAACATTACTTATATAGAGGCCAGAAAGCTAGTACAGGCAAATCTATATCTCTTCCTGGCCCATCCTTTTCCACTATAGTGAAGAACAATCCTAAGGAATCGAAGGACGCTCAAACGCAGACAGATGCACCCGAGTCAACATTAAGAACAAATACCCCCATTATCGAGCACAGAAATCCACATCTACCCAAACGACGTTTAATAACACCCAGCAACCTAAATCCCCAAAGAAAAACAGATCCCAACAACAAAATAAAAAGTGGTCAGAAGACCCCATCAAACTCGACAACAGACTTGGGGACATTGAGAGCATGGATGCAGAAGATATTGCTACGTGTTCTCAAAGTAGCTCCAGACCTAACAAAAAAAAATAACACCCGTACTTCCTCCAGATAAATAACCCTGCGGATTTTGTCCGCGAAAATTCTAACCTAGATTCAAAACTTCCATTCTAAACTTATAATGAAGAACACAATTATACAATGGAATTGTCGAGGACTTAAAGCTAAATACAATGATATTCTCTGGCTTTTAAATGAATATGATCCTGCTATATCATGCCTTCAGGAAACCTTTTTAAAAAAATACGGATAACATCACACTTAAAAACTACTTGTTTAACACCTAACTAAAGAATGTAGACAGGGCCTCGGGAGGGGTTTCTATTCTGTGAACAATAGAATCCATATAGAATCATCCTTTTGAATACAAATTTGCACGCAATTGCTGAAAGTGTCACTCTACATGGAGTGATTGCATTTTTTTCTATCTACATACCACCAAACACAATTTATCACCAAATGAATTAGGCACACTTGTTCAACAACTTCCCGCACTATTTGTTTTACTTGGTGATTGTAATGCCCATAACATTTTATGGGGATCTAATTACATAAGTGACAGGGGCAAAAAGGTTGAAGATTTTGTTACTAGACACGACTTGTGTCTATTTAATAACAAGTATCCGACGTACTTGCACCCAGGAACGGGACGGGTACTTATACATGTATCGACGTAACAATTTGTTCTCCTTCACTACATTTCTATTATAATTGGAAGGTCGTTGATGGCCTTTATAGCAGTGATTACTTTCCAATCTCAAGAACAACGTTACAATTGACAACATGATTCTACAGTGGAATTTAAAGATGGCTGACTGGGCCAAATTTGAAACACTGTCTAGACCAAATTAACATTAATACCGTACTTAGCGATGATGATCCTATTCGACAATTTACATCTGTCTTAATTAAGATTGCAGAAAAATCCATTTTTAAGTCCTCGCCAAATTGTCAAAGAACCCCAAAACCATGGTTTACTAAAGAATGTAAAAAAGCCATAACACAACGCCGACAAGCACTGAAAAAAATTAATAATCGTCCAACTACCGAAAATTTAACTGTATCGTATTGCTTGGGATATAACTCCCCGCACCATTAAAGAAAGTAAACGAACATCGATGAAAACGTATGTTTCAACTTTAAACTCTCAGTCCTCAATAACAAAAGCTAGAGACACGATCCGCAAAAAATAAATGGAAAGGCAAAATGCAATTGCTTCCAACATCTTAAGATAAATAACAACAATTTTAAAACCAAGTATGACATAGCTAATGTACTTGCTAATTGTTTCTCCAAAAAGTCCTCATTATCTAATTACTCCGAAACTTTCCAAAGACTAAAAACTAAAAAAAAGGGTGAAATGCACATCAAATAACTACGAGTTATAACTAAACGTTTTCATTTTCGGAACATATGGAAACTTTGAATAAGACCAAAGATACATCCGCTGGACCTGACGATATACATTACCAGTTTTTGAAACTTTCCAAAACCATTCTTAACAGTTTTTCTGGAAATCTTCAATGATTTATGGATTATTGCTAATGTACCAACAATTTGGAAAAAAGCAACAGTAATATCAATTCCCAAACCAGGCAAAGGTAGCGCTGATCCTACCAACTATAGACCTATTTCATTAACTAGCTACGTATGCAAAACAATGGAACAAATGATCTATTGGCTTGTATGCTATTTGGAAAGCAACAATTTAATATCTCCTTTCCAAATTGGCTTTCATTATGGTCGTAGTACCAATCATCCTCTGGTAAGACTCGAAACATTTATTCGCAATGTACACTTAGTAGCGGTTTTCTTTTTCTTTGCAATACATTGCAAGCAAGCGTATTTTAAACAGCATCATCTTTTCTGATGCACTATCAGTACTTCATTCACTACATACTAGAAAACTGGAGAATCCATTATTAGCTAAAATACTCCTTAAACTTACCGAGCTTAGTACCTCACAATATAGTACTGTTGGTTACCCAGCCATGTTGGAGATAAAGGTAATGATAAAGCAGACCGCGCTACTACAATGGCCCTATCATTAGAACCATCTGATGTAAAACACCATATACTGATTTCAAACTTAGTATCAAAGAATGTTTACGTCAGAAATGGTAGGCATCATGTTGTGAATAACGAACTTCATGCCATGTCATTGCAAGAACTCTTATTGGTCACACTTATTTAACCCACTCGTACATACTGAAAGGAGAAGACCCACCAGAGTGCATCTTGCAATGAGCCATTCTTTGTTAAGCACTTTATGTTCGAGTGCTTCGACCTCCAACCTATGCGTAATCATTACAATGTGCAAGACATGAGGGAGCTTTTTGATACAGTTAGAATATCTAATATTATAGACTTACTTAAAGAAGTAAACATTTATCACAAGTTATAGCTTTTATGTTATCACCTTGAACATTTTTATGTACTATATTTATACGGTCGCTAGATTTTAATTATTATTCATCTGCTTATGTTGTCATAAATTATTTGCACTCCCCGTTGATCGGGAAACTATTTAGAACCGTTACCATTTTTATCGTTTTACCTTTAACTATTTGGCTTTGTATCGCTGGTCACGATGATGCGTTGTGTTGGTGCGCCGTAAAAATTCAACCAGTCAACCAGCATTTCTCCTTGTCAGGCTTTGAAAAACTGTCCAAATTCAATGAACCAAACACCAGCTTTCCGGTACCTCGAATCACTTCTACATGAACCATAGCAACTATGCTTAGTGGTCACCATATTAAATAATTACTTTTCCAGATGAATATAGCTCGTTTATAAATTTCAAAACGCTGCTAGCATTCGTGTTACTACGCGTTGCTTGAGGCTTTGTCCGAAAACAATATGGCTGCAGTCATAGCAGTGACATCATGGTTTATTTTAACACAAGAATGAATTAAGTACAAGCGCCATACAATAAAATGATCTCTTTTTTTAGTTCAGTGCAGACCAGAGTCTAAGAATCGGGCACGTTTTTCTGAGTTGTATAATACAGGAATTAGTGTTATCCAATTACCCAGTTCATCCATGCATAACTCTTCTACTGAGAGATCTGGCTTGGCATAACTCGTGGACTTCAAGAAAACATTAGTACCAATGCAGCATGATGAATGATCAAATGCTTCAATCATGTATCCTCCTCCTATCATAATCTATATCTTTTTTCCTATCACCATGAGCATCTATATATATATATATATATATATATATATATATATATATATATATAGAGAGAGAGAGAGAGAGAGAGAGAGAGAGAGAGAGAGAGATTCCCAAACTTGTAATTACCTTTCATCTCTTTTCATTATCAAACACCACGTACACTCCCCATTGATCAGGGTGATTTATTTATCTGTCACCGTTACTATTTTCCTGTTTCACTTGCAACTGTATGGTTTCGTATCGCTGGTCGATACAAAACTTTTTAACACTTTCTTTTAAATGATCAAAGATATAATATTTGTATGGCGCTAAATATCAGAACAGTGCTGACGTGCCGTAAAAAAATCAATCAACCAACCAACACCCTCCTCCTGAGTAAAGAACAGTCTCCTTTCCTTCCAATGAATTTTTACAAGATTCATTAGGCGATGGTCGTCCGTTTCTCAACAGGAAAGTCATATTGGTATTTACCAAGTCTGTTCTATGTATTCTACCTAGTCAAGCCTTTCCGACTATTACCCACCAAGTTTGAGCTTCTGTGCGTAAGGTGATTGTCTAGGACTGATTCGTTGATCTCGGAAACGACTAGCTTCTGTTAAAAATATCTGCCTAGTGGAAAAAGTATATTGTCATTGTCATGTGGCAGATGTGTAATATTGCTCAGTTGCTGGTGATTTATTGCTGCATCTGGTGTGGAGATTTTGTCTCTTATGTTAGGAAGACCACTTCGGTAACCAAAGTGGTTAGTGCATACGCCTATGTTGTATAACCTCGGCCAAGCCATACCAATGACAAGAATTGTAGAAGGAGCTGCCTCGCTTAACGATCAGTAATAAGGGGTCAATGTTAGGACTGTTCGGCCTGGTTTCCAGGATAATTTGACAGGGTAAGACAATATGCTACATGTCTGCAGCATGATGCCCCAGTGCTAAACATAACTATAAACTGCTACACTGCAGACATCGTTTCGATATGACTGGAAAATTGATATAGCTGCATTAAATATCAAACTCAAATGCATACAAAAAAACGCACATTATATTAGGTGTTATTGCACTCTATGAAAGTGGGTAACTTATTTCGATAGTACCATCTGAGATTATATTAAGAGATTGTTTGTTCTATGGCCTGAAGACAGCACTGTACCAGAACGCGAAGATAACGTGTACTCAGTCTCATCTTGCATGTTCATACATTCAAGTAATTCATGTCTGGCTAATGACTTGTTTCTTTGCTTATGTAGTATGGCATATGTCAGTATGCTCCGTTCTTGATGCTCTTTTATAACATCATTCACTACGACTGATTTGTCACATGACCTTCTGGAATATGAATGACCATTTGCATGGATCTGAGTTCACATTTTATGTTTTCACCTCCCCACTATGGGCATTCGCGTGGTTTAGGCTTGTTAGTAGTGGTACAAGAAGTGTGAAGTGCAGCTGGGTGAATGTTACACCGTTCGCGTTGTACATTTTCCTTGCAGTCACAATTTTGTGTATCGTCAAACAAACATTATTAGCAGAGTCTATTTTTCTATTGGTAACTTTTGTACACTTCGATAGGTTTGGCTAGGTATCCTCTAGGATAGTACATGTCCTTTTCATTAGTAGAAGTCAAAGCTTGTGAGGATATATCCATTCCTTGAAGCATGTTGATACTACCAGCTGTTTTACGTTTTGATTACTGTTTCTGTCCTTTGATGTGTCGTTATGGCTAGTTATTTCAGTTTTGAAGCTTGGATCATTCCTTATTCTTGCCATTTCCCTAAAACGACTCAACAAAATACGATCACAGAAGGAATCAAGCAGCTCTCAGAATCATCATTTGTTCAAGTCCATCTGGATTATGCTTACTGTCATCAGAACACAAGAAGAAGAATTAAAGTACGTTCACGTCTTCTTCCATGAAGAGAGGATGTGAATCAGCTTCTACATCTTTTTGTTATCTTTAGGTGACAGATTTGGGAATTAAATAGTTTAACCTAAAGTATTGCATTTATACAATTTCCAACTTCAAACATGATTAAACTGTCCCTCTGGGTACCTGAAGCAGAATACCCGAACTATGTCCATATCATGTTGTATTTGAATGTTGGGTGATTGATGTCAGTAAGAGGCGACACATCCTAAAGTGATGGCTACTCATTATCTGATCAGTAATCTATTAGACCCTCAGGGCGAACACTTAACGACACAAGACGCATATAGTTTTGTCTTTTATCAACACACCAACAATATGGCAGCAGTAGCTTTCTTAATCGGCTTGACAAAATCTGATCCAGTAATACTCTTAGTATTTGGTCTGTCGAAGAAAAAATACTGCAGAGCTAACAGCTGTTCTTTTTGGCTAACTTTAGCTAAAGGAATATGGCAAAACGTTTCAATAATCAAACCAATTAAAATTGTTGGTATATATTATACTGGCTTGTCATGGCTGAATAAATGTTTTAGGTGGAGAGTTTCCAGTTTCTGACATTATACACATAAGATTAATAACTCCACTGGATTAACAATACTTTGAACCGTAATGATGTAGATTCAGATAAACTTGAAGTATGTACAAGTGTGTGACCTAGGAAGGCCAGTTTGCAGAAAACGCACAAATAATTTGATAACTTACAACAATGAAATTATTAAATTATTTTATTAGCTTATCCTGGGTTCGTTCACCTTTGGTGTGACAAAATTCAAGGATTTGATCCAATTTTTTCAAGTACCCTGATGCCCGGTGCACTTTCAATTTATTTATCAGCGGCCATTTAAAGGATCAATGAGAATGGTGTAATTTCCTGACAAAGGTCTTTGGTGTAATTTCCTGACAAAGGTCTTCATCATATTTGTGCAATAGGCCTGAAACTTTATAATAGAGAAATAAAAATCAAATCATACGAGAATAACAAAAGTTTATTTCTTAGAAAAACAAATAAATTCGGATTTTTATATGAAGAACACTAAAACGAAAAACCGCTATATATTACATAGCAAATAAGGTACACTGGGTTCGACAGTTCTTTAAATTTTTTACTCAAACTACACTACAAGTACTGGAGATCAGTATGACAGTCACAAATCATCACATGAAGAACAAATTACAATGGAAGAATAAAACGTTGACGAAGTGGAATTGTCATAATCTTTTCTTCAAATTTACACTCAAATATATCATTTCCATGCATGACCACACTACTTCTACTGACTTATAAAGTACTAAATTCTTTAGCATGTGTAGCATATAAACTTTTTCCAGTAGCTTCTGCCTTTTCATATAATTTGTCTGATGTTTTTTTTTTTTGTTTTTTTTTTTTGAGATGCTGGATGCTGTCTTCAATCATTTTCTTCTTTTTCTTCAACTTCTCCAATGCTTCAAGGGTCTGTTTTCTTGCTGTGTGATTTGGCCTTCAAACGTTCATCCTCAAGGTTCTGTATGTGCCTTTGCCTAACCAACTTGCAGGACATCAAACGTTCCTTTGAAAGTTGTACATTTGCCAGGCTCCTACTCTGCTGACATGCTCACACTTAATTCTCTGGGCGATCATGTTTTTCCCTTCATGTTTTCCACCTCTATCTCCTTGTCAATGCTAAACTCTCTTTCTGTTGTACCCTGACCATGCAAGATATGCAGAAATGGTCTGAGGTGACTATCCATCAGCACTTCCTTCAACTGAACTCGTGAAAAGTTCATCCACCAGGTCTTCTGATGACCTGTGGTAACTGATAACCGAAATGCCAACAACCTTTCTTCATTTGGGATGAAGATGAGAAGCATTTGAAACTGCTGAATAACAGTATCACAAAAGTCCTCATTCAGCCTTTGGCAGCCAACCAGGTATGAAAGAAGCCTACAGAACTTATCTCTGCACTTTGTCTTCTCTACTGTGCACTCCTTCAGTTTTTCTGTGGCATACCTGATGTCAACCTGATTGTATTCCATTCGGAAATTGGTGTCTGTGATGTTAATTGTAACCATTTTATCATCTGAGAATTCAAAGACACTTGTTACACGATCGGAAAAAATCTGAGACAAACCCTATCCTATTCTTGAATTCTTATCATGATCTACTCAATGAATTTACACATTATGCTATATTTTATACTGATGGATCAAAGGTTGCTGATAAGGCTGCTGCAGCCTTCGTCAGTGGCAAACACATAACCAAAGAGCGTTTGCCAAATGATGCATCCATATTTTCAGCGGAAATCAGAGCAATAGACCTTGCTCTGACATTTATCGAAACTAAACATATTCTAAATAGTATTATCTTCTGTGACTCATTATCAGTGCTTCAGGCGCTACACAATATCAAACTAGATAATCCACTATTGGTGAATGTTTTGATCAAAAACTCTGAAATTAGTGCCTCATGCAATATAGTATACTGTTGGCTACCTAGCCATATTGGTATTAGAGGTAACGAAGAAGCAGACCGGGCTGCTAAGATGGCCCTATCTTTAGAACCATCGGATTTTAAATTACCATATTCTGATTTTAAACCTTGTATCAAAAAGTATCTACGTCAAAAGTGGCAGGTATCATGGGATGATGCAATCAATAACAAACTTCATGCCATCAAACCAATCTTGGGAGAATGGACTCCTTCCTACAGAACTATTCGTAGGGAGGAGGTTGTCATTGCAAGGATCAGAATCGGTCATACATACATTACCCACTCACACATACTAAAAGGTGAAGATCCACCAGAGTGCCTTCCTTGCAATGTACCATTTACTGTTGAACACTTTATGACCACGTGTTCCGACCTGCAACCTACGCGTGATAAATACTATCATGTACACGACATGCAGGAACTTTTTGATACTATTCAAATCACTAGTATTTTAGATTTCCTAAAGGAAGCAAATCTTTATTTTAAACTGTAACTTTTTATGACCTTACCCAAACTAATTTTTAACTAATACAAATACCAACTATTATTTACATCTTTTCATCAAGATACATCATTTACATCTCCCGTTGATCGGGAACCAATATCTTTAACTGTTACCAACATTTACCATTTTATATTTATCTACTATGGATTTTTTACTATATCGCTGGTCAATATTGAACCTTTTTACAAATATGACCTACTGTATGGCGCTAAATAGCCTAAAAGTGCTGGTGCGCCGTTAAAATTCAATCAATCAATCAATCAATCAAAGACACTTGTCTTTATGAAGTGGCACATCAGTCCTCTCACACTATGGTACATTGCCTGTGCGACATATGGTAGCATAGGTCGATCAGTCTGGAACTGGGTGATAAAGGGCTACAGCTGCATGGCAATGCATTGGAAGAAATAGAGCTTGGACAGAATGCATGGGTCCTGTTTCATGCACTCCACTATGGTGTTGTGTGACTTGATTGCTAGGTCTTATCTCTTTCTTTGCCTCAACTGCCTCCATACACTTGATCTTGTTTGGGAAGATCTTTATTGCCCTCTCACAAACTGGAACATTCTCTAGCCAATAATAGGTTTCAAACTTCAGAGGCCTCTGTTCTTCAGAAGATTTGACATAGTTTTCCAGCCTAGCTGGGACATCTTTAAAGAGATGGTAGGCTGAGAAGAGTTAACTGGATACCTTCCAGCTAGTCTTTTAAAACTGTTAAGGACTAAATGGAGGTCACATGAACAGACATTAATGAGCCTGGTTCGATAATCCCGCCGTCGTTGGGCACCATGATTGTGTAACGTCCAATTCATACTTTGGCCAATATGAACCATAATGTGAAGTGCTAAGTCTGCATCAGAAACAATATCCATCATGGCCTGCGTGATGTTAGTGGGCCTTGGCATGTCCTATAAATTGGCTTGTGACATACCTGTTCTGTGTTGTTTGTTTCTATGTGCCAGAACCTCAGATGAAGATCTAGTTGCTTTTGCTGCAACTTGTGGTTTAAGCTTTCATCAACTAGCAGTACCAATGGTCCTTTCATTGTTGACTTGAGCATCATTTTAAAATGTTCTGCAACACCAAACACATGGATGTATGCAGCCTTCTCACGGCAAACATACATTTATGCAATAAGACTCGGTAAACATTTTCTGGAAGAGGTCTGGTGCATCATGTAGCTAGTTACAATCTTATTTGTACAAAAAATCTCTGCTTTTTAAAATATCATCTACAGCAACATACAACCTGGTTTATCTGAATTCAGTTCTTCTTGTGTCATCAGGTGCATATAAAGAAGTTGCTATTCTACTAAGTATGGGTTCCTTCCTAGTTTCTTTGTGTGTTTCTGGATGAGTTGCACATTCTTGACAATTATTATAGCTACAATTCTAGGTCAGTGTATTAGATTGTTTCCACTGTGATGGGCCAATTGACCCCAGAGCACTAATAGTGATGGGTCATTAAAATCAATTATGCGCCACTTATTCATAATAATTGACAACAGCAGCAGTTGCTAATTTAGAATTGGTGGGAAATCTTCCCGTTTCTTGTATAAATGGCCTGGCCTATTGTCAATCTAAGACACTGCTATGTGACTGATAATATCCAAAAAATATAAAAAATGAATAAATACCTAACTACTTACAAAAATCAACATGTTGAAAATTTTGAGATACAGAGTTCCTAGCCCTGTTATTTGTTAAAGGCAAATTTGTAGAATGTTTCATTATGGATGTATAATCCACCTTTATTTCACTTTAAAGCATATGGGAAATCAATTACCAGGTCATATATTCCGGTTTTTGACACCAACTGAGGTTGAACACACACTTCCCAGGCATTTTTCTCCAAGTTATTTGGTAAGCTCTCACAGAAAAATACCCTGATAAATCAGAAGCTTAGACGTACAATAAGAACAAATTGTGCCCATTTTTGTGTAGATTTAACTTTGTTTCAAGAGTTTCACAATGATCTGAAGTATCACCATGATTGAAAATATGATGTACCACTGCTACAGAAAATTGTTGTTTTAATGTTTAATGCCATTTTTTAGCACAAGATAGGCTATACAGGGCATCCAGTTGGCTGGTTGGTTGGTTGGTTGAATTTTTATGGAGCAGCAGCACAAAGAGGCCATTTCGCGCCATACAAACGGTTATATCCTTCATTATGTACAAATGGTAAAAAGATTCTGTATCGGCCAGCGATATTAAACCAACTAGCTAAAGGTAAAACGATAAAAATGGTAACGGTGATAAAAAAATAAGTTTCCCGATCAACGGGGATTGCAAATAATGTATGATAATGAAAACGTATGAAATCTAGCCACCGTACATATATAGAACATAAAAATGTTTAAGATGATAACATAAAAGTTATAACTTATGATATATGTTTACTTCCTTAAGAAAGTCTATAACATAAGAAATACTAACTGTATCAAAGAGCTCCCTCATGTCTTGCACATTGTAATATTGATTATGTGTAGATTGGAGGTCTAAACACTCCAGCATAAAGTGCTTAAAAGTGAATGGTTCATTGGAAGATATGCATTCTTGTGGGTCATCTCCTTTTAGTATGTAGGAGTGGGTTAAATAAGTATGGCCTATTCGAATTCTAGCAATGTTTACCTCCTCCCTACGGTCAGCTCTGTAGGAAGGAGTCCATTCTCCTAGGGTTGGCTTGATGGCATAAAGTTTGTTATTCATAGCATCATTCCATGATGTCCGCCATTTCTGACATAAACAGTCTTTGATACAAGGTATAAAATCCATATACGGTCTATTAAAATCAGATGCTTCTAGTGATAGGGCCATTTTAGCAGCACTGTCTGCTTTATCGTTACCTTTAATTCCAACATGGCTGGGTAACCAACAGTATACTATATTATGCGAGGTACTCAACTCAGTATGTTTAACGAGAATATTAGCCAATAGTGGATTCTCCAGTTTTCTATTATGTAGTGACTGAATTACTGATAGTGAGTCGGAGAAGATTATGCTGTTTAAATTACGCTTGCTTGCAAAATATTGTAAAGCAAGGTCTATTGCTCTGATTTCTGCTGAAAAAAAATTGACGTACCATTTGGCAAGCGAACTTTGTGTGTTTTCCACTTACGAAGGATGCAGCAGCCTTTTCCTCATCTTTTGATCCATTGTTATATATTTTTGTATAATTTTCAAATTGGACGAGGAGTTCATGGTAAGAGTTGTGGAAAATGGAAGGGTTTGTCTCTGATGTTTTTCCATTATGTAACATGAAAAGTACCCTTGGTTGCTGAAGTAGCCATGGGGGTGTTTCGGAGACGGTTGCTTCGAGAATTTTTGAAAGATCAATTTGGGTACTCTCGAGAAATTGTGATATTCTAATGCCAAAGGTAGGTATGACATTTGGTTTATTGTCATATGTTTTTTGAAAGATGGCAGCATATTGTGTGGAAAGCATTTCTCTGCGTTGTGATAAGGGTGGTTCATCCGCTTCAAAGAGTAGGCTTTCACACGGGGATGTCTTAAATGCTCCCATGGTAAGTCTTATTACCTGATGATGGATTGGGTCAAGCATCTTCAAATATGACTTCCTTGTTGAACCATAGACAAAGCAACCATAGTCTAATTTCGAGCGGATAAACATTCTGTATAAACTGAGTATGACTCTCCTATCAGCACCCCAGTCAGTGTGTGCTATTACTTTAAGTAAATCAAGAGATTTCAAACACTTAGCTTTCAAATGTTTCAGGTGTGCAATAGAAGTCAGTTTTCTATCGAAGATAATGCCTAAAAATTTTGTTTCCTCAACAACTAAAATAGGTGTTCCTTCCAGCGTGAGTTTCAGGTCCATCGTGATGTCTTCGTAACTGATAGAAGTGCATACAGACAGTTTTTGATTTGGAGAATTTGAAGCCATTAGTATTGGCCCAATTTTGAATTTTGTTTATATTTTGTTGTAATTGTCTTTCGATTCTATGTATGTGTTTGATCGCTAACATATTAAAAAATCATCAACATATAGGGAGCAATCCACACCTGGCGTCAGACAATTGGTGATGCTATTAATTTTTATGTTGAAAAGCGTCACCGATAAAATACTGCCCTGGGGTACACCCGTCTCTTGGACGTGTATATCAGAGAGGGTGGAGCCCACTCGTACTTTGAATTCTCTATCTGAACGAGGGCAGTCGGCCTTTTAGACCCAGATCATGCAGGTCATTTAGTATTCTGTACTTACATATTGTGTCATAGGCCTTTTCCAAATCAAAGAAAACCGCTACTAAATGTTCCCTCTTTATGAAAGCATCGCGAATAAACGTTTCGAGTGTAACCAGATGATCGTTGGTACTACGACCATAACGAAAGCCACTTTGGAAAGGACATATTAAATTGTTGCTCTCCAAATACCATACAAGCTGAGAATTGATAATTTGTTCCATTGTTTTGCATACGCAGCTAGTTAATGATATAGGTCTATAGTTAGTAGGATCTGCGTTATCTTTGCCTAGTTTGGGAATTGGTATTATTATTGCTTCTTTCCAAATTTTTGGTACATTACCAGTAGTCCATAAATCATTAAAGATTTCCAGAAGAACTGTCAAGGATGATTCTGGAAGGTGTTTTAAAAACTGGTAATGTATATTGTCAGTCCCAACGGATGTATCATTGGCCTTATTCAAAGATTCCATAAGACATCCAGTAAAAATGTTGGAGGAAAAACCCTGGAAGGAACCAACAACCCACGAGAAGCCACTGGCAAGTTTTCTCACATACACACATTGGCTGAGCCAGAGACTCGAACCCACACAGAGGTAAAATCGCAGTGATACACACCGAAGAGCACTTAGACCACTTGTGGCCCCTATGTCATAGAAATGATTTGCACACTTCTTAATGCCCTCTAAAAGCAAGGTCTACACACAATTATAAACATCTGATTCACATGTAAACCACACAATAGCAAAGTTTTATTTTGAATACATGGAAATGCTATCAAATAAAACTTTCATAATTGTTTGTCGATTAATTAATTTAATTTAATTTTATATTTTTCAAGAACCGAGGCTTATTTTCAAGTACTTTTCAAGGTAAAAACTATTTTCACATCTGAATCGAAATTCATCTACTTCTCAAAGTACCATGCGAACTCTTCATAAATAAGTTTGTAAACTTCTATGAGTTTTCCTTTAGCAGGACTGATGGCAAGTTACAATTTCTGTGCGCAATTTGGACTAAATATTGTTTATTTTTTGTTAGTTTTTTTTTTAAAAATGTATTTCATTGATCTAAACAACTAATAGCTTCATTATTCTCAGTGTATGAGCTTAATATCAGGAATATTATTTAGGTAAACAAGGCATAAATATATTTATTTGGGTTAGGTTTTTGTGGATTCCTAATTGAATTTTACAGATTATTGTGTTTGAAGTAAATAAGGTTCATTAGAAGCTTATTTTCCATTAGGTAATGGAGCATTTTCTTCAGAAAATGCTAACTCTGACCTGAGGTCAAGTAGAGAACTATATATACTGTAATTGTGAGGATTTTACCAGTCATACTTTAACATCCAGCACTTTTAGGTTGTATTATATATTGTGACCTGTCCAGTCTGAATTTTATTTTCTTCCATTGACTGACTTTAAGAAATACAAAATTGCTCTGAAAAAAATTCTTGGCTAAAGACATTCACTGGAATTATACTTAATTCAAATCTTGAATTATATAATTGTCACTCAAACAAATGACCATTGACCTGTAGGCTATAAAAGACTTTTCATGAACTTCAGTTTGGGATCTTTTCAGGACTTTTACAGAATTTTTTCAGGACCTGAAATTACAAGGACTTGTGTCTGCAATTCTTGAATTATTTTGAGATTTAATTTTCAATAATATATGTTCTTTTTTTTCTTCTCATTTTCGCTTTGTATTCTACGGAAATAAATTTGTTAAATTTTACAAATCTTTCACTCTTTTCTGTTACTTATTTTAAGAGCATACTCATAACACTATCACATAGAAGGTTTAGTTTTCCTATATTATGTGCAGTTTCATATTTTTGATAATTATAACATGTTAAAATATCACTTTATGTGATTCTGATTGGCCCAAAAAAGCCTATGAAATTATTGTGCTGTATTTTCTTTACTGATTGGCTAGGATCATGGGAAAACGTGCTTAACCCCACCTTCTAGAATGTTTTGATTTGAATGAACATTTTTTGGTGGCCATTTTTTACTCGAATTGCAAATGGAAATTGAGGATATATTATATCGGCTCTCTCAACATGGATATGTTACCCCAACAGAGGTTCATTATGTCATGTTTAACAATATCATCATAAGAAAAATGGCATAAAACTACAAGACAAGAACGACAAGGAGTAAAACTAAGGTGTAGTGTGTGGTATGGGGTGCATATATCAGTAATATAATCCACTGTATATACAGGTGAGGTTTAAATGTTAAAAAGTGAACAAACTTACCTCTGTTCACAGAATAATCTGGATTTGAATGGGTCTCTTAAGTGACATCTATATCCATCCACAGCATCTCTTAGAAGCATATATGGGAAGTAAATCTGGCACGAAAATAAATTTGTTGACATCTTCTGTACAGTCTTTTTTTTTTCAAATCAACCACTGCAAATATCAGGTCACAAATTCATTGTAGTAAATATGGAAACTTTTGCATCGGGTAATCCTATTCCACATCAAAATCGCAACAATGTAACGTTTAGTTCTTAAAAAAAAAATTTAGGGTACATGTGTACTCTACTGTCTGCCTTTTGTACTATGTACAGCATCAATGTGGCAGCATCACATCGCATTCGTCATTCTGTTTTGAAAAATGATTTTGTGCTTATAAAATGTTCTGTTTATTCGGATGGAAGCTTTTTCTTTGATTTATAGTTTGTAAAACAGTACAATCTACTTTTACCAGTTCAGCTTTGTTTGGTACTATTTTTTATGCACAACAAATGAAAGGTACACCATCTGTCAGAATGAACAATATTATTTGTTCTTCTATCTATCTAAATTCCACCGAAATAAAAACTGTGATAAAAAAAATCTCAAATGTGTAACAATTTAATATTAAATTTATGAAACTCGTTGAATAATGTCAAGCTTTTGGGAGCCAAGGCTTGCAAAAGCTGGACATAATTAAACTTGTTTCATACATTCAATATGAAATCATTACCCATTTGAGATTCTTTTTATCACATAGTCTATATATACAAAAGTTGTTGAATTTGATTAGGGCAATCTTGCAGGCAACTGCAGTAATTTATTGGGCAACCAGAAAAATCTGCAAGGCAACTGGATTTTGTAGCTGCTTGACCTAGGACAACAATGAATTTTCAAAACCTTTCTACCATATGTGATCATAGCTGAACAATGGCTTTGCATAAATGAAACAATATTCAAAGACTTTTTTATAACAGGTTTGTCAAGATTATGCAAAAATTATTCTAGAAAGGCTGTAAACAATGCAAAGAAAATTTAAATTGGGGAAAAAAGATCGAGTAAAAAAGAAATATAATCATATTTTAATGTAATTATATGTCTACAGTAGGGATAAAACTATATAATCCAGTGCTAACTAAAATTAAGTGTATCATGCATGTGCAAGAAAATTTATTCAAAACAGTGATGAATGATTTTTAGGAAAGGTCCTTTATATTCATCAAGGAAAATTTATAATGCATTGCTTTTTGTTTAACATTCCACTCGATGAGTAGAGATATCAATTTGCGAACAAATTTAACTGGCCTACTGATCACAGCAAAACAAGTCGGGAACTAACTGGTTATGGCCTTTGGCCAGTCATAAACGAGTCAGGAACTAACTGGTTATGGCCTTTGGCCAGTCATGGCGAGACAATATGGCAGAGTTGCAATGATAACAAAATATCATGCCTTTAAAATTTTGTCTATGAACCTATTAAATTAATAATAGTGGACGAGTGATGTAAAGCGCTGACCATTACGGATCACTGCCATCTCACCTCTGTCTGCATGAGTTTGAGTCCAGACTCTGCTAACATGGGTAAGTGAGAAAGCCTGCCAGTAGCTTCTCATGGGTCCGTGTTTCTTCCCAGAGTTTTCCAGGGTTCTTCCTCCACCATTAATACTGGCCGCCATGTATAGCCTTTTTTGTGCTGAAAAATGGCGTTGAACCCTACAACAACAACAATAAATAATAAATAAGAAATTCAGTTCAGTGAATATGTATAAAGGACCTTAGCATAAATCAAACTTTTTCAGGAAGTTGACCTCTTGTCAAGAAAATATCAGAAAGGGGCATATTGTTACCAGTGTTTGACTTTCACAAGGAACCTTTTAAAATTTTGTACATAAAAAAAAATCCTTGAGAAAGACAATTATAAGGTAAATAGATTAGTGATGAAGTACATATTTAATATTTGATGATAACATAGAATCAACAAATTAATAAAAAGTATGCATTAATGAAAACATCATGGATTCAAAATATAGTGTAAGCTAAAAATAGAGCCCAAATTTCAAGTTATTATGAAAGAATAATGTATGCAACATTTACAATTTATGACAGAATACTGTCATAGTATAACCATGATCTTAACTTATATTCATCTCTATACATAAAAGTTATTTATCTGTTCATACATAATCAATGTTCAGGTAAAAGTCATTCATACATGGTCAGTATTAATACTAGTGTTTTCCTATGATTTTAGCATATATATATATGCAGAATGAAAAATCCTTTTTTGTTTAACATTCCACTCGATGAGTTGAGATATCAAGTTTTCTTTAATCAAATATAAATCAGGAGAGAAAATCAAGCAAGAATATGCAATTATGACGAAAAAAGACCAAGCTTAATTAATCTTTAACCTTCTTCATTAATTTGCTGAGTCATCTGACAGTATAAATAAACACTTTTCAGATCATTGAGCAGTTTAAGGTTTCCTTATGAAAATAAACAAGCCTAAATGGTACATTGGGTTGTAACTTTACATTACCTCATATAGTGTTATTAAAAGAACTTCAAACCTTTCCTCTACTTTTCAGAAAAAACAATATAAAAAAATAAAACTTTTATGCAAATTATTTTAGCAAAACTAAAAATGGTAGAATACAGCAAAGGAGATCTGACATATGTACATAACACAAAATAACTGGCGAAAAGATTAAAAGTGTATGAAATACAATGTATGAAAATAAACGATTTTATAAATTTATACATACAAATAGCTCTAGTGCAGACAATAGTTGCAGCTTTTCTATAATTCTTGCCTGTTTGACACAAAATTCCTAAATTATTTTAGTATCACAACAATGTAAATTGATGGAATATAAAATTCACCCCACCCATCCCAAGTCCTCCAAGTGCAAAAATTATCCTGACAGTTGGATGTAACAGCAGCAAATGGACTTGGGTAACAGTATGTGTCTATTTTTGTAGAAGGAACCCAAGAATATACAATGGTTGTCAGAGTTTCTGTGTTGAATAAAATGTAGACCTTGTCAACACCTGCATAAAAATAGAAACATTCTGACTTGACTATTCAAAATTTTACCACTGGTTCATTAGTAGCATTGATACCATCAGAAAACATTTAACACATTTGCTTGTTCATTTTGAGGGACTGACTTACTCATTGTTAATCTATCCAAGTCCTTCCAATTTAATGATGGATTAATATATCCATAGGAACATATGACCCGAAGGTCAGAATTTTGTGTCAATGTTGTTCTAGCAAGTTATATTTGGACCAGATTATGTACATTCTATGTGGAGTAGTCAGTCACAGATACAATTTAGAATTTTGTATTGTTTTATATAAAGATTCCATAATCAGAATAACCTATCATATATTTTTTTTAAAAACCATTTCCTGGATAGTGCATGTATTTAAATAAAATATATCCAGGTCACAAGGCATTGATGTGTGCCAGACTAACAGTTCTCATCTTAAGAGTGAAATTTTCATCATCAATACCTATGTATAAAGAGGGATTATTTTTTTACTATGTATCTGGCCACAAAGCATCAGTTGTAAAGAAACTTATGCCAAATCAGTACCGAGAAAACAAAAAAATAACAACATATAAATTAAGTATCTTTCTTTATTCAGACAGAGGGTTTTATTTACAGTAAAGAACATTTTAGCAAACTTTGCAATGGAGGTTAAATGGTACTGAAATTAAAATAATAGAATAACTGAAATTAAAATAATAGAATAACTGTTATTAAAACAATAGAATAATAGAATAACAGTAGATAATCATGATGTACATGAGGACATCATATAAACAAATGGTGCCATGCCAATCAAAATGCTTCTTTGATTTTATGTGATAAAAGAACAGACATTTGATGAAAATGATAATCTCCACAGCTTTTCAGCACTGGAAAACATAACCATACACATATGTAAGGAAACAAAAGCTCCCAAGAATGTCATATTTGTCCACATAGTAATGGAAAATTAACATTTATTCCAAAAAAAGATCCCAAATATTCTATATGGGTAGCATATGAGAACATAAGATCCAATTAAACTAAAATGTTTTAATCTAAAATATATCAGAATGATTGCTGAATCTCATCAAAAATCACTATTACAATATTTAAATCTTTCTTACAGACTCAAATGCATACTGTCAAAATACAGCCATTAAAACTATTCAACACATGCATCCAGATAATAATACTAATGTAGAAAATAATATGTATAACTTACACAACCTAATCATGTACAAAATAACTATATTTGCATTTATAACTACTATAAACTAATCCATCGGACTATAATCAATTTTGTTTCTAACAAATCAACAAACATGATTATTGAATCGATTTTTAGAGGGGTTTTTCATATTGCCTAAGGTCTGTTCCATGTAAACATACATGGTACCCAGGAAAGGCAGTTTTTTTAAAACTATATGCCAGGATACTTTGATTTCAAAGAGTTCCTATGAAAAGAAAATTCTAAATAGCATCTATGGTCAAGTAACCCATTTTAAAAGTGACTTCCTTGTGTCCCATGTACATTTTACTGGAGCGGCCCTTACACAAAAAATGGTATTGTAAATCCTGAAATAATCCAAGTCTTAGTTCATGTTATTGGTAAGACTTGGACTTTAATTATTTCATCACTACCTTATTCATATTTGTGACTGCATTTTATCAATAAGGAACACTGAGTTGTCTCCCATGATCATGCTGACAACAAGTGTGTTGTTAATTTGTTATTTGAAGAATTTTAAAATATACAGATATGTGAATTTGAAACCCACTATTTTTATTTTCAACTTTGCATATCACATGACATGGTAATTTGGAATATTTTGAACTTTAAAAAACTATGTAATTTGTTAAGTTTATATTACTGGATGTATGGATAATAAATGCTAACATATACTAAATAAGGAATACATTACTGAAAATTGGAAGTTAAGTTTATTTTTAAAACATTTCTAGCTGTTAGAGATTGGTGTTTCATTCTCAAGTCATTGTTAGCTGTGAGAAATTGATGTTGTTTATTTTGTTGTTTTGGGGTCTAGCACCATTTCTCATTGCAAAAGATAGGCTACACATGATGATAATTGGTAGTGGAAGAACCCTGACAAGGCCCTCTAAAAACCACTAACCCATGGGAAGATAATGGCAAGCTTTCTCACATACTCAAAAGCCCAGACCATGAGATGGCAATGACTGCTAAAGAAGTTGATGTTATATTTTCAAGTAATTTTTAGCTGTAAGAAACTGGTGTTGTATTTTCAATTATTTTTCAATATAAGAAATTGGTATTGTATTTTGAGTAATTTTTAGCTGTAATACACTCGTGTTCTATTTTCAAGTTATTTTAATTTGAAAGAAATTTGGTGTTGTCATTTTTATCTGTAAGAAATTTATGCTTTATTTTCAAACTTTACTTTACTTTTTTTTAAGACCATCAAGCACTCTGGTAGACTAGTGGTTAGAGTGTCAACCTTAGACACAGGAGATCATGGGTTTGAACCCAGGCCATGTCATACTAAAGACTTATAAAATAATGGTACATACAGCTGCCTCTCTAGGCGCTCAGCAAAAAGAGGTTAGTGTTAGGACTATGCATGACACCCCAGTGCTAGACATAACTATAAACTGTCACAATGCATACATCATAGTATAAAAATTATTAAAGCTACATTAAAAATCCAAATCATACACACATACGCACATTAAAACCATTAATATTCTCAAGATTTTAGTGGACTTTATTACTGTAATTATATAAAAAGAAAACATTGTGTATTAATCTGCTTGTAATTAATTTCACATAAATGCAATTAATATGTGCAATGCATTGATGATGATTTAATTATTACAAAGACAATTATTGCAATAACATTCTAAATCTTCTTGAGAGAAGTGGCTCTTAAAGGGTTTCAGTTCAAGGGGAAACAATCTTTCATGAAGCAAAAATAATAATATTCACCTCTATCATTGTTTTTCAAATATGAATAATAAGTACCTAATCAATATGTATGTATGTATGTATGTATGTATGTATGTATGTATGTATGTATGTATGTATGTATGTATGTATGTATGTATGTATGTATGTATGTATGTATGTATGTATGTATGTATGTATGTATGTATGTATGTATGTATGTATGTATGTATGTATGTATTGTATGTATGTATGTATGTATGTATGTATGTATGTATGTATGTATGTATGTATGTATGTATGTATGTATGTATGTATGTATGTATGTATGTATGTATGTATGTATGTATGTATGTATGTATGTATGTATGTATGTATGTATGTATGTATGTATGTATGTATGTATGTATGTATGTATGTATGTATGTATGTATGTATGTATAGGGTTTGATGGTATCTGAGCACAATCTTGACTATATAGCACAGATTAAAATTTAAGTTTTAAGCATACTAAAGATAATCACACATCAGCCTTTCTACATTTCTGTAGCAAAAATAATTGTATATAAAAGAAAGAAAAAGTCCAAGATGTACAATTCCCTTATTGGTGATTATTTTTGTCTATTTTTAGACAATTGAACTGGACAGTATATATCAATGTACAGGACACATTTTCTTTACTGCTCTTTCCTGCTAACTTTCCTATCTTTATTTAATTAGTGGTAGCATGTTAAGAAACCAAAATAGCAAAACTTAATAATTTTCTGTGATGCCTATTGCAGTCAATAACAGCACATTCAAAATAAACACAAAACTTGGTTATACAGATTTTATATTAAAACTTCAACAAATCAGCCTATTAATCTGTAATTAACTGTAACAAAAATTAAGAAAAATATCACATTAAGTTTCATTTCAAGCACCTTTAAAAATGTAATGCACAATCTGATAGGAAGATCTTTGAAATCTGTAGCAGCAGAATTTAAGATACCCTGTCCAAAACATTGATACTCACAGTGACATGACACTTTTTTTGAGTCATCAGTAATTTCAAAGTAAAATGAATAAACTTTTCCAAATTAAGGTATAGTGCATGAATATGCTTTTTACATAAGAATAATAATTCAATGGCATACAAGTGAACTTTTAAAGACTCACTGAATGATCTTAAAGAAAGACAAGTTCAAACTTTGAGCAAAATAATAGCAGTAGTTTCTGAGATATGACGGATCAAAGTTGCTATATGTCTACTACATTTTAGTCCAGGTCCTACATGTAGACCCACAATATATAACGAAATACCAGCTGTCTACTACATTTTAGTCCAGGTCCTACATGTAGACCCACAATATATAACGAAATACCAGCTGGAATCATCTGGCCATATGTTGAACACATTTATAATGCCCATACTCTAATAACATCAGGAAATCTATTTGTTATCTCAGCATGGCTTGAATTTGACAAATAATCAATTCTATGAGAACTTTTTCAAATATGAGGTATGACATTCTTATTGCAGCAGTCTGTAATAAGGTGCAAGATAATGTGATTATATGCCATGTTTAAACTTTTGCTGAACAAGGTAAAGCATATGGTATAAAATTCTGTCCAGACTTTTGGCAAATCTAAAATAAAACATTCATGATCAATATTTGTCAATAAAAAAATCACCAAATCAACCAGATATTTAGGAATTAATTTAAACCTGGTGTTTCTGCTTACATTTAACATCTGATGTATTAATCACATTTTCTTGACACTGTTTGGTAGGATGTACAGAACTTTGATGTAAAATTCTCCCATAACATAGAATGAAATTAATCTCTATTCATTTAGCATATTAAATTCCAATGTTTCAGTTGATTTAAGAAGTCAAATGGAACCAGCATGATTTTATCTTAAATTCCTACAAATACATGCAAACTAATAAAAAGTTTTCTTCCAATTCAGGCACCCAATTATCACAAGTTTGCTTTGAGGGATCCTGCTAGAACATTTCTCATGTCCAGAAGAGCTTTCCGTAGATTAGCGGACATCTGTTCTGAGAAATTGTCCTTACAGTTATTGAAAGCTGACATACCAAACAGGATCTGCTGCTCCTGGGGGTTGTAGCAAATTCCATATCCATCTGGCACAACAGGGCCAAAGACTAGCACCGATTCAGACTGAGCGGGAACCTGAAATAATTTAGTTTCATATTAATTGTGACACAAAAATGCAACAACCACAAAAAAGACCGTTTCTTCTTTTTAGTGCTGAGTGTTGTAATTATATCTGATATTCTTAAGCAGCAACAAGATTTTCAAACTGGCTGAAGCGGTTACTATACTGGCATTAAAATCATTATCACTGCACAGGACCAGCTAGTCATCATGAAAGCCCCATGTCAATATGATTATCTATTCAGAAGGAATGTTGATCACACGATTTTCAGGATGGAAAATGGTCACTGAAATTGACCTAGGTCATCTGTGTATTAAATTACAAAAATTACAAAATTATCCATCATCCTTCAGACCTTACTTAGTGGGAAAAGAAACAAGCCTAGGTCATCTGTGTATTAAATTACAAAAATTACAAAATTATCCATCATCCTTCAGACCTTACTTAGTGGGAAAAGAAACAAGCCTAGGTCATCTGTGTATTAAATTACAAAAATTACAAAATTATCCATCATCCTTCAGACCTTACTTAGTGGGAAAAGAAACAAGCCTAGGTCATCTGTGTATTAAATTACAAAAATTACAAAATTATCCATCATCCTTCAGACCTTACTTAGTGGGAAAAGAAACAAGAGATGCTATAGACCGACATAATTAACAATATATAACCATAAAAATAAACACAATCTATCCTCAGCCGACTTACCTGACTAGTTGAGATCTTCCAATGAGTGCTGGTGGAGTAGGCAGTGTCCATATGAAGTGCTGGAACATTCATTCCATTTTCACGAGCTATTAGCTTTAATCCCAACAAGTGTCGGTCTATGCCCTCACCATTCACAGCCTGTCAACACAAAGAATCATATCATAATATGCTTCTGTCGAGAATCAGGAAAATTATTGACTGCACCACAATAAGGTATGCAAATAAATCATTTAATGACATCATGCTCAGTCAGCCATTAAAATGTGCCTGCTTAACCATAATAGAGTATGGTACTGTGAAGAATCTAACAGAAAACTGAGTTGTCCTTTGAACACCAAAATCTGGAAAAGTGATTGGAATGGTTGATGAAATAAGGTGGCATAATAAATCAATGACTATGACAATTAATCATAGCTATGAATAAACTGTCACAATGCTTTAATTATCTCATATAGATCAAAATTTGTTTCTGGGGATAAAATACAGTGAATAAATTAAATTAAAAAGAGAAAATGAGTACAATAGAGAACAAGGCCAGTTCTTTTAATTTATGTCCGCAATACCAGTTGTTGTCTCTGTTAATTTGGGTTTAACACCATATGTCATCATATGATAGGCTATACATGGCAGCCAGTATATATAGTGGAGGAAGAACCCTGGAACAACCTTGGTAAAAACCACTGATCCACTGGAAGCTATTAGCAACTTTCTTACATACCCACATTAGCTGAGGTGGATACTCAAACCCACACAGGTAGAAGTGAGATGGCAATTATTGGTAAAGGTGAGCATTTTAGACCACTCAGCCACTCCAAAACGCTTTACAGCTTCAGTAGTACAATTGCAATGTCTGATGCCAAAATGCAACTTCATGCCTAATCTACATTTTTACAATATGTGGTAAGTGCAGTGTATTTAGTTTTTCAGTGCTGAGATATTAGACAAAGTTACAACCATAAAATTAAAACTGCAAACAATGTAATTATGATTCATTATATCTACTAACATCAGTGAAATAATGAGTAAGCACAGCAAACAAGCAATTACATATAATTTTAGGCACTCATGAATTCAAATGTAATTGGTATGCAAACCTAAAACACCCTCTATGATTCTGCCTAAGTAATCTGCTACAAACACCCATCATTATTTCCAAATGAACATAATTTATTCACATCAAAATACTGCTGTTGAAATAGCAATGTAGGATATGTGAGTTAACTTACCTGTTTAGTTCTCACCTGATTTATTATTATATCTTTATAGTATTCTGTTGTGATTTATCATAGAAAAGCATGAAACAGTTATCATATGATGAAACCTTCAGAAATAAATTCATACTGTTGATTATTAAAATATTAACCTTTCTGCACAAAAACAATGTGACCATTTGAGATATTAAATAAGTCATTGTTGGAAGAAATCTGGAGAAATATATTAAAATATTACAATATATTCAAATGACTAATGATAACCTATTTTTCAAAGTAAAACTATTATTCTATCTTGATAATTATGGAAAGCAACACCTGTTGTTTTTTTAATTTTTATGACCATTTACTGCCTTCAAAAGTAAGTCTGCCTTATGTTTACTGTTGTTTAACCCTGCAGTAAAAGCAATCTAGTGAAAACTTAAAAACACTACTTACCTGATTTGTGTAATTTTTATGACCATTTACTGCCTTCAAAAGTAAGTCTGCCTTATGTTTACTGTTGTTTAACCCTGCAGTAAAAGCAATCTAGTGAAAACTTAAAAACACTACTTACCTGATTTGTGTAATTTTTATGACCATTTACTGTCTTCAAAAGTAAGTCTGCCTTATGTTTACTGTTGTTTAACCCTGCAGTAAAAGCAATCTAGTGAAAACTTAAAAACACTACTTACCTGATTTGTGTAATTTTTTTGACCATTTACTGCCTTCAAAAGTAAGTCTGCCTTATGTTTACTATTGTTTAACCCTGCAGTAAAAGCAATCTAGTGAAAACTTAAAAACACTACTTACCTGATTTGTGTAATTTTTATGACCATTTACTGCCTTCAAAAGTAAGTCTGCCTTATGTTTACTGTTGTTTAACCCTGCAGTAAAAGCAATCTAGTGAAAACTTAAAAACACTACTTACCTGATTTGTGTAATTTTTATGACCATTTACTGCCTTCAAAAGTAAGTCTGCCTTATGTTTACTGTTGTTTAACCCTGCAGTAAAAGCAATCTAGTGAAAACTTAAAAACACTACTTACCTGATTTGTGTAATTTTTATGATCATTTACTGTCTTCAAAAGTAAGTCTGCCTTATGTTTACTGTTGTTTAACCCTGCAGTAAAAGCAATCTAGTGAAAACTTAAAAACACTACTTACCTGATTTGTGTAATTTTTATGACCATTTACTGTCTTCAAAAGTAAGTCTGCCTTATGTTTACTGTTGTTTAACCCTGCAGTAAAAGCAATCTAGTGAAAACTTAAAAACACTACTTACCTGATTTGTGTAATTTTTATGACCATTTACTGCCTTCAAAAGTAAGTCTGCCTTATGTTTACTGTTGTTTAACCCTGCAGTAAAAGCAATCTAGTGAAAACTTAAAAACACTACTTACCTGATTTGTGTAATTTTTATGACCATTTACTGCCTTCAAAAGTAAGTCTGCCTTATGTTTACTGGATAATGACGCATCATCCATGGCCTTTGTAAAGTTATATGATTCATTTGAACAGGACCGAATAGTGTCAGTCCTCCCAAGCTGAAACTTGCGTAGTGAAGCAGTCTCGTAAGATGCACATGGTTCTTTGTGAATCCTGAAGAGAAATTTTCATCATGAACAATGATGAAAATTTAATAAAAAAGACAGACTTTTTTTTATCAAACAAGAAATTTACTGTTTAAAAATGCAAAAATGATAACTCGAGATATACATCTTATACAATTAGCAGTTTGAATGCAATCATACAAATAATGCAATCCAATCTGTAACAACAATTCTGACATGTTTAGGAATAAATTAGGTCACAAGGATATGTTGAATATGCTGACTTATAATAATAACATGAATAACAGGATTATTAAGGTCATAAGAGGTGAATTACCAGAGTTATCCTCCCTCTGTTGTTATTTTTGTATCCCTTGGGGTGACTGGTGCTGTGTGACTTTAATGTGGTGATGCAAGATAAAGCCCGATTTCATCATCATCTCTTGCAATGTCAGTTATGACTGTTCAGTTTCAAATGGATAAAACAAGGGAACCTGTCTAAGCAGGCTTCTGAGTATTTCAAATCTCTGCCTATTGTGACCACAATAGATAGCCATCTTACCCTCCTACACAAATTTAACAATTGAGTATTATGGTCACCTGCCAGATTGGTGAACCTTATGGCCTATTTAAAAAAGTTTCACTGTAATTGTACAACAAATAGTATGTTAACAGATCAATTAAATTTTTCTTCTAAATGCAAACATTTTTCTAAAATATTGCAAAGACTTTTAATAATCTAGCATAATGATATATTCTAATACTGATAATTCAATGCGGCATGAAGCAAGATTATGAAAGTGATTTGTCAGATTCTCTGATTTATATAAACATTTATTATTCTGGTTTGTTGAACAAGTTACATGTGGAACCTTGTGCCTCACCTATATCAGTGAAAAGATTTATCCCCACCTGTACCTGTACCTACATATATCCCCACCTGTACCTGTACCTACATATATCCCCCATCTGTACCTGTACAAAGATGTGTCTATATCTATGCAAAGATATATCCCCATCTATATCTGTGCAAAGATGTATCCCAACCTGTGCAATGATGTCTCCCCACATATATCTGAATTGTAAACTTGCAGAAATAAACTTTAATACCACTGCTTCCATTGTCACAGAATACACTGCCTCAAAACTGAAACCTGTCTCACACAGCATATTACAAGTGAGATATCCATGTCACAAACTGCATATATAGGTGAGATACCTAAGTCTTATGCAGGTGAGACAAAAAGTGAAGAATGTACCTATAGTAAGCCAGCTGAATAGCCATCTGTATGAAACTGTCAGGGCTCAACTTCTGTGACTTAGGGAAATCTTTGCCATAGTCTTTGAATGTCAACAAGGTCATGTCAAGGTCATTCACCATTCTGGAAAATGCAAATTTTATTAATGAAGTCATGCATTTTATTGAGAATCCTCAATAAATTCTGAATCGCTATTTATTCAGATTTACAACATGGTGGGATATGTGATCAAATATAAAAGTCTGCATCAGTTACTTCAATAAGATTATTGTTGACTGTTTTAAAAGAACAGTAGCTAGCATTCTGACAAGTGAAGTTAATTTTGTAACTGGCAAAAAGACAAGTTGAAATCAAAGAATGAATTCTAAGTAACAATGGATAATATTAAAAACTAATATAATGCACATAATAACTAACATACTTTATATATAAAATATTTATCACCAATCTAATTATTGTATATGTTTTAGGCACAGTTACATACAGTAACAATGACTGGTTGAAGCACTTAAGTCTGAGTTCCTTAACATCTTGTGGATAATAATGGGTAAAATAAGCAGTATCAATACCTGTGATGATCTACATGTATGTAAATTAACCAACCTATTGAAATGATCACCCACATCCATATAAATGCACCAACCCAACCAGCAAAACTTGCTGAAATTATCACCTACATGTATGTAAATAAACCAACCAGCAAAACTTGCTGTTGTGATCACCTATATGTACAAATCAACTGTTTATAAAAATCACGTTACACAAGGACCCACTCCAAAATAAATACTAAAATGTACATAAAGACCACATACATAAAGATCACATAAAATGTACATAAAGACCACATATAACATAATAAAATTCAATATGCATATGTACAAAATAATTAATATACCCCAGACCTATGGTTTTAAACATCAATTACTGCTTCAAGTTTTCATATTTTGAGCTGTAAAAAGCAGCAAACAACCTGATATGTACAATGATAGAAACATTTTTTCACAATACAGAATGCAACCAAAAACCCCAGACAGTTCTGCCAACTTATATATATTCAAAACATTATCAAACAATTAGAAAATGATTTATCCAGTTGAATCTGCTATTAATTCAAGTAACGAAAGAAGAGCAATCTAACCTTGCCTATTTTCGTTGTCGAAGTCTCTTACACCGACTAGGAAATGTCATTATAATCACTGTTCCTGTCTGTTAAAATAATAAATGACCCAATTTTCATGGCTTTTGCAATTTTAAGTGATGCGTCTTCTGCTAAAACTTAACAATATTAGATGATTTTGTTCTTGCACATGCATATTTTCTGCAATTCTGGCATCAGGAAGTATCAATTGGAACAAAGGACCAAAGTTGTATTCTACTACTAGGGGTAGTCAGTGTTCTATTAAGAACTCGGTAAATAGTTCCCCTGCATTTATAGAATTTGTTTCCATAATTTAGTTCTGATGTAAAAAAGAAGTTACCTTAATAGTGGAGTTAGGAAAATGAGCTAATTCAATGCATCTTTGACACTATGAACAATATTAAAATTCTTTCCACACAGACTGCAATGGGCGTGAAGCTACCCTAGAATAGCACACTGTATTGTATAATTCATGTATTCATCTCTTGAGTTGTTTTTTTTTCCCATTTTTTTTTCTTCTAATTCATCTGTGAAATCATTTGAGAAACATTTTGCTGTAACATACGCATCAACTAGAATAATTCAGACTTGATATTTACCGCCAAATACCTACATAATGAATAATAACAAAGAATATGTGAGCAAAGATTAAAAATTAGAAAACCAGTCTGTTCTGTCCTCAGCCAGACAGCTGCTATAAATAGAAACTGAGGTCAAAAGTTTGAAAGTACAAACCAGTATGTTTCTTGGAAATAAGGCAGCTGCTATAAATAGCACATAACACTGTTAAGAAAGTCACTCCTAGTCTACAGACAAGTGTACTTTATGTCAAAGTTACAGAAAAGCCGTCTTTCTAGATTATGTTCTGTGCGATTAGTGGGATGTTAATAAAAATGAGAAAACAAATGATTAATTTTTTTGGAGGGGGATATATGAAAAAGTGTATTCCAAATACATATGCATAAGGCATAATTTATTGAAAATTTAGTGGAAAAAAAAGCATAATGGTAACGCCAAAAGTGTAATGGTCTGCATGTATGATCTAAATCATAACTTCAGCAACTGCAATGGTTTGCCATCACAAATCTCCACATTTTTATTTTGCATGCTTGAACCTTACCTCCATACCCCCACCCTGCAACAGTGACCCAGATGTCATAACGCTAAATCTGTCAGATACATGATGCATCACTGCTGTGTCTGATCCATGTTCTTCTTACGACTTCATGTTTGGTCACAAAATATTTGAAAAAGCATTGTAGCTGAACAGCTCTGTACATTTGACCTTTGACCCATGGGGGATGCATGGTTGAGATCCAATAATGAATCCACACCACCAGTGCAGATTGTTAACTCATGGGCAATATGTCTATAAAGTTGTATGAATTTCCACTTCAATTTATCAAGAGATGTTGTAATAAACAGATGGATGACCAAACAAGCATGGAATATCACTGGTTCATATATGGGAATCACACATTTTCAGCAGAGATTTTCTCTAGTACAACCAATCAGAAATCTCAACAACCTGTTCAATTGAAAGAAAAGGTTGACTCACAATTAATCTTTGCCACTCATTGAAAAATACAAGTGATCAATTATTCAACAGTGGAAGTAACTCTGCTGTGGGACACACAATACAGTTAGTTTCCTAAAACTCTGAGCTTATTTGAAATATTAAAATATAGTTGAGAATTTTGACTTGACTTTTAGATCCTTTACCAACAAGAATTATCATTTTTAGAAAATTTGAAAGAATACCTATAGTAATTTTTCAAGTTCTACATTGAATTTATAAAACAAATCTTTTATGAAGATGGCATATTTGAATTTTTACAAAATTAATTTTAGAAAAATTTCTCCTATCGTGCAAACTGCAAACATTACACCATATGTAAATCTTGTCATGAATATAGCAAAATTAAAATGAATGTGACCTGCATGAAACAGAAACATTTAAAATGAAAAAGTAAAAACTAAAACACGACTTGGCATTACAGTAAAAACTAAAACACTTACGACTCGGCATTACAAGTAGCATTGCCGAGATCCTCCTTCACTTGATCAGAAAGATTGAATTGTAACTTTCTGGGCCTCTTCAATGCAACAGCTGGCAACTTGTGTTTTTCTGTCTTACTAAATCATAAAAGCACAAAATGAGTTTTTAAGATTTGAAATATTCAAATTTGCCTCTGTGTGTATATGATCTAGACTGTGCAACCTCTAAGAATGAAGACCTCTTGATGGGTTATACTGTATACTGGCAATGGTTGGTCTCTGAGATGAAAGACCCAAAAGGCTTAGACAAGACACACATTGCATTGAACACCACCTATCATGGAACTGTTGGAAGTGACAATTAACTAGTTTGGTCTGGTGATTAATTAGTTCAGTTTGCTTTGCTTTTTGAGAGGCTTGGATTGGTTAGGTTTAATCTGGATTGGTTTGAACTGACTGGTTTGGTTTGGTCTGGATTGATTAGCTTGATAGGGGTATTTAGTGCTACACAATTGGGAGTCAAATGCTTTGCACAAATACATACCAAGGAAGCCAACCCAGGTTAAATGTACAGTAGGAACTTGAATCCTTTGGTCATGAGTTCAACATGCTAACCATTCAGCCAATGTAGCTGTTGCCTTCAATAGTTTCTTCTTATGATATGCAAGACTATGAATTGGGCCCATTCTTTATTAGTAAGCCCACTGAGGGTTGAATATTATCTCATGAGACTTTATCACCATGTCTACAGAGTGTAGAAGTGAGGATTGAATCTGAAACCGTAAGACTTTATCACCAAGGCAATAGCAGGCATAAGTGAAGATTGACTATGAGACCAAAGAAATAAAGCAAAGGAGACTTCAACAATATTAAAAGAAGGAGGACATGAAATTGGTTTATATCTTATTTTATTGGTATATAATAGGTTCTGTATTTGTAGATTTCAGGAAAGCTTTTGACATGGTGGATCATGAAATCCTTTTGAAGAAACCGAAAATCTACCAATGAGATGAAAGCACAGTTAGATGGTTTACTTCATACTTAAGTGAGAGAACACAACATGTTTATATAAATAATGTTCTGTCTGAACATGGAACAATTAGATGTGGAGTACCACAAGGCTCAATTATGGGTCTGTTACTGTTTATTTTATTTATTAATGACCTACCACTTGTACTAAAGGACTCAGTATCATCTACAGATATCTATGCAGATGACACAACATTGTCAGACATCCAAAGCACAAAGCTAGAACTCGAAATTTCTCTACAGAATGTCCTAAACAAACTGGACAACTGGTGCACATGTAATGGCATGGTGGTTAATACTGCCAAAACTAAAATATTACTTATCTCAACACGGAACAAAAGAACAAAACTTGATAGTGATGAACTATGTTTGCAAATGGTCTGTCACGATAGTCTACTTGGTGTTTTGGTAAATAATAACCTATCATGGACTGAACATATCAAACATATATGTAAAAAAATCAATTCAAGTTTATGGCTTCTCAGTAGGATAAGACACTTTCTCCCCGAAAAGCACAGAAAACTATTTTATAACAGTTACATACAACCCTATTTAGACTACTGTAATACAGTATGGGGTAATTCAAATGATAAAAACTTAGGAAAGCTGGCACATCTCTAAAATAGAGCTTTAGAGTTAATATCAATCAAGAAAGAAAGCAAGGAAAATTTAGCAAGTAAGTTAAAAATATTACCTATTAAAGACCGAATCTGTTTAAGAAAAGCCAAATTAATGTACAGGATAGCCAATAATAGTGCTCCTGAATATTTACAATCACTAATCAAGTATCGACTACCTGGAAATACTCCCCACCTGCAATCAATGTCTATCAAACATTACAAAATTCTTAAACCAAATAAGGAATTATTTTAAAAAAAGTTTTCAATACTCTGGAACTTTGCTCTGGAATAGTATTCTAGTTGAGATTAGAAATGCCCACTATTTCCTTTTCCAAACCCAGTATATACAGTGGCTTTAGAGATGCAGCAAAATAAATAAGTAAATTTCTTTAAATGAGGGCCTCAATGAGATTAGTTCTTAGCTAATTGAGTTACCCTCTTTAAATAAAGTCATAATAATAATAGAAATAATAATAATAATAATAATAATATATCAGTTTTTGGCATTTTTAAATTGCTCAAAATGCAACCACATCAGCTTTGAAAAATTACCTATAGACAGGCCTGATCAATAATGTTCTAAGTCAAAAAAATCAGAAAAGCAAATTAATGTTTTGACTTTTTTTCTCAACTGAAACATGTGCAATTCAATAAAAATTGTTTTCTATGTGTCTGCTAACATATCAAACAGTCACAGATACAAATCTACTTCTGAGAGATGTCATCAATAAGTTCTTGCTAACAGAGACTAACCTGGATGACACAATTGTCAATGTTCAATTGTGTCTAAACAACTGCCATCTATTGAGAAATTACAGAACACAATACATTTAACATCAGATATAGCTGGCAACAAAACATTACAATTGAACCTTAATGAAATTGAATCAATTAGTTTTTAAATTATCCTAAAATGGTAAACAAGAGGCCCAGAAAGGCCTTATATTACTCATCTAGCTTATATATCTTAACAGTTGACCATTTTCCTAACCTGGCTTATTGAGCAATGTCAAAGATAACCCTTATGTAAACTAAACTAAATATCAACTATTAACATTCTTGTGTATGACTAAATCCAGTTCAACAATAGTAATCATTAAATCCAGTTCAACAACAGTAATCATTAAATCAGTTCAACACCACCTGTCATTATATCCAGTTCAACTGAACTAGTCATTAAATCCGATTCAACAATAACAGTTGCTAAATCCAGTTCAACAACACTAATCTCTAATTCCAGATCTAAAAACATCATTACATTTAGTTCACTGACTAATCCTTAAATCCACTTCAACAACATTGATCACTCATTCCAGTTCAACAACAGTTACTACTCAATTCAACACCAACTGCTAGAGCCTATTCAACAACACCAGCTGCTACAGCCAGTTCAACAAAAACACCAACTGATATACAGCCAGTTCAACACCTGCTGCTACAGCCAGTTCAAAAACACCAGCTGTTACAGCCCATTCAGCAACACCTGCTGCTACAGCCAGTTCAACAACACTTGCTGCAGGAGCCAATTCAACAACAGCAGTTGCTAGAGCCAGTTAAACAATCTTAATCACTACATCAAGTTCAATGCTCACTAAATGCAGTTTTACAACATTAGCCACTAAGTCTATTTCAACAACCCATCACTAAATCAAATTTTACAATAACAGACCCTAAATCTATTTTAACAGCCCTAGTGATTAAGTCAACAAGTCCAATTCATCCAAAACTCCTGAATGCATCACAAGGGCACTTCCAGCTTAACATATGAGTACTACTTCATATCCAGAAGGAAATGATCCATCAGCATTATACTCACATACACCTAGTCTAATTGCTTTCAATTACATTGCACAATTTCATTTTATTCATTAGTCCATAATATGAGATGTATACAAAAATTAAAGTTTTTCTGGTTGATGCATACTTACCAGAATTTCAAAACATGATCTACAATGCTAATTATAGGTGGCCCCTCAGCTGTTGTGTGTTCATAATTCAAACCACAAAAACCATTTGCACCTACAATAAACTGCAAGAAAAATAATACAGCTAGTTTCAGTGATGATAAATTAATAAAACAATGGAATAAGATACAACTATTTGAATATTCTATAAAAAAAAATCTAGGAAAATGTGAGGTGCAATTTACAAATTAGATGTTACTCATAACAACTTGAACTATATATATATATATATATATATATATATATATATATATATATATATATATATATATATATATACACTCACATTACTTTTTTATGCAAAAGAAATTACAAAGTATTAAAAAATACACCCTTCTATGGTTTCCTATGCTATAAATGTATCATGTAACATGAATCACTGTTATAATCCATTTTTTTATAAAAATGTAGTTAAACATGACTTAATATTCTAACCCACATCTTATGACAATGCAGAGTAATATATATATATATAGGATTTCAAATAGGTAATGATTTAATATTAAATTTATGAAATGAGTTGAAACCATGGTGAGCAAAAGCTGGACAATAAGTTTGATTCAGTTGAGATTCTTTTTTTACCACATACTATATGAAACCAAAATATCACCCGAGACTTGAACCTATGCAGACAGAGGTGAGATGTCAGTGATCTGTGATGGTGAGTGCTTCAGACCAAACTTCCACTCAGGGTCCCCTGACCAAAATGTGTAAATTCCCACTTTGTTAGAAGCTGATTTCTCTATTACATGTAAGCTCTAGTGTTTGAACCGTTGGTTATTGTGGTTTCACCTGGAGTACATTGGGCTCACAAGCTCACTTCATTGTACATTAGACTCACCCATTATATCAAGCATTACATACAAGTTTTAAAATATTCTAGCAGCAAACATATTTTGCAAATCAAGCCCCAAAAACTTATTCAATACATAAAATGTTTGTTAAAAACTATGTTTCCCAGCTAACTCTGCAAAAAAGTATATGCTTATGAAATACAGCCTATTTAAAATAGCTTTTAAATAAGTTACTTTTCTGTTTGAACATTTAGAAAATCAAACCTGAATAGTTTTATCGAACCATCGATTCCCTGAATTCTGCTTAACACCCCCTCCATGCAGCATCTCATGTGCAGCCAGAACTCGTAGAGAATCCTCGTCTTGTTGTTCAGGAAGAGGATCATCTAAACACAGTACTATGATACTATTCTGGATGTCAGTTAATGAGGCTTTGTTTACTTTGTCTGTAAAAAGCAAAACAAGTTACAAATAATTAAAGCATATATACAAGTATTCATTACACTCATCAGGTCAATCTACACTTTAAATTTCTCAACCTAATTCTTTTCATTCCCACTTGTAATTTAAGTTGCTGATAACTGTAATTCTTCTGTAGATTTTTCTATCAAACATTCACTTTTAAAATAAGAAGCAAAGAACACTGCAATAAAATAACTTTATTATTGCAATGTCAGAAAGAGAAATATTTAGTTAGAACAGCAAGAATATTTCCCAACAGTGATATTAATAGTGTAACTGGTAGAGTATCCTCTTCCCAGTTCAATAAAATCTGATTTTTTTTTCCTACAGATGTTGTCTCCACCCTGGCTTGAATCAGCTGATTTAAAATTGATGAAAAATCTTTCTGTCTTTTCTTACAGTCTGTACAATGGATTGTCCAAATCTTTTCTTTATACACTGCTCATCCTGACCTCCTTGAAAACAATAACATTTACAACTCTGATTGGTATAATTACCTAGAAATTCATCATGCTGGGCAATATTTTTAATGAAAACCAATTCTCTTTGAGCTATATCATATAGTCACCTGGAGGTGGCAACAATAAAAGAACATGGTCCAAATACAGATAGGTACTGTTCTTAAACTGAAGCTGTGTCTCTACCACCTTCTGATAAATATAGCAGATTGTCTTCAAATCAATCCTATTACACTTCAGAATACTATTAAATATTTTAGATTTCCTAGGCTCCATATATTTACCAGTTCTGTCAAAATTAGTATCAGATTTTATTAATCTCCAAGGAATTGTTTATCACATCCTATAAGATGTAAACATTTACAATTGTATTAAAACGTGTTATACAAGAAAGCACTGGCATTGGGTTTTCCAAACACTTCTCTTTTCCATAGTTCATTATTCTGTTCAAATGATATGTCTGCCTGTCTCACCTTGGTACCATAGCTATGAGATAATATCTTGTCTGCCCGCATAACCTTGGTACCTCTGCCTGTCTGATGGTGTGGTACCACAGCCATGAGACAGTATCATGTCTGCCTGTCTCACCTTGGTACCATAGCTATCAGATGATATCTTGTCTGCCCATCTAACCTTGGTACCTCTGCCTGTCTGATGTTGGTACCACAGCCATGAGACAATATCATGTCTGCCTGTCTCAGCTTTGGTACCATAACTATGAGAAAATATCTTGTCTTTCATTCTGACCTTGATACCATTGCTTACCTGTATGACATTGGTACCATAGTCATAAGAATCCAATCTACCTGTCCAACCGTGGTCCCATAGCAATGAGAACATAACTTGTCTGCCTGTCTCACCTTGATACCATAGCCATAATAATCCAACCTACCTGTCCAACCTTGGTCCCATAGCAATGAGAACATAACTGTCTCACCTTGATACCATAGCCATGAGTAGATGCTTTCCTTGAGCATCGAGCTCATTTCTTACAGAAAGTGATCATCTTTTTCATGAAGAAAATGCATGTGGTGAATACCATGTACCTTCAGATAACGCAATATACAGCCACACAAACTGCATGGATCACCTACATCTCAACTTCAATTAAACAATTGTTGAGCCATTAATTAAAATCTGTCTTGGATACTCAGCAAAGGAATATTTACTGCTTAAGTGAGGAGCTGATTGGCATGCTATCTGTTTTTCTCCATCCAGCATGTACATTGGATTTGAATTTAATGCCATTTATTTTTGATTCCAAATCACAAATCACCCACTGGTATCTCCATTAACACTTTCCGAGCTCCAATAATCTGATACGCTTCCTGATTTTAAAATAAATTGCCTTCACTACTATGGTCAGCTAACATTTGCCAAATTAAATTGTGATAGATAGGAACAATGCTGGGAATCTGCCATTTTAGACCGTCTAGATAGCCTGTAATATAAAAGTTCATTCATAAAACTTAATGTAGGCAAGGTTCAAATTTTGACACTTGTTACGGAGCCTGATATGCCAATCAAATTTAGTTTAAAAACCATGCCCTGATAACTCACTAACCCACTTATAGCGCAGTGTCCATCATGGATCTGGATTTTTTCAAAAAAAAATTTATTTTAAAATGTGCTCATACATGCCAACCCCTGGCGAGGAAAAAGCATAATCCAAGTGAACAAATGGAGTATTCTGAGCCAAAAAAGCGTAATCCATATATAACATAATAAAAAAAATCAATGCACATATGTACAGAACACATGTATATTTTCCACAATTTTGGCATCAGAAAGCATTCGTTTGAACAAAGGACTAAAGTTGTATTCTACCACTAGTTGTAGTCAGTATTCTATTAAGAGCTCGGTAAATAACGTCTCTGCATTTATAAAATTTGTTTCCACAATTAAGTTCTGTAAAAAAGAAGTTACTTTAGTATTGGTGTTACAAAATGAACTAATTCAAGATGTCTTTGTTTTACACTATGATCAATATTAAAATCATTTCCACACAGCTAGCAATGGGTGTAAAATTACCCTAGAATGGCATTATATTGTGTTATTCATGTATTCATCTCCTGACTCGTTTTTCCATTATTTTTCTTTTTAATCCATCTGTGAAATCATTTGAGAAACATTTTTGCTGTAAAATATCCATTGACTAGAATAAATAGGATGACCTTTACAGGCAAATCCCTACAGAATGGTTCTGTACGTCACATTATTTTTAACATAGAATATGTGAGCAGAGATCAAAAATTAGAAAACCAGTCTGTTATGTCCTTAGCCACACAGATGCTATAAATAGAAACAGAGGTCTTCTTGGAAATAGGGCAGCTGCTATAAATAGAATATAACACAAAGGAAAGCCACTGCTAGTCTACAGACAAGCATACTTTTATGTCATAGTTACTCAGAAGCCGTCTTTTCTAGAATACATTTTGTGTGATTAGTGGGATGTTAATAAAAATGAGAAAACATTAATTTTTTTGAGAGGGGATATACCAAACATGCGTAATAAAAGTACATTTATGCGTAAAGGCATAATTTAGTGAAAAAAAGCGTAATGATTACGCCAAAGGTGTAATGGTTGGCATGTATGTGTGCAAAATGATAAAAATATCACAATGAGAATTGGCACATTGATAAATTCAACCTTAATACATAGCTTGTTTTATCATTGAAAATGGTGAATAATATCTTTAAAGATAGAAGCCATATTGTAAAATTTGCATGTTATAATAATTATGTTATTTTTTTGGTTGAGAGAAATAGTTGTCAATACGCTGTAAATAAACTGTCTGGTGAAATAACGATCAATGAAAACTTCTGGTAAATGCTAACAGGTGGCAACAGAGAATGAAATAAAACCAATTAAATGTCTTGCTTTGCAAAATTCCTTTAATTTCGCTTCAATGTAATCATGATAATCTGAACACATTCTCTTCTACGAAAACATGAAAAGAATTAATTGACCGTCACATCGAAACCCGTGAGTACTTCTGTGAGAACCTAATTACATGCCGGCTTTGCTTTGATCAACAACTTGGGCAAGTGTTTGTTGCATAAAACAAATAAATTAAAAGAGACCTATGCGACTTGAATTAATTGGCTGGAGTTCTCACCTATCACTGCTTTCCAAATGCGAAAATTCGTAAAAAATTTGTGTGAATCATGCAATCGCTTGCCTTAAGAGCATCTCTGTTGATGTCACTGAATACATATATTGCTGTTTCATTAATTAGGTCTATGAGAAGAGTGGTGCAAAATTAAATTTTTTCTATCAGATATCATATATATTATTATAGTCAGAATTTAATTCTTTCAAAATTATTTCCATAATACAAAAGGAGTGACTTCTTACACACATACTGTTTTCATCTTAAGTCACCTATTGACAGTGTCTTGCCTGTATCTGAAATAGCAAAATATCAAATTGTCAACAGGTTCTTTTTACAGAGGGTCCTTAAGGTTACAAGCTATATTTGCCATTTTCAGACTCTGTTATTCCTGGTGGTACACCAAAAACAAGTTCCAATGAATTTTAGAGCTTATACCTTTTATTAGTTTATTGTAGGTTTTTGCCCAGTTATTCCTGTTTTCCATAGTTAACACTCCAATCGGTGGACCTTTGGCTTGAGACATCTCTACCACATCAACAAGTTGTTGAGTCAACTGCTCTGTGTTTAGAGGCTGTCTGTCCTTGCCATAGACATCTACTGAGAAGAACTGAAACCAAGAAAGTAATCTATGTTCTTTATACTTATTAACATAGCCTACTTTTTGAACAAGAGTCCATCAAAGTGATAGACACTCTTCTGACTGAAACATTTTTCAGGAATTCAACATAAGAAATTACCTTCTTTTTTAACTGCTGAGTGCTGAAACCATCTCTAATAATTTTTTTAGCAATAACAAAACCTTCAAATTAGATGATGAGGTCATTGTGGTTGTACAGTTGATACCATTTTTATTTAAGAATAACTGGACAACATTAGAAGTCTTTTGATGAAAACCTCATGTGAGTATAATCATATATTCAGTATCATATCATATCAAGATTTTCAAGATGGCCACCAATGTGGCCATACTGTATGCCAGATCGGAATCATTTTCATTTAGACCCAAGTAGACACAATAAGTCATCTGGTGAAAATCCCAAGTCAATAAGGCTTTCCATTCACGGAAAGTAGTCACATCAAGTTTATTAATTATGGCTGCTTGAGTGGACATACCGAATGTCATACTGGCATCATTTTTAATTAAATCAAGTAGACAACATAAGAAGCCTTCTTGTAAGAACATCATGTTGGTATGATTTTCCATTTACAAGTAAAGTGATAACAAGATTGTCAAAACAGCACTCATGGCAATACTGGATGTCAGATTGGCACCATTTTCATATAGGACCAACAATATCACACAATAAGCTTTTGGTGACAATGCAATGCCAATTATGACCATCCATTTTGGTGAAGTAGCAATAAGAAGATTTTTAAAATTGTTTAATGACATTTTTCAACACGTGATAAGTTATACATGAAGGCCATTATATTTGGTTGAGGAATAACCTACCAAGACTCTGGAAAGGATCATTTCCCCCAATAATCTGCTGAAAAGCTTTCTCACATACCCAGTTGGTTGAGTTAATACTTGAAATTACATGGAGATTGAAATGTTTGAGTGATCTGTAAAAACCTTCGACCATTTGGTCACCTGGTATCACTTTCAACTGGCAAAAACTAGACATTATAAAATCCCATGTTGATATGACTTTCCATTCATGAGGTGAAGCAATAACAACATTTTAAAGATGGCTTCTATATTGGCAGTAATGAATGAAAGATCAGCACAACTGTCATTCAGGATAAAGAAAACAATAAATGAAATCTTTGCATACACACATCATGTTGACATGACATCTCATTTAGGAAATGCAGCAATAATAAGAGTTCCAAGACAGACACTCTGGCAGCCATACTGGAACACCAAGTGGCACCATTTTCATTTAGTAACAACCAAATAAATAACTGTATCTTTGTCAAAATTTCTGTAAAATGGGATCAAATTATTTCCTATTTTGTGTCTATATCTCGAAGGTTTTTGAGATATTTTAACAAATTTAATGTGACAGTTTTTCCCAATGACATGTGACCTACTACAATGTTTGCGTCCAAATACGCGTAACTAAGCGTTTCCAAGATCACTGAGATGTGCCAACAAAAAAAAGATGTCAAGTTTATAAAATAAAGGTTACCTTTAGTGCTAAAGCAATCATTGCTAAACTGAGTATAGACAGAAACATAAACTATGTTATTTTTCAGCAATAGATGCAAAACACACTCAATGCTTTTAAAAAAAATATTTCCAAGACAGGCAATTTATGTGCATACTCAGCATAATGGAACTAAGTTTCTCCATCAAAAAACAATGATTAAATTGCTATTATGACCAAGTCATAACTATAAAATGGAAAAATGTATCTACAATGTATTTTCCAGTTAGATTTGAGGTGCTTATTCAGAAATCAGTTCCTAAATATTACAGAATTAAGCTATCACATCTGAATTGAAAGGAAAAAGTTGTTTTTTTAAAATGCTATCATAACTTTTTCCATCAACAACATAAAGAACTGACTTGTTTAGCAAAAAAAGTTTCAAGTTACCAATATATTAATCTTAAAAATATGTAAAGATACAAAGTGACTGAATGTAATCTTTACACTATATAATGCAGTGATTAAGCCAAGAATATTTCTGGATGAAATTACAAAACTGTAAAAAAAATATGACTTTAAAGGTCCAAATTCTGCAAAGTATTGCTCTTTTTCTAAAAAGGACCAAACTGGCTAATATAAGTACATGGACAACACAACTGCATTAGAAACAATGAAGGAATAAAAGTGTTAACTATAAAAGCAAACCTCATATATACTTTCTTATAATTTGAGCTCCACTGCAAACAACATAGATCCTGATCCAAATAGCATAATGTGCCTGCAGATCAGGGTCTATGTTGTTTTTGATTTACTAATTTCTCTTCACAAACTTCACAGACCCAGAGCTAGTTGTGTATTAGGCCATGGCATATTTGGAACTGCAGTTTGAGTTACAAGATTGAATATATATGGTAAATGAAAGCTTACATGGTTATTATGTATCACAGTGATATGAATGGGAGCATTGGGGTGATCTGGAGGAATACAATCCCAGGAGTCCCTCTTAAGCCCTGGTATGCGGCAAGCTGACATTATCTGATAATACTGCATCATGCACAGTGGACTGTTTCCAAGTTTTTCCACTGGAAGAGTTTGCCTGTTCATAGAAAGAGAGAACCTGTCCTAAATATGGAAGAGCATGTTTCTTAACCCTGGCATATTTGCACATACTGAATACAAAATAAAAGCATAAAAGAGAATTTGAAAAGTGGAATTTTCATTTCACCACTTAAAACAAAACCCTGTTGTGAAAATAAAAATATTTAAAAGTATGAACATTTAAATGTGTATTTGAAGGTAATGGAGGGTATCTTAGTGATTGTACTATTCAAGGAATGTCGCCCCTAATAACTAGAGTTTCTACTTTTAATCTGAGAGTACCATTGCAAAAGTTTGCTTTTAACTATTTCAAACTTCATACTCAAACTGATAAAGGAAACCTCTTCTTTAAATATCCTGCCACATTATTCATTGTCAAAAGATGTTTCTAAATATTTCCGAGATGACATTAAAATTGTCTCCCTTTATAATAGGTAAGAGTGACCTGGAAAAGAAATGATCCAAGTTTAGAAATTATTTCAGCATGGTAACATAACTGTATGTATCTTTGTCAAACTTTCTGTAAAATGGGATCAAATTATTTCCTATTTTCTGTCTATATCTCGAAAGTTTCTGAGATATTTTAACAAATTTATTGTGTGATGTTTTTTCCCAAAGACATGTGACCTACTACAAAACCTCAGAGAATATGCTGACTCAAGTACATAAAGCACAAGGCTAAGTCCTGAATGTTTGGCCAACTTAAACAATAAACTTTTTGGCAAAGCTGTTGATGACAATGTTACTGACAGACCAAATCTTATCTGTCAATTATGTAGCCTTAATGCAGTTCTTGATGACAATGTTATTGACAGATTAGAGAGAGCCATATCTTATCTTTCAATTATGTAGCCTTAACAAAACTGACCAAAATTTTCCCATATCAGGGATCAAAATTGCATTTGAGTTCTCCATTACATATTTTTAAAAATGTGGGTGATGTATTTTTTTTACAAATTCAAAAACTTTTAATAGTTTTAAACTTCAAAGAATTTAAGTGCTGCCGTAGTCAAACATTTTCAATTCCATTTAAGCCATCCCCTGATCAATACCACTAATAGATAACAACTGACTGGATATGGGATTTTTATTATGACAACTTTTCTCCGTGTTTTTTTTCTTCAGTATACATTAGGCTGAGTTTGAATTTTGTACACCTTTTATGTGATTTTTAGATAAAAGTATATTTAATTTGTCTTCATGACAGAAAAGATTCATACTTCATTATAAGGGCAAACAGAAATTTTTAATAACACTGGAGTGATCAAGCTTGGCCCCGAGTGGCTGAGTGGTCTAAGTTCACTGCCATCTCACCTCTGTCTGCGTGAGTTCGAGTCCAGACTCGGTTAACATGGGTAAGAAAGAAAGCCTGCCATTAGCTTATCGTGGGTCAGTGGTTCTTCCCTGTGTTTTTCAGGGTTCTTCCTCCACCATTAATACTGGCCACCATGTATATCCTATCTTGTGCTGAAAAATGGCATTAAACCCTACAACAACAACAATAATCAAGCTATAGCATCATAAAAAGTTATCAAAGAAAAACATCATCATCATAAAAGGAAAATATTATCAATGAAATTTTGACAGATATATATATATATATATATATATATATATATATATATATATATATATATATATATATATATATACACACACACACACACTAATGAAGGGAGGTCAAAACGTCCATAATGCTCACAGACTGAGGAAGGAGAAGGAAACAAAGTTGGACTCCTCTGTTTCATGAGAAGCCGGAGCTTTAGGCCTGATTGCTAATGGAGTATGAGGAAAAGGAGACAAGAACACTCCAGGAGTTAAAGACATAAAACATCCTTGGTTAAGGTTTTGAAGACTGAATCTCTGTGACAACAGATAGTTCAGAAGTGATAATATCACTAGAGAATAAACAATGTCTTCTGGTTGCATGAGGTGAGGCTAAATTCTCCTGTAAAGCTTAAAACTTAGCTCGTGAAGAGTGAAGAGGTTTGCCACTCACTGAATTCATAGAATGCCCTGAAGTAGAAACTGACTTTGAGACAGCTGCTGTGTAAAGAGTCTCATCTCATGGCAAAGTGTAGAGAAATTGCAAAGCGACATCTGTGGCTTTTGTTGTAAGGTTTAATGCCATTTTTTAAGCAAGAGATAGGCTATACATGGTGGCCAGTATAACTGGTGGAGGAAGAACCCTGGAAAACCCTGGGAAGAACCACCTTCCCACAAGAAGCTACTGGCAAGCTTTCTCATCTACCCATGTTAGTTGAGCCTGGGACTCAAACCCACACAGAGATGAGATGGCAGTGATCCAGAATGGTGAGCACTTTAGACCATATGGCCACTCTGGACCCCCAGCAACATCTGTTGAAGCATGAGAAATTATTCTTGGCATCATGCGGAATGAGTCTCTTGAGGTGTTATGTGGGTTATACTGATCCCTGCACATGTCTGCAAATAGTCAGGTTTTGATATATTGGAAGCCTGGGTGGTAACAATTCAGCCTGTAATATTTATGATTAAGCCCCTCGTGGTATATATTATATGGCTTAGGCCAGTTGCAATGGAAATAGGCAATCTGTGTGTGGAGGACAGTATGGGATGGGTTATGGAATGTTTGATCCATTTAATCTTTCTGTATGTCTGCTGAAAGAGTGAACTTCGCTGTATGTTAGCTCTGTTCCTTGCTGTTCTGCAACAGAAATAAAAAAAAAAACCCAAGGAGGCAAGGTAGAGGGAATTGCCAACAATGTAAAGACCAGTGGTCGTGATTTGGGTGTCATTTGAGTTACAGGGCTTTGAATTATGTGACAGTTTGTTTCTGTAACAGACTGGATTTTAAAGAACTAAGGAAAACAGTAAAATGTGTAACGTTTTAAGCTAGCAGTGGATCCAACTAAAATATACAGAAAGAAACAGTTGACTTCATCATCACATGCCAATCATGTGACTGAAAGTGACTCAGCATGTTCTAAAGTATAATAATAGTGAACCATTGTAAAATAACCTGGGGAGGACATTACAAAGTTATCAGTGACAATAAAATCCTGACTGTCATACATGATGAATCAACATCTTACTAAAAAGCAAAACTATCAGGGTTCATCCTAAATCCTATTCATATCTTATGACATAAAGCAGAAATAAAAGAACCTAAAAATGTTGTCATGTTACCTTAACCATAAAAACTAAAAAGTATGATATAATACATCAAGTGAAAACAAATGTGTACCAAACTTTACCTATTTACCATGAATAGCTCTTAAATTAAAAAGCAGAAAAGCAAATGTGGTTGAAACCCCAAATACTGATCTGTTATCTTGAGCCTGAAGTCCAAATTCAGTAAACAATACAAGTTTTAGTAATAATATACAGTTTTAGCAAGTTTCATCCCTTCATCTCCAATGATTTTACAATTGAAGAGTAAAAAGGAAACCTTTATGGAAAACTTGAACATAAGCCACCATGACATTAGCCTTGAAAATAAGACCTCCAATGTGACAGACAACCACCTGCTAATGATGACACATTAAGTTAATCCTTTCGTCTCAAACAAACCGGACTAGAAAATAAAGTGTGATGCAAAACTGAAAGTACAAAACCATGACTTTAACTTTGAAGATACAAACTCATGTTGTTCAGCACACTGTCCATAACATATTTATTCTAGGAGGCTCAGACTGACATCTGCTTGACAACAGTTTATACCTTGACAGCCAATAATATGAGCACAAATATTACTTATGTCAGGTCAGGCATATTTGCAACTGAATTAGGTTAGATTGTTTTGAGATTTTGTTTGAAGTTTATGACCGTGAAATGGGCAACAATTATGGCATATATGGACTTGATTTTGATCAAATATTAGCATTGTTATGTTGGACATCAATTTATGATCAACTTGTCTGAAATGGAGTATATTATGGTGGCTTGCGAAGCCAGTTGTCAAAGTGGACCAAGTTGACAACTTTAATTGTTTTATTGGCAATTTGCTTCATTTGGCGGGAAGTTTAAAAATTAATAATCATTTATGACTTTAATGGACTTATTGCATTTGTTACATTGTGCTTTGAATTGAATCAAAATCAGACAAATTGCAAATTCATAGATAAATATGAAACCAGTTTTCAGTGTGGGATTTCGTTTTATTAGTGATAATTTGCTTCAATAAGGAGGAATCACTGATATGGGTTCATGACTGCCCCAAAGAATCAACGAGATTTTAGGGTCAAGGGTCATCTGACTCTCAGTTTGGAAATCTAATGAGAACCCTGCTAATGTAATAATTGACACGACACACGTCTAATGAAGATGTATAACACTGACTTTCAAGACAGAATTGTAATTAATTACTTTACATGACAACATTTTAATGAGAATGAATAAAAATACAAAGTTACATACCTTAATCTCAAACAAACCTACAGTTTGAAAGTATACAATACTCTTTATAACACAAGTCAGATATACCTGCAAAACCTTGAATCATTTGCTGTGAATTCACTTTAATTATTTGTTTCCAATTATTCATGGATTTCTTGTTTCTTACTAAGTTTTTTTAAAGACCCAACAATGATTCTGTGTGGAAACAACACAATACCTTCCCCATTCTATGGATTATTGTTTCAACTAAAATATTTGGCAACACTTTACCAATAAAAATAAAAATTCGCTGTACAATGGTCAACTGTTAGAGCACAAGTTAAAACAAGAGTCCCTAGAAGTGACTGATACTCTACTGGCTGAAATAAATTTCCAGGCACACAAGACAGGACCATTTCCTCTGTTCTTTTCTTCATTAAAAAAATGAGTACTGCAATTAACTAATATTTTTCGGAACCCAAAGAATAATATTATCTGTACGTGTTTCAAATAAAAAGTTCACAAGGCAGCAATAAGTTCTGAACAAAATTCATTGACATAGCCTACGATCTTAAATCTGAGACCATGGGTACAAAATCATTGAACCTGTACTATGACAATGTCAAAATATACCCACAAGCTTAAATCAATAATTAATCTTTTGGAGGAATGCAGAAGTTATGAAATTGACAACATTAAATGTATTTATCAGATATATCCACAAACTGAGTTTTAAAATAGTTCATTCATGTGTGTTATCATGTTTACAAGCCAAAACTGCTGAAAACTGAACTTTTGATCATGCAGCCACTGCCAGTGCATCGATTAGAATGTGTTCACTGGAATGCAACTAAAAATAAAGCCTGGTCAAAATTCACTTGTATATTTATGTACAAGGCACTGTTTTGTAAGTTCAGTGAAATGCAAAAACTGCAAGGCTTAGCAATGATCTTTGACTCAACACCAAGTTCAATTAAGTCTGGCTTCCTAAAACTCGGTTATCAGAACTGCAAATAAATATTGCAGAAAATCACATACTTTATACTTACTCATCTATCATCATCTTGTAATCCAGAACACCAGCTAATAGTTTTGCTGCAAATCTGAAAAGATGAAAAAGAATTTAGAAAATAAGCTCCAACACTGACTTCATTTATAAAAATACTTACATATGTATTGTCGACTGTAATTTAATATAAAACATGATTGTTCTAGAGTGATTAAAGTGTTGTTTATTAATTTATTTTGATATTCGCTTGGGGTTACTAAGGGATTTAAGATGCATTGGGGATCTTCTTTTCCACAACTGTTTTTTAAAAAAATGGAGGATATTAAATTTGTCCTGTTCATCCTTCCATTTGTCTGTTCATCAATTTTAGCTGTTACTATCATATCCTGCCATTCATATCTCCATAATTCCCTTAATTTTTGTACTGACATTGAACTCAATTTTGCATACAGCTTAACATATATCAACCAAGTTTTATTAACAATATTATATAAAATTGTTCAGCACAATAACAGTCTCCAAAGAGAACCCACTGAGAAAATATTATTTTTTTCTGAGTCTCAATGAGAGACAAAAAGAAAATGTTAGCAACATAGTCCTATAAGAAGTGACAAATGTATCAAACATACTGGATTTGTTCTTCTTTTTTTCTGTAACTTTGGCGAGGGAAGAGTGTACCTGGATTTGAATGTATAACAACTGGCATTCTATAATCCAGGTACGCAGTATATTTCCACCACTCAGACAGCTGAAAATTTAAAAAAGAAATTTATTATAATTTTTAAGCATGTCACAACTTATGTCTGGGAATAGCAACATTTCAGTTAACTGAAAGACTGGCTTTCAAATTATCTCCCTTGCACTGCCTCTTTTTAATACTTTATGACGTTAGATGATTTTATTTGGTGATGCACTTTGTAAAAATATCAATGTATAAAATGTATAATTAATAATGTAGGCACAGGATAGGATACACATCCGCCTTGTTCAGTTTTTAATTCAATATTTTTTCTTCATTCATTTCAATTCAAGCAAATCCAATTGAGGACACTAAGAGCTCATTTTCACTTTCTGTATCCAAGTTAGCATCAGATACAGCCTGGTCTTTTGGCCTTTACTTTTTTCTGAAGGGAACTTGCATCTAAGAAAAATGATACAACCATCAGCAATTATAGTACCCCTGTGCACTTTCATATTCCTCTAAATACTCAATGCAGAAAGTGCACAATACCATATGCTTTTCTGGGTCATATTTCTGCAATTCATTTTGACCAAGATTATTTGCACATTTGGCTTGCAAGAGCTTTTATATCTTTGCAACTGCCATCACAACGCATTTTGTATTTATCAATAAGGATCTGCAAATAAAACATGTTATTTGATATTATTCAGCATTATTTGCTGATTTGGCCAGCACAAAATCTTTATGACTAGCCATGTTATGGTGCTAGACTGATAATCATGATCATTTTGCATCATAGCACTAAGTAAGCTGTCGCTGTTTTGACATTTAGCACCCTTTTATAATTGACGAATGCAAGAATAATTGTCATTTCCAGCATGGGCATACTGTGTACCTTGTCATGTGAAAGGTCCTGATAGGACATTAAACAGATCAATTTACTATAAATAAAATGCTATCTTCTGACATGAGACAACTAGTTAATTTGTTATTCAACAGATTTATGAGGGCTGGGATTGTAGTGATCTGTCATCAAACCCATTCTATATTTACAAGTCATGACTGCCAGTGAACCTATCACTTTGTGCGACACCAACTGACTTTAGATTTTGTCACCCAGTGCCAGTCACTACTTGCCCATACAACTGGGCTGTTAGCACAGCACTACTCAATGCTAGCATTAATGAATGGTCTTGTTTTATAATACCATATTTAAATACAGGATCTGCTTTCTGTGCTTTAATCATCTAGGTCGGTTTATGAGGTTTGAAGACCTGACAATATGCCCCCACATATCATATATACCCACTTAAAAGTTAAATGCAATTGAAAACTGCACAAATCTCGACAGGATATCACATGATGTGTCCACAGATTGGGATCTATTCAGTTTATTAGTAATCAGCAGAACAAATAATAATAGACTCTGATCTCCCCGAGCCATTTTTGTGATAGCAGATCAGGGTCTATGTTGTTTGGAGTTAGGCTATGATACAATTATTGTACGGTGAATCATTTTACATTTGTGGGTATAACATTTTTAGGGGTTTGATAAAGAAAAATTGCATATTTGTAACTTAATTTCATGGATTTGTCATTAAAAAAATGTGATAAAATATTGAGCAACAATGCAAGTATCTATGCAAAAGACCATACAGAAATTGACCTCAATGAATGTTCAAATTTACAGACTTAAAGACTTCTGCCATAACTAGACTGACTGGGAAATGTACTCAATACCAACACATAACCAAAACTGTGGGGTCCAGAATCTAAACAATGTCAAGATCCTCTGCACAAGTGTACAAGAAAACTGGCTAAAACTCCAATGCCATAATTAGGATACCAATTAGGTTTATCAGCATTCTTAAAGACCATTAACAAAGTATAAAGCTCAGAACAATCTGGGCTTTTATACAAAAACAAAGCAACAACAGCAAAGCAATCTTTTTCATAGAAAAGCTTCTGTCTTCTCCATCGGTAAACAGTTTTCTCAAGATGTTAAAAACAACAAAAGAAAACAAGTGATGTTGTACTGTTTTTTTATCATATAGAGTGTGAGGGGAATTAGAATATCAGCTTGATTCTTGTTTATCAGGATAGTTTTAGTGGTCATTTTATTCTCACAAGGTATGCCAGGATCAAGACAATTACACTCAAAAAGGAAGGGAAGGGTTTGACCCAAACAGGGGCAGAACACTTATCAAGGCATGTGCAAATATTATGTTGAATAGGGTATATACCAATCAATGGTGAATAGGGTATATACAGAATCAATATAATGAATACAGTAAACACCAAATAAATATACTACATACAGGTATATACCAAGTCAATGTGCTGAATAAGATATATACCAAATCAATGTGTTGAATATGGTATATACCAAATCAATGTGTTGAATATGGTATATACCAAATCAATGTGTTGAATTGGGTATATACCAAGTCAATGTTGAATATGGTATATACCAAATCAATGTGTTGAATAGGGTATATACCAAATCAATGTGTTGAATTGGGTATATACCAAGTCAATGTTGAATAGGGTATATACTAAATCAATGTGTTGAATAGGATATATACCAAATCAATGTGTTGAATAGGGTATATACCAAATCAATGTGTTGAATTGGGTATATACCAAGTCAATGTTGAATAGGGTATATACCAAATCAATGTGTTGAATATGGTATATACCAAATCAATGTGTTGAATAGGGTATATACCAAGTCAATGTTGAATAGGGTATATACTAAATCAATGTGTTGAATAGGGTATATACCAAATCAATGTGTTGAATAGGGTATATACCAAATCAATGTGTTGAATAGGGTATATACCTAGTCATTGTTGAATAGGGTATATACCAAATCAATGTGTTGAATAGGGTATATACCAAATCAATGCATTGAATAGGGTATATACCAAATCAATGTGTTGAATAGGGTATATACCAAATCAATGTTGAATATTGTATATACCAAATCAATGTGTTGAATAGGGTATATACCAAGTCAATGTTGAATAGGGTATATACCAAATCAATGTGTTGAATAGGGTATGTACCAAAGCAATGTGTTGAATAGGATCAATACCAAATCAATGTGTTGAATAGGGTATATACCATATCAGTGTTGAATAGGGTATATACCAAGTCAATGTGTTGAATAGGGTATATACAAAGTCAATGTTGAATAGGGTATATACCAAATCAATATGTTTTATTGAATATATAATACCAAGTCAATACATTGAATAGGGTATATACCAAAGCAATATGTAAAATAGGATATATACCAAATCAAAATATTGCATAGGGTATATAACAAATCAATATATTGCATAGGGTATATACCAAATCAATATGTTGCATAGAATATATAATACCAAGTCAATATGTTGAATAAGATATATACCAAGCCAATATGTTGAACAGGATATATACCATGGCAATCTGTTGAACAGGGTATATAAAAACCAATTTGTTAAATATTGTATATTCTATATTCAAGTGTTGAATACAGTATGTACCAAATCAAATATGTTGAATACAGCATATACCGAATCAAATATGTTGAATACAGCATATACCGAATCAAATATGTTGAATACAGCATATACCAAATCAAATGTGATGAATACAGTTTCAATACATTGCATAGGATACTTTAAAAATTGTTAGCAGTGTGTGTTTATTGCTTCCTGATGCAAACTCTTTTTTAAAAAAAAAAACATTCAAGACTGGAAACAAGATAACCAAAGAAAACAAATCTATCAATATCTTCATGACTGATGCTGGCTTTCATGAGATCATTTAACAAAGTTAAAATCTGATTGTGTTTCAACACATCAACATTAAAATTATTTGTTACTATTTATCTATTCATCTAAAGACCAAAGAACCTTATTTTATATTAATTATTACTGTAGAACCTGTTTTGAAAGACCACTGCTATGAAACCACCTGTCTTAGGAGACTGCATGCTCAGAGCACAAGTTATTAATTATAGACTGTTTCCTTGTGGGGAAAAGGCATAATCTAAGTGGACTAAAGGTGTAATCTGAGCAGAAAAAGCATAATCCACATATAACATAATAAAATTCAATGTTCAAATGTACAAAACATGCATATTTTGGCATCAGGAAGCATAAGTTTGAACAAAGGACCAAAGTTGTATTCTACCACTAGTTGTAGTCAGTGTTCTATTAAGAGCTCAGTAAATAATGCCCCTGCATTTATAAAATTCATTTCCACAATTCTGCTCTGATGTAAAAAAGAAGTTACATTAGTATTGGAATTAGTAAAATGATCTAATTCAAGACATCTGTTTACACCATGACCAAAATTAAAATCCTTTCCACACAGTCTGCAATGGGCATGAAGCTACCCTAGAATGGTACTGTATTGTGTTATTCATGTATTCATCTAAAAGTTGTTTTTTTCCGGGGGGAGGGGGTTCCTCTTTCTAATCCATCTGTTAAATCATGTGAGAAACATTTTTGCTGTAACATTTGCATTGACTAGAATAAATACCGCCAAAATCCTACAGAATGATTCTGAACTTAACATTATTTTTAACAAAGAATATGTCAACAAAGATTAAAAGTCAGAAAAACAGTCTGTTCTGTCCTAAGCTAGACAGCTGCTATAAATAGAAACTGAGGTCTTCTTGGAAATAGAGCAGATGCTATAAATAGAACATGACATGGAAGGTCACCGCAAGTCAACAGACAAGAGCACTTTTATGTCATAGTTACATAGAAGTCGTCTTTTCTGGAATACGTTCTGTGTGATTAATGGGATGCTAATAAAAATGAGAAAACAAATTAATGTTTTGGGGAGGGGGATATACCGAAAAAGCGTAATCCAAATACATTACATGTAAGGCATAATTTAGTGAAAAAAGGTGTAATGATTATGCCAAAAGCATAAAGGTTGACATGTATGCTGTGTTGACCCTTCATGAGAAAGACTTTCTTAAGAGACTGCATACTCAGAGTAAAGATTTATTGATTATACACTGTGTTGACCCATCATGAGAAAGACTGTCTTAAGAGACTGCATATACAGGGCACAGATTTACTGATTATATACTATGTTGTCTCATCGTGAGAGAGACAACCTATCTATTGAGACTGTATACTCAGAGTAAAGATTTATTGATTGTATACTGTTTTGGACCATCATGAGGCACACTGTCTTGAGAAACCATAATGTTGGGTAGAAATGTTACTATTTCAAGACAGGCTCTACGGTAAATTCAAAGTGTCTTACTAAAATACAAACCCAATTTGCCTCTGTCTCTGCTTTCTTCTTAAGAAGTTCATTTAACTTGGGCCCCAAATCTTTGCGAAATTCTTGCACAACCTACAACCATGAAATTAGGACCAATTAAAAAATGTGTTAAAAAAAACACCTATCGCTATTTGTATTTATTCAGAAAACAATCCATAGCATGACAGTATATAATCTGAATTAGCAAGTTCATTTATAATGTGTAGTTTTCATTTTCCTTAAAATTTCAAAATCTTACATTCCGTTTCTGCTTATTACATTCATATCACTTTGACCTAAATTCAAAAATGAAGTCACGCATGCAAATTTTCAAAACTACAGTAATTATATTGAGCAAACCTCAGATATATCAATATCTATAGCAAGTGTTAATGTTTCCTTCCAGACCTCATTTAAATCACCCCTAACTGCTAGTTTTAAAAATCCTTCTGACAACTTTGATAAATTGAACTTCCATACTGTGATAATAAAGGACTGTTTAATGTACTTAACTAAAATTCACATCAAAAGATTGTAAGCAAAATCATTTCCAAAGTGTACTTCATTTAAAAAATAAATACCAAAATATATCCTATGATAAGCTTTATGATGAGCCCATCCAATCTTTCTAAAAAAACTTTACAAATACTTACCAAAGATGTCTTGTTTATATAATACATTTGTAAAAACGTATAATGACCCATTGTTTTTAATATTGGACATTCTGTGTACCTGAGACTTGATCAAGAAAATATCTAACAAAAGTAATAGAAAACTATTAATTATACTAACACCTGTGTAGATTTAGATTTATTGTATTATGCCTTGAGAAACTGCATGAAAAGTATAAAAAAACCACAGGATTCATGAGCAATTGCAGCAACTTGAAAATGATGCAGGTCATTAGCCATTAAGCACAAGGCATTAAATTTTTTTTATAAACTATTATTAGTCAATTTTTCACTCAGTCATACAAAATAGTACAATACAATACCTTTTCTGTTTGTCTGAATTCTGCTTCACACAGAAGTGGCTTTACAGAGACCAGATACTTTTGCAATGTTTGATCTAACGGAGGAACTGGAAAGCGGGGAAGATCCTGCTGCACAGAAAACATCCGGCCTTTGACCTGGGGAGGGTACTTCAGAGGCATCTTGGGTAAAAGTACCTGTGATGCAGAGACCTGAATGAAATAAAAATGGAAACTAGAAAACAGATACAAGATACATCACCTCCAAGACATTATATCCAACAATGGTCTTATATGTTTTACTTACTATTTAATTCACAGAATATCTTCAATATGTGAGGAACCATTCTTCACACCAATGGATATTTGAGGATCAGAGTTATATCAAATGATTGTAATGGAGTAAATTTATATCAATTAATATTTTCAATATGTGAAGAACAATTTTATCCACAACAATGGATAATTGAGGATCAGAGTTGTAACTGATGACAGTAATGGAGTAAACTAATATTTTAAAAAGGCCATAATTTAAATGAATCACTTTTGTAAACTTTATATTTTTTCTGTCCAATGAAAACAGAACCTATCCAATTTTCTACCATGTAGTAGAATGGAGAGTAATTAATTACAAAACAATATGTTTTCCCTTTCTCACTTTTTGAACTCAATACAATTTATATGTATGATGCATATGCTTTCTGAATTTCAATATAAAAAAGATAATCAATTTCATTGCAGCATAATTATGGATCTTTCACCTGAAGTAACTAGAATTACGTACATGGCAAAATCCATGCACGTTTATTTAATGTCCCATCCCCCACACATCATGTACCCTTCTATAACAAAAATATATTTTAAGTTTAGTTGGCCTTTTTCCTCCTAATCACTGGGGATGGGAGGACGGGACCTTGAATCATACCCACCACTCCCGATGCTGATGGTTATCACTCACTTACCTTTATACTGTATATGAGTTACCACATCATACTACATATAGGAATTACCACATCATACTGTATATCTGAGTCAGCACATCATACTGTATATCTGAGTTACCACATCATACTGCATATACAAATTACCACATCATACTGTCACAGAATGAGGCTAAAAATAACTTGGTTTTGCCTTTAATCTATTTTATACTTTATTTGTTGTACAGGCGTACAATGTTACCTAGGGTGAATCACTGACTACCGGGTAAAGTGATTCGAAATTACATGCAGGTGGAGAGCCATTGAAAAGCATGGATTACGTGGATATTTGACTATGACTATTAATCACTCCTATGGTCTTAAGCTTGATACATTGTAAACTAAGACACAAGTCATTTGGATTTCATCAGTGGTAGGCGAACTTTATACCATCGTCTCAGGCCATAGGGGTAAGTTTCAAAATTTCATCTTATTTGATATGTGAAACTATTTCTCGGATTTGTGTCCTGTCGGGTGATGTTTCGTTTTGAGCGTTTGTTCTTATTACCATTTTATTAACAAACAGTTTTGTTTTATTGCAGCTTTTATTTTCTTCTCGTTTAGGACACAAGTGATCCCGTTGTATGCTATAGTAGTCATTGGGTACTATAGTAACCTGTTCGATAAACTATTGAAGGTGGTTGGATACCACTGTAGACAGTTCGATATTAATATAGACCCCGGGAGTCTATTGTGATTATCGTGAATTATGGGAGCCATTGGAGTCTGTTGGATCCAATTGTTGTAGCTCATAGGATAGCGGACATTAAGAAAGCTTAATGAACATTATCAGATATTATGGTACATTAGTGGACTAACGAAGTCTCAGTGGAACTGTCGAAGCCTAGCAGGAGATTCAGTGTTGAATGAGAGTCAACCACATGTCATATAAACTGTAGCCAGTTTAGGAAGTGATTCCAGTTGAGGAGCATATGTTTGTGTTCATTTGCGTTGAATGCAGGAAGTGGTTGAAGTGTCAGAAATAACATTTGAGTATTACTCATTTTCATTCAAGAGATTTTGTGAATCTTGGTTAAATACTTTACAAGATTAAGTGGATCTCATATTTCATTTCTTTTCATTTTGTCTCATAGCATGTAATAACATTTGTTAGGTCAAATCATATTTTCGTTTTCATTTCATGAGTGTATGTAGAATATTGTATTAGTCATATGATAGTAGTGTACATGTAAGAGTCTTTGAATTTCTTTTATAGTTATATATATATATATATATATATATATATATATATATATATATAGTAACGCATTTTATAAATTCAATCATTCATCACTTTGTGTTGTTATTCATTTAGCCCAAACAGAGAAATCCCACTTGGTTTCAATTCTGTTACAATGGTGGTGTCAGAAGTGGGGTCAGTTGTGTTCAAGTGAATTTTGAGGTCTACCAAGGTGGTATAACCTGGTTTGTCGTTGAATATGTCCGAGTATTTGTCCAAGACTGTATTTATTTGTTGATGCTGGTCTTTGGTTAACTCCCCACTCACACCAACTTGATCTACCCCTTCCTTCGCAACACCCAAGGGACACTCAAGGGACACCTCGATTTCTGTGTCTACTGCATCTTTGTCTATGACTGCCGTACAAACAACACTCAAGATCCCCTTTTCTACATTGTCGCTCTGTCGTTTAATGTACAACTTAGCATGTTGGCATGAAATGTTTTCAAATTACCGTCAATGTCAATTTTATAGTCCATGTCACCTTTGACTTCTTTAACCTAAGAAAGAAAAATGCACATTTTTTTTATTTAACCATTACAGAATAGTAAAAATAACCATTATACAACAATGTTTACGAGTTTTTTTAGTAATCTGGTTTTTACATTTATCCAAATTTCCAATCATGCCCTGCTCAAGTAGTCTGCCCCTATATTTTCAACTCCTCTTATCACCTCTACACGGAAGCAATAATGTTGTAATGTCAGCGTCCAATGCATCAATCTAGCATTGGCGACCTTGACCTTGTTTAAATACAATAGGGGTTGATGATCAGTCTCGAGAAGGAAATCTCTCCCAAAAAGATATGCATGATACTTCCCAATTCCCCATATTATGGCTAAACATTCTTTTTCAATGACTGAATAGTTTTTCTCTCTGGGTAGCATTTCCTACTTGAATAAGCTACAGACAACTTATTGCCATCTTGTTCCTGTAGTAGAACCGCTCCCAACCCAGTTTCAGATGCATCTGTTCTTAAAATAAAGGGTTTGCTTACATCTGGTTTCAATTCTGTTACACATACTGTATATCTAAGTTACCACATCATACTGTACATCTGAGTCACAATATTATACTGTATGTCCAAAGATATTCAGTTCATTCAATATGAATTATGCTTTTTTGATATCAATTATGCTTTTTAAAGAGTGACCAGAAATAGATGGCAAGTATTTTTTAAATTGAGTGTCCTAAGTCTAACACCATTTATGCAAAGTTTAGTCACACATCCAAGCAAAAAATTGTATTTATGGTACAAATGTCAGCTTTTTGTTGAATTTCTTACAAAACAGAGCCATCCCCCCAAAAAAAATCAGTGGCTGATTCACAGCCAAATCTCTTCAATTGTAGATACATCAGAGATCTCAGAAACGCTTAGTTATGCATATTTGGATGCAAAGTTTTGATTTGGGACACAAAAAAATCATCCATACTGGAGTCTTCTGTATATTCACGTTTTTGTTGCAAGAAGGAAAGTTTTGTGGCATAAAAATATCTTCTAATCACTATGAAAACTGAAGCAATGCTTTCATTTAATTTATTGCTGACTTCTTTGATCAAAGGTTACCGGCTGGCTTTGATGAAGGTGTATGTGTTATTGAAGGCACTGCTAATGGCTCCCTTTAAAGGACCAATAAAATACCCATTTGTTATTGCTGCAGCAATATATATCAGTGGTTCAAAGGTAATCAGTTTTCATTGAAGTTGCAGCAAAACTATTTTTCTGTGGTTTGGGGGGGGTTAAAAAATTGATGTTATGTGGCTGATTGGGAGTCATTTCACATTTTTTCCCTCAGAGGTGGTTACTTGTAGTGATTCAGTTGCATGGCTATTTTGCTTATATTACAGCATTAAGTATCAAGACTAGATATCAGCATAAGCGGATTATGATATAACAATGCACTGTTAGGGTGGTTTGTCAATATGAAATAAAGATTTGTTTATGTAACAATTGATTCCAGTGCATTTTTATATCCACGTTTGCAGCTTCCTATCATGGTTTTTTTAAGTTCTCCACTCAGAACCCAAGACTGTATAAACCGTTTTTATTAACCAAAAATGTTGTCACCAAATATATCACCTGATGGTATATTTTGCCACCAATATGTAAAACAAAATCACAATTTGCAAGATTGGCAAAGCCCAGCGCGATCACTGTTACTGATTTAATTTCCTGCTGTTGCCCTATATTGTCTTGAATATGCTAACATACCAGGAAGAGTCATGATCTGCCAAGTCTTTAGATCAATCAAAGTAATATGATCCAAAATGTCCTTGTAAGAACAATAATTCCCAGTCAATGACCAATATTATTTATGAGTACCTTGTATTTCCAGTGAATAAATAATTTCACCCAAATCAAATGATTCTTCATCAGGATCTTATAGCAATAATAAATCATTTCTAGACAGACAAGATTATAAAGCCCTCTACTTGAATGAGGTAACAATTAGCATTGTTTGGAATCACTATGACTTAACTGAAATTTCCATTCCATAACATTCTAATCTCTCAACAAAACAAAATCTGTAACTAAAATTATAATAAAGAACATGGTAAACATAATGTCCTAGACTCATACCAAGAAAATCATTCTAATATTTTGATTCACACTCCTGGGGAAATATTAACTGTTTTATTTTTTTTGTTTACAAAAACAAACATCATTGTCTCTATTCAGGAACATAGTGAACTTGATTTTCAACATGGTCAAGTTCAAAATACAATTAAATATAACTGATGGAAAAAAAACTAACAAACAATACAAATTAAATATACGTAAAAAGGTCAGTCATGAACATATGCATGACCTGCATGACTTTTACTAAAAACAGCTTAAGATCAACTGAAATGATATTTTGATGATCTTGTATAAGGTGAAAACATAAACAACCAACATGTCATATTTGTTGAATAGCTTAAAGACTGATAGTTATTCACAGAATGAACAGTAAAACTACACTATTTTCTAAACTTTGATCTAATTTTATTTTAAAAGAACCTATCACTGTCGTAGTCCTACATCTAAGACCACGATGCTGATATTTATGTTTTGGTAGCACTGAAACATAAACAGCATGTGATACATTTTGCATTGTTGGACTAGTCACTGTCAGTATATGCTTCCCAGTATGTCCTAAGTCATTACCTTGAGTGGTAAAACCAAAGGTCAATATCTAGGATGTCAATATGCAGGAAACCTGGACAGACATTTTATTATGACCTTCATTTCAACAAGTGTTAACAAACCATATGCCTTGTGTAAACAGAAAGCTTACCAAAATTGCAATACAACTTCCATGTCTAAAAAGTTAATACAACATTGTCATGAAATTATTTTTAAAGTTAAATATTACAGTGGTGCACTTTTTACGCATAATGATTATGCAATATTATGTAATGAAATTTAAAGGTACACGAATACAAAACGTATTACAATAGCATAATAATTATGTGCAACCGGTACTTATGTAACTACATTAACCCGTCAAACAACTAAAACATCCGTAAGATTACCCAGACTCAGTACTTACTAGTCTCTTGGACAAGATCCGAATCATACTTATGCAGCGTGACACAGGTAAATATATGAGTAGGTAAGGGTATCGATAAACCTTGGTCAAATGCAGGTCACTTTCCGTGCTGGTCAAAGTTCAAATTGGATTTAATTTAGATGGTATTCGAGAGATCCCAAATGTGGTCACGTATTAAAACTTACGCAGACAACTAAAATAAAAAATGAGAACCGGTAGAGACACTTGGAATATAAACGTTATGGTACAAAGAAATAGCGCAACACCTAGTCTGGTCCCCTGCTTAGTATACTTCCTGCGATACACTCCGCTATACTAAGGTGGCGCTCATCAGTTATTATGTACTTTTGAGAAAGTGATGTATGTAAGGTGAAGTTGTTTGCATTTTAAACATGCACAGTGGAGAGAATGTTGGCATACCTATATACTACTTTCATGAAATGTGGATGAAATTTCTTTGGATATTGTACTTTTGGAAATATTAAATGATCTTAGGACACTGCTAACTAAAATGACTGCTCCCTTGTGCTCCAAAAATCAACCTAAATTTGTCTAAAGTACACTATACTTGGCAGCTATTAAAATATGGAAAATGAATTTTGCCAAACTAGATAATACCAGCTTCTAAAAGTGCAATGACTGAATTACCAAATACATAAAATGTAAAAAAAAAAAGTTTTTGGCTTTTTTTTTTTTTTTTTACACTTTACCTCTGAAGTTCGAGAAGTGAAAATGAGCAAGTAGAGCTAGCACTTTTTTTGAAAAGTGCACATCTGGAGTAAGGCCAAGTTGTGTACTCTCTAACCCATATTACACCCATCAAAAATACATCAAAATAAAGGGAATTAAAGGTTCTTTGAACAATACCTAAGATATAAAAAGTCTCTTTTAAATAACAAGTATAACTAGTGAGGAAACCAGGGGAAACTCTTTTTCTTTAAAATTTTAAACCTATGCTAAATACGAAACTGTAGAGCGCCACCTAAGTCAGGCGAACGCCGACGCCATATTGTCACGTGATCACAACAAATGGCCTTGTATGGAGAGATCCCGTTAATCTAACCCCGGCACATTTATTGCTTTAATATTCTGTTTGTTAGGGACACAATGCGAACTTTACTTATACTTTCTATATGAAATATAGCAGTCGTTATCTTACGTTCAAGCTTAACCAGCAAATCGGTGAATTAGGTATTTTTACAAATATTTCTACAATTAAGCAATGACCAACTAGAGTAATGAACACATTTTGTAAATTTTGCACTTTTCCCACCACGTCATCTGAAAAATTCCATTTCCAATCGATTCCTTGATAAATTTTACGTAGAAATTGATATGAGATTATGCACGGTAACTTTAATTTTGCCCAAGATTAAGACAAAAATAACTTCCCCAGTTTACTAGGGGTGAGTGTAACGATTGTTTTGCAAATATTGCCTATTTTACACTACGTTATCTAAAATAGTCCAGTTACAATGAATTCCTTGATCAATTTTAAATAAATAGGTATATATCGTTTTCCATGACAGCCTAAATTTTATTTTATGAAATATTTGGATCAATATAACAACCCTCTTTTAAGGGGCGAAAATGACGATATTTTGTCAAATACTGCCCATTTCGACTGCATTATGTACGAGATTCCATTTGCTATCGATTACTTGATAATTATTACGTCGGATTTTGGTATAAGGTGACAGATGACATCCTTAATTGGCCAAAGGTTAATACCAAATCACTTCCATGAAGGAGGGGGCAGGAGGTAAATGTTGCCAAAAACTGAATGGTTTAGATAGCATTATCTCAATGTTCCATTTTAAATCAATTGTTTGATCAATTTTCAATTGATACTAATGTATCGTTCAACATGACAACCCACATTTTGCAAAAGATTAGGACCAAAATGCCATTTTTTTAAATAGGTTGACAATTTGGCTAACATTGGACATTTCTTACTGCCACCTAATCAGTTTCATTTTAAATTGATTTTTTGAAAGAAAGTGGCATTGCATTCCTACAACCAGGAGTGGGATGAAGGAGCCTTAAATACTATCAGACAACCTTTATTGGGAGTGGAGCCTATCAATAAGACTTTGGGAGAGTAGGAGCCAAATTTCTTGCTACACCATTTAACACTGATATTGATACTTTACTATAAAATATATTCTATTCATTAGGCAAGGCACATTAATTGCCTCCACAGGACAAAAATTTGATGTGCTTCTGTGTTGCAAGATTTCCAAAAGAAACCTTTAATTACATTCAGGCTTCATTCCCATGCTTCACCTGTTAAGAATTTCTTCAAAATTCACTCACTATTTCATCATAACTGAAAGACAATGTCAGAACATTTAATTTTAAGAACTGTACTACAGTTTTAATTTTCTCATCACTAATTTGATTTGCTTCCATAATGAATGCTGTTTTCAATATTTAGTTAATAAAATTCCAAAACTAAGTATAAACGTAATTTTTCAGTATCAATGTACTGTTGAGAGATGCATTATTAAGGCTAACATGTAGACATGTTGAGACAAATATTTCATATTTATTTTGTACTTTTCATCATTACTAAAATATGACATAAATTTGAACAGCATTTTCATTTCTTATACTGTCACAATCATTCATCCAAATATGTAAAAACAGTGATTTCTCAGTTTAACTAAATGTGTTGTTAAATTAAAATATAAAAACAAATAAAACACACTTACATGTACATTAAAGATTATTGAGCTTTGTATGATTAAATATGGACAGCAGTAAATATGAGTTACTTTGATTTAAATAAAAATGTATTGAAATTTAACACTTGAGTTTGTGACTTTCTTAGTTTCTCTTTGTCATCTGTCATTGCCATGTTCTGATAACTGAATACATATAGTTACATGCAAATGTGATACTTATCAATTTACGCCCATTTATACACATATAAAAGGAAAAAACAATGACTCATAACATCTCTGGGGTCATCCATTAATTATGTCAACAAAATGGGGGGGATTGAAAAAGTTTGACAATTGTTGACATTGGGGAGGGGGGAGTACAAGATAAATTGACGTAAACAATGTTTGTTTGTTTTTTTGCATAAAATTTAATAATCTAAAAAAATAGGAAATTAGTTGGTGCTTTGGTATGGCACACACTGGCTCACCCATCAACAGCCCACCAGTTTAATCCTAAACTGGTCAAGCTCTTGTCAAGGAAGACAATAGTCTTGCATCATCATATTTTGTTTTTAATCATTGTAAATTGTAGACTGTAGTTAGGTTAACCACATATGATATTAATCTGAAGATTGGTACCATTGTGGTTATTCATCTGACAAGATTTTTTTAAGAGAAGCTGTTTGTTACTAAATTCAAAGACTGCACTGAGCCATATGCATCTAAATAGTATAGCTATCCAAGGACTTCTATCGAAAAGCATCTATGTTATATGTATAGATGCTATATATATTGAAGTCCATGAATGATCCCTCCAAAGATGGATAACTGAACCTAGGAAACTTGAGAGCTTCACTATTATACAGTCATCTTTAACATATAATATATAATCTCAAATGAGTTCATTAATAAGAAATAAGTTAAGCTACTTCTAGGTGACCAACTGTACAATTGAGAAAAAAAAAAGAATTGTGCATTGTTGTACAATACCACTCTCAACAATATTCCAAAGTAAATGAATATATTCTGAGCTGTCTTTCAAGTAAAATCAATCACATACACATCATATTTGTGACAATTGTACTTGGAATTGGGGGTGAGGGCAGACCTTAGAAAGGTGCATAGAGCGAATCATGCTGCATGCCTATCTTCAGTGAAAGGTATACTCATGTATACCATAAAATCAGTCTTTGCTAAATGTATCTTAAGTCTAAATATATATACAATTTAATACCTGTATATTTCTACTGCATCAGATATAAAAGTTGCGGTCTGCTGGTCCTTTAAGAAATGGTCTGTGCACAAAACAGTGATAGAAAAAGAACTCCTTTCATGTGTTCTCAATCAATTTACAAGTTCAGTTAGTTAATTTTAGGAGTTTCGGAAGAAATGCAATATTTAATTCAAATACATATATGTATAAACATTTCCCTTCTGATCATTTCTTCTGAAAATGGACATATTTTCCTTATTAATTTTAATATGGAAAATGAAGCAGGAAAATACATTGTTATAGTGACTTCCACCATATCATGAATTTGTCTTTATGATATGAGAAACTACGTGCCTTTCAAGTTAGAATCCAATACTACATTTTCATATATATATATATATATATATAATCAAACACACATGAAAAGGTAGTATTGGATTAATACTTGAAAGGCACGTAATTTCTCATATATATATATATATATATATATGTTCATCAAGTCTGCTTATAATGCATGGTACATCACATGTAAAGCCATACATTGTTTAAAATGTTCTATATTTTTTAGTATACTGATATTCTAGGAAAGAACTATGGATTCTGTAGAATACAAAAATATGTATTTTCATTCCACTTCAAAGAATGTTCAAGAGTTTGGTCAAGCAGGAAGGGTTGGTGTTAAAGCTGTAGCCATAATCTTTTACAACAACGACTCATCTTCAAAACTTCTTGAGAAGGATATGAAATGATATTTACCACTTGAACCTGGTTGCAGATGCTAATTTTTGAATAATTATTTTGACTGTCCATATGAGGCAGCTGAATTTATATGCTGTGACCTTTGTCAAAATGATGCACTTGGAAGTGCATTTCATATGAAACGGATTGCAGGAGAAAACCAGATACCTTCCACAGATGGCTTTAAAGGAATACATGAGAGCTGATGTATCTGGTGAAATTGCATTTCACCTGAATGATGATTTACTTCATTCCATAACTGAAATATATGATATTATATCTATGCACATAAATGAAATTTTTCAGTTATACAACATTCCTAGATACACTGCTGATTCATTGAGTGCAGTACTTGTTACCTTTAGGAAATCAAAAGTTATTCAGGCCAAGCAAGTAAATATCGACCACTCTGGTGCCCTAGTAGTTTGAACATCTACCTTGTATGTGGTAGGTCACGGGTTTAAATCCTGGCTGAGTCATACCAAAGACATATAAACATGGCACTAACAGCTGCCTCACTGGGCACTCAACATTAGGAAGTTAAGTGTTAGTACTGGTGGCCTGGTATCAGGGTAATGCTACTGGGTGGGATATGATTCTACATGTCTGTGGCATGGTGTCCCTGTGCTAGATATCACTATAAAATGTCACACACAGACATCATAGCAGTATAACTGAAAAATTGTTAAATCTAGGTTAAAAATGCTGATCACACACACACAAGTAAATGTATGACCTATCACCCTGTTTGATTCAAATCCATTCCATTATTTTTGTATGGTATGACCTTGGCATTAATGATATCACATACACTAACACAATTTAATTACTCAACAATATTAATTAATTAGCTCTGAATGTCAATCCTTATTATGGCACATACACTTCAACATCAGTGACAAAAAGTAATAATGCCTGACCTATGGCAAGAGGCTAATAATGCCTGACCTATGGCAAGTGTCAAATAATGTCTGACATAGCAAGTGGCTAATAAAGCCTACCTATGGCAAGTGTCAAATAATGCCTGACCTATGGCATGTGGCTCATAATGCCTGACCTATGGCATGTGCCTAATAATGCCTGACATAGCAAGTGGCTAACAATGCCTACCTATGGCAAGTGTCAAATAATGTCTGACCTATGGCATGTGGCTAATAATCCCAGAACTATGTAGCTAAAAATGCATGACATGATTCAAAGACAAGGAAATATATTAAATGGGGTATTGCCACAAAAAATTTCTTTGAACCATCAACCTTTGGATTCTTGATGATCGAGCAATAAATCATTGACTATTATGCCACAAAACTAAGCAAAATGAAGCCTCAACCATTATGAAACTCTAAACTATGGTGATTCACCCATCCTAGCATTTAGAAATTCATCAGGCTTTGAAAAGAAAAGACCTGGACTAATTGTGAAGTTTATAACCAAAACCAAAACCATGCTGACAATAAAAACTAATATTTCCTAATCATAGACCATTCATAAATATTTTCAAATCACAACATGTAGCATAATTACCTTACATGCTGTAAATAAATTGTGTTTTTCTACAACTACATTCCAAAATCTGAACAGACTGATAACCTGACCAACATATCTATTGCTCTCAAAGCATAAGACTCTGGGCAATTGTAACATTGTAAAATTAATCAGTACAATGCAACAATGAGGGTACAAATTTCTGACAAATTAATTCTATGAAGGTTATTCAATGAAGTTAACAGAATGCATTCAAGTATATTGGTCCAGAGTGTGTGACAGTACAGTTCAAAGGTAAGTAGTGTTAAGATCCGAAGAGATTCATATTCTGTATATATTTTGCTAAATATAACCTGCTTTCACAATGCCAGGACTTTGGAAAATGTAGTGTACACACTTCTCCCAGAATTTGTTAACATTTGCTGATGGTATCTCATGTTAATCCACAAACTACATCATTGCTAACTTTTCTTCTTTGCTCCAATTGTTCTACAATCTATTTTGGTCTAGGAACTGCAATCAATAAACAGTTATGAGCTGTAATGTTTAAAATTAACTAATTATGAGTTGGTATTTATCATATAAATCTTGGACTCAATAACGAATACTTTTAACAAGAATCTGGAAAGACAAATAGCTGTTAGTTAAATAGCTATTGCTACTTAATAATGCAAGTATTTACCTGCTGTCTTCTGAAAATAAAGACCACATTTTCACCCTTCCCCTTTAATGTTAAAAGGCTGCTAGTTGCATAATAATGTTAGAAAATTACCTGCTAACAACTATTATAACAACCAAAATAGAGTATATAATGAAAATAATACTGGATTACAAGCTATAAGCCAAGGAAATGTGTGCTTATAAGTTATTAATATATCAGCATAAAAGCACACATGATATAAAACAAAACAATAAAATGATCTTGCAATACATAAGTATCACACTGTGTTTGATGTCTGCATATAATAATAGTATGGTAAACATTAGGATATATAGTGATTCTTTTTTTCATTACACTACCTCATTATAATAATAAATACTTTTTATATCCCATGTGTATGTTATAATGCATAAATAGTGATAAAGAATTTATTTTAATTAATACTTATTTACATGTCTTTCTGATGAGTTAAATGCAAAACATTCATGTATAGTTTGAAGAGAATATTTTTGTCACTTTTGTAACAGATCTGAGGCAAACTGAGTATCAATATAAAATGAGCATCTCCTTAAACAAAGTCTTGAATGCATAAATCAAGGATAGACATTCAAACTTTGTGCAAAATGAATCAGCAATACAAAATGTTGCCAACTGCAGCTGTAAATACATGGTATCTGCTCTTCTATATCTGCACTGGAGTCTGTCCTGTTAGTGATGACCTGTCTTTTACAATAGGTGTGGAATCTAGGATGATGCTCCATTCTATAACATCAAATTAGAACATTTCAAGAAACTTGTTAGTTATTTTTTTTATTCTCACTTCATATCAGAGAATCAATTCAGTGTATTTTCAAATGTCACAATAATTATTATTAATTCTGTAACCATTTTCTATTGTGAAAAAAATATATATATAATAAAGATATTATTAAAAGAATCTTTTTTATGCTTCACATATCTTGTTCTATTGTCACTCATTAAACATACAATATTAAATTTAAGTTCCCTTAACAAAAGGATATTTATTTAACTCATGAAGATTTTATCATAATCTTATCTATAGTTTAATTTCATGCTTGATTTTTTTTATTAAAACACAGAAGACCAGAGTAATTTTACAAGATTTTACCAATTTGGTACATTTTAAATGAATCAGTCAAAATTACATTTTTCAGTCCATTACTTGATCTCAATCCAAACCTCCTGCAAACCCTCATAAATGAAGGCTAATGTTTTGGTTTAATAAGTGCTAGCTAGACATGAACAGATGGATCCTTAACACACCCCACTCACCCACCTGTGACTTCTAGATTTTACCCCTCTGACTCTATCTTCAATTCTTAAACAATTCCTTTAAACTGTGTTGTTTAAAATTGACTCCTCTTTTTTCTAATGTTTATATAATCTAACAAAGTTATGAAAGACGTTTTATCTTTGTTGCCAAAAAATGTGACATCCAAAACTGAATAAGATGCATTAAATCCTTTTATTGCAAAAACATCTTTATTAATTACAAAGTGCCCATGAATCATTCGACTAAAATGCTACTCTGAGGAACTCCTAGGTAAATCATGATTATTCTTTGGCAAAACCTGTGCTTATATATATATATATATATATATATATATATATATATATATATATATATATATATATATATATATATATATATATATATATCTCAATGTAAAATTGATCAAAGAATTTATTGCAAATGGAACATTGAGATGATGTTGTCTAGATTGTTCAGCTTTTGGCAACATTTACCAACCCCACCCCCTTCATGGAAGTGATTTAATATTAACCTTTGGCCTATTAAGGACATCATCTGTCACCTTATACCAAAATCCGACGTAATAATTATCAAGTAATCAAAAGCAAATGGACTATCGTACATGATGCAGTCGAAATGGGCAGTATTTGACAAAATATCGTCATTTTCGCCCCTTAGTAGAGGGTTGTTATATCGATCCAAATATTTCATAAAATGTAGGCTGTCATGGAAAACGATATATACCTATTTATTTAAAATTAATCAAGGAATTCATTGCAATTGGACTATTTTAGATGACGTAGTTAAAATAGGCAATATTTGCAATACAATCATTACCCTCACCCCTGGTAAAATGGGGAAGATATTTTTGTCTTAATCTTTGGGCAAAATTAAAGCTACCGTGCATAATCTCATATCAATTTCTACGTAAAATTTATCAAGGAATCGATTGGAAAAGGAATTTTTCAGATGACGTGGTGGGAAAAGTGCAAAATTTACAAAATAATGTGTTCATTCCTCTAGTTGGTCATTGCTTAATTGTAGAAATATTTGTAAAAATACCTAATTCACCGATTTGCTGGTTAAGCTTGAACGTAAGATAACGACTGCTATATTTCATATAGAAAGTATAAGTAAAGTTCGCATTGTGTCCCTAACAAACAGAATATTAAAGGAATAAATGTGCCAGGGTTAGATTAACGGGATCTCTCTATACGAGGTCATTTGTTGTGATCACGTGACAATATGGCGTCGGCGTTCGCCTGACTTTGTATAGCGGAGTGCATCGTAGAGAGCATACTAAGCAGAGGACCAGACTACGCAACACCCGCCTTTCTAATACTATCACACACACACACACACACACACACACACGCACTAAATGGCCAATTCCTTGTATTCCAAATCAGAATATTTAAATGCAAATGATATATTAAGTAAACCCAACTACAGACTTCAAAAATATTATCACCCATGTGATTAGTCTGATAAATCAACCCACCCGACCCCATCTGTACTGATACTGATATATGATATGTGGGTGTGATCTTAACTGTTTATAAAATTTTACAATAGTGTTGCATGAAAAGTATTTCTTTAACAAACATACGTACAATGTAGACATTTACTGGTATTTGGCGATAACCATGTCTAGCGCGAAATTCAAACTGGCAACAGGACATGTACAAGTAACCAAAATACAGGATTATATCTGGAAATAGTATCTACCCGACTCCAAAAGAACCCTTCCGCCACGAGAAATACGGGTAAGTGTATAAGATGTTCACCAACGAGTGCAGTCAAGACTATCTACAGATCTTTAGAGATTATAAGGAATAGGCGTTATCACTCCCGAAAATGCCAGTCGTTATCATTGTAGGTGTGGGGCAGTTTTATCGACCTACAATGTGGCAGTTAAATCTCATGAATTTGTTAGCATTAACACGTAAGTGCAAACACTTACAAAATCACAACCAAAGGATAATAAATAAAGGCATACCTGCTTTAAAATCCATTGAATGACAAAAAAATCCATTGAATGACAAATGGTTAATCAGATAGTCTTTTCTAATGTCAAAAGTTTGATAGGGGGTTTGTGGGTATTGCAAGAGTCATTAGTGTTTATCACCACTCTCACAAGAGCTTTAGTCAGAAGGATACCGAAAAAGCTGTCCCGATTGCAGAACAATTAGGCATGCAAGCCATCAAAGTTGTTCGTCGTAAGGCTATTGGCACTGTTGGTAAGATTGTTGGTACGCTTTTCAGCGGTCAAAGACAGACTCGCACGATTATTATGGCCAGTAAAACTGCCCAGTACCGAAGTGATGAAAACCAAGTTTCAGCAAAAAAATAAATAAAGCTGCAAATGAGCGGCCGAAAGAATTAGTTGTAATGCCAACACTAACAACAAGCAGCCGCCGAGAGAGAAAAAAATAACAGCAAGTCTAATAGAGGAAAGTGGTCTGGCTCAACGGTCGTTTTTGACAAAAACGAATATAAATAAAAACGTTCAAGCGTCTATCTAATGCAACATTTGACATTGACGCACCGGTCCTCAAAGATGAATCAGTGCGTGATTATCAGCATTATTCTAACGATGCCTGTGTACCTGACACACATGGACGAATCGAGCTACAAGTACAAGATACAAGCAGATAATTCCTGCCTGCCGTGACATTCGTTGAGATCAAAGGTCAACTTTTAAAAGAAGATAATACAGCATCGGGAATTTTAGATCGAGATCGTTGTACATGTATTATCAGTAGTGCTATGGAATTGCTTAACAGTGCCACATACATCATTGAAGTAAAAAACACTGAATCATGTCTCGAAAACTATGACTTTGCCACGACGATACTCGGCCTAGCAAGATAATCCAATGATTATTCAAGGTCAGCTGGCCGTGAATGATGTTTGCCGGAGATAACATTGATCACCCCGATAGCAATAACGTAACAATGAACGGTTCTGGAAATACGGTTGCATCAATGAATGAAAATTTCAACTTAGGATTTTCAGCATGTAGATCAATGTTAAATAATGAAGAAGAATATTCTTGTGTAATTCCGCTGTCACAAATCTTTGGATTCTGCAGACATGTTAGAAAAGTTATTTTCGGCGCTAAACACACAATAGTACCAGTTCGAAAAGCTACCGACAACGACGCAATCTGGCGACTCAGTACAATTGATGCTGGTAAAGTTGAATAAAACCTTTCATTGCGGATGTCAACGATCGCACCATCATTCGTTGAAGAACAACAACTGCTCTATTTCATGGGCAACGGAGGCATGTCAGCTCTGTCGTGGTTGACTATGGCCACAGGTAGTGTCCAGAGTAACGTTGTTGGATTATTTACATGGTTGGTAGCATCATAGTAGGGAGTATCGATGCCACGACATATATTTATAGTGTTTCATGAAAATGCCAGAGCAGATTGATATGAGTGAAACCAGTGGTGTTTGAGACGCTTGGAGTTTCTCTGAGAATACATGAACATAATGAATCATCTGAAGAAGTATTATTGAATTTTAAAAAAACAATCATGTTGCACGGGCTTATCATTGGTTGATATCATTTATGAGGCATGATCAGGATGTTGATTCTTATTTGCAGATATCTCATCTTGATTTCTCAATGCTCTATCCCATATATTATTTATCAATGGAACTATTGGATTTGTTTAGAAAATATGCCGTCGATATACACTTTTGCGCTCGTGTAGTACTATTACCAGCTTGTGGTTACAGAGCAATCGCTGTTATACTATCACACATAAACAATGTTGCTTGAAGGTGTTGGCGGACGAATCAGAGTGATTGACGCGTCCGTTGAAAAGATTTATTTTCCAAACCTGTAAGTATTTTTAGAACATTTATATGTTTCTGAACATATAAAATGTTTTCCGAACGTGTTTTCTAAACACGTAATCGGATCGCGAGCAGTCTGTAATGAGATAATTCACGATGTTACATGGTCATATCATCACATCAATGTCACTCTGTCACCTGGTCAGACTAAAAACTCCAATCCGCATCGAAGAACAATTCTGATGTAAAATTAACTCTGGAATCTGCAGCGTTGCAGGGTCCAAATGAATTATCTTTGACTGAACGTAGGCTCAAACACTAAAATGACTCAAAAAAAAGCAAAAACTGGTGTTCGACTTGATCTTTCTGCGAATGCGATAATCGACACAACAAAAACCGGCAGTATATTTCCGTTTCTAGCTGCGTTACCAACGCTAATTGGTGCTGTTATAACAGCTGCAGGTATAGCACTAAAAAAGGAACAGAACACGGTCTAAACAACTCCATAAAGGACAGGGTCTAAGATAACTAGGTGGCACTCAACAGTTATTATGTACTTTTGAAAGAGTGATGTATGTAAGGTGAAGTTGTTTGCATTTTAAACATAAACAGTGGAGAGAAGGTGTGCATACCTATATGCTACTACTTTCATGAAATGTGGCTGAAATTTCTTTGGATATTGTACCTTTGGAAATTGTAAATGATCTTAGCACACTGTTAACTAAAATGACTGCTCCCTTGTGCTCCAAAAATCAACCTGAATTTGTCTAAAGTACACTATCCTTGGCAGCTATTAAAAAGGGAAAATGAATTTTGCCAAACATTTAGACAATAACAGCTTCTATAAGTGCTATGAAAGAATTACCAAATACATAGAATGTAAAAAATAAAAAAGTTATCGGCGTTTTTTTTGTTTTTTACAAATTACTTCAGAAGTTCGGGAAGGGAAAATGAGCAAGTAGAGCTAGCACATTTTTGAAAGATGCACATCTGGAGTAAGGCCAAGCTGTATACTCTATTACCCATATTACATCCATCGATCATACACCAAAATAAAGGGAATTAAAGGTTCTTTGACTGATACCTAAGATATGCAAAGTCTTTGTTAAATAGCCAGTATAGCCAGTGAGGAAACCCGGTGAAATTTCTTTTTCTTTAAAATTCTAACCTATGCTAAATATGAAACTGTAATGCGCCACCCTAGAAACGCGGTATATTCCAGGTCAGAGACTACCGGGGACACTTCGTTGGCAAATATTTACGGAAGATCTGCTAAAGACAAGCCCCGTGATGACATTGATTTATCCAAATATGCAGAACGAGATTAATTTACCGATGTTGACACAAACGAGGTTATCGTTTTTCAGGATCAGCAAAGCCAGTTAAAGACGTGCAATATCCTGTTGACAGACATTACACTGCGATGTCAGGGGACGACCGAAAATAACTTAGTGGTGTTTACTAAAATCGGTAAAAGTAAAAACGAAATTGAATGAATCACTTCTAAGAATCATTGGAGAGATTACTGGACGTATTAGAAGAACTGGAGATATAATGTATGGTTTATCTCAACATGAGCAGAAATAGAATTATCCATGTGAGAGAACAAAACTCAGACGATGACAAGGCAACAACAAAATACGTGGACAACACCAACTCCACAATTAGAAATGAGATCAGAAAATGCGTTGATAAAGACAGTGGTACAATAACTGAAGATCTCAACATGAGCGGAAATAGCATTGCTAATTTGAGAGGACCAACATCAAACAATAACGCTGCAACTAAGAAACACGTGGACGACAGCAACAATCAGATGACAATCAATAATGGACTGATCTCGATCAGATCTGAATATACTAATTACATAAACGCGTTTTGGGATTTTTGTAGAAACATAAATGGAACCATAGATAACTTCTTTGGAAATCCACGAGTCGTCAACATAAGCTCGCTGAAATCGCTCAAAAAAATCAAAGTGATTCAATATTGTGTAATTCACACAACCCCGCTCATCAACCGGGTATACACAGTAGCGTCTAAATCGGCAACGTGGTCACAATGAAACAACTCCATCAAACACACCGATGAGGTTACCTGCGTGTATAGTTTGTCAGTGTTTAACGCAGCTAAATTTGAGATATATGCGAAATATTTATGGCGTCATTCCACCGATCGATCTCCGGAACTGTGTCGGTCGCGTTACATCAAAATGCCAAGGAAATATACATACTGTATCCAGAAGACCAGAAAAATAACCGTAACGACGTATTGGCGATGTCTGCAACTCGTCTCGAAAACACCTCAATTGGAAACTTAGTATATACCGTAATGAGTCGCACACAATCATTTCAGTATAATAAAGCGTATGCGTGGAAGGCATCACTGGAAGAAATTATTAACGAGCATATGACAAAACTAAAAAAAAAAGTATCGCCGACGAATCAGCGTTATCGATAATATTGTATACGCGGTTTCCTCACTGGTTGCTGAAACAACAGTTATATCAGCGACGCACGTGACACCGCCTGAGGTTGTAATCTGTCTCTGTTGTTTTTGGTGTTGCTGGTATTCTCAATATATTCGCGGAAAAAATGTACTAGTACCAGCAAAACATTGCATGAACACACAGAAAGAACTTACGCTGCTACGACATATTCGTGTATAAATATATCATCAATACTGTTAAAGGGGTTAAACGACGGTGCAATATCAGACAATGAATTTGCTGCGAATAGTGATATTTATTATTGATATCACAAGAATGCAAACATACCAGTGCAGGCAACAATATTGCCAACGTTGGTGACGCCATATTTTGGATCCGCCACACAGATAATAATGACCGCAGAAATAACCACATTAATGGAGCAGATCATCGCTAACACAACACCACCGACGACCACAATAATAGCAGCGACGTCAACATAGTCTGAAATCGATATTGGTTTTTCGAGCACCAATAAAAGCTCGTAATGGTCGGTCACATGAAATCGCACTAGCATAATCACGACTTTATTATAGTTGGCCAAATATCAGAGAAAACTCATGGTGAATTAGACGACATCAACGCATTGTATTCTCGCATAAAACCAAACCTGATGAGAATGGGCAGCCAATCCCAGATTGGAGAGTCGTCAGCGTGTCAGCATGATAATATCAAATCGAAAAACCATTAATGAATTTCAGCGAGGAATTCAGTAACAGGAAAACAATCAATGATAAAATTCAGTGTGCACGAGCCAACTCTGTGCGCCGCCATTGAAGTATGAGCAAAGGATTAAGCGGAATCAAATTAAATCGTTCATATATGTCAGTGCTAGTACCACCAGTTGTTGCTAAAGAAAAATCTGATTTTACTCTGGGAAAACAATAAAAGACATAGAATATTATTTAAACCATTATTTGTACAAAATAAATCTTAGGTGTGAATATTTATTGTATAAATATTTAAATCAAGTATTTATCCTGCACGATGGTCGTACTCTGATGGATCTACCAGATCCCAATCTTCGCTAGCGAAGGTTCCGATGACCTTATCTACACCTTGGCAGAGCGAACAGCTATATTTATACTTTGTCCTAGCGACATCTATTGGATTTCATATGTTGCCATTCTAAGTATATAATGTCAACTAATTAATAGCTTGGTGCATTGTACATCGGCCAAACACGATGGTTGAAATTGACCTAGAAAGGATTCTTTGAAAGTTTAACATCGAAAGTAGGACTATGTACCAGAGGAAAGTCATTGCAGGTCTATTAGAGTAAAAAAATATTTGTGCAAACACGGACCGGCATTGTAAAAGTGCTTATTCATCAGTCCATTCAAGTTGCATTCTTCCCTTGTCTCGATTACGTAGAAAAAGTTTTTAAATTTTTAGAAAAAAAAACAAACTTATTTTGATTGGACGTGGTGCCTTGCCGCCACATCCAATGAAATTTACAGACCTGAAGCATATAAATATCGGCTAAGGTGCAGATGACGTTATCGGAACCTTGATTAGCTAAGATGCCGGATCCCAGACTTAAAGGTTTTAGAACACCAGTGGAATTATTTATAACCTGAATTGAAATATGTTAGAGATCTCGCATTTCTTGTAGAAGATTTATTTTGAAGGTCTAAACGTGACATGACAAGTGAAAGTAATGAATATATTAAAGATTTCCATAGAAGAATTAATATTAGAGTATATGAGAAACATGGAATAAGAATTGCTTTATTTTTGCATAAATTGTGGGCAGCAAAATAAGAATTAGAATTATTACAAAAAACTCTAGGAGAATCGTTGATTAACAAGTGGAGAAATGAGAAAATAAAAGGAGTACCATACAAACCTCATTTTCTTGATTAGATCACCTACATTCAAAATACAATGGGTTGACATCGATAAATCACAACAGGAAATAATCACGAGTTTATATTGTGTTCGATGCAAGACAGTCACTGGTACAAACTTTCTGAGAGCAACCACGCTGAGAAATAATATTCCAACACTAATGTGTTAAATGCGGCACACACAAATATAAGTTTGAGTATTCCTGTCGCAAAAGCGGGCGCCGATATTAGCAAGGCACTCGGAAAATGCCTGGAAAGTCTTGGGTTAAGTATCCTTAGAAGAAATAAAAACATCTTCCATAATAGTTATTGTGATCCTGAAACTCGCCCTGATATCAGAATTGACAAAAAAAATCAACCAAAACCTGGCGAATTTCCGGTAAAGCAGTCGGTCAAGTGTGCCATGTTCATGTTGTGCATGAAATTCCTGACCTATCAAGTTGATTCACACGCTGAATTCGATAAAGAATAAAATCATATGAGAATCAATCCCGAATTAGCTGATAAGATCTGTGATGAAAGGTAAAATATTGTTGGAAGCGTAGCTCCCCCAACTGGCAATTAAACTCCAATAATTACATAATGGAGTCAATTTATTATAGTCCAAGAGGATATTGGAGAGGTACGGCAGCAATCAAACAACTCGCCGATGCGTTAGGTGTCTTCGAGCTGTAGCCGCAGACTGGTTGTCACGACAGGCCTTATGGTAAATTTATCTTCCATGCCACAAACTATGGTAAATTTATCTTCCATGCCACAAACTATGGTAAATTTATCTTCCATGTCACACAACTATTCAACATGTACGGTTTGGTATAGCACACTCAATGAAGTTTATCAGGCAGATATCTCGTTTTAACCACATGACTTATATAAACGGTGCTCATAAAAAGACACGTTGACTGTCGTACATACAAAGAGTCTGAACCGTTATAGTCTACAACAGCAACTGAAGTCTCAGCAGCGGATGAAAAAATTTATTCCCGAGGAGAATTACGATGGTTACAATTGCAACAGGTTGATCCTGGCAACAAATTCTTGGTACTGATCTCATGAATGGTTTGAGAGAATTAACATAAAACCTGTCGATTCAATTGCAACAAGACATATACCACGACGAAAATCACTTGTGGATCAACCACAGCCAGTGTTGGATAGTAAAGTAACAGAGGTATTTTATATGAACCTGGTGAACTTGAAGGTGGTGCAACAAGAGCAACGGATCCCATGTGGAGTGTAACAACATTAACAATTTCCAGCGTGGAAAGATCTACTGTGCAGCCACCAATCTACAGACTAGTTTCAACAGCTCCTCAATGTGGATTTGTTTGCGAACAATTACAGGTAATTCCTGAAAACACTTAGTTACCACCAGATTGGATATGCGCTATCAATAAGGACCCTAACAAGAGTCACATGCGAAGCTCCTCTACGTCTGTTACATTCAAGACATGTCAGAGACACATTTTTATGTATGTGACCGAGACTACTATTGAATCTGTCCACGGTAACATGTTTTATGTCATTATGAAAATATTGCCACATTATTGTGTTACTGCAGGCGCAGTGATTATTTGGTCATTTAAGCTTCATAACAAATTTCACAACTGGCGCCGATTTTTTGTCATCTCGCCCATAACCAAATAATATTTTATTCACTACGTTGAGGATTCCTGGTGACGATGTTTGTGACTTTTGGCAGTTCAAACACAAAGACAACCCTAAAGCCAAGATATTTTTGTTACTCTTGAGAGCCAGATAAACTAAATTTGATCATTCAAATTTCATCGAAAATCCAGATATCGGTGTCTGATATTGTTAATCCCTGTGACTAATGAAATATTAATGTATATCCCAGGAGTTCAGCACAATGGATTTAACGACAGCGCTTGGTGAGTAACTTCTACTGGAACCATCAGTAAGAACAAGCTTTTTTTTGTTTCATGTGGATACGATTGGTGTCACCAGCAATGTCTATGTTCATATTTTGACGGAGCAGGGCTGTAACATAATGTGACTTGCTGAATTTTGAATTATAGTTTGTGAAGATAAAATAAGTACGATTCACGTAACATCAAGCAAATTCCCTGGATACAAATATTAAATTATTAGGTGCCAGGAGTTCCAGAAATCAGACTTCAGTGTTTGTGATTACTACATACTACACACACGATTTCACCTTGACATTTATCTGGTTGTAGTCTGATTAGCAATTTTAACTGTGTCAATGTTTCATTATGTGATCAGTGTTCACACATCATTTCTTCGCAGTAGCCAATGAATTTGCACAACCAATCATTTGGGGATTCTCCTGTAAACAGCAATGGTTGCCCTGGATAGCCTCACATAATAATTGCAGTCATTTTCATCATTAGGTAATCAAGAAATGTCTGTAATGTTTTGGACACCATGCCTATTTCGTCCTAAATGTTAAATATATTTGTGTCATTTGTTTGGGTGTCCATGCATCACCATACCATCTAAAGAAACCATGATATGTGCATGTGCTGACACCACGATGATACATCTCTCTGGCAAGCTGGTGAGTTGGCATCAACACAATCATAGAATCTCTAAATAACTATCACATGCCTTGTTTTAGCAGGACCACCAGGACCATTCAGACAATGTTATGTCTCGTGATTGGATCATACACTGACGGCACCAATGAAATATGTGATAAATTATTGTCGAGATAATAAACATCAGGTATTTTAACGTCAGCTTATTCAAAATATTTATGTATTTGTTCACGTTTTATTCTCAGCGAACTTGATTTAATACTTATGTCTTCTTTGTTAAATGGTTCATCATTTTCTTCAGCTACCAGACTTGGATGGTTATAACATGGTCGGGTTCAATGGACCATAACTACTGTGTTATAGTAGGGTCACATTGGGTGTGTGTGTGTGTGTGTGTGTGTGTGTGTATGTATGTATGTATGCATGCATGCATGTAGGTATGTATGCATACAAGGATAAGAATGTTCCATCTTTATTCCTCTTTGATGGAATATTTCACTTGCTTTCTCTGAATTTGGTCCAGCTATTATGTTTCACTTAAATAATTAATTATGTGCAATAAACTTTTTCCAGTTTTAATATAAAACCATAATGAATATAAAAAGGCTTTCTAGACACAGACTGGAAAATGTGTGCTGTGCAAGAAAAAATAATTCTTTGCTCTAATTGGTGCAAAAAATAAACATTGTTTCTGTCTTTTCTCCATGTCTGATAAAGAATCCAGGAATGAAATACTAATGTAGATATTAGTGAAAAATAAATAACTGCAAGGACTTTCTCACATCAAGCTCCTGTGCTTGAAAAATACCAAAATATTAGCTCCTTTTTAAAAATTCTTTTGTACAAAATAATTATAATTCATCTTATATGGTTTCAACACACATTTATTGATGAGTATCTGTTAGCTATAATTTCCAATCACTGCATTAAATCATTATGTAACATAAGATAGGACTGACTTAATTCATTATGTAACAGAAGAACTGCCATAAATCATTATATAACACAAATAAGGATAGACAGAAATAAAAAAGTAGAATGTATTCAAGGACTAGCAATTGTGAAAATGAAAGGAGGACTAATAAATATAAGTTGATGAAAACAAATTGAATAATTCAAATAAATCTTTCATTTGATTCGCCAACTACTTGTGACAAAATTAATGTAAATCCTCCTGAAAGCACATTTCATTTTAACCATGCACAAACCTGTGCAGTACTAGAACCATTGCTTGAAACCCAATATGAATGAATCACTAAGTATATACACCAATTACAACAGAGTATTAAAGCTCACACTTCACTGATTTTCAGATAAAGCCACTGTTTCAGCATTGTGTCAATAAACTCCTATGGTGCATACAAATGCCTGTCAGATAAATAATCCCCAAATTGAAGAATTAAACAAGTCCAACTTCTCAAAATCACTGATGTGATATGATCTTCCACTCAATATCTCATGAGCTGCAATTATCCATTTGGCATGAATTGGTTTGAGGTTAATTAAGTTGCTAGGTTCAATGATCCTTACCTGTAACTGTTAACATTTTTCTTTTCCATGATGGCCTCCATGACATGTTTAGAAGTGTGATCATTTAATTCTTTGTACTGTGTGTGGTTTAAGTTGGTCTTTTCCTGAGGCAGGCATAAAGAAAGGAGTAATTCCACTGACTTTCAATTTAGTTAGCATCTTTGCACTTTGGTGGCATGGGCTTCTGCTGATTTTGAGCACTCAGATGAAAATGATTTATCTTAATAGGTCTCTTTGATTTCTGAACAGACATGTGGAAGTATTGTTTCTGACATTCATGTTGCTGCCATTTGTGTCAGCATAGTTATTCCTTGTTTTGGGTAGTTAAATCATGAAATTAAATACCTTCTAATATGCTGACTCTGAGAGGCAAAATCTCAAATTTAAGAATCAATGAAAATATCTTCTTTTACAAAACCACAAAATATGATTTTTTTCCATAAAATAAATGATATTACAGTATTAAAAAATAAACATTGGTCATTTTAATATGGTGGTGTGTGGGGTGGTGTTTATGTTTTTTAAGTATCTTTTAACAATTTTTCAGTCATATCGCTATGATGTCTGCAGTGTGGCAGTTTATAGTGATGTCTAGCACTGGGGCATCATGCCACAGACATGTAGCATGATGTCCCAACCAGTTACATTATCCTGACACCAGGCCGACCAGTGCTTACATGTACCTCTTAATGCTGAGTGCTAAGTGAGGCAGCTGTTAGTACCATTTTTGTAAGTCTTTGGTATGACTTGATCGGGGATCGATCCCATGGCCTTCCGCGTTAGAGGCGGACCCTCTAACCACTAGGCCAACTGGAGCGGTATGTAATAAAATACTTTCAAATTAGTGCTTGCCTGGAATGAAATTTGTGTAATGTTTGCAAATTCAAATATTTTGCAAGTTAAGACTTATAGAGAAAACATTTTGACTCTGAATAACTCTGCAGGTGTGTAGAATTCTCATTTAATTCTTAATAACCTTTTGACTCAAACAATAAAATCTACTTTCTCTCTATCCAGAACTACCCTGATTTAACCTCTCTACAAGGAATAGAAAACTAATGTTCCCTTAAATGTTAATTAGCTGGGGAGAAAATTAAAACAGCAAGCTAATGTTGTGAATTTCAATTGACATCTATCCTCCCAAATAAAAGAAATTCTTGCAACACAATGACAATGTTAGAAATCAGAAAATGCTTCATAATTTTTTTAAACCACAAATCAGTATCTAAATTCTTCATAAAACTTTAATGTTAATCAAATAATTAGTGAAATACTCAATAGTAATCTTGGGTTATTTGTTTTCAAATCAAAGTTACATTTCATACATTACAGTGACAAAATTAAAGTTACACTTGACATATTAGTGACAAAATCAAAGTTACACACAGTGACAAAATCAAGTTACACTTCAGAGATCGCAGTGATGAAATCAAAATTACAAAATCAGTTACAACTCTTACATCACTGTGACAAAAATATCTGGAAAAGTATAAAATAAAAAATTTACAACCTATTTATTGTATTCAAACACTTCAATAAAAAACAAAAATTCACAAGACTGGCTGTGTATTTTAAACCCTGATCAATGAATTAATATCTATAAAAGTGTACAATGTTGTCTTGACTGTGAAAGGCATTATGATGATGTAGCTTTCTGGTTATGAAGGCAAGACAGGAACCAATGAGCATTATCTAGGTATAAACGTAAACTAATATGAAAACAAAATTCTCTGTAAATACCATATTTACTGCATGTTATCAGACATTATTTGTTTACAGACACAGTTTTCTTGGTGAAAATATAATATTTATATGCCATGTAATTTTTGGGGCATTGTTCCACTATATTTTTTTTCCTACAATTTATGTTTTGGGACACAATTTAAGAAGATCTGCTTTGTTTTAAAGCAAAATTCCCAGTGTGTTTGCCGTTAATTTAACTGATGCAAAGTTTGCTTCATTTGGTCAGCAGTTATTTAATGTGATCAGCAACTTCCACACGGATTAGTTGTCAGTGTAGACATGGTTACACACAAAACCAGGTCATGCAGTTGTGACAATAATGGCTTTGATTAGAAACTATGATCCCTGCTTTGTATCATTAAACAATACAGCAGAAAGTCAGTATGGATTAGCAAATTCATTGGCATCCTGCAACAAAACAAACCCCTTTACCCCAAGGCATTATGTACCATGGGGTTAAATGTAGTTATTGTTCTACAGGTAATAAACCTCTCTGTAGACAATAAATATTGATTGTTGAGTTCAGCATGTTCAGTACATCTTGTGCTCTTTAAACAAAATCCAGATGGCAGCCCTTTATTTTCAAACACACCTGTCAAAGAAATCTCACATATTAGCATAGGAGCAATTATCACCTAGACACCCTGAAATCTCCAAAATGCATCAAAACAATCTTTGAGCAGTCAATTGTTTCAAATTGGCATGCTCTACTCATTTTGAATCTACCCTGGACTAGGTGGGAAACAAAAAGAAGAAAAACAAACACAACAAATAGATCACCTTTATTTTACCAAAAATACCAACATATTAACGACTAGTATATTGCAACTTGCTTTTTATTTTTACCCTTCCTAGGCGTGCTTACAACACTCACCCCATATGGAGCCTCTCATCCTTTGTGCTCTAAGATCAGCACTCACACATGTGCTGGTATTTCTACTCTCAATACTAAAATGTTTCTGTCATATATATCTTCTGAATTATAATTCCAATTTGTTTTAAAATTTTAGTTTATATTAATATCTTAATTACACAGACATAAAGCTTCCATGTGTTTGTAAGGTAGATTTTATTGATCACTAATTAGGCTAGTAAAGGGTTAAACTAGATTGCGGTTATTTTGGAAAATATGTGCACAATCGTGGCTCAAATACATGTATGGCTGTGTTTTCAGGTGGATGGACATATATCAAATAAACAAAATAGGCAAGTAATGTTTCTTTTTCATTCATTATCTTTTCCGTGGTGTTAGACAAAATACTTGTTTTACTTGACAGCAGCACATCATCATGTGAGTTAATTATAACTTTGTTACGAACATGGGGAGGGAACAAAAATTTGTTTTCCCCTGCTTGTTTTCGGACACTTAATTAAAGAATTACGGTAAGTAACAAATCACTATAATACTGATGAATTTGACATCATGGCTTCTGCTGTCATGACTAGTTGAATTAAGATACCAACATCTAAATATTCATGGCATGGGTAGGTGACAAATTTCAACAAATTGCTGAGGCAAACATTTTAAGTTATGATATTTTATGTGGACTCATTCATCTGGTAGTAATCATTCATTTTGGCCCGAGCTTGATCTCGTTTTAGGACAAACATGGATGGTATAAACATCACGGCACCCAGGATGTAAAGTCCAGGATACAAGATGTAGAGAGCACCTGTACAGAAAGAAAATGAAAACTAAAATTAATAACTTTATCTGCAACAAAGGTGAGTTAATATCTATTTCTGACAAATTTATCATGGAACCTCATCTATACTGCAAATCAAATGAATCTGATGTGCAATGTTTAACTGAATTCCTTATCAAGGCAAAAATTAGACACATGTAAAAGACAAATTAAAATGGGTCCATGGTACATAAATTCCCCTCTCAAGTAATCTAAACATAAAAATGAACATGGATAGAATCATATGCCATTTCCACATCCGATAGAGAGAAAAAGAAACTTGTAAGAGATGCAAGAAATGATGATCAATCCCTTAACTTTTAAGAGCACCTGAATGACAATTAATAGAAATTGTGATGTCATAAGGAATATGGCTGGTCATATTGGTCATATCTAGCCTATTAAAATTACCTTGCAGTGTATGTATCGAATTTTGTGTGATTTAGCAGGCTTGAAGAGTTCCCATGTCATTTAATTCAATACTGCATAGTTTTGCCTTTGTGTGTATGTTCAACAAAGGGCTGCCAAACAGTGTAATGATGAACCATGGTTAGCAAGGTCAAATGCTGAGCCTGGTTGTTGACAAATATTCTGACACCAATTTTCTATTAGAATATTCCATTCTGGTTAGCATGGTCAAATGCTGAGCCTGGTTGTTGACAAAGAAACAAATATTTTGACACCAATTTTCTATTAGAATATTCCATTCTGGTTAGCATGGTCAAATGCTGAGCCTGGTTGTTGACAAAGAAACAAAGACACCAATTTTCTATTAGAATATTCCATTCTGGTTAGCATGGTCAAATGCTGAGCCTGGTTGTTGACAAAGAAACAAAGACACCAATTTTCTATTAGAATATTCCATTCTGGTTAGCATGGTCAAATGCTGAGCCTGGTTGTTGACAAAGAAACAAAGACACCAATTTTCTATTAGAATATTCCATTCTGGTTTGATTGTTTGGTTATTTGTTTTCAGCTCTACATGGCTCAGTAGATTTTTAATATACTTTTCTGAAGTGTAATTTAATTTCACCATAATGCAGTTTACTGTAACTATTACTTGTTATGGAAAGTTGGTAACAAGTAGAATTCAGTTTATAAAATTAAGTTAGAAGAACTTGCCTTTTCACGAAAGCAAATAATACATGCCTATCAACATGTGTAAACTTACAACTATAAATACAAAGAAACTTGTTATTCTTTGATAAATGATATTTAACTATCAGATGCAAGATGAAGTGAAAAATCAAACTATATCAAACACCTCTCTTACCTCGAAGAGCATCAGCCTTTGCATACCCAGCCTTAATGAATGCATCATTAATAGGTGGCACTAACAATGGCATGTTACCTCCAATGTTGCTGATTATGAACAGATAGGCTGCTATTGTGGAGGTTCGAATATGTGATGGTACAAGCTCTATAACCAGGGCTAGAGTTATGCTGATCCACATCTCACCTGTAATTGGCATGAATAATTTAATGCATGTCAAGAGCTATGTTTCATTTGTCCACATCTCACCTGTAATTGGCATAAAATTAAGAATGTCAAAAAGATATGTTTAAGTTGTCCACATTTCCACATAATTGGCATGAAATTATTAAATGCATGTCAAAAGATATATTTTAGTTGTCCACATCTCACCTGTAATTGGCATGAAATTATTAAATGCATGTCAAAAGATATGTTTTAGCTGTCCACATCTCACCTGTAATTGGCATGAATAATTAAATGTGTGTCAAAAAATATGTTTTGGTTGGTATATTTTAGAAATTTGTTTGATAAACAGACCATGTTAGATATAACTATAGATTAATTAAATAATGTACAGTCTTGAGAGAAATATAAATATTTGTGATAAAAAGCACTTGGACTCTGTCTATGTGGATACACAAGAAACCTTGGAGCTAGAGTCTTGGACTCTGTCTATGTGGATACACAAGTAACCTTGGAGTTAGAGTCTTGGATTCTGTCTATGTGGATAAACAAGAAACCTTGGAGTTAGAGCCTTGGACTCTGTCTATGTGGATACACAAGTAACCTTGGAGTTAGAATCTTGGACTCTGTCTATGTGGATACACAAGAAACCTTGTTGGTAGCTTTCTGTGGGTTGACATTTACAAATATAATACAAGATGTATAAATATTCTAACCAGAATTACAAATTTACTATTCAAGATATATTTTCAAGCACTCAGCCTTAACTAATGTATCATTAATAGGTGGTATTATTATTGGCATGTTACCTCCAACATTGCTGATGATGAAAGTTTGCTCAAAGAACTTTTAGTGCCACATTGAGCCTGACTGTTGACTTTTTGGACACCAATAACAATTGATGCAAGCCTTTCATGAACTTTGACCAAGGTATATGGTCCTAAACTAAAATTATTATGCAAGAACCATAATTAGGTCACAAAATTCATAAGCTGCTTCTTTATGCTAAGTGCAAAGCCACCAAGAAATGTTTGGTTCATGACAGTGGTGCAAAAGAAATGTTTTTGTTTGGAATTTGAAGTAAATTTTACCAGAGAGAGCAATTTTATTCTAAACATAATGTTTTACAAAATGCATAAAAAATTAATTGCAAAAATTTCTCCATAATTAGCATATAAGTTGAAAAAGAAATCAGTAAGACAAATGTAAATAACGTAAGCAGGAAGCCCTATAAGATAAAAATACATGGCAACAATTTTTTTTACTGTGTATATAAGAAAAATGACAACAGTAAAACTATAAAATCCTTAAAATATTTGAGCAAAATTTATCATACAAACTGCATTTTTTTTCTCTCAAAAGTTAAAGATTTTCTCTGATGATATTTCATGTTCATCACAGTCTCAATTGTGAACCAATCTGGTGGTCTAGTGGTTAAAGCATCTACCTCAGATGAGGGATGTCACAAAGACATAAAAATTGCTAGGTGCTCAGCATTAAAAGGTTAATGTTACTAATGGTCAGCCTGGTGTCAGAATAAAGTGACTGGGTGGGAACATGATGCTACATGTTTGTGGCATGATGTCTCAGTGCTAGACATCACTCTAAACTGTCAGTACTCCACAATGAAATCACCCATCAGATCTCAAAACTGTACTATAGCACCAGTGTAAGAAAAGCCGAGTTTAATTAAAAAACTTTAATATTATTTCCAATAGCAAAGACAATGCTTTCTGAAACAGCAATGCCTGTGACACAACTATGTCTCATAGGCAAGACAAAAATGTTGAAATAAACTGCATGCTAAAATTATTTTACCAAAGATACTCTGATCAAAGCATTTCAGAATTTTCTGAAAGTCAGTGTGATATGAACCATGTCAACCAAATGCTTTCTTCTATGAGAAAGCATACTAACTTGTAATATGCAGCAGACATTTTTCATCTTATTAAATTGATGGCTAATCCAAAAGAACATTTCCTGTATTTTAACTTCATGCTGTTGCCCATCAGAAAATAGTCTTTAATTTTTTATTTATATCTGCATTATTCCAGCTGGATAATATATTTTATGGATAAAAGAATACTTACCAAAAAGATATGATGGGATCTGACAAATATAGGCCCATGGTGGATTAAAAAAAAGGGTTCCTGCAGCAAAAGGTGCAGCCACAACCTGTTAAATAATAATCACACATGAAAGACTGATATACATAATTTGCCACATTCAAATCATAGTACACCCACCAAAAATGTAAGCTTTCTTTAGAATTATTTAACCATTTAGGCCTCAGATACACATTGGGTATATCACTGCCTATTCTACTCTGAAACATCTTTCTTATCACTGTCTGAACGAATCAAATACTTATTTCTAATCACTGCCTGACTGACTCAGATACAGATCTCTTATCTCTGCCTGCCCAATGCAGATATGTCTCTATTCATTGCCCGACTCGGATAAACATCTCTTATCACAGCCTGACTCAGATGCACATCTCTTATCACTGCCTGACTGACTCAGATAGATACAAATGTCTTACCACTGCCTGACTGACTCAGATAGATACACATCTCATATCCCTACATGACTGACTTAGATATTCATCTCTTATCACTGCCTGACTGACTCAGATACACATCTCTTATCACTGCCTGACTGACTGAGATACAGACGCAAATCTATTATCACTGCCTGACCGACTCAGATACAAATGTCTTCCCACTGTCTAACTGACTCAGATACACATCTTTTATCCCTACATGACTGACTCAGATATTCATCTCTTATCCCTACCTAACTGACTCAGATACACATCTCTTATTACTGCCTGGTGGAGTCAAATACAGATGCACATCTCTTATCCCTACCTGACTGACTCAGATATTCATCTCGTATCACAGCCTGACTCAGATGTACATCTCTTATCCCTACCTGACTGACTCAGATATTCAACTATTATCATTACCTGACTGACTCAGATGCACATCTCTTATCACTCACTGCCTGACTGACTCAAATATTCATCTCTTATCACTGCCTCATTGACTCAGTTGCTTATCTCTTATCACTGCCTGACTGATTCAGCTACAGACCTGATATAATTTTTACTACCACTCGAAAAAATATAGTCTTTCTAATTAACACTTCAGTTATTAATCAAACTTTCAAGAAATAACCTGACCAAATCATTTTAAAAACATGATAAAATTTGAAATGAAATCTAGTCTTCAGGTTTAGATCAATGTTAAAATGAAAATGGAATAACACTTTCATCTGTCAATTATGATTCAGATTTGCCGTTTCCTTATTTGTATACTTGTGTAAAGTGATATTTCAATACTTGTTTAATGATATTCTTACTTGGATTTTTCTATGAACAGCTCCTTTAATCTGCCATATTTTTAAATATTAATGAAAAAAAAATTAGTTGGTATGTCATCACAGACAGATGCTCATGACATCACATTTAGCTATAAGTCTTCATTTTGTGTCAAAATTGGAGCTATTTTAAAAAGAAAAAGGCAGTTCTCGTGTGGCAATGAAATTCATATTTTTACTGAATATAAATGCATGCAGGTATAACCTTTTAGTAAAATATCCAAGTGAACCAAGTGAAAAATAAAAAATGATACATCTTTACAAGTATCAAGTATTAACTACAATTAAACTAATGTTTCTGCTATAGTAAAGGAATGAAAGTTGACATATACTAAAGTGGCCACCATTACATGTCTCTACCTGTTTAAATTGAAGACAAAGTTGTGGACAGACAAATGATGGACAGATACAAGGAGGTTATTGCCCCTGTGAAACCACTGTGATGATGATAATAATAATAATAATAATAATAATAATAATAATAATAATAATAATAATAATAATAATAATAATAATAATAATAATATTAAAACATTTAAAAATAACTGACCAGACTTGCAATGATGACAGCCACTCGGGCATAGACACCTCGTGACTTTACAACTCTATCGGAGATAAATCCACCAAACAAAACTCCGAGACTTCCTCCAACAATTGGAATCCATGACATAAATTTTCCAATATCTTCCTTAGTTTGGCCAATATCGTTGAAATACAGCTGAGTATTATACGCAAAGACATAACCAGCTGGAAATATATGAAGAACAATATATGTGTAATCTTTCAGATTATTATTGTAAGCAGTTGTAAAACCTGAAATATGCAAATTAAGGCAAGCCAAAATATATACTATTTTATTTCCATAGACCAGTCAATAAGTCACTTTTTCATATGTTTAGATAGATTGAAATATGTAAAAACATCTTGTCAGCAGTTAATTTCATTTGATATGGAGACCTGTCTAAATAGCTGTCAGACAACCTACTTTATTATGGTATGTAAAGTCATGAGGGCAAAATCATGTATACAAAGATCAGTGACTGTTACCTGCTCATAATCAAAATATGCTGACAAGAATGAGAGCAGAGAAAACAAATTAAACAGGAATTTGGTGGATATTGCAGAGGTAAGTTATACTTCTCCAGCTCACTTGTCACTAAGTATTAATTAGATTAGATGAAAGTATTTTTAAAAATTTGTTAAACTACCACACACAGAACAGAACAAAACTTAATAAAAAAATTATACTCAGGCCGTACATTCAAGGCATATAAATTAAATACAATTAAATTTATATACCAAGCCATCATGGTGTAAATTAAACAACAGGGAGCATTAAGGCAGGCATTAAGACAGCTTCTAGGTAACCCAACTAGACTGGACTATCTGTCAGGGCATGGCATCAAAAGGGAAAAAAAATTACCCCTGCAAATCCAGCAGAAAAGTCTAGAAGCAGCGATTTTATAAAGATGTCAATAAACCTGCAAGTGTGACCTGTTGAGCTATGCAGATAGATCCTACCAGATCGAACTGGGCTTTTTAAGATAAGAGGTCTCCGAGATAAATTCATTTGAGCTAGAGTTATTTCCCTGTACAATGAGCGAATAACCCACTTGATCCAAGATGAGATAGTTTGAGCTGATATTTCATTTTGTCCTGATTTCTGAGGCAGAAAAGGGCACAATCTCCCTCAGTGTAGTGGCTCTGTTTGATTATGGTACCACTTCAAAGATCTGACTTGGCCCTTTTAAGTGGCTTTCAGTTGATGTATCTAGGAGAGACAGGGGTCTCGTAACCAAAATCTGGTTACTCATGAATGGAAGACAGTTCTTGACAATAAACATGGAAGTCATCATGACACTTTGGTCAGATGGTTAACGTCTTAAGTCATGTATACTCAAAGTTTGTGAGTAAATCAGATAAGTCCTTGTTTTGTCTGATATCTCAGCACCCATGATGATGAAAGTTGTCATGAAGCCTTTGATCATACTTGTAGCTAAATTTCTTTATTCAATGAGCCAGAGGAAGAAAGCTATCTGTGGCATTGAGCCCTGGAGAATTAAAATATGTTTGTTTATGCAACACTGAGTGGAAATGTACCATTTGCTTTCATACACTTTAGAGTGGAGGGCTGTCATGCCTGAGCAATTCTCTCCATGATTGGTGCAAGTTTTAAGATGGCTTTTTTGACATGATCCATACATTCAGGTTCAGGAGATCTGGACAAGAATGAAACAACTGCCATCATGAACGTTACATGAGAAAAGACCCGAATCTTGCACGGGATTTCTGGTGCAAGATGAGACAAGGTCATTGATCCATCACTTCTCCCATCAGAGTGGTAAGATGATGATGTGGCAACAGGCTGGTTCTTTTACTTTCTGTATCACTTTTGGAATCAGTGGTGTTGGAGGGTAGGCATATGCATGTTATTCCAATCGAAAGATAGAGTGTTGACTGCCCATGGATTGGATCCAGGACAGGCGAGACAAAGGTTGAGAGTTTAGTATTCCACCTTATCGCAAATAGGTCAACCAATGGTCGGTCCCTTCTAGGACAGATCTGGGTGAAAACCAAAGGATGAACGGTTGAGAGTTTGGTATTCCACCATCTCGCAAATAGGTCCACCAATGGTCGGTCCCTTTGGGTACAGATTTGGGTGAAAAGCAAAGGATGAAGAGACAATTCTGTCTGAATCAAATGATTGTTTCATGACAATGAGTTAGCTAGAATGTTGAGGCATCCTGGTATATGACAATCATTTGTTGTTGACCACATCAGTTTAGAAAGTCCCACACCGTGACACAGAGGTCTAGAGACTTGGTTCCTCTTTGTTTTCGAGATAAGTCACTACTGTAGAGTGGTCCGACAGAATCAGGACTAACGTGGCAGAGAGTTTCTCGTCTGCATTTTATTAGTTTTGGTTTGTGATGGTGGCTTACACTGAGTGGATTTCTTGTACAACTGTTTTCTGGAGGCTTGTGTCCTATTGGAGACTCTTGGATCACTTTCCTCACTTCTTATATTATCCATGTAACAGCACTGTGGAGGCAGGTTAGGGAATATTTCTTTGGTGGTCTGTTTACAAACCTCTTTAATCTGGCCATTAAACAAAATGTTGGACAACAAAGAATGTGTGTGCCATCTGGCTTTGGGTGATCCTTTAGGAATGTGGAGGTTGTGAGTACAGACACATTCAGCCAATTGTAGATTGGTAGCAGTGATGATGGTATTGGTCAAGGTGTCTTGTGCCACATTTTTAAAACACAGGCCATGTGTGACACCAATTCTCATGCATGCCCTGTATAAGGCGAAGTCAGAGGAGAGTGGCTATGTTCCGCTTGTTGGAAAATTACCATGAAAACAAAGACCAGTAGACAGCCCACAGCAATGATGCTGTGTGCTAACTGTTGAGTATCGTTGAATGCCACTCAGTCCATACAAATGGAGTGCATTTTGGACATGACCAAAGTGATGAAATCCTGATCTATTGCTAGGGTTTCCAAGTGAAAGACTGGCTGTGACAACAGTAGAAATGCCAATGGAAGGTATAAAGAAAAGTCTGTTAATGCTTGTATCCTGCAACAGGTGGTGAAGACAGTTAAGAATGTCTGTAACTCTCCCTGACTGCAGTAATAATTTGAAGGCAGGCTCCTCCTGTTTTATCATAAGATCAGCAGAAGCTTGGTGTTGGTGTAGGAAGAGTTTAGCAAAATTCTGTGGGTAAAAGTCGGAACACTTCCTCAAAGGATGCCTGGAATGCTGAATCTTCAAATGACATCATAATGTCCAGATTCGATGACATTTCTTGAGAACAATCATAATCATCCTTAGGAGGAAGAAGGTGAGCCTGAAGAGATCTACAGCCCAAAAACTCATACTACATCCTGAATTAAAACCCAAGATCCCCAGATGATCAGTGAGAATAGAGGCTTTTCCCATGCCAGGGTGTTGGGAGACTGGTAATGCAATATCTGTATCAGTATGAGGAGATAAACAAGGCATTATGCCAAAAGGGAGTCCTGAGGAGGAAAATGCATTGGAGTATATTGACATAGATCTGCTTCTATAAACTGGGATACAGGCTGTTGTATGATTGAGCCCTAAAATGAGGATGTTGTCACTCCAGATCACTCGAACATGGCCTAGGCCAGTCATGATGGATATAGGCCACGTCATGTGTGGGAAGAGTATCATCCAATTCATGAACCTGCCTGTATATCTGAAGATTGAGAGGGAAGTAATGGTTGTTGGTTAAGCTCTTTCCCTTGGTTCTCCACATAAGAAATTGAGTCAAGTCCGATAGGAATTACCAGTAACATGGGTCTGGAGGTGAGCTGGGTGCCGGTGTAGTTTCTGATCTTGTCACTTTCTGGCACTTAGCAGTTGAAGGGATAGAGGTTAAGTTGTCCGTCTTTTGTGCCAAAAATTCCTGTACAGATGAAAGGTCAGCTTGTACACTGATGATGTCATCATCTTTGAAATTAGCTTCTGTGCTTTGCCCACAGTTCAAGTAAAAAAAGCAGGAAAAATACAAATCAGTGGCCTAGCCAAGTCACCTTATTAGCATTGGTCCAGTAAGTGATAACGGGCAGTCTAATGTCAACAAACCATATAGAGGGTATATTGCCAATAAATATACCTTAATCTGCCTGCACCTGTCTTCTTCAACTATCAATCAATACCACACAGAGCTGACCAAAAGAAAAATAACTTTGAATAATACATGTAAGCAGATGAATTTTAGCCACATCAAAGACATAATAAGTATAATCACTGAAGTGTGACACTAAGGCTGCCTAGGTTAAAGCAGACAAAGCATATATATATATATATATATATATATATATATATATATATATATATATATATATATATATATATATATATATATATATATATATATATATATATAATGCTACTTGTAGGAAGGTGCAGAGATAAACCTATACAAGTTTAAGTATACAATGATCTCATGGAAGCATGGTGCCAAGGTGCTAAAAATGCTATAGGAATAATGTCCACATGTATGTATGAGAAAGATGGATTTATACAAACAAAAGTCTGGTTTCTCAAAGTATAAGAGACTTGCACAAGTAATTAACGAAGCCCAGATCTATCTAGTGGAAATATAATGGCCACTTGTGCAAGTAACTAAGAGCTCTAAAAAAGGATTATATATATATATATATATATATATATATATATATATATATATATATATATATATATATATATATAAGCCAAAATTGAAAAGTCAGCAAAAGTGAAAGAGAAAAGTTGGAAATAGAGATGGAGTATACTTTCCTTGATGTGAAAGGACTTCTCCAACTGTAGGTATGCTTCCAAGAGAGATGAAAATAGATGTATTATTGAATATGCTGTATTGTTGATTCATTGTCAGTATTATTGAATATGCTGTATTTGTGGATTCACTATCAGTATTATTGGTTTGACTTGAGTATATATACCCATCCACCCCTTCAAAACTTTGCAATTTTTACTGAAAAAATAGAAAGTTGACCACATGCCACTGCCATACCTGCATTGCGTACTGATCCTGCAAGACATGCAAGCAATAATGATGGCTGTATGAAGGCTTTCAGAGTATCCCGTCGTCTTTTTGCTTTATCTATCTGTTGTACATTGGCTTCTATTTTATCATTAGTACCACTGTCTGCTTTCTTTCTCTCTGGCTCTTTTATTGTGAAGAAAATTAATAGACCAATGACAATACCAGGAATTCCTGAAATAATGAAAGCCCATCTCCATCCCTGAAATGAAGGGATAAAATGGTGCATGAAAAACATACAAAAGTAGTTGAAAACAATTTATGTTTATATGTCGACAGTGAAGATTTTGCCATAGGTCAAAAAGCAACAGTTCTAAATATGAAGTTTAGTAACACTTAAACCTCTACTAGGTTTAACATATTTTTTATCTTCTGTGAGTAGATGTTCCTTTATAAAGAGGTCAAATTTATCACTATGCAACCTTTCAAGGAAGCAAAAATGTGAACCATCTTACAAATAAGGTCACCATATAATTAATACTTTGGTTAAAATATAAATATCATTACTAACAAATAATGCAACTGAATATATGACCATACCTTTCTTATAAAATTGACTGTATTAGAATGAGACACATTATAGCAATGGAATACTGAATGTAAATTCAATGGCTTGACAAAAAAATTCTTTATTAACAGGTGTCCTTTATGCCTATTTGTTGTGTAGGTTTCAAACCAATTTTCAGCACATGATAGGCTATACCGCATTAGCCAGTCTGTAAGTTAATACTTTTTTTCTTACCATAAGTCTGGGCTTTATTGTATACTCAGAACTGACTTATTGATTTATATATGGATTGTCATTCAAACTGCTTTATTGTATGTCATGTAATTTTCATGTGGAATAACCCAATATTTTTTCCAAAGAATGAAAAATAATGTCCCAAAAAATAATAATCATTTTTGGAAGATCATGTGCAAAAAATATAGAACATAACATTAAGAAGGATTTGAAGATATTTACATGTTCGACAGCATTAAATTCATGTGCATCAAATGTATTTGTGCTAAAACATCATGCACTAGTAATATATGTTCATTAAATCTGATTACATATATATGTATTAGAAATGACAAGTTAGAAAATGAAGAACCATGACAATTAATAACACAATTAAACAATTCCTTCTAGTTCTAATTACAATATTCATTGTCTAAGACCCACATGACTATGCAGTTTTATTTAAGTGCTAGTTAACTATGCTATAGCTTCAGAGGTCATTCCAACTCACACCTGTTCAAAGGCAAGATTCAGCTGACAAGATCAGATTAATGAGGTTACCAATAAGGAAATATGGCTAAGCATAGGGTTTTGTGAATAAGGTATCAAGTAATGACAGATGCTTGATCACACAGATTTCTCAACCAGTGACACCTTTTGTTCTTGCTGACAGAAGTGCAATTCAACTAGCATGAGCATATACCAAACCAAATGCCACTGGATATGCATATGCACTTACCGATAAAGGGTAATGTTACTTGTTTGGAATGGAGAGGTCTTTGTACTTGCAAAGAAAATAATTATAGCTTAATGCACTTGTATGGGAAATAAGAACAAGTTTTTGGATGGAAATACTGCACACCCTTGGGAGTGCAGCATACACATCTGAAAAAACAAGTTCATATTTTCCCATACAAATGCAGTAGCCTTTTTATCATATGCTCATTCTTTTTAAGGCAAAATAAAATAATTCATTACATGATGCAGTGTATTTATACTTTATTACAAAATAAATTCACAACTGTAGATTCTTCAATACACAATAACAGTATTCATGCACACATAGCTCCACCCAAGAACCACATGCCCAGTCACTCATTTAAAAAAGAAAACCCATTTTGCTCCATCTAAAAATGAAATTTTAAAAGTCATATGATAAATGACTACACCACTGAACCTAGTTCTCAGCTGGTCAGGAACTGAGAGATTTAATTTTTTTTGTCAATTCAGCTAAATTCTTATTATCTCCTTCTGGGTGTTTTCCGCATGATGTACATGTGACTTGAGGGGCTGATGTTGACCACAAGCTGCATAACTGTTTCTGTTCTGCCATGGATAGTTTGGAAAAATATGAAAGTTTTCAAATTTAAATTCTCAAGAAGATGCTGGATTCAACATTCTTTCTTAGTGACAAATTCTTTTCATTTTTGGAGTGCAGTACAGCCTACTTTGGAATGTGATTATGGTATCAAAAAGTGTAGTCTGGATTATAGGTCTACATATTAAAGTACATTTCCACTATGTGGATCAGTATTTGGAAACCACATAAGTCTTATTAGCAGAAAGAGCCCACATTTTGCGGAGATTAAAGGTGCAAAAAGGTAAGTAGATTTATTCTCATTAATATTACCAGTTATAGATGACATTTTGATGCCCAGTAACTTGCATGATCTTTGTTGGAGGGATCCCAGTTTTCAACAGGCTTGTCACAGTTGTCTTCCTTACTGAATGGTTGGTTATTTTCCTCTGGATTTATATGCCCTTTCAATATCTTGTTACATCAGAGTTCCTAGTTAATTAACCCCCATTGGTCTCGGACAATACCTGCAATTTTTTATATTTTGTCCAGTAAAATACAGTTTACATTTAATTTCTTTTCCAATGCAAATGTTTAAAAAATGTTTTATATTTTGCAATGTTGATTGATGCGTTTCATTGTGAAAATTGTTTGGTATGTGCAGAGTACACAATTTATTACAGATTTTCCTCACATTTTTTTGTGTACTTTGATATAATTTTACTTTTATTCGTTCTCTACAATTGTCTGACTATATGACTATTGTCTTTATATTTTTCATTTGAAACAAGGACATTAACTGAATCTTTAGAAATATAATTACCATATGTGGGAAGTTTCTGTCAGTTTCCGCATATGAATTGGTGTCAAATAAAAGGGTCTGTCATCATACATCATTTCCAAGGGTCTTCATTTCAAATATTGCAGGTAATGATAAACAGGGTCTTGCTCCAGTGCTGTTTTGATGGAAAAATGTGAGGTATTGTATATCTGTAGTCATCCTTCCCCATACCATCAAAGGTTTTGCTATCTCTCTCAGCATATTGAATATATTGGGTACCAGTGGAATCTGAAAACTGACACATCTCCAAACTTTAATTTTCTGTGCTTGTCTCTGCTTCTAAATCCAATCATTTTTTTAAAAAAATGGAATAAGGAAAATTGCAAAGCAGCGGGCATTTCACAGACAGAAAATAAAGCTTCTTCGTCATTATGGCTTATCTGCTCTGATGATCTTTCTTTTTCTTCCTAATCCAGCCTTTTACAATTGCATTCTTTTAAAATTTAGTTCTTAAATTGATTTCTGAAATGGACATCTTCAAAAGAGATGGGATACCCTTTAGCCTTAAGATACCGTTCTATGTTGTTTCTTATGGAATTTAGAAAGCATGGCTCATAGTCGGATTCTTTGGCTTTGCGAATCATTATAAACATCTCCACTAAATGTGTGTTTAAATGATCCATAATGACATTTTCAATGCAGCGGGTCAACATCTGTTATCATACAGCCATAACTGTACATTTCTGATATCATGTTCAGTCACATGCTTCGTTGAAAGTTTCTTTTGTGATTTTATGAATTCATCAACATTGTCAACTTTGGAATCTCTACTTTCAAATGGCTAAAAAAGTTGGTTTACTTCATCCACAGACAAAAAGAATAAACCAAAAGTGCTGGCATCTACATCCATAGCTTGTTTATAATAGAAAGCAGTTCCTATTATTGCCTCATGTTGCATTATAAAATATTGCACGATTCTGACAAAGTACAGTTAATGGGGACAAAAATGAGCCTATAATAACATCAAATGCTAAATGGTTATTCTTGAGATTTAAACAAAATGGAGTCTATATAATATATGGTGTAAAATATGCAGTAAATATGTATCTCTCTCTCTCTTATATATCTCACTATCTTCAAAACATAACTGGAAAAGGTATGTTACCATCAGTGATGCAATTTCCTAATTGCCAGAAATCTGGACTAGCATACAGTTATACCTAGATATTTATGAAACCAGAGTTTACTGGTGGAAATAACCAAGCCTTGGTATTCATCTGGCCTCATCTATGATCCGCAATTAATTATACGCAAATAAAAGATGAAACATTTACAAAATTAGAAAATTCAACTTGTACTCTGCATCAACCTTTAGAATGGCAAATACAGTACATGGCAGCCAGTATATTTGTTGGATTAGGAAGCCAGATCTACAGGAAGTTATTCAAAAGCACTTCCACATATCCACATTGGCTAGTCCCAAAGACTCAAACCCTCAGGGACAAGGCTAGACATTAATAATCTGTAAAGTCAAGTGCATCAGACAATTTGGCCACCCAGGGCCACAGTCCTTTATGTTGATATTACTGCTAATTAGAAATCAATTTACAGCAATAGTTCCCAATGAAATAGGTTTAAAGTTCTCATGCTGGTTTTGATAAACTGGACTTAAAAAAGTAAACTAAAAGGAAAAGAATTTCTTAATTCATGATGCTAGTGTGAAAAAGTGGTAACTTTGCCTTTACTATTATCTGAAGGATAAAAAATGAAGGGTCTGCATTGGTAAGACTAAAAAGATTTTACGGAGTGATTCATGTCAAAACATCAAATAAACAATAGTCCCCTTGGTGGAACTGACACTCTACTTACTAAAAGAATTTCAAGAAAATGAAAATAAAACCTTTTTATTTTTAAATGCTAAGTGTTGAAGTCAACCTTGATATTCTTCTATAATAACAAGATTTTCAAGTTAGCTGCTTAGTTGGATATATTTTATGTCGGCTTGGCACCAGTTTCATTTACAATCAACATAACAACATAAGCCAACTGGTGGAAACCTATGTTGGATGCCAATGTGGCCATATTCAATATCAGGTTGGCACCATCTTTATTAAGTAACTAGATATATGCATCCATATATATTACAAATGCTATATATAACCATGCAATGTTATCTGGGCAACAAATATATTTACAAATTATTCCACTTGTAAAAAATAACACCTTGCCAACTTATCTTAGATAATGCTGAAAACATTCCAAATGTATGATATTAAAATTTAACAGTAAGTGAACAAACATTTTGAGCAAGGCTACATTTACGTACGAAGTTTCAAATATGACTTAATTTTCTCCCAATGAAATATTTCTTGCCGGAAAACAAGTTAATGCTGACAATTTAATATCAACTTTAACTAAGCAAGTTTACATCACAAAACCAAATAAAGAACTCTTCAATAAAAGTTTTCAATATTAAGGGCATTAATTTGGAACAGAATCACAAAGCAATTAAAATATCTACCCATTCAGTCATTCAAAGATAGAACTCAGATGTTTTAGCTAGTTTACCAAAATCTTGTTTCAAGGCAAATGGATCACTCTTGGGTTTATCAATTCATTGGCAAGATTTATTTACCTGACCATTAATATTAGCCACTGTGATGAAATTTCCTATGGCATAGGACATGCTGTACCCCATGTAGATCCCCCAGTTGTAGATGCCTAGAGTAGTTCCTCGTAATTCTGCAGGGAATATGTCCCCTAACATTGAGGCAACAAATGGCGTGCAACCTGCCTCACTGATGAGATGAAATAAAAAAGATAAAAGAGAAGTAAACAACAGGAATTCCATGAAAATCTTTATTTACATAATCTAATGCAACAGAATTTAGAGACTAATAATAGTCACAACAACAAGAAAGGTGGGTCACTACAGTTTTATTTTTTTTTAAATGTAACTTTCATACTCTGTTCACAAACACATCTTCACATTCATGTGCAATTTTACCCAATGTACAAATTCAGCTAAATTGGCAACTTCTAAGTCAAAATGGGCCATAACTTGATTAAATTTAATGAACTTACCTAACTGCCAATGGGATATTTATCCCAATATCAAATGAGCTTATAATTCATATTTACACCAATATCAAATGAACTTGACCAAGCCAGTATTGGTATTTACACCAATATCAAATGAACTTGACTTATTCGGTACTGCTATTTATACCAATATCAAATGTACTTGACCAAGCCGGTATTGGTATTTACACCAATATCAAATGAACTTGACCAAGCCTGTATTGGCATTTACATCAATATCAAATGAACTTGACCTAACTGGCATTGGTAGATTTACCCCAGTACCAAATGAACTTGACCTAATTGGTATTTGTATTCATATTCGCACCAATATCAAATGAACTTGGTATTGGGTATTGATTTTTACACCAAAATTAAATTAACTTTTCCTAACAGTTGATATATTTATCCCAATGTCAAATGAACTTGACCTAATTAGTATCGATATTTACACAGATATTAAATGAAGTTGACCTAATTAGTATTGATATTTATCCCAATACCAAATGAACTTGACGATTTTGTTATCTATATTTACCAAATCTTCATAACAAGTGACTGGACTGATTAAAATAGCATTATGTGAGTAAAAATCTATAGCATATATGTAATTAGTAAATACCTTTTTCTTGGTATTGGTATTTACACCAATATCAAATGAACTTGACATAACTGGCATTGGTGTATTTATCCCAATATTAAATGAACTTATTGGAATTTATATGAATATCAAATGAACTTGACATAACTGGTATTGGTATATTCATCCCAATATCAAACAAACTTGATCTATTTGGTATTGGTATATTTACTCTAGTATCAAAAGAACTTGACCTAATTTGTATTGGTATTTACACCAATATCAAATGAACTTGACCTAATTGGTATTGGTATATTTACCCCAGTACCAAATGAACTTGACTTAGTATGTATTGGTATTTACACCAGTACCAAATGAACTTAACCTAATTAGTATTGATATTTATCCCAATATCAAATAAACTTGATGTGTTTTTTATCTATATTTACCAAATCTTTATAACAAGTGACTGGACTGATTAAAAAGGCATCATGTGACAAGGAAATCTACAGCATACATGTGATTAGTAAATAACATTTTTCCCATGAGAACTTTTCATTTATAAGGTTATATTTGTGTAATGAACAAGACACACTTGAAATATATTGGTTGTCATTTTTTATTCTTACAATAATAACATCAAAAGGCTTTATTCGGTATGAACAGTGTTTGTAAGTCTCTACAAGGTGGACACCATTATTGCTATTTTGCAAGTTTTATTTTTAATTCTCATTCTCATCATATATGTACAAAATCAGTCTAAGAAGAATAATCTTGCAATACTGGTTACCAATTGCTTTAATAAAATCATCAGATGCTGTTTTAGAAGCACTACACTTAGAATCTAAAATTTTGCATTACATATTGAAAATGATAACCAATTTTATTGATGCATATCCTGTCTGTTTATTATAGAAACATTAGCATATAAATGAAATTGTGATAGAAAATGCCAGAGGAAATAAAAGGCAAGTTTATTTTTTTAATTCACTGATTCTACTGACTAATATCTGGGAGATGCGATGACTCTGTAGTTAGCAAGGGTTGTCCATTGGAATCCTATCATCAGACTAGCCTGGTCAGCTACCATGGTGATGTGTCTAAAGTAGGCAAGACGCTTTACCCCAATTCCCTCAGCACTAGATAACCTACCTGTGTTGCTGTGTCATAAAGCATCAAACAAAACCAAACGTAGTATAAAGAAAGGAATTGACATGGAGTTAGCTGATGATGAAAATTACATCTTTAGCTACAAGTGTTGGGCATGCAGATTCAAACAATTACTCAAAAATCAGCCTAATTACGCAGCCAGAAAAGAAGTCTGTGTGATTTTGTGTTCTGCAATACAACAACACATGAAAATGAATTAATGCAGTCACAATTTTATTGAAGTACCTTGTCCTGATAAATGCCAAGCAACTCAACCTAGCCTGATCCAATGGTAAGATTTGAATTTTGTTCTCAAGTCTGGCAAGCTAACCAATGAGTAATAACACAGCTCCTTTTGCAAGGTAGGACATTTAAGAAACTGGTTGATAAATCAAAAGCCCCCCCCTATGAATGCTATCCTGGCTGACAGGGATTTCTAGAAATTCAAGATAAATCTATTTCTTTTTAACTGACTAATGTTAAAATCATCTCTGATATTTTTGAGCAATTATAGGATTTTCAAATTAGCCACTGTCGCAGCAATATTGGATGTAAGATCTGCATCATTTTGATTAAGGATCATCCAGACATTATTTTAGTCTTTGGGTGAAAATCTCTTATGAATGTGGTAATCCATACGATCTTCAAGATAGATACAATAGTTGCCATATTGAATGTAAGATCAGTACCACTTTCATTTGGGACAAGCTAACCATTATAAGAAGACTTTTGGTCAAAATCCCATATCAATAGGACCATACATCTAGGAAAGTTCATCATATTGCAAGTCCAATTGGCACCATTTTAATTTGGAACCAACCAAGCATTATATAAAGTTTACAAGAGTAAACCCCATCTTGATACGACTTTTCATTGTCAAGTACCAGTAAGATTTTCAAAATATTAGCATTTGTTGCCATACTGGATGTCTGATCAGCACTATTTTCATTTAGATCCAATTGGATATCACAAGCAATTAACAGGAGTTTATTTTCATGAGGAGTTGGAATAACATGAATTTCAAGATAAAAATCATGGTGCCATATCAGCATATTATGAAATTCCAGTTCTTTAACAATAACCAGACATCGTAACATTACTTTTAATGAAAACATCATGTTAATATGACTATCCATTCTGAATGATTTACAAAAACAAGACAGTCAAAAGCAGGTGTTCTTAGATGCTGTTTTAATAGAATCCTTTTGTACAAAGCAAATGAATACTGAACAAGAAAATTCCACACAAGGGTTGAGATTCTGCGCAAGACGTGAGACTTTACCAAATGTCTAAAATTCTAATCCAATGGATTGCAATTTCCTAAAGCTCATGCACAATGAAGGATAATTTGTCTTACATTTCTAATGAATAATGAGCATTAGAGTCAAATAGTGTATTGTGAATATTGATACAATTTAAAATACCCAATGAAAATTCCCCACCTAAATAGAATAAAAAACATTAGGCTTACACTGAAATTTGTATACATACAATTTAGTCAATCAGAGCAAATTATCCAGTTAGTGGGGCACAAACTTCAACTGCTGAAGATTTTATAATATAAAAGTATTCCAATGTTTATCATAATTACAGTGAAAAAATGATTAAGGGATGATGTTAATTAGTAATTAGGTTTTACCAATTAATGCGCACTATGACTGCATCATAGAATGTGATGTAATGAAAACAGTCCAACAGTGAAAGAGTTTGATATTCAGCAGCATTTCTTGTTCTATACTGAATAGGAATGGATTTTAATTTTGACTTGTTATTATCAATATCATCAGGCAAGCTATATCAAGTACACTATTACAATATTTTGACTTTTATTCAGAAATGTGAGACGCTTGACAATCAAGATGATACCCAATGTAAATTCTGACACCCCCACCCCCTCTGAATTTTACCATCCTACACTGGTGCATATGGAGGATAATATTAATCTCACCATACTCTGCTGGTGAGACACACCTATTAATCTCATCTATACTTTGCAGGTGAGACATTACTATCAATTACACCTATACTTTGCAGGTGAGTCATGACTTGTGCTAATAAAAGACTCACCCAAATCCAAGGCCAAATCTTAAGATCACCAACTGCCAGTATTCTTTTACAAATCCAGTCAAAAGTGTCATGGCTGACCAGAAAATAAGGCAGCTGGCCAGCAAAATTTTGCGGTTGTATCTGTCAGCTAAAAAGCCAATGAAGATACCAGCAAAAGTGTAGATGAGAATAAAGACAGGACCAGCCACAATCTGATATTCCAAACCTTGTCCATTATAGTTCCACTCACAAACAAAGTTTCCAGCTTTGTTAGTGATGTTATGGCAGCTGGAAAAGAAATAACAGCAGTTGTACAAAAACAGCAACATCACTCAAATGAACTGGCTAATGGATCATTTATGATAATATGTGTGTGTGTGTGTGTGTGTGTGTGTGTGTGTGTGTGTGTGTGTGTGTGAAGATGAATGAACTAATTAGTATGTCTATCAAATGTTACAACAGCTAATGAAAAGGTTAATAAAATACATGCATATATATATATATAAATTTGTTTGACTTTTTATGCCAACTAAAAAACAATACAAAAGATATCAACATAGAAAGTAAATCTTACTCCACCAGAATAAATAATAATTAGTTTACCAATTCCTGACACAATCATACTGAATATAATACTGTAAAGTATCCTTTCACTCTATTGTGTGTAATATGCAGTCATTTGCCCTTCCCTCAGATTTTCAAATCATCTATTACTCAAAATACAGTTATCTGTCCATCCTTACAATGAACACGCACCCATTGATTGTCTGTAATAACCAGCATCATTCCCTCCAATTAACAAATAGTCTATTATTTTCCCCAATAAATAACAAATATATAAGTCCTTTGTAAACTTCTAAAATGCAGAAAAGTATTCCTCATGGAATATGAAATGCAGATATAACTTTGTTGCTAACATGAAGTTTAGAGACCCATCTAATAATGCTCCTGTTAAGAAAGAAGGGCATAGCAAGGCTAAGGCACATGCAAACAAAGGCATAGCAAGGCATAAGCACATGCAAACAAGGGCATAGCAAGGCATAAGCACATGCAAACAAGGGCATAGCAAGGCATAAGCACATGCAAACAAGGGCATAGCAAGGCATAAGCACATTCTAACAAGGGCATAGCAAGGCATAAGCACATGCAAACAAGGGCATAGCAAGACATAAGCGAATGCAAACAAGGGCATAGCAAGGCATAAGCACATGCAAACAAGGACATAGCAAGGCATAAGCACATGCAAACAAGTACATAGCAAGGCATAAGCACATGCAAACAAGGGCATAGCAAGGCATAAGCACATGCAAACAAGGGCATAGCAAGGCATAAGCACATGCAAACAAGGGCATAGCAAGGCATAAGCACATTCTAACAAGGGCATAGCAAGGCATAAGCACATGCAAACAAGGGCATAGCAAGGCATAAGCACATGCAAACAAGGACATAGTAAGACATAAGCACATGCAAACAAGGGCATAGCAAGGCATAAGCACATGCAAACAAGGGCATAGCAAGGCATAAGCACATGCAACAAGGACATAGCAAGGCATAAGCACATGCAAACAAGGGCATAGCAAGACATAAGCAAATGCAAACAAGGGCATAGCAAGGCATAAGCACATGCAAACAAGGGCATAGCAAGGCATAAGCACATTCTAACAAGGGCATAGCAAGGCATAAGCATATGCAAGCAAGGGCATAGCAAGACATAAGCAAATGCAAACACTGGCATAGCAAGGCATAAGCACATTCTAACAAGGGCATAGCAAGGCATAAGCACATTCTAACAAGGGCATAGCAAGGCATAAGCATATGCTAACAAGGGCATAGCAAGGCATAAGCACATGCAAACAAGGGCATAGCAAGGCATAAGAACATTCTAACAAGGGCATAGCAAGGCATAAGCACATGCAAACAAGTACATAGCAAGGCATAAGCACATTCTAACAAGGGCATAGCAAGGCATAAGCATATGCTAACAAGGGCATAGCAAGGCATAAGCACATTCTAACAAGGGCATAGCAAGGCATAAGCACATTCTAACAAGGGCATAGCAAGGCATAAGCACATTCTAACAAGGGCATAGCAAGGCATAAGCATATGCTAACAAGGGCATTGCAAGGCATAAGCACATGCAAACAAGAGTCCCATAAAGGTAATGATATTCTACTGACAAAAGTATTTCCAGGAATCCAAGATAAGTCTCTTTCTTCTTTTTAACTGCCAAGTATTGAAATCATCTTTGATATTCTAGAAACAATTCCAGCATACCAAATAAGGTAAGAAAACCCCTTTTTATGAAGTTAATAAGATCACAAGATACATGTAAGTGCAGTATAGGATTGTTTGCAATGGCCGCAAGAGTGAACCTAATATCATAGACTGATCATCTCTGACAATATCAAAGTATAATCAAAAGCTAAGTTTGGTTAAATCTGTAATATTTTAGAAGAGTGTGTGTGTGTGTGTGTGTGTGAGAGAGAGAGAGAGAGATTTGGATTTTAAACAAAGCTTTAACACATTTTCTGTCATAGCACTATGATCTGCAGTGTGGCAGTTTATAGTGATGTCTAGCACTGGGGCATCATGCCAAAGACATGTAGCATCATGTCCCATCCAGTCACATTATCCTGAGATAATGCTGTCCAGTCCTAACACTTTCCTCTTAATGGTGAGCACGAAGCGAGGCAGCTTTTAGTACCATTTTTACAAGTCTTTGTTATGACTTAGCCAAGGATTGAACATATGAACTCCTACATCCAAGGTGGTTGCTCTAACCACAAGGCCACCATAATGTTATTTTGTTTAGAAGAAAAATTCCTGAAGTTATTGAAGTGATGTCATTCGATATATTTTTCATATATATCCACAAAGTAGGTAAAATTAATAAAGTATTGATAACAAGGTCTGGCAGTGAAGTTTGAGATCAAATTGGCACCATTTACATTTAGTATCAGGTAACCATCACAAGTCTTCAAGTCAAAACTCAATGTGGATACAACTGTTCATCAAGAAAGAGTAATATGATAAAAAGTCTGGGTGTCTGGAAGGTATCATTTTCATTTAGGACCATTAAATTTTTAAGCAAAATCTCCAAGTCAATATGACCATCAGTTCATAGAGGAGTAGCAATAACATGACTTTCAAGATGGCTGCCTTGGTGAACACACTGCATGTTAGACTGATACCATTTTCATTCAGGACCATCAAAACATTGTATGAATTCTTTTAGTGAAAAGTTAATACAACCATCCATTCAATCTGAATAGTGATGAGCATAATCAGTCATGATAAGAACTATAGCAGTGCAATAAAATACTATTCAATACAATCCTCTCTTTAGAAATATTAGAAATAACATTTTCCAGAGAGATCCCATGGCAGCCATACTGGATGTCAGATCAGCACCATTTTCAGTAAGAATCATCTAGACATCATAAAAAGTGAAAAATACCACATCAATATGAATATCTGTTTTGAAGGAATTACATCAGATTTTTAAAATCGGTATGATGGCTATAAGGGATTGTCAGATGATCACTATATTTACTAGGACGAGTGGCTATAACAAAATTTTCAAGATGTTTACCACAGTACAGTTCCATAATGAATATCTAACTGACACCTTTTTTAATTAGGACCAGCTACAGATAATAAGAAGTTATTAGAGAAAAACACAGCACTACAAACATCAATTCAGAATGAGTAAAGATAAGATTTTTTTAAAGATAATTATTATGGAGGCCATACTAGATGTCAGACTGGCTTCATTTTCATTTAATATCAACTACAGATATGAAGACTTTCAGTGAAAACCATACTAGTTAACAGAGAGTTAACATTTTAATTTAGTATTAACTAAAGATTAGAAGAATTATTTTAGTGAAACCCATATGTCAATATAATCATCTGTTTATAAGCAGTAACAATAAGACTTGTGATAAGGCTGCCAGGGTGGCCAAATTCTGTGTAGAAGGGGCAAAGCTTTCGATTATGACCAACCAGGCCATGGGGGGCAATGTGCTTGTAAATATTCATGTCAATCCTCGAAAATAGTTTTATGAGAAATAGCAATAACTTTTGGTGACTGATGCCAGAAATTTTATGGTTCAAAGATGACTGGCAATGAATGACAAGTCATTGCAAAAATTTGTCTTGTTTGTAACCAGTAGAACTAAAAGTCAAGATACCATATTGTAACTTCTATCATATTATAAAATATTGTAGGAGAAATTCCCCATTCACTTTTTGGTAATTGCACATAGCTGAAAATGGCATCACTGTGCCCTATGTAGGCAATCCACAAATTTAAGTACTGATAAATTTTATTTGAAATTAACAAAACAACAAATAACCAAAACCTATGAAAATAAATCAATTCACAGTACCAACAAAGAGTTTTTTTCTTTCAATTCAATTTTACCTAGCCATAACCGTGGCATTGCAATTGACACCTTTGAGCTCATCATCTGTGAAGGAAGAATTGGTCATGCAGGCTTGGTCACCATAGTGAATTTCTTGTGCCATGGGTTTGGATGTGATGGCCAGCATGTAACGGTTTAATTGGTTCAGAAGATATGTCACAAGGAACACAACTAGTGCATACATGCTGTAACAGCTAACCTTTCTCCAAAATGGCTCCATATCTGAAATAGAAGTTTGTCCATTACCTTTTCTTGCACTGAGAAATGGCACAAAACTCAAAAAAGTCCTTCTCCTCAAAAATCCTAGGGGAAGAAGACAAGGTTTTCCAAGGAAATCTAACTCAAGGAATCAAGATGTGGTTCAGTTAATGACCAGACAACACCTAAAAGGTTCAACCCTGGCATGAAAGACTGGTTTTTAAACTTTGAAACTGAGAGTTCTTGATCAGTTCTGAAAGATCAGAGTCTGGTCCAATAGCGTATGCCAAACATAATTTCCAAAGATGTCTAGTATTATATGAAAGTGGGATTTTGACATTTCTACTAAAGCCAAGAGCATTAAGAATTATTTTTTCACAAATTTTTTTTCAGTTTTCATTTTGTCCCCTCCTCCTACATTTTTGAGATATTGATCATGGTCACAAACTCGTTAACAGTCAAGTGCTAATTCGCTCCTTTGGTTGTAATTAGGAAATTGCCAACTCCACATATACTACCCATTAGAGAATAATAATAAATTGGTAGCTGCATGTTGCCAACTACATTCCAGTTTACAAAAAGTGTTGCATGTTGCCTTCTGCCTCCGACAGTGTTCAGACTACATTCTTTTGCAGTTTAATTAGATGGATGGTATATTGTATAACAATTACTTACAGAGTGTATCTTGTTTACAATATATGTAAGGACAATGACATTAAATATGTCTTAATAACATACATTCTAGCTTTATTGTTTATTCAAAATCAAACTTGATTTATTTTTTGAAAAAGGATTGAAACTCATTTTGAGAAGCAACACTTTTAGAACTTGTGTTTTCTTTTTTGTACTCTTCTGTCACTAGACATATCATTTCTGTTACAGTAGAATGTAAAAAATAAATTCACAGAGGTTAATCATTACTAAACATGAATATAACGAGTCAACATTTTTTAAAATATAAAAATGCAAACAAAAACATATTTCACTACCTGATTTGCTAAGTGTATCTCTCCCAAACAATGTACTTTGTTTTTTTTTATGTTGGCATTGAAAAGTCAGTCAGCCATTATCCATATTTTTTGCCATCTTCTCTGCTATTGCCGTAAGAATTGTTCCAGAGACAGGAATACCTTGTTCACATTGCTGTGTGAAATAGGTGTATGCAGCATCATTTAATTCTGTCTTGTTTGCATTTTCATATTCCATTTTTGTTTGAATCCATCATTGGAATCAACATCATACAAGTTAAATCCTGAAATTTCTGCTCATCCTTGAGCCAACCTCTGAGTGTCAACTAAAACTTAAGATCCCACATCACCATTATGAACTCTGTTTATGATACAAAGTTTTTCATTCACTTTTAAGTGATCAAAGATTTAACCTTTTGCACTAAATAGCCTCACAGTGTTGGTGTGCCATAAAATTCAACCAACTGACCATCATTCTCTGTGTACACCTTTCACTCTCAATGATCATATTTACAGATGATTTTGATTAATATATTTTGTGACACAATAATGGCCACAAGAGCTTACTGTACCTACCTTACTTGATTTCATGAAAAATGATATTTAACGTGACAAAATAACACAGGTCTCTTGTAATCAAATTCTAAAATGCAACAAATACTTTCCCAAATAGTAGATCAAAACAAAGATGGCACTTAATTAGGTTATCAAAGAAGTGCATGTATCAATCTGAAAGTCAATCTACAATTTTCATGTTTTTACAGACAAGAACATGACACAATTTTACTGCTTACAATGAAACAAAACATGAATTTCACATGAAAAGAATTAAACTGGTGTTCATTTCTTTCAATGTTGCCACCTTTTTACTGTATGCCAGAATTTTTCATTGATCACTATAAATTGTGGTAAAATGCCACAATTTTTATATTATTATTTAGTGAAATTGAGACAGTATTTTTCTAGTAAAAGCAAACAAGATATGCAATTTGAAACTTTCATGATGTTGATTCAAATCTTTTGGGCATTAACTACCATTTTGATGGCAAAACAAGCAATATCACAAGGTTTCAATTACCAATTCTGATCATGATTTTATTCACATTTAACACATAAGGAATATTTTTTTAAAAATAATTTTTTTACAAAAAGATATCATCTATGCCAGACACTCCCTTATTAAGTGGGATTTCTGGGAGCAAGTTATTTAGGGAGTAGCATCTTTTTTTTCAAGAGCTTCATAGATTTCTTCATAGACTGGTTTGCTAGTACAATGCTTTTCTATTCTTTTTTGCCTGTGATTTTTGTAAAAAAAAGTTGCTTAAACCCATGGAGACCTTTACACCAAGATGTAGATGTAGCTCAATATACAGAATACTTGCTTTCTTCAATTTTGCTAATTGTACTAGCTTTTAGAATGTCAACAAGATAACAAGCCATGCCCTAAAGCTCTTGCCAAAGTTTGTCTGCACCATGTCAATCTCACTATTGTGTTCATGATATATAATCATTTCCAAATGTCTAATTGCTTGTTTGAAAAGTGTCTGTTGCCTGCAGAAGATGCTGTAGCAAAATAACACTGTCATTGCCATTTGCTGTTTCAATCCATATACTAATACTGCAATAATCTGTGTAAAAAAGCAGGTGGTGAAACAACAAGCTATAGATGTAGCCAATATTTATTTGACAATGTTTATCCAATAGTCATCTCTGCTCAATTGTTGTCAACATCTGTGTTAGAGGTAATTGCGCCATCCTAGTCTTTGCTACGGTAACACTCAACTTGATCTTTGCTCAGGGTTTTTCTACTGGTCTGCAAGAGCAAATTAATGAAATATACCAGTTCAAGGCACTCAATCTTCTAGAAAGAAAAAAGTTTATTAGTTTTAACTAATCTTTCAAAAAATATTTTTTATGATGAGTCTTCCAGAAAGAGCAACCATATGCAAATCAGTGTCTAGCAAAAATTAGTTGAATATGACAGAATCATATCTCAGGATCTGCTGCAGGCAGCACAGTGGATTTTCAACACCACTAACCAGTTACTGAGTTTTTCTTCCTAAGTGTGGAACTGATCTGGTTCAAACCAATTGGGGATTCTTGATTGAGCAGAAGCATCCTAAAATTGAAGCTGGTAAAGATATTTTATAATGAAGACGTGTGCTATCCATTAGATCCAATGAAGCCTCCGAGAAAGCCTGGTCTGGCACCTACTGGAAGATCAGAAAAAGAATGACATGGCAGGACAGGGTGACAGGGTGCCAAATCTTTATAGGACTGACTACCTGCCTTTTTTAGTGAAAGTGGGAAGGATCCATATATTTCTTGCCTAGTACTTCTGGTCACCATGTCTTGCAAAGGATGGGTGAAAAGGGATTTCAGATGGTTTATGTGTGGGGCCCATCAACCTTACAGGATGGGAGTGCATCTTCACCATTTTATCCAGGTCTGGGACCATGGCCATGGACAGGTGTTGTTCATCCATTTATCTTGTGAGGCTACTGTAAGAGACACTGAAAGATGCAGCTACAAAGGGCAGGGGATACTTGGATACTGGGTTAGGTCCACACTTATATCTCAATCTGGAATGCTCTGAAATCTGTTTAACGTAAGGTTTGAGGGGTCAAGTAGGTAAATGGATCTAAAAAAGTGGGAGGAAGCCAGTCAGCAACATATATAAAAGTCCAGAACTTTTTCAACTTCAATCACCTGACATGTTGGGTGGGACAGATGTGAAGAAAAGACTGGTAATTCAGTGGATCTGATAAAGCCCATCTAAATAAGGTGTTGGTTGTTGTTGTTGTTGTTGTTGGGCTTAACGCCATTTTTCAGCACACAATAGGCTATTCATGGCGGCCAGTATTAATGGTGGAGGAAGAAACTGGGAAATCACTGGAAAAGAACCACCGACCCACAAGAAGCTACTGGCAAGCTTTCTCACATATCCACATTCACCGAATCCTAGATTCGAACCCACACAGACAGAGGTGAGATGGCAGTGATTTGTAACGGACATCGCTTTAGACCACTCGGCCACTCAGGGTGTTGGAGCAATAATTTTGTTGGGAGATAAAACTAAAATAAATATCAATGCTTGCCCAATGCTATTATGCAGCTTTGCATTTTCAAGCTAAAATAACACAATTTGATGTCAATACATACTCACAGAATGGAAAATTACCAGTATGATGTAATCCACTCATGCATATGGCCTGGAATAATGTTTTCATTGATAACAATTCTGCCAGCACATCATAGTTGGGTGGGTGGAAGTAACCAAGCAAAAGTAATATGTAATTAAAATTAGTTTTGCCACACACACAAAACTATGTTTCAATAGCAGCAATAACGTACCTGTCACTATTGCATAGCTGAATTTGTCAGTTAAGTGGATAGGCCCGATGCACTCATTTTAACAGAACAAAATTAGAAAAATGGAAAGTTACTAAGCTTTGAGCAAGATGTTCATAATACAAAATATCGCAGTGTCTGGCAACATATGCTGCAACAACAGGCTATAGAGAGAAAGTTATTGTGCTCTGTTGTACAAATGAGCTGAGGTAACACTATAATGCTGCCTTGACTCTATCCTCCAAGCAGTGATTAATGGCTCAAACCTCATGTGCTTTTAGTTTTATAAAGAAGAGGTCTCAATCGGTAAGGGACTAATATGTTTTAACTGAAGTGACAAACTTCTGTTGTGAGAGTGGAAACCAAAATATCCACAGAGAAAGAAAAGAGGCTTCCTTTTTCTTTTCTTGATCATGAACAGCACAGATTCAACTGAGATTGGGATCTCTAAAAGTAACAGAGCTACCAATGGGAAATTCACTTTTTTTCTAAATATTCCAGTTGACAAATAAGAGAAATAAAATTGTAATCTCCAAAAAACAGGAAGCAGCTTGTGTCAATAGACGAAGCATTATTATCACTGCATTTTCTGCAGTTGCTAGGGTGAGCAAAAATACTGTTGAGTGTTAGGTCCTGAAAGGTGACCTCACTAATTGGTTTTTTATTTGCAAATTGCAGAATTTTTCATAAGCGCTTGGAGCATAGATGCAGTATGAGTGAGTGTCCCAAGAGCCCATCTTGTGACAAATGTGCCACACATATATCCTGACATTATTCTGAAAAATGAAATAATTACAAAATATTTAAATGTCATGTTTATTCTCACCTGGTTGTAAGCTGAATGACCCATTTTAACTTGTCTTTTTCCCTTTAGTAAAGTAAAATCTTCTCACTGTTGTAACCTTTTACTGATGAAAACTGCAGTCACACTTGGAATAAAAAAGTGTGAAGGGAGTATTGTGGACATAATACATTAAATTCATGTTGGAGGAAATCAACAACAAAAGTTTGCTGATCTTTCTATGTCAATCTAATTTGCTGCCCCCTATCAGTAGTCAGGCTGTACTGCATAACACAAGGGCTTAGCCTTATCTAAGCTGTATACTGAAATGTAAGAGAGTGTACTCAACACCCAAGGTCTCAAGTCAGTTAACTCATGTGCCCCTAAAATAACTGAATTATAAAAGGAAAAAAAGGTTACAGACATAAAATTAAATTAAGGAATGGGTAGCATAACACCACTGAACAAATTAACTGTAGAAGGGAGAACACTAATGCAGTAAACACTATACACAAGCAAATTTTGGTCTGGTGATTATCTACGGTAGATATAATAACCAATATAAATCCTTCAAAAACAAGACCCTTCTATGCACGTACCCTACCAGGTACACATTTAGATTATGTCATGCTGACATCAACTGGACAGTGGATTTTAAACATGAACAGTAATGTTGCACATTAAGGTTATGGCTGTTATTAAACTATCATTTATCTGTACAAATCCTACATTATTTACATTGACAATAAATCAACTGTCACAGAGGTATCAATATACACACCTACATGTTCACCATTTTTGCCTGACCATGTCTGTCCATAAAATGTAATGTACATAATATATATATATATATATATATATATATATATATATATATATATATATATATATATATATATATATATTACTTAAACCAGAAAAACATCTGTTTATCCATTTATTCATTTGTCAATTATGTCTGCATGCAAGCATGTCTGTCTGTATGCATGCATGTGTTTGAGATTTTGCTTACTGTCCCTCAGTCATCATTTATAAGTACTTTTCTGAATGCTATACAAAGACAAACATGAATGAAGTAGAAGATATAACTTTTCTCACCTTCCTTTTTGAGAAGTGGGGTTCTTTCCTTGGAATCTAGAAAAATACAAAAGAAACAATATTTAAATAAAATAAAAAGGATACAACCTTCCATGGTTGAAAACCAAAATGATCAATCAATTTTAATTCAATTTCAAGCTATGTATAGAAAATACAATTTATCAGCTTTCTGGGAAAGCATTTTTTAAAACTTACACATCAAACTGATATTAATACTTCCCCTGAAACAAAAGTTTTTCAGCAATATTTTTGCAAATTAACAATGGCAGACAACATAAAAACATCTTAGTCATGATAAAAGTGTGATAATCAAAATAAGTCACAAGTCATATGTACCATGGGAATGTGATAAAATCTGGTTATACAAAAAGTTCATATACCTACAAATCTATGTCCATTTCCTGAGAATTTCACAAACAATTCAGTACAAGTACATGTATCATGAGACATCCCTAGTCCCATCAAAACATTGTTTTTGGCCTCATAATGTAAATGATAATATTTTTAGCAACAATAAACTTTTTGCACCTTTTATTTCAGCACACCCTGACATACAATCTTTGCAAATGTGAATTGTTCAGGATGATTTAATCATAATGTGAAAGAAAGCTGATGTGTGCTGTTATAGAACACTGAAGAGATGAAGTATAACTTTTCTTTATCAAACACAAAGAAATTATCAAATGCACATAAAATGAATCACTATCAACTTGAAATGGTTGTTTAAATACATTAAAACAATATAAAATTAAAGCATTTCTTTAAAGCAGCATCTGAAAATTCATTTAATGACATTACATACTTGAGGTCTTTTATAAAACAACAAATTGGTGGGAAAATTAATCTTCCATTGAAAAAATGGGTGAAAACACACAAGGGATCAAGTGAAGAAATGTGGGCAGGGTTTGTAAATTTAATGCATGATTTTTTTCATATTTTGGTTGATTCTTAGCAAAAGCTGTTGGAGGTCAAAAGAATCCTGCAATCATGCTCAACGGAATAGGCCTTACATTCTGATTATAACAAATTGCACAGTAATGGTGGATACAAATAGAAAATCCCAATAACAGTAATCCAGCACCATCCATCATTGTATGGAACAATTATATATACAAAATTTAACTTTTATCAGCGAAAAATATCAAATCTAAGCAAAATTTATGTTTGCTCACTAAATCAATTAAATTGCAACAATGTTGTGATTTACACTTAACAATTGTGTAGATAACTGATCAATTTAACTAGCTGATAAATTAATAGAGAATAAATCCTACATGTATTTCAGGAGAAAGCTTATACATCTGCATGACTGAAAAGTTCCAAAATGTGGAAAATATTTGCATCACTAAGACTAAAATATTGTACATATATAGCAACTCTGAGCAAAGATATCTCTGAAAGTACTGTTTTTATTGTACTGAAAATAACATTGTTCTTTTAGTTCATATAAGTCCCCAAAATGACAGATTATATGCATATACCTTAGAGTCCCATTAGTTTAACATTATTGTTACCAGTCTATATTCAGTGGTACTTTGGTAAAAATATTCACCACTTCCTTATGTTAAACACATGCCCAACTTGGCCGATGTGAGTATGAGAGAGAGAGCTTGCCAGCAGCCTTCCATGAGCAGGTGGCTCTTAAAATAGTTTACATGGGTTCTTCCTCTACCAATTACGCTTGCCAACATGTATACGCTGAAAAATGGCATTAAAACCAAAACAAATTTTCCTCATGTGTCCCTGTCATTCAGTGACTGTACAAAGAACTCTTGTTCTGAACTGAACATATGGAAAGTAGTCATTCCTGCAACTGTAGAGCTCTCATGTTATAACCAAGTTTCTTTATTCTTTATTTGTTCTATCATCGAAATTTAAATTAAGAAAATCTAAATAGATCTGAAGACTTTATACAGATCTAAAACCAGACTTTTACAAACTCCTCATCAGGCTCAGTTTGGCAAATAACTTACATTACAGGTACAGTACTTTACTGCAATACAATTTTATGTAGCACACTATAACATACAGTATAGGTATAGTACTTTAGCACAATACAATTTTATGCAACACACTGGTAATTCTGAACACTGCATATTATTCTGTTTTAAAATCTTAAGAAGAAAAAAATGCTATAAAAACTTTGTTTAGTTATGCCATGAGAGAATGGTCCATAATAGTTCAGAGCTGAACAAAAATCAAGCATAAGTTTGGATCACCTCAGTCTCACCCAAAGCCCCAATTGGATCACCTCAGTCTCACCCAAAGCCCCAAATGGATCACCTCAGTCTCAACCAAAGCCCCAACTGGATCACCTCAGTCTCACCCAAAGAACTGATAAGTTCAATTTCTCATTAAAATATATGACAGTTAATTATGCAGACATTTTTCCAGGTGATATGTCATCACATTTGTAGTAGACAGATTATGTTGTGATGCAACCACTGACCAGACAACCAAAAGACCCTTCCTTGTTTTCATGATAAGACCATGTCAGATTGACACAATTTTCATTCATGACCAACCAGAAACCATAATATGTCTTTTGATGAAAACCCAATGTTAATATAACCATCCAACTTGGAGAAATAATATTTTAAAGATGGCCACTGTGGCAGGAATTTCTGGCAGTCAGACCAGCATAATTTTCATTAAGGTCCAGTGGATAGAAGTATTTTAGTGAAAACCCCAGCTTGATATGATCATCCAAATTTATGATGTGTAGCAATCACAAGATTTTCAAGATGGTCACTGTGGCAACCATCATAAGAAGTCTTCTTGAGAAAACCCCATGTGTACATGACTTCCTGTTCAGAAGAAGCAATAACAAAATTTTCAAGATGAGTGCCATGATGACCATAGTGGCTGTCCAGAAGGCAAATGTTTCATTTAAGACCAACAAGACCTCATCAGGGATCTTTCTGTGATATGACCACCCACTCAACAGTAGTGATAACAAGACTGTCAAGGTGGTCAGTTATATTAGATGTCCAAGTGGCTCATATTTACTTAAGACCAACTAGACATCATAAGGAACATTTTGATAAAACCCCAATAAAGATCTTTCTGGAAGTAATAGCAATAACAAGCATTTTCAAGATGGTCATTGTAGTAGGCATTATTGTAGGTCAGACCAGTCTCGTTTAGGACCAACTAGATGGCATAAGAAGTCTTCTGGTAATATGACTTTCCATTAGGAAGAGTAGCAATAACAAAATCATCAAGATGGCTGTCAGACAGGTACCATCTTCATTTTGGGCCAACTAAACATCATAATAAGACTTTTTATGAAAATACCATGCTGATATGACCATCCTTTCAGGAAAAGACACAATAACAGATTTGTAAATTGCCAACTATGACAGACATGTCTGGCCACTTTGGTGGCTATATTCAAACTCCCAGAGGTACAATCTTCATTTAGGACCAACCAGACCATCCAAGAAAGTCTTCTAGTGATAATCCCTTGTTGATATAGCCATCCATTTAGAAGGTGCAGCAAATAAGATTTTCAAGCTGGCTAGTGTAGTGGTCATAATGAATTCTAAACAGCACCATTTTCATACAGAAAAAAAAACCCACATGTCCATGGATTGATGTGTCATTAACGTATCAAAGCAAACTTCCAAGAAGTCTACAAGTATAAAAAAAAACTATTGCTAACATACATATGGTCAACAGACCCCTCTTGTCTATGGCAATCAGAACAAAAATAACAGATCTGAAGAATCAAGTCAAATCTCACAAAACATTTGTCAGCTTTCACAGACAAGCACTGTGCTTTAAAAAATACCACAGATGTAAGGGACTGAATTTGTAATTATGTACCCATTAAAAATGTTATAAATTGATGGCTTATCTTTACTTTCCATCTTATCCTTTACATGCACCTTCTGCAGATGTCGCCTCATTCTTATGTAACTGTGATGCATGTAATATGCACTATATTCAATGTCATTTAATCTAAGGAAATATTGAAAATGGAATAAAAGATCTTATCATGAAATTAAAAATTAAAATTTATGATACAAGATAAATGAAAAATTAACATTGAATAAATTAAAAATTATACAGATTTATCATCTAATCTGTAATTTTACATTTACAGCCTTTTGCATAATGCATTGTATGAGGCTTTAAAAATTATGCAAACTTTTGTTTATCCCTACAACACAAATGTTATATCATTAACTGTCAACTTTTATACTTATTAATTTTAATTTGCTTGCATATGTGTTTCTTACAAATATACAATGCATTGTCACAGGTGTGTATCCAACTCTATAAGGTATAACAGTACCAATTGTACAATCCCAGGTGGGCAGAGCTTAAGGTGTAGGGAACATTGCATTCAGAAACAAAACAACAAAACTAGCTGTGATTGGTGCATTATGTAAGAATTGTTCTTTCTGTTAGGCTTTTAAAAAGTTGAGCCTCTTGGTAACATGTGAAATTATGTTAATTCATATCTAGATCACATTTTGTATTTTTTAAGATTTTTTTAAAATGTGGTACACATGACTGAAAATGTGTTAGGTGTAACTAGATAACTCTTACCCCTGTCTAGTTCCATCAGAGTTATCTTTCTTAAATGCAATGGAGTACCTATTTTCGATGTTATCAAATTAGCAATCTAATATTGTTCTATGTGACAGTGTGTGACATGCATGCTGAGGTAGGATAGAAAGTATATTTATTTTGCAAAACATTAGTATTGTGGTCTATGGAAAAGCAATTGGTACCGTGATACCATAAGAGGTATATAAAAATGATCCATTCTTAAAATGAAAACTCTAAGTTACTAAAGTGCTGCTCAGTAAAACAAATATTCATTCACATTGTAATACAATGTAACAATCATTTTAATGCAATGTAACCATCATTTTAATAGAATATAACCTACCAATGATGTCACCATCATTAAGACACTTGCTTATACCAGACAATACAGTACACACTAAGTATGCTGACCAACTTTCACTCAATACCACTTCAAGAGTGGATTCTACCTGGCCAGTTTGTTGATTATCTCAGCCTATATCACTTAAAACTTACTGCTGGTAGTAATATCATTAGCTGACAATAATTAAGTCTGTTTCCCAACAGCACCATATTGCTCAGACTGTACTCCACATATAAATCCTAGATATTTCATTGTGCAGTAAAGTGCAATTTGGTGGATATTACACAAAAATGAGTGGAAAATGGTGAGTAACCTTCGTTACATTACTGTGTACAATTGCTATTTCTTAAATTCATTTTATCGTTCAAATTCTGTATCAAAAATACATGCACATAGAGGAAAGCTTTTGCAGGAAACAATTTGAGTGTCCTCTGTAGACCAGTAATGTTAATTAACACTCCCTGACTATAATGACCCTCATTAGAACATAGATCTTGTTACAAGGTGGGTATTTCACTATTCAGTATTAGATGTACTTGACATTACTAGGTAATCTTACTAGATGTATAAGATGGATCTCATGGACAATATTATGAGGGATGGCTGTATGTTTTTGATTCCCATGGACAGCATTATAATGAGAGATGGCTCTGTTTTTGATTTCCATGGACATCATTATCATAAGGGATAGTTGTAGTTTTTATTGCTTTCATGGATAGCAACATAGCGAGGCATTGCTAGTCTATATTTTTATGGCTCAAATAGAAAGCATTATAATGAGGGATAACTATATATTCTTTCATGGCTCTCATAGACAGCATTATAATGAGGGATATTTATATTGTTATGGTTACAATGAACAGTGTTATAATGACAGTTGTATCTTTTATGACTCCCATGCATTGCTTTTAAACGAGGGTTGGCTGTATGTTTTATTGGTCCCATGGGTGGTATAAAAATGAGGGATAGTTGCATTGTTATGGCTCTCATGGACAGCAAGCACTATCATGAGTGATAGTTCTATTTTTATGGAACCCATGGACAGCAATGTCACGAGTACTAACCTCTAAAATTGTAGCAGTGTTCACAACCAGTTCAAATTCATAAATACTGAAACTAATGTAGTAATATCAGTAAATACTACATATAAATTTCAAAAATAATTTATTTCAATCAGTTTATCTCTCAACAGTAAAAACTAAGTGTAACTTGCAAAAAAAACTGGATTTCATTCAGTCATTTAGATATTTGAACAGCCAAGTTCATGACCAAATGATTATGATAAAATTGCTATTGCTGCAAAATGTAAACATCAATGCACTTTTTAAAGACATTTTATTCCAAATGTCACATTTTTGCAAATTTGCATCATACATATTTCTGGTTAGAAAATGCCTGATATTTGGCATTTTTAAATAAATAATTGTAAAGATTTAATTCAACTTAAATTTTTTCATACTGACTGTCTATAGCTTTTTCTGTGCACTATAAATCCATAAAATCATGACCATTGATTTCACAAAATTTTGTGAAAACCACGATAAATACCCAATGGATAATGCATGATTTCTCTCCTGAAACAAAAGACCCCTTCTAATGAAACTAAACAACTTCTTCCACTAAAACTATATAATCTTTCACTGAAACTACATGGTCTATTCTCCAATTACATAATTCAATAATGCACTAAAACCTTTTAAGCTATAAAATTTGATTTCAATTATTTGTACATTTAAAGAAAAGAATAACTGTACAAAAAAAATCAAAAACATTGAATTAGTACACAACAAAAATACATAGAAAGTATTATACATGTTTAAAGCGAAAGCGAAAGTAAAAAGATTCATTTCATACATGCAATAATTAAAAAAGAAATTTAGTACAACTTCAGAAGTTTTTCTTTATGAGCAAATGGAAAGTGATATCAATGTTTTTCAGTATGCAGTTGCTGGTGAAACAAGAATTATGGGGGTTTTTTTGGTGTCAGATTTTAATATGATCTTATGAGATACATCATTACCAGTGATACAAAAATGAAATGCAAACAGAATGCAGAATGAACACAAATGAATGCAGTGAAAATGTTGCATGAAAAATAAAAACAGAATGAAATGCAAAGTACTTTAAAGTTTCCCTTTGACCTGTATTATCATGTGCTGATGCATGGGTTTCATATTTGATCTGAAATTGATGCATACGCCTTCTGCCCCATTAATAAGTTTGACTCTCAGAGATTTTGCCTCAAGTGTCAAATGCTATATTTTGAACCATATAATAGTCTTGCTCTTTGAAGAACCATGCATACACACATGCCTGACCTATTAATCAATTAGCATTGTTCTCATTTAAAATTTTTAAGGGTCAAATGGGATAGCTTGATAATTGACACAGATGCCAACTTATTTATCTTAATAACTGAAATATAATAATGCAAGATAATAAAGTGGTAGTGATGATTAAAAATGGCAGATGAAAATCAAAAAGCACTGACTACATTAAGTCACATGTATCTACACTATTGGTGAAACTAAATATTGATTTAACTAGATTCTCTACAAATTTGGCTGCACTTGTGATATAAAAGTAAATTATTTGACATTGTTGCAGCATGCAGCATTCTATTATTGATTGCACAAAATCATGTCATATTAAATTTAATTTTCAAATTTAAGAAATGCATATAAATATATTGGAATATCTTCACTTATTTTTGTGCAAAACATTATCATCAGACTACTTCAGGCCACAAAAATGAACATGGAAACACAAATTAGTTACTCCTTCAAACTGCAGATAAAAGTTCAGGCATCAAAGAAAGATCTTTGTTCAGATTATGAATAATGATGGACAGATTATTGTTTTTCATGTGACTTGAGCCAACAAAGGAGTGCCAGGGATTAATAATCCTTAAACCATGCAGACTAGGAGCAGTTTAAGATGACTGAAAAACAATATGTTGCCTGATTTACAATGATCAACTTACTAGTACTGCATGGGATTAGTGGTGGTGGGTAATAGCCCAAACTGCCTCAAAACCAATTCTCATCACAAATGGATCATGAAATATTATGCAAACTGATTCTAACAGAAGAGGAGTGTCTGAATAAAGTTACTAGTGTGTGAATGGAGCTTTTTAACAACCTAAATTACAAAAACAGCAAAGAAAGCAATTTATTTTGTTTAGTAACTACATTTTTTTATGGAAGCTTATAAATTTATATGTAATTTCAATGCAATATGTGCTGTTTAAATTTTTCTCTTTATAATTTATCTTTTAATCATGTTGTTCATATAATCATGATTCTTTTAAGCTTTTGACAATAAATGAAAATGAGTATTATATGTATGTTTCTTTTCTTCATAATGTTCCTGTTACACTCAGATTTAAGATTTTGTATTCTAATCTTCAAATTTTGAATCTTGGAAATTTTATCTCCCAAGTCAATGACCTTTTCATTTTAAATCCTGAAAGAAACCCTGTATCAATGAAACAAATATGAAAACCCCATTATTGTTCTGATGCTGCTAAATTACCAGATGAAAACCCTTGGAATGATAAGCCAACATTAGACTTTCTTATGACAATGTTTCACTCCATATATCCAGTTCTTGTAGCTAAAAGGATTACTTACATGCAAAATAAGAAATAAAATTTAACAAATACTCTGCAACTAAATTTTTATGTTTACTGCAATTGCAATATCAAGTGTATCAAATTTTTTATTTCACATTTTATTGAAACACAATTTTTATGTACAATACAATAGTTCTCAAAAACAGAAAACACAAATTGGGTATATCAATTTCCATTTTATTCCAAATCAACAAAATTGAAAGTAAATAATAAAATGTAAGCTGTAAGCTAAAGTCTGAAATGCAAATGTGAAGCAAAAGCAAAATTAATTCCAAGTGCATTTCAAATGCAAAGTAAACAAAACACTGCATATTGACTGAAGGTTATTAGGACCAGATGCCACAGATTATGGAATAATGTAACTCCCTTTTAAAAACAGAACACATTTTAAAGACTGATAATAACTATAATTATCAGTGGGAATAGTAGGAATGTGAGAATAGTTAAATCAAGAAAGAATAGCTACAAGGTGAATGTACAGTTTAGTCATTCAGTGTTCAGTTTTAATTAAGTTACATTATGTGTTAAGGTTAAATTATGAAAACCAATGAACAAAAGAACAAAATCAAATTAGTATTGTTAGTAAAACATGCACCAACAAAACAAAGCCACCATGCATGCTCATAATATTACCCATTTTGTCATGAGCATCAACAAAGAATTCCTCTGCCTGGATCTTCCCTTGTTTTATGTCTTAAGTCCAGCAGCTAGAATGCTCAAGAAAAGAAAATGAAAATAACAGGTTTTTCTTGAATTATCAAAGTTAAAAAAATAATTTTTATTACTGAATTCTATTGGTAGCCACCAAAAAAACCCAACAAAATCATCAGGTTTTCATTGTAAATAATGTCCAGTAAAATGATAGCAGTATGTATAAACTCAATTAAGAGAATATAAACCATGTATATGCATCATACAAATATTCGACAAGGTAACTTTCAGACTGTGAAGATTTCCAAATAGTTATATCAATACTCTGTATAAAGAGTAACAATGAAGCAAACTTTTCTGCCCTATAAATATTATCTCGGCTGTTTAGCAGGCTAAGTTTATTATTTCAGAAAATAACTCTTTTCCTCATCGTTTGTTACCATTTGTACTCGCTTATAAGTCCAGTCCAACTGCAAACTAGATAGACCTAGAACTGTCGTTACACAATGTATTGCTTTATCTGGATCCATAGATTGAATCAGTACAAAAAATAATAACGACCCTTAACTGCTGGCACATTATGCAGCTGCTGGTCAGAGTATTGTATAAGTGGTTTTGCAGTTGGGACATCATTTATAAGAGATCAATGACGGTACACGAGATAAAGTAAACAATACAATTTGAGTAGGGAGGATGGAAAATATTTTGCAACTAACCTGCTCTGGCAAATGACAAATGTTTTAGGTTAGTAGCTAGTTATCGGCGATACAATGTGTTGCTTCTCCGACTATCACGTTCACCTAGAAGTAAAATCCACACTTTTCTGGCTTACAACAAATTTCTGCATGTGATAGATGATATCATGTGGTATAACGGTACCAATTGCGCAAGTCCAGGTGGGTGGAGCTTAATGTGTAGGAAAACAAACAACAACACTAGCTATGATTGGTGCATTTTGTAAGAGTTGTACATTCTGTTAGGCTTTTTTAAAAAAAGTTGAGCTTCTTGGCAACATGTGAGATTATGTTAATTCCTATCTAGATCATATTTTGTATTTTTTATGAATGTGTCTGTTGTGACTAGAAAACTCATAACCATGTTTCCAGCAGAGTTAACTCTCTTAAATGCAATAAAGTATCTCGTTCGGTCATTGTCAAATTGACAGTCTAACACCGTTCTCTTGAAAAGTGTGTGAAGTGGATGCAGAATTAGGATAGAAAAAATATTTATATTCCCAAGCATCAACATTAAGGTCAATGGAAAAACAATTGGTACCGTGATACCATGTGCGAGATTAAGCAAGGTGAGATTATCTCAGTTGTGAAGAGTAGCTAATTTAATGGCTTAAACTAAAACATACAACAAAGCAACAGCATGTCTCTTTACTCAAATATACTCAAATACACTCGTTATATATATTTAATTACATGTGTGTTAAGATTTAAATTTTTCTGTTTTATTTTTATTTTTATTTCATTTTATATCATTAAATGTAATTATTATTATGATAATGATTATGTTTGCATGGGTATGATATTTTCTTAGAAACATTGTGTTTACTCAAAACGTAAATGTTACCCGTGTAAGCATAATTTTCGCGCGAAGGTTTAGTCGGTGTATGCAAACAGTCAGGAAAGGCACAGAAATATAAAGAAAATAATGGATAGTTTTATTAGCTTAAAATAATAACTGAAATTCTGACAACTTTAATTTAGTTAAGCAATATTGACATCTTATGCACGTTTTTATTTTCTTCCTTTTGATCAAATGATGATATAACAATATTTAAAATAATATGAAATACACTAACAAAATAACAAAGCACACGGACTTAGTTCTGATTACATGTCGAAGGAAATAAATTGACTTCATGATATTTTGGACATCTATTCATTATAAACTTAATAACATCTTTGCATAACTTCTCAATTTCTACATGTGACTTTTTATACTTTTTGTACATAAAATATTTAATAGCAATTAATATTGAAAGAACGAGAGAGAGAGAGAGAGAGAGAGAGAGAGAGAGAGAGAGAGAGAGAGAGAGAGAGAGAGAGAGAGAGAGAGAGAGAGAGAAAGAGAGAAGGGGGAGAAAGAAAAATGAAATAGAACGAGAGAAAAAAAGCTGGAAAGAAGAGAGAGAGAGAGAGAGAGAGAGAGAGAGAGAGAGAGAGAGAGAGAGAGAGAGAGAGAGAGAGAGAGAGAGAGAGAGAGAGAGAGAGAGAAGAGAAACAAAGAAAAAAGAAAAGAGATAGAAAAAGAAAGAGATAAAGAAGAAAAAGAGATAAAATAAAAGTAAGAGAGAGAGAAAAAAGAGAAAGAGAGACAGAGATAAAGAAAGAAAGAGGGAAAAAGAAAGAGAGAATAAAGAGAGAGAAAGAAAGAGAGAGTGTGAGAGAGAAATAAAGAGAGAGAGAGTAGTGAGAGAAAGAACAAAAGAAAAAGAGATAAAAAAAAGAAAAAGAAAGAGATAAAATGATAAAGAGAAAGAGAGAGAGAGACAAAGAAAAGGAAAGAGAGATGAAAAGATAAGAAAATAGAAAGTAAGAGATAAATAAAAGGAAAGTGAGATAAAAAAAGGAAAGAGAGAGGGATAAAATGAAAAGGTAAGAGAGAGATTAAAATGAAAAGGAAAGAGAAAAAGATTAAAAAGAAAAGGAGAGAGAGAAGAGAGATACAAAAGAAAAAGAAAGGGAGAAATAAAATGAAAAGGAAAGAAAGATAAAGAAAAGAAGAGAGATAAAAAGAAAAATGAAAGAGAGTGAGATAAAAAAAGTGAAGAGAGAGAAATAAAAAAGAAAAGGTAATAGATTGAGAGATAAAAAAGGAAAGAGAGAAGTAAAAAGATAAAAAGGAATGAGAGAGAGATTAAAAGAAAAGGAAAGAAATAGAAAAGAAAGAGAGAGAAAAAGAAAAAAAAAGAAAAAACAAGAAAGAGAAAAGAGAAAAATAGTGATAACAGAAAGTGCGAAAAGAGAGAGATAGATAAAAAAAAGATAATGTAAAAGAGAGAGAGAGAGAGACAGAGACAGAGACAGAGACAGAGATAGAAAATGTCAGAAAGAAAAAGAATGAAAGATATATAAAAAATAAAGAGATTAAAAAGAGAGAGAGAGAGAGAGAGAGAGAGAGAGAGAGAGAGAGAGAGAGAGAGAGAGAGATTGCTATATACCAACACAATAAAAGCCATTATTTTTTTGTGGTATAGGTACCGCTATCGGTCTTTTCTGCTCATTAAAGGGTTCCGTCAGTAATAATGTCGCAAAACGCATACCGAATTTGAACGATGTACGAATATAAATTGATGTTGACAATTTGAGAAGCGACAGTTGTCACCAGATCATTCTGCTCAGAATAATTGTAATTTTGGACACACGGGATACTTACCCTGAGTTTTCATGACTCGCGATATGCCGAGTAACTATGTAAAATTTATAGCTTATTTTGGAAAATTCAAGGTAAGATGATCGCATGAACTACATTGAGTAAATTTACCAATTATTTTTCTGCCGAGATCTTTTCGCTTTCTTTCCTGCATTTTTGTAATTTTTTTTTGTTTTTGTAATTTTAACAATATCATCATCGTTAAGATTAGGAAATTCTCTCCAAGCATAATTTATATTAAATATATCTGGTTCTATTCACCAAACGTCTTTATTCGGACGATATGATATAAATTTCAGCATCAAGCATGAACAGTAATAGTACTATTGGAGCCCAAAAGTGTTCTGAAAAATGTCCTCCAAGCCACACATCAACAATCGGATGGAGATTTTCCGCAAACTCGAATGACTCTATACGGGTGAATTCGGTTAAGTAAAAATCTGGTAAGGGTCCGTTTATTGCAACTCTGGTCATCTCGTGTGACGGATGTCAAAACCCCTTAAAGTATTCAGAATACTCTCCGTAGCCAAGAAAACATTCAGGGTGACCGGTAACCATAAAAACTGTGATAAGGTCGCTATGATCGTATTTATTATTATTCCATAATCCACCGTGTCCGTATTCGATACAACTACGTTGGACATCTTCAAGAAATTCCAATCGTTTCAGTTTTAATAAATTTTATTCTATGCGAAGTGAGCAGCAAGTGCTGAAATGGTAACACAATTTTTCAGCAATTGACCGGTCTTGACATCCTTGTTGGTATATTTTAAGTTTTTTTTTTTTCATTTCTCCGTGGAGAGTTCCTATACGATAAACATCACCATTAGGCCGTAAATTTGGATCGTAATTTACATCGTTGGAACTTTGAAACAGCTAAATAGATACAGGGTCGCATTTAATAATATTAATAACTTTATCAAATATATGACCATTATAAAATCGTATCGTTCTTTCTGGTAGAAATATTGTTACTGCCACAGTCCATGCGTGTGCGTTATTATCAATAATATCTATCGAAGTTCCTCTTAATTCTTACTTTGATTTATACAAAATCTCTCCTGTTAACGTCTTCCCTGTTATTAGGAATTTTAATTTCCTTTCCAGCTCAGCAACGTTGCTGATGCATGGTCCGTTATCTTTAACTGGTTCTTCCCACGTATTTATTTTTTACGTCGTAAATGCGTAAAACCATTGCCACGTATCGCGTTTGTGAAGTGCTCTGTAACCCGTTCAGCTACACACTTTATTTTTGACTCTGTCAAAGATGACAGTTTCATAGGATTGTAATAATTAACGTTAGTTTTATTATTTAGCGTATATATTGAATAGACAAAAGCAGTCACAGGGTTCGCTCGTTCGTAATACGGTTTGCAATGCCAGTCGGTATTCCTGGTTTTTAATTTTTATTTAGGAGGATAATAATTCGGACTGCATGTGCACAGGGTCACGTTTGTCACGGATAATCCATGTATCGTTGTCCTTAAAATAAATTTTATTAAAATAGAATATCTTTGAACATCAAGGTAGTTGATAATCTCTCTTCATAGTTTATAATTCATTATGTAATCGACAAAATTTCCAATTCATTATGTAATCGACAAAATTTCCAATCACACATGAGCTGCACCATCCTCGCGAAATTCCTTAATGGCTTCACGGATACGTTTATTTATATCCTCAGTAGTTAAAGCCAGATCTTGCATCGATAAACTAAATTTATATTTCTGTAGCCTGTCAAAATAAAATATAGATTTATAAGGTTCAATTGCATATGATTCCTCCGTTAAAAGGGTTGTTATCGCCGGGGGCGGATGTGGGATGTGGGAGATAAGCACCCACTTCCCCATTAAATCCCACATTGGCTTGCGTCTGAGATAGCCTCTGAAACCAAATTCAGCTCAAGGCCTTCACGGTGGCTTAACTACTAAGCCCGGCGGAACCTGTTTAAACTAACTGGAGAAGGGATGGCAGGCGAGTTTCTGGCGCCTCAAAACCAGATGCTTCGGGCAGATGGGGCCCGTTAACCTTGGGTGGTAGCCCGTCTAGGAGTAGGTAAACTCTGACTTCAAACCATCGCTGCCTTGCGACTATACCCATACATGGGAAAGGATACTGGAGTAAACCCCAACAGAAAATCTGTAGACGGAGTCCCTAAGGCGACTTGTCACTGCTTTTAGTGTCATCTCGGCAACTCCTGCGACTTCGCTGGTGCCAAGACGTATCGGCTTGTCCTTTCCCTTGGATCCATCAGCTGCGTGGAGAGGGTTGTCAGTTGCATGGCAACAGCTGATTCTCCATATAACTCTACCCAGGCTTGCACCCTGAAGAGGACACTCCATCTTCGCTTCACGCGTTGAGACGACACAGGAAGCAACAGTTACCGGTTATAAGTCACCACTCGATTGGCGTAGAGTTAGACGCCAGGGGTTGCTTCCGACGGTGGGAGAGACCAACAGGTCTCATTGGACAGCTATTGACTGCCTCTACCATCACCAACAACCTTTCAATTGATGCAGAGTTAAACGAGCGAATTGGAAAGGCATCAACAACTATCTCTAGATTGTCGCAGAGAGTGTGGAACAACAGCATGCTGACACTGAACACTAAGATCTCCATGTACCGTGCCTGCGTGCTTAGCACTCTGCTGTACGCCAGCGAAACTTGGACCCTGTATGCCTATCAGGAGAAAAGACTGAGTGCCTTGCACATGTGTTGTCTCCGTCAGGATCACCTTGAGCAATCATGTGACAAATAACGAGATGCTTGAACTTTGCCAAAATTCCCAGCATGGTCATACTCCTCTGCCAACGCGAGCTTGCCCTCAACAAGTCCAGCTGGTGACATGCTCTGTTCACTGGTCTGAAAGCCAACGAGGAAAAGAAGATGAAGTGCCAACCCAGATGCAGCAAGAATTGCCACTCCCGTGTGGGGCTCCATAGCCATTGAAGACACTGCACAACTCCAAACTGGGACACCTCTCATGGGCGCATTTACATCATCTTTCGAGACTAACGGAAGCCAACAATATATATATATATATATATATATATATATATATATATATATATATATATATATATATATATATATATATATATATATATATATATATATATATATATATATATATACATATTCAAACAAAGAGTCAATGCCATTGTCTCAAAAAAGGATATGCAAAAATAAATGAATTCTGTGGCTACTATATGCAGTCCATTACACATGGAAGTCTAGAACCAAAACCGTGTGTGCAGTGTGGTGTTGGAGCCAGAGGAAAAACTCAGTTGAAACAATATTTTGATAAAAAAAATATTTAAAAAAATTATAAGGCCCTGACATTGGGTGAATTCTTAATAGAAACCACTTTAGACTATCTAGCCAGAGTTTCAAAATAGTTATTTAAACAATACTATCATATACAAATGGAGCAAAATGAACATCTAATAATTAAACATTATGAAGCGCCTCATGATGGTATCATCAGAAACTGTAAATTAGGGTAGCCAATCACTAATATTGAAAATACAGGTTATCTTTGATTTCGTTCTGGATAAAATATTTATTTCATAGGTTTGTATTCGAATGTTTTCATACCCCAACCAAAGATGGACTTGTTATCGATCACATTATTTCAGACCCGAAATATAATTCTTTAGGAAATTTATGAATATATCACCCAGTCAGAATTGCAAATTTGGAAGACCTGTTTATAATGATAAATCTCCAAAATCAGTTGTATGTCCAAATACAGAAACTAGTGAAGAACTAATTTTGCCAGTAATATATATGGCTCATTAATATTTTGACATTTTCTCAACATCCGTAGAATGTGCTACAAAAAAATGTTACCAAATCAGCATCTTCAAAAAAATTTGAACCAAATTTTGGTATATGGAATGAGTGGAGATAAATCTGCCCTCGCTTTTAGATTAAGTGTAAAGTTGTATCCCTTTTGTAATTGTATATTTGACCATACATTTGTTTCAATAAAGTTGAGTCAAGAGTTAATGTAACTTTGATCACTCATCCAAAATCTAATGTGAAAAGCCAAAGGAAGCGAAAATTAAGAAACTGGCCATCCAACCAAATAAAAATTGGTTTCTTTTCTTTTCTTTTCTAAAAACATTTTCTTTTAAAGAGATTATTGACTATATCATGCCAAAGCAATGTGAGCTAAGTGATATTCCCATAACAATTCATCTGCCATCAGTCACACAATGCTCTAACAACAGACTGCATCTGGAACATTTTTAGATTATCGCCAGTGTCTTATAAGCTAGTGACTGTTTCTATCTACATTGGCAATATATATGTATTAAATTAATTCTGGCAGTAATCAAGCAACACAATAACAATATTTTTACTATTCAGGTGATGAAATGGCAGCACACTGTGAGACTGCTATTTACAGTCTGGCAGCTCACTTTCACACTGCTATTTACATAGTCTGACAACACACTGTGACACTGCTATTTAGATGTTCTGGCAACAATGTGACACTGCTATTGACATAGACTGATAACACAGTGATTGCTATTTACATGTTGTAGCAACACTGTGACACTGCTATTAAATTTTTCTGGCAACACTGACACTGTTGTATACATGTTCTGGCAATACAATGTGACACTGCTATTTACAGTGATAACACACTATGACACTGCTATTTACATAATCTGACCATATATTTATGTTTAGACAAGTATGATATTGACTTTTATAGATAATGTTTATATAATAATTGTCAACTATTTTAAAGATGTATTGTCACATCATATATATATATATATATATATATATATATATATATATATATATATATATATATATAGAAAGAATACAAATCATATGGCGAATAACAACCCTCTCTCCCAGCCAGCTGTCATCCAATACACTGTATTAAGAACATTCCATATAGCCAGGCACTGAGGATACGCAGAATTTGCTCCGACGATGAAAGATTCCTAGAATGGTCTGAAGAGCTGGCTAAACATTTAATTTACCGAGGCTACGACAAAGACCTGATTGCGGAGGCAATCCAAAGGGCCAAACAAACAAACCGTGATGACCTACTCAGATATGGACAGAAAGAAAAGGTTGATAGGATACCATTTATTCTGACCTATCACCCAGACAATCCCAAAGTAGGTAAAATCATCGCAGACCACTGGCCAACCGTGCAATCGTCAGACATACTAAACCTAATACTTCCGAACAAACCTGTAGTAGCTTACCGGAGACCAAAAAACCTAAAGGAGATCCTAGTCAGGGCCAAGCTAACAACAATCGCTAGTCAAAACCAACCTAGTCAATCTGGACCCTGTAGCGATAAAAGATGCAAAACCTGTCAACATATGATAGAGACCAAGACATTCACTAGCACAGTGACTAAAGGAAAACTAAACATACATGGTCCAAACAAAACGTGCAAAACAGAGAATGTGATTTATCTCATCACATGTAAGATCTGTGGCCTTCAGTACGAGGGAGAAACTGAAAAGCTACACATAAGGATAAACCTTCATAGATCTGATTGGATGACAAAAAAGCTGTACAGAAGCCCGGTCGCAGAACACTTCTCCTCCCCTGGCCACACTTTCAGTGATATAATACTTATCGCTATTGCCAACAACCACAGCTGGAGTTCCGAAACCAGGAAGGAAAAGGAATCATACTGGATACACCGCCTTAGAACATTGAAACCAAGCGGTCTAAACCAAGAAGACTAGAAAATGAAAACTATGCACTAGTAGAATTTAACATTTTCTAAATCTTCTTATCCTTCAATTTTTACTATAAGAATAACCGGTATAGAACCAAATATCCGGGATATAATCTGCGTTACATATGTACACAAAGTAAAAATAGATGTCGCTTTGGCTTGTAGACTTTTAGGGAATTATACAACGTTTTCAGTTTCCGCAACTAGTCTATACAAGCTGGTTGTATTTATAGTTTTAGCAGATGTGAAGATAGAAATGTAGAGGTTTACAAACGCAACGTTTTTGTGTTTATTTGTTTGTCGTAACTATGTTTTGTATTTGCCTTTGAAAAAGACTCATTAAGAGTCGAAAGCGCTTAGGCTAGTTAGTTACTAGTTTCGTACTGTTCGTCGTCAGTTTATTGCATCTATATGTATATATATATATATATATATATATATATACATATATATATATATATATATATATATATATATATATATATATATATATATATATATAAAGATATGTAATGGGTGGCTAAATAATTCTACAATTTAATAGTATACTGATTCAACAACATTAGGTAAAGATAGGTGCCTAATAAGATTAATTTCAATTCAAATCAATAACATCAACCCCAGCCTAAACAAATAAGGTAGGTACCTCATAAGGGCAATTCTGTCCTAAATCAGTATGTTAGGCTATGTTAGGTACCAAATAAGATCAACTCCAACCTAAATAATTAACAACAGGTTCAGATAGGTGCCAAGAGCTTCTTCCATGTTTTTTGACCAGTATTTGTAAACATTGACAATATTGCCAGGAATGCTCTTCTTTTATCTATTGCTATATGGTTTTCATATATAAATTTGTCTTGCATTGTTTTACTGTAGTATCAGTGTGTACCAGAAAGTCAACTTCATTAGGGTGGGGTAGCACAGAGATGGCGATGACTGATATTGTATAGGTGCAATATTTTATCAATATTCCTATTCTGCAATATTATTGGAACCCTACAAATTCAGGTAAAAACACAGGCTGTCAAACCAATTACATAAAACTTTAAAGTTGTTGTACAATTTGTTTGCACATAAAGTTAATTAAGAAAGTAGGACAACTTTGGTGGCGGTATTGACCAGCAGGATTATACAACAGACAGAGAGTGATATAATGTCACAAATTAATACACTACTGGAAATTTTATTTCTGAAAAAGAGAAAACCTTGAATTTTGTAAGAAAAAGTGGCACTTAATGTATTGCTTTCCACTGATGTTGTCTTTACTCATATAATTATACTTGATCATTTTTCATAAACATGGTATCATGGTCTAATACATATTTGGTCATTTTTCATCATAGTGTCATGGTCTAATACATATTTGGTTATTTTTCATTAACATGGTATCATGGTCTAATACATATTTGGTCATTTTTCATCATAGTGTCATGGTCTAATACATATTTGGTTATTTTTCATCAACATGGTGTCATGGTCTAATACATATTTGGTCATTTTTCATCATAGTGTCATGGTCTAATACATATTTGGTCATTTTTCATCATCATGCTATGATCTATTTAAGTGCTTATTTCTTTCAAATACCAAATGCCCCAAAATCTTGCAATATAATTTAAATCCTCAACTTGAATATGTTTGCTATTTGTTTCCTAAAAATTCCACCTTGTTGCTAATGGTGGGGAGAATTTCTACTATTAATTTTCAGTTTTTGAATACACCCATGTATGCCACTCTGCCACTCTGCTTTGTATCAAGAAACTTCCAATAAAATTAACATTCATGTAAAATTCATGAGGACATATTGATTACCATTCTGGTAATAACAATAAATTTTGATGAATTTTAATTCAATTAAGTTCTAATTGTTGTAAAAACGAAACAGCCTTGCATGTGATTAAATGGTTTATTGTAATAATTTTAAGCCTGTTTTAATTTCAATAAATAAAAATGACAGTTAGTGATAAGGAAATATATACCATATATCACACACACACACACACACACACACACACACACACACACACACTCTTCATTACATTTAGATACACAAATCCAGTCTCATAAATAAGGGGTTTATAGCTTTTATCGTCCAAGCAGGATATTTATAATAAACATTTCATAAGCATAAAAATAAAACAGTAACAGTAACATCTTTTTTAATAACTACCTTTGATTTTGAAGTAATAATAGAACAAGAGGCCCAAGTGAGTCAAAGATTGCTGATATCTGCCTAATAGACATGTAAAAGGACATGGCCACATACATGATTCATGCAATACTGACTAATGTACATTTTATGAAAACAAACCGTTTCAAGCTTTCTTTGAGATTTTTATATTCATTTAGTGTGATGGCAGTGAAAGATGACTTGTTCAAGATCGAAAGGACTTCATGCCAGGATGACCTCTTCAAATTTGGTCAATTTCTGCTTAGCGTTTTGTAAATAGATAATTTTATTTAACAGTTTTTATATTTCTGGTAATGATCTTTATAATGGATACTGCAACAACATCAATTTTATAAATACGAAAAATCAAGCTTTAAGGATGTTTTAATTAAAACTTCATCAAACTGTGTTGACTGGTTTTTGTTTCCTTTTGATTAGTGGCCCTCTTTTCTCAAAATTTCAGCAACTGCCTCTACTGGATCAGTCATATGTAGAAAGTTACAAGCCCATCAAGCAATTATATTTGGACAAATTTGGTTGAATTTTGTTGAGTGGTTTTTCAAAAAAGTTGCTTACAGGACTTTTAATTTATAGCAATGGTAGCCATTGCCAAAACATCATAACTTTGTACAAAGAGCCATCCATGACAATATAAGTTCTAATTAACATCATAACTTTGTACAAAAAGCAATCCATGACAATATAAGTTCTAATTAACATCATAAAATCCTTTTAAGAAGCTCATGAAGAGTAGACAGTGCTTGTTGTTTCTCTTTTTAATGATGGCCATAATAGATGGCAAATATGCAAATTTACAACACCTTCAAAGCCCTTTACATAGAGTGCATGGTGTTAAATTTTTTATAAACTGAACAGTTATTGAGAAAATTTCCTGTAAAATCTGCTAGATATCTATTATAAAATTTTTGAGTAAAATGTACTTCTAGTCTGTCTAATTTTAGTAACAGTCGTATTTAAAAGCAAATCTGCATAATTTGGATTCAGAAACACTTACTCAAACTTCATCAAAATTCTTTTGTGTTGTCTTTGTAAAGCTGTTAAAAGTTCTACCTATTTTCAATAATTTTCTATCAATTAGCTCAAATTCTATTGACTGGCTTTTGAGAAGAAGTCCTGTAAAGTTTATTTCTATATTTCTGAATGGTGGTAATATCTGATGGCAGATTGTCATTATTTGTAAACCTCTGAAAACCCTTTATGTCAGGTTGGTCTCTACCAAATTTAGATGAAAATCATCCTAGTGGTGTTTGACAAGAAGCTGAAACAAGCACATTTTTTATGTTGATGCACTTAGTGACAATGCATGGCAGATGAAGGGCCAGGCCTAAAGCTCACTTGGTCTCATAGACAGATGAGCTAACAATGATAATGGTGGGACAGACATATAAAACAACACATAATGTAGTTAGATTCCTCTTGTACATAGGGAGGTTCAGATCTGGCCACATTCTCCCTGATAAAAATAAGAACAAAAAGAAAAACAACATGGCAAAATGTCATCAAAACTTAACAGAAGTTACAAACATTTCACATGGTTTAGAAACAACAAAGAAGGGATTTGGAAAGCCACAAACTTGTTCCTTTAGCAGAATGCTAGTTAGAACATATTTTTACATTTGATTGAGAATAAGTATTTGCAAAGAGCTAAAACATGACAGTGGCAATGCAAAACACTTCAGTTAACTGCAATTTATAATTTAAAAAATGTGACAAATATTACACACATTTACCAAAACAGTATCTAATATTTTAGGGAGTCCCCATATTAAAGCTCATGCAGTGAATATGTAATACGGCAGTCCCTGAGGGATTTCTATGTGACTATAAGTATATTCCCACTTACAAATACTGCAGTGTAGTAATTGACACATTTTTAAAAATCTTGGTGTTTTATTGTTTTATAGTCATGTATGTACATTTAATTGAGACATGTGTGTATGTATATATATATATATATATATATATATATATATATATATATATATATATATATATATATATATATATATATATATATATATATATATATATATATATATTCAAGTGAGTCACATACATATTGAATTGAGTCATGTATATTCAATTTAGTCATGTCTATATTCAATTGAGTCATATGAATATTCAATTGAGTCATATGAATATTCAATTGAGACATGTACATATTTAACTGAGTCATGTACATACTCAATTGAGTCATGTCTGTATTCAATTGAGGCATGTGCATATTTTAATGATTAATGCATAAAGATGTCTAGGTATTTTAGCAATTTATTCTGGAGTACAGACAAAAATACATAAAGTTTAGTTTTGTGGAGTTTAACACCATTTTCAGCACATGACAGGTTATACAAAATAGCCAGCTTTTTACATTTTGGTGGAGATCCTAGGAATACTCATGAAAAAACCACTAACCCAATGCAAGCTTTCTCAAACACCAAAGACACTTGAGTACATTAGTCCATATACCTGACTATTCAGAACATAAGTCCATAAAGCTGACTCTTCAGTACAAGAGTCCATATAACTGACTCTTCAGTACACAAGTCCATATAGCTGACACTTCAGTACAAGAGTCCATATAACTGACTCTTCAGTACACAAGTCCATATAGCTGACACTTCAGTACAAGAGTCCATATAACTGACTCTTCAGTACATGAGTCCATAATAGCTGACTCTTCAGTACAAGTGTCCATATAACTGACTCTTCAGTATGCAAATCCATATAGCTGACACTTCAGTACAAGAGTCCATATAAGTGACTCTTCAGTTCATGAGTCCATAATAGCTGACTCTTTAGCACATGAATCAATATAACTGAATCTTCTGTACATGAGTCTATATAACTGATTCTTCAGTACATGAGTACATATAACTGCCCAATCAGTGTACACATCTATATACACTAACAAATCCAATTTCTGATATTTACAATTAAATAAAGAAACCATGGCCCTAAAAATGTACAAGGACAAATAATGAACCTGTGTTCAAATCTTAAAAAAAGTTTGATTCTCCCTAAATCAAATCCTGGTCAATCAGAAATATTATGAGGGTTATCTTGTCACAAGTATTTCTATGTACCCATGAAATAATTACAAGGATTATCTTCTTTACAATTATCCTAAATACACATACAATAAGTATGGCCTTTTCTTGTTACACGTATCTCTATATACATACCAAATTTTAATGCTTTTGAGAGATTCTACTTTTGTTTTAAATTTGAAGTTTCTTACTTCAGTTTATGTACTCACTGTGGTTACTATGTATATCATATAAGAGATAATGCAATGGCAGGTGATGTGATGTTATTATGATATTTAACATAGCTTTAACAATTTTTCAGTCATATCACTATGTTGTCTGCAGTGTGGCAGTTTATAGTGATGTCTTGCACTGGGGAATCATGCCGCAGACACCTAGTCACATTATTCTGACACCAGGCCAACCAGTCCTAACACTAACCTATTAATGCTGAGTGTCAAGCAAGGCAGCTGTTAGTACTATTTTTGTAAGTCTTTGGTATGACTCAACCAGGGATCGAACCCACAGCCTCCCGCATCCAAGGCAGACACTCTAACCACTAGGCCACAAGAGAAGTTAGAATGGCAGGTGTGGGTCTATGCAGTTCACAATAGTAGATGTGGTCTAAGAAGATTATGCAATGGCAGATTTGGGTTTATGCATTTACAATACTGTGTGTGGTCTAAGGAGATTATGTAATGGTAGATCTGGGTCTATGAAGCTCACAAGTATGGATGTGGTCTAAGAAAATTATGTAATGATAAATCTGGGTCTATGAAGTTCACAATACTGTGTATTGGTTAATAAGTGTATGTAATGACATATCTGGATCTATGCAGTTCTTAAAATTTGGATGTGGGTGCAAAACATCTGTTGTAGCAGATTTAGGACTATGTAGTTCACAATATCTGGGTGTGGATTATATATAAGTATATAAAATACAAAAATGTCAATTACTGGCCAGGTTTGTGAGATATTTAGAACTGGGAATTTACTTATGATCACATACTGTACATGACTACAAAATGTTTGTTAAGAATAAACAAAATAAATTAAAGCATGTGAAGTAAAGCAAGCACAGACTTTAAGTTAAAATTTAAAAATCATATTATAAACTTCTTGCACAAAATGTGACACTATATGCATGTATTTACAATTTGTTTTTATACTTCCAATGACTTTAATTATTGAAATCATTAACTGTTCATACACCACACATTCAGTGTAATAATACAATTAAGGTAAAGTATAGAATGGCATGCATGAGATACAATTAGAAATGTACATTCACCAAAGAAAACACCATTACCTAGAGCATAGGATATTTATATCAATAGAAATTATTTTAAAGGCATTTTTAATATAAGGGAATGTAAATGCTTTTAATTATTTAATACAATCTCCATGGTTTTAATTACCACATAATAGTTTATATTTTTACATAACAATTATTCTTTGATTAATTTTTTTCCCAACATCAAAAGGGAAACATTAATTCAACCACACAATTTGGAGTCAAGTTAAAAAACTTTGTCAGGAACAATTAAACTAATAATATGGACTCCAATCTGTCAGCATATTACACAGTGATAAATCATGGTCCGTGTTGTTTTCAATTGACCCTGACCTTTAAATGAGTATATCTGGTACTTGACTCTTTTTAAATTAAGTTTAGAAATGTTGAATATTTTCATATGCAAAAAAACCTAATCAATTGTCCCAAACTATCACACTCTTATTATCATTGTTATAAATATGTTTTCAATCATGTTAATAACAATGCACAGTCTTTAAAAATATATGCAATAAAATAAAATGAAACTGAATCAAAATTATGTAATAGCAAGAAATATTTTCTTGATTTTGTCTTTGATTTTTTAAAAAGGATGAGTGGATGCTTTATTGGAACAAATACTATCACAGTATATATCCATTGATAACAAACAGGAACTTTGTTTAAAATAAATATGGTTGGGGTCTATTTGGGGTGGGTGGGTGTAATATCATGCAAAGATATCAATTGAAAATATTTGCTAAAATATGGTAAAGTTTGGGAGTAGATTTGGTAATTCTGGAGAGTGGACTTAAATATGCCAAATGAAAATTTTGCAAATTTTGCACAAGTGAAGATGATTTTTTTTCTTCAAAGATGGGCTTATCTACAAACATGTTTTTTTTTAGGAATAGAATTTACAATGGGCAAAGACTTATACAAAAAGGTTAATTTTAAGACTTGCATGGTAAAACTGAAAAAAAAATAGGCATAAATATAAATTATGGAATAATAACTTGCTTCGTTTTGGGGAGTTGGGTTGAATGTATAATAAATTTTCAGAAAGCTGTCCAAAGCCACCAGCATAATTTCAGTGAATTTAGCATTTACTCATAATAATCACAACAGCAAGTAAAATTAAAAGCAGTTACGCATCTGCTATGATGGCAGATTTAGGAATTTCTTAATCATTTAGTTTGGAAATGAAATGTCTCATGTACTGTCTCAAAACTCCACAGATGACACAAATACCACAATGTAGATACCATTTTTCAACTTTTGTATTTGTCTGAAATTATACAGAATAAATGGATTTGACCAATGATGGAATATGCATGGTTGCATTCTACCAAGTGGTAGCACATCAGACAATGTTGTCAATAATAGACTTGATCAAATAATGCCATAGTATTAGTAATTGATAAAACTCAATCAAATGCACTACACCATCCAAAATATGTACTCACTTGTAAGTCAAGTCCATTCACAAGCTGCACAAACTCAGATAATGCACCAGCAGATCTGGGTCTGTACAGTTTGTTAGGAGTAATTAGTAGAACAAACACAACAGACCCTGATCTGCAGGCACATTATGCTGCAGCAGATCAGGATCTTTATCTGCAGTTTGAATTGACTTATAACTGAGCATATATTTCATGTGTCCAAGGCAATAAAATAAATGTACTGTCAGTGACTCAAGGCATCATCTTGGTCAAATGAAAGCTTTGCTAGTTGGTATTACCATATATAACCTATTATTAGTCTTGTCCCACTGCATAATGTACCAGCAGCAAAGTATTTACTAACTCATCTTAACAAGTTTCATAGACCCAGATCTGCCATGGATGATCTTAGTCAATGCAGTTCATAATTGAATCTAACTTATGAGCATGTACATAGCGACCTTAACAATTTTAAAATTTTATCTAATTATTGGATAAAGCAAGCCATAAAGTATGCACAATTATTTATTCCTTTATATTTCAAGATAGAATCTATATTAAAACACAAACTTCACTAGCTCCTTGTTTGTTTTAATTAGGTTCCAGCAAAGTTGCCATGTTACATGTAAGAATATGTACTAATAAAACCTTTAAGTTGATTACTTCATATGTAAAGAACACATAAATTAATTTGCACACCAAAGATTAATGATTTGCATTATTTGTTAAATAACAATTATTATATTTGATGTTTATTAAAACTTATTGAAAAACATTGAGAACATTAAAATATTTTAAAAATCATTGAAATAAAATATAGAATACATATAATTAATCACACTGGTGAAATGATACACAATAATGTCAAATCAGTCACTTCATAGAATAATGTTCACACATAAATATGCATTTCATTTAACACACATTGAGCTTTAAGGGAAAACTTTTCATGCAGACTCAACGCATCACATAAATTATAGGAAGAAAAGGGATTTTCAGTATTATTTACATTATGAATAGCAAGTGCAACTGAATCCTTATACCACTTGACGCCAATGAATAGCAACTGTGACTCACAGTCCATATACCACTCAAAACCAATGAATAGCAACTGTGACTCACAATCCTTATACCACTCAAAAGCAATGAATAGCAATTGCAACTTACAGTCCTTATACCACACAAAACCAATGAATAGCAAGTACAAGTCAGTCCTTATACCACTCAAAACCAATGAATATCAACTGCAACTCACAGTCCTTACACCACTAAAGACCAATAAATAGCAACTGCAACTCACATTCCTTATACCACTAAAAACCAATGAATAGCAACTGCAACTCACAGTTCCTCCACCACTCAAAACCAATGAATAGCAATTACAACTCACAGTCTTTTTACCACTAAAAACCAATGAATAGCAACAACAACTCAGTCCTTATACCACTCAAAACCAATGAATAGCAACTGCAACTCACAGTTCCTGTACCACTCAAAACCAATGAATAGCAATTACAACTCACAGTCCTTATACCACTAAAAACCAATGAATAGCAACTATGACTCACAGTCCTTATACAACTCAAAACCAATGAATAGCAACTACAACACAGTTCTTACACCACTCAAAACAATGAATAGCAATTACAACTCACGGTCCTTATACCATTAAAAACCATTGAATAGCAACTGCAACTCATGGTCCTTACACCACTCAAAACCTATCTATATCAGTGATACAATGTAGCAAGAGTTTAAGCACATTAAGTTCACTGCTGTATTTTACCTTGCATAAAGGAGATCATATATACAAACATCAATAGGCCTTTCATACCAATCACTCATCATACAAACTAAACTAAATGTATCATAGTATTAGTGAAGCATTAGTGGATATGACATTTAATTTATATATTGTGTTTGGCATATCAGTCTTATTAGTAAGCTCAAATTAATGGAATAGAATCATATATGATACAAATTATGTCTGACAGAAAACAAATATTTGCTGTAAAAACTTCAGTCTCTTTCTGATTGGATGCTGCATTTTTCAGTTGTAGGACTGCTACTACTTCTGTGATATTGGTCTTGATCCATCAGACTTTTTGTCAATGATAGTTCTCTCTCTACCGGCTCATTAGAGAAATCATATAATAAACATTTATGAAGTTGAAATTTAAATGGTTTAGTAAACACTGCATGATGAAGTTGATGTCTGGTTACTTTTGGCACACAATGGCTTCCATAACCACTCAGCAAATATGTACTCTTCCAATTGCTCCAAGACCTCTGTGGCAAATCACATTTCCTTAGGGTACTTTTTCAGCATTTATTGAATGTGTGATATTGATCAGTAATTTGAAACAAAAGGTGTTTTAATTATTCATGCACAAAATACATTATCTACATTTCAAGACACCTATATGAAGATTCACTGTGTAACAGAAATGAATATCATTTATGATACTGTGATGGACAGAGAATAGCAACATAGGATTTGAACTAGTCTAATTTCATGACAGGAGTTGCATTTTTCAAATTAGCATAATAGTTGTACTAGTCAAATTAGCCAGATAGGAATTGTACAAGCCCAATTAACAAGACAGTTGTACTTGTCCAATAAATAAGACAAGAATTGTACTAGTCCAATCAGCAAGACAGGAGTTGTAATAATCCAATTAGCAAGACAAAGAGTCATACTAGTGCAATTAACAAGACACAAGTTGTACTGGTCCAATCAGTAATAAAGGCATTGTATCAGTCCAATTAACAAGACATATGTACTAGTCCAATTAACAAGACACAAGTTTTACTGGTCCAATCAGTAATAAAGGCATTGTATCAGTCCAATTTACAAGACAGTTGTACTAGTCCTATTAACAAGACAGGAGTTGTACTAGTCAATTAACAAGACACAAGTTAAGTTTTTTGAGTTAACAAGACAGGAGTTGTACTAGTTCAATTAACAAGATAGCTGTACTAGTTCAATTAAAGAGACAGGAGTTGTACAAATCCAATTAGCAAGACAGTTTTACTATTCCAATGAGCAAAACATTTGTAGCATTTCAAGACACAAGCTATATGTACATAGTAATATCACACCAAACTTTCAGTTGAATATAGCAGCTGTGATTCATTAGAATGCAGTATCTGACATGGAAGTGTTGTGATTAAATTGAGTACAATAGTTGATGTAAAAGTCATGTGATTACATTGAATACAGTAGCTGATGTGGAAGTCATGTGATTAAGTTGAATACAGTAGCTGATGTGGAAGTCATGTGATTAAGTTGAATACAGTAGCTATTGCAGATGTCATGTGATTAAGTTGAATACAGTATTTGATGTAGAAGTCATGTGATTTAACAAAGAATCTTGCAACTGTCGATACTGTGACCTTTGTTACAATCAATACCAAATAAGTCATTCCTATGTCTCAATATTCACAAACATAACAAACACCATGCATTTAAGTCAATTCCACATAGCAATTAAATATGAATACCAAAGGAGACCTGGCTACAACAATATGAATTCAGCTAAAACACAGTTGTATCATGGTTCTAATTTTTATTTTAGTACAGCCATCAGTCTATGGATACTGTTCACTGCTGTCAATATTTATACAACAACTGCACAACTGAACTGAGCTTTAGACTATCATCATTTCCATTGTGATAAAAATTGTCAAGTAATATTATTAACTATGTTCCTTGATGCAAATGATGGTTATTTTTTTTCTCTATAAAACTTGTCTCAAAAAAGATATTAAAAACAAGGCTGAATAATCTTTACTTGTCTTGAGCAACCAGTTTTAAAGCTTTAGGAGCAATTCCATTTATGTAATAATGAGAACTTAATAACTATCTTCAACAATGCTCTTCCTTCCAAAATTGTTATTATTTGAATTAAGTTGAGAATTGTTAGTGGTTCCAAATTTAGCTAAAAAATCCAATGCAAATTGGTACATGCTGAACTGTGACAGTCAATAACATCTAAGGCTTGATTAATACTCTAAAAAAGAGATCCCATTTTTAATAGCCTGTCATTTATTTGGCTAGGAAAGACATACATAGTACCGATAGTAAGGACAATCTTGTTGTGGCCAATGAGTGGATGTACATGCACACACTGAATTATCACTTTATTAAACTGCTGAAAAAAAGCAGGCTCAACAAAAATGATGACCACTATCAGTTCATTTACAGCCATAATTGTTTGATGTATCAGTCTGAAATTCACCAGGAAAATATATTCTCTATCAAAATATAACTGTTGTATTTGTTTCCCCAAAATATTAGTCCACTGCAACTGTTATATACTGCTAAACGGAAAATACAACACTGTGCATGAAACTGCTACGACATACACACATTCATAGAATGCAATTATGATATTGCCTTGCCTCTTGGTCCCTTGTACATTAAATTAACAGTAAAACAAGACTGATATTAAGCACATCTACTACATGGTCAATACTCATCCCTGTAGAGCAAGTATGTTTTCAGTTACAATCAATGTTTTATTGCCAGATCTGCTCCAAATTTCAACTGGCTGTTGTTATCAGATTATGAATCACATTTAAATCATGTAATTTCCTATTACCTTGGATCTCTGACATTAACAAAATAAAATTAAAAAGCAATTTTGATGTTTGCTGATGATCAATTCCAACCCTTTAAAAAGTCAGTTTACAAAAATACAAATGCCATATTTAATTAAAGTAGAGTTCAATAGCAATCTTCACAGACCCAGATATGTTGTAAGATAATGTGACAGAAGATCTGGGTCTATGCAATTTATTAGAAGCAGTCATTAGAACAACCAATATGGATCCTTTTCTACCAGAACATCATGCAATTTCATATTATGCTATGAGATTCTAGATTTGGACTAAACTTGATATTTTTTCCCACCTCATCATGTGATTCCTAAAGTTTCCTCTCTGGTTAGGACCATAATGTTCAAAATTCTAAAATGCCATCTGCCCAGTAATCCAAAATTTGCAACTTTCAGGATGGACCATATACCATTTGTTTCAAATTGCCATTTGTTTCTTTAGTTTCTGACCACAAAACCAGATCAGTTCTGAATGTTAATTTAGAACATTGATCACATGATTAAATATATTCCCAGATATACAATGATGTCATTTTATGGGACCCATAACACCATGTTGTAGCATGGCTCCCCCATATTAATAAAATGATATACCATGATGATTCATGTTTCTATTTGATAATGACTGACAAGAAACAAAACAGGGCATAACACACTTTGCTAGATTACACAATGGTCCTTTCTAAGGACCAAATAATGGTCTTTTTAATGGACATACAATGGTCCTTTTTAAGGACCATATAATGCTTTAAATTGTAAATCTTTAATCCTAGAATCTGGAATTTAAATTGAATAAACACATACTGTAGCATATGACAGTGTAATATATAGATTAGACAAAATTATAGATTTAAAAAATGACAATAAATTGGAAGAATTGAATAAATGGTATTGTTCTCCATTGCTAACACCAATCAGACTCAGAGTCAGAATCTCTTGTGAGAGGAACATTACTGTCACTACGAAGTTCAAGCTTTTCTGGTTTACGTCTTTTGTATCCATTAGGCATATTGCTTGGTGATATCCCTAGGTTATGCCCTCGTCCTAGGTCTGAACCAGATTCATCAAATTGATTCATAAACCTCCTATCACAGCTTCTGTTAAGTTCTGGAGAATGACCAAGAACATTGTGACTAGAATAAACATCCGCTTGATCCCTGCTAAGCATCCTTTGAGGGTTTGAATGACTAGATGGCAAGGCTGAGCTAGGCTTATTTAGATTGTTTCTCTCTGTCGGGCTGTAGGGCTCAGGCCTTCCCAGTTTCCCTGGAGGAGGGGCATGATGGAGATTGGTAGGAACATTTGATTTTGGTTTGCGAGTAGGAGAGCAATTTAATTTAGGGAAATTTATACTCCCAGGACTTCTGGGAGGTTGGGGTATTGTTGGTGAAGGCATCACACGAGGCATGTTTTCTTTGAGCTTTGGTTGAGCAAGATTAAGGGAAGAAGGCTTGGCTGGGAGCCCAGGAATTTGAGGAAGCTTTCGAGAAGTCTTTCTTGGTGGAGTTTCTATTGGGCTGCTTAGGCTAGGACTTGGGCTACGAGATCTGTCAGTCAAGTTGGCAGAACCGTAATATTCTTGTGTTAGTGATGGTGTAGGCGTAAGATTGGGTGATGGGCTTCTTGACCGGGTCTCTAGCGATGTAGATCTATACATGTCACTCTTCCTTGCTGAATGTGGACTTGGTAATGGACTTCCAATGACATTTTGCTGAGACATCAGTGGAGGACGCCGAATCTTTTGCCGTCCTCTCATTTGAGGGGAGCTTGGTATACTAGAGCTGTCCTCATACTTAAGGACTGAGCCTGCAATGGAAGAAAACTTGTCAGGGCCTGTATTTTGAACTATGTGAGTGTAAAGTTTGGTCTTATCTTCAAAATCCTTCAATCAAACATAACTGAATTCATGCCACAAAAACTAAGCACAAGAAACAAAAGCCATGAATGTATTATAATTCAAATTTTACTTTCTGGGCCAGATCCAGTCATTTTTGTTTTTTGTAAGGGTTTGATTTTGAGGAGGGATATGTTTTATTTTATCAAATATTTATTTTTAACTGAAAACTTTTCTATGTTAAATGAAAATAGCACTGACCAAACCTATCTAACTCTCACTGACTAAGCAAAGCAACTGAATATGAAATGTTTGTACTTTAAGCTTGATTTTGTGTTTCTACATATGTATCAGATTACTAGAGAAAAGATCATATTGCAAGTGCCAACATTTTATGTTCCAAAACTCGAGTTATTTTCTACTTTTTGATAATTCAAAGAATTCCTCTGCACATAGTAACATTTCTTTATTATCTAATTTTGATTTATTTGACTGCAAGCTGAAAGTTATTTATTTTCTTTGCACTATTAAGTGTGATTTTACTTGTGCATTACTTATCAGGTGAAAATGTCAAAATAAAGAAACTTAAACATCAAGTTCAGTTAATTTCAAAATACTTTGGGGTTGGAATATAGCATGCCAAGACTTGTTAAAATGACCTGTTAAGCAGGTGTCCACTAATTCAAAACATACAGAGCACATACTATGATAGATATTATTGTGTGCAATCTGTTCACTATGGGAATTTCCATCCAACTCAGGTGTGTTGGCCATGTATCATTTAATCAAATTTCTGTTGACAATGGAAATTTTGTTCCAACTTATTTGTGGGTTGTCCATGTTTCCATGTTCCAAATTTTTTATATGAAAATAAATGCTAATTGCATAACCTGAAATCATGACATCATATTATTATCAATATGACATCATACTACATGAAATATCAATATTACATCATACTGTTATCAATATGACATCATACTATTATCAATATGACATTATACTATTATCAATATGACATCATACTACATGTATTATCAATACGACATCATACTGTTATCAATATGACATCATACTATTATCAATATGACATTATACTATTATCAATATGACATCATACTACATGTATTATCAATACGACATCATACTATTATAAATATGACATCATACTATTATCAATATGACATTATACTATTATCAATATGACATCATACTACATGTATTATCAATACAACATCATACTATTATAAATATGACATCATACTATTATCAATATGATATCTTACTTATTATCAATATGACATCATAATATTATCAATGACATCATACAATATCAATATGACATGACTTCTTACCTACACATATTGTGCTTTGAGTTCTGAGAGATAATGAGTATATAATTATATAGTTGCAACCTATGTTTCTTATAGTATTTAAAAAAGAATGCTCAATTTTCATAATTCCAATAATCAACCTGTGAAAGAAAGTACAATATAAAGTTACTTTGGCATGTGACCTTTTAGGATCATAAGCAATTTACAATCTGCTATAAATTGGTAATGTAGAATTTACTGTTGTGAAAAACCAATCATTGTGTCATAATTTAAAAGCTCTCTCAGCAATATAAACTTTTTTTTATCTACTTAATACAAGGAATCCATGATCTTTAACCATTGTCAGTTTGATAATTTGTTCATATTTATTCAGGTATTATCTATGCTCTATTGGTCGCAGGGTGATTTTTTCCTGTACATTTCATAATCCTTTTTTGTAGGTATATACAACACCAAGTGTTGAGCTATAAAATAAAAATCAATTTTTACATTTTAGTTTTTTTCAATTACTTGGACCCTTAGCAATGTAAACTATCAATTTATGTGAAAACTTACCATATAAAGTCACTTAAATTCAAACTGAACAGAGTAATAATGTGCTGGCAGATCTGCATCTATGTAGTTTGTTTGGAGTAATCAAAAGAACAATCAATATAGACTCTGATCTGCCACTGCTTTATGCTATGGCATTTTAGGCTCTATGTTGGACTGGACCTCAAAAAAGTCATACATGACATTCTATGAGGTTTTACTTTAAAAATTTGTCTTGTCACACAAATCTAAAAAAATCAAACCACACATCAATTTTTACAAATAAAATATTGCATAAAATTGATTCTACTATTATGTTTTTAACTAGAAAGTGAACACAGTGTCATTGCCACAGTAGTGAAAGTTAATATAATGAATCAGTAAGATTTCTGATCATTAGTAACAAGAAATAAAGCTGTCAAAAGAGTCAGTATAAGCTATGATTATTACTAACAGAAAATAAAGCTTTCAAAATAGTGTGATTTATGATCACTACTAACAGGAAATCAAGCTGTCTAAAGAGTCAGTATGAGTTATAATGACTAGTACCAGGAAAACAAGCTGTCAAAAGACAGCAAAGCTCACCTGCATCTATTTATTCAAACACAAGAGATCTGCATTTCTCAACACTTGAGATGCTCAAATCTAAGTGAATTGGAAGACAAACCAAGTGGTTGATGTATGCCATGTTGACCTTTAGCTTTAATATGGTGATTTTGCACTTCTGGGGTTGAGTGTTCTTATCCTGTTTGATGACTGCACAAGCACCATGGTCCAAAAAATCATATATAAATCAATGGTCTTAATAAAGACTGAAGTATTAAAGTAGGTCACATTTACTTATTTTTATATCAGACTGAAGTACTTCCCAAGATGCAACAGATATCATGACTAAAAAAAACAGTCCCTGAAAAACACACCTAAAGAATAAAAATGAACATAATAACAGAAGTTTGAGAAAAGGTCACAGTGACCTTAATGTTTGGAATAGTGGTGTAGTACTCCAAAGAAAATACATGCACATTTCAAATATCATCAATGTACAAGCAACACGGTCTGATACCCTCAACTAAAATTACAAATGAACATGATCATACGGATATGAAAAATAAATGAAAGTGTAAATGATGAGCAGATATGATTGCTGTCGTCATGTGAATTGGAAACAAATTTCAAAGAATTATGTCAAGTTGAGAGATAGCAACAAGCCATTGAACTGCATAGGGTTTGGAACTAAGTTTTGCTACTAGTGGTAAATAAAGTCTATGAGTACTTAACAAACTTTTCAGTTGAACATAATGTTTATTCATCTCTGCATGTTTTGAATAGTAAACAATTATTAACAATTCTAAGCTTTATAATAGCAGTTTAGGATATTTTTTACTCCTTACAGAAACTTGGATATGGTTGGTTGGTTGAAATTTTCTGGTGCACCAGCACAAAGTGGCTATTTAGTGCCATACAAAAGGTTAAATCCTTAATTATTTACAAGTGGTAAAAGGTTTTGTATCGACCAGCGATACTAAACCAAATAGTTAAAGGTAAAACAATTAAAATGGTAATGGCGATCAATAAATAAAGTTTCCTGATCAACTGGGAGTGTAAATAATGTATGACAACGTAGACTGGTGAATGGTAATTAAAATCTAGCGACCGTACATATATAGCACATAAAAATATTCAAGGTGATAACATAAAAGCTATAACTTATGATAAATGTTTGTTTCCTTAAGGAAGTCTATAACGTCTTGCTCATTGAAATATTGATTATGCATAGATTGGAGGTCAAAACACTCCAACATAAAATGATTAACAGTGAATGGTTCATTTTAAGATATGCACTCTGTTGGGTATTTTTCTTTTAATATGTAGGAGTGGGTTAAATAAGTATGGCTGATTCGAATTCTTGCAATGACTACCACCTCCCTAGGTTCGGCTCCGTAGGAAGGAGTCCATTCTCCTAGGGTTGGCTTGATGGTATGAAATTTATTATTCACGGCATCATTCCACGATGCCTGCCATTTCTGACATAAACAGTCTTTGACACAACATTTAAAATCAGTATATGGTGTTTTAAAATCAGATGGTTCTAATGATAGGGTCATTTTAGCAGAGCGATCTGCTTTATCATTACCTTTAATTCCAACATGGCTGGGTAACCAACATTTTACTATATTATGTGAAGTACTCAACTCAGTATGTTTAAGGAGAATATTAGCCAATAAAAAATTCTCCAGTTTTATATTATGTAGTGATTGAAGTACTGATAGTGAGTCTGAGAAGATAATGCTGTTTAAAATACACCTGCTTGCAATGTATTGCAAAGCAAGGTCTATTGCTCTGATTTCAGCTGAAAAAAAATTGACGTACCATTTGGCAAGTGAACTTTGGTTGTGTATTTTCCACTTACGAAGGCTGCAACAGCCTTTTCCTCATCTTTTGATCTTTTGAAACTTGGACAAACTTAAGGCAAAGAATCAACTCTTTTACTGAGACAGACTAACTGGGGTTGGCAGGTCTGCTAGTCTAAATATGTATAAACCAAAGGCATATGAACTACTTCTAGTCTAAATATGTGCAAATCATAAGAATATACGCAACATGATTTTAAATATGTCTAAACCAAAGACATATGTACACTACTAGTCTAAAAATGTCTAAACCAAAAGAATATATACATCACTTTTAAGTCTAAATATCTAAAACCCAAAGGCATATGTACATCACTACTCTAAAAATATTTATAAACCAAAGGCATATGTACACCACTAGTCTAAATATGTTTAAACAAAACTATGTCTAACCAAAGGTATATGTACACCACTAGTCTAAATATGTATAAACCAATAGCATATTTCCACCACTAGTCTAAATGTTTATAAACCAAAGGCATATTTACACCACTAGTCTAAAGATGTTTAAACCAAACTATGTCTAAACCAAAGGTATATGTACACCACTAGTCTAACTATGTATAAACCAAAAGCATATATCCACCACTAATCTAAATGTGTATAAACCAAAGGCATATTTACACCACTAGTATAAATATTTCTAAAGTAAAGGCATTGTACACCAATATTTTAAATATGCTAAACCAAATGCATATGAACCACTAGTCTAAATATATCTAATCCAAAGGCATATGTACACCTCTATTCTAAATATGTATAAACCAAAGGAATATGTATGCCACTATTCTAAATATGTATAAACAAAATGGATATGTATGCCACTAATGTAAAAATGTTTGAAGATATATATATATATATATATATATATATATATATATATATATATATATATATATATATATATATATATATATATATATATATATATATATATATATACCATTAGTTCTACTATGCATAATCCAAAGGCAATACACCCATAGTCTAAAATGTATAAACCAAAGGGATATGTACACCCATAGTCTAAAATGTATAAACCAAAGGGATATGTACACCCATAGTCTAAAATGTATAAACCAAAGGGATATGTACACCCATAGTCTAAAATGTATAAACCAAAGGGATATGTATACCACAAGTCTATCATTAATCCAAAGGCATATGCACAATACTAGTCTACATATATTTAAACCAAACTATGTCTAAACCAAAGGGATATGCATACAACTAGTCTAAAATATGTCTAACCAAAAGCATATGTACACTCATAGTCTAAAATATGTCTAAGGCAAAGGGATATGCACACCACTAGTTTAAAATATGTCTAAACCAATATCAATTATTGATAGATTAAGAATAGCAAAATGGATACTTGAAATATGAATTGAATATGTATACAAAGCAGATTTACAGAAATATTATAAATGGTTTCAAAGTAATTTTCTGAAAACAAAATGTGAATGGTAGTTTGTGGGTGAACAGATAAATGTATAAAAATGTTCAAAATATTAGAACTGAAGAATTGTGAACAACACAAACACAAATTACATCTGGATCACTAGTCTAATGTGTTTATCAAGGCACAGCTGGACCAATAGACTAACATGTGTACCAATGTAAATCTAGACCACTAGTATAATAGGTGTACCAAGTCACATCTGGATCATTAGTCTAATGTGTGTACCAAATACATCTGGGCCAATAGTTAATGTGTGTACAAAGGCACATCTGGGTCACTTAGTCTAATGTGTGTACAAAGGTACATCTAGATCACTAGTCTAATATGTGTACCAAGGCATAACTTGACCACTAGTCTCATTTGTGTCCCAGGGCATATCTGGAACACTAGTCTAATATATGTGCCAAGGAACATCTGGACCTCAAGTTAATGTGTGTACCAAGGTGTTTATGGACCACTAGTCTAATTTGTACACCACATTTCACAGAATATTGTAAGCATTTTTGGAGTTATGTTATGGAAAATGTGACTGATGGATGGTCTGATAGAAATTCAGATGTAATCCAATCCTATATCAATACCATATTCAGATGGAATCCATACCATATTCAGATGGAATCCATTCTTATATCAATTTCCAAATTCATTTTGCAGGAATAATACATATTTTTTAAATAATGCATTTTTTGTTCATTATTCCTTGGTTGAGGAAATAATAGGTTATGTTAAATATTCCAAATGATTTCTGTGGAATATGCATGTTTGACATATTGCATGGGAGTTTTACTTGCATTCTAATCAGTTACCATAAGTATCCCACTATAGAACCATATTTGATGAAGAGACAATCAAATACTTTGCATGAAAGGCATACATGAAAAAAAGCCCTCACCCTAAACCCATAGAGCATTTTCAAAAATACTACAAGGGATGTCCCTTAGTTTGAAATAGTGTATGTGGTAAGCAATATGAATTAGTATATTGTAAATGTTAGTAAAGTCCACCAGTGACACACACATACACGCATCAAATGCATATTTGATTTACAAATATATGATTGATATTAACACTAGTCTTGCCTGGTAGAGTCCAAGTAAAATATTTTAAGGTATTCAAAGTGAAACCCCAAGATAAACAAGATAAGAGACTTATTGACTGTAATCTGGCTTTTTGTCCCTACCCTGTAAATGACAGTGTCCATGTGTGCATATAAGATGGCCTCATCACATCAGTGACTTTTTACATCACTTTTTTCATCAGCCAATCAAATCATTTTTTTCAAATTTAGAAAATCTATATTCTGGCAATAGAGAGAAAACTTTTTTTACCAAACCATTTTTTGGCAGAGAAATTACAAAGATATGTTAAAGTTTGGTCAATTGGGAATGATGAGACACTTCTTTGGCATATCAGGGTCAAACATGATTTCTAGTGTCAGGAAAGTGATGCCTTTGCCTTCATTTTTTTTCTGCAGTCAAACAGCTTAGATATGAAGAAATGTAAGAACCATATTTTTTATGAATTATGCACCTTTGTGCTTTTTCCTTTCCTGCTCTGCAATTGTATGAGCCTGTTCTACTAAGTTTGTCACAGCCGATGCAAAACCTAGATCTATCCGTCTGGGTGAGGGAGATCGGTGGTATGGACCAGGTGACTGTGAAGGGGATCCAAATGGGCTGCAGTGATTAGATGCAGGCGTGCGATGAGGTGAGATGGGAGAAGGTGGTACTGAAGGACTCATCCGACCTAGCTGGCTCGACTCAGAGGGAGTGCGTATTATACCCTGGGTCACAGAGGCGTGCTCAGGCTTCAATCCACCAATAAAATTATGACGGTCTACAGACTGCAAAAAAAACATAATGACAAAATATTCATAAAAAGGTCAAAGTGAATTAACAAAAGTATGGAAAAATACATTTTTATAAAATAAAAATTGTTTGTACAACAAGGATGCCCTCTGCCTACATTATACAATTGAAAGGCCAACAGGGGGACACAACTCCATACAATATGGACCAAAAATGGTAAAAATTCAACCTGACCTAGGTCTTTTAAAATGAAAAGCTTTATGTTAAATTTGCTTTTAAATAAAAAGTATTTAAAATGTATTACATGTTGTAAAAAATATAAGTAGACAATGTGTTTTATGATTTGTCTTTTTATAATCTTATAAATAAATGCTGAAAGAAATGGTACATCATTAAGCAAAAAAGAAAATCATAAAAATTCATTGAATATAAACATACATTTGATATTTGATTAGCATAAAATATAATACAGTGTCATACAGTGGTTATCTCATATAATATGCATAGGTTTTGTCATCTTGATAATTATTATTAGTTGCAAAAATCCTAGTAATTATCAATGTGACAAAACTGATAGTTTGTCTCTTTGTATGGATTGATAGTAGGACTTAATTGACAAATATTAGAAGAAATGTCTTCAATTTAAAATTATTCATGAGATTCCATCTTAACAAATTATGTCAACACTTGTTTGGGGTAAGTTTGAAGCTTTTTGCAGTTATATGCCAGGTGCAAACTGGGTTAGAGGCATGGCTGTCCAAGAGGGACACTTTCTGACAGTTACAAGAAAAATGTGAGAGGGAGTGTTGAGCTGGCAGCTGATATTCCACAGAGGGATCACTGTATAATAGCCTGAAAACTATTGAGTACTGATTAAAAAAAAACAAAACAAAAGCAGCTAAAATATACCATATATTAGTGAATATAACATGCACTCATGTAATACCTGCAGCTTTTCTATTATGTGTAAAAAATATATTGTATCCAGCCTCATATACCCCACAGGTTTCTGTATAGAATAATAAATGACCAAAATCTGTGTTGGCTTCTTTTCATTATAAACATAGCTTAAAATACTAGGGTATGGTGCATCATCCTTTCTGTTTTTCACTGAACTGCAGCAGATCCAATTCAATCAAACATAGTCAATTCATAATAATAAGTTTACTTTCCCTAGGCCCTCATAAACATTCTGTGATGATGCCACATGATCTCATTTTAAATGGCAGGATCAAAGATGCACCTATCTGTTACCAGTAATTCAAAATCAATAAAATATTCACCTACATATAAATAATCTCCAGATGACATGAACTACACACTTGATATTAAAATAAACAATAATGATGTTGGCTACTACTTCCAATGGATTCCTGAAATGTTAAATTATGCCAGATGTGTACATTAGCTCTGAATCTAAATAAGATGGCAGTGAATCAGACCTGTAACCTATGGCAGATTTTAGTGAACACAACAACAATGCCACTTTCCATAAATTAGTAAGCCATTAAAATGAAGATGCAAATTTTATTAGGTTGATCTTGGCTTTCTGTTATTACATCATCTTTAAACTTCAAAATATTTAACTGAAATTTTAACATAACTCCCATTATACATGTATAATCAACATTAGACTCATTTACTTTTTGAACTTGGTGCCTTGTTTGAAATACAAAACAAGCTTTTTTAAAATATTACTACAACATTATAACATAAGTAGAAATCAAACTGTATAACATGTGGTCATATATGCCCCATGGAGGTGGGGGGGATGATAGGGAAAAACTTTGATAACCCACATATTATAATCATAAAATTATGAAAGCTGAAATAAACATCCTCAATACTGTGGATTATGTTGAAAACTAAAACCATTCCGAGTCCTGAGAACCATCCAGAACACTAAGACCATTCTAGGTTCTGGGGACCATCATACAAGCTAAAACCATTCTAAGCACAGAGGACTATCCTGAAAATTAAGACCATTCCAGAAAACTAAGACCATTCTAGGTACTGGGGACCATTGTTCAAACTATTACCATTCTGAGCACTGAGGACTATCCTGAAAATTAAGACCATTCCAGAAAACAAAGACCATTCTAGATAGTGGGGACCATCCAGCAAGCTAGTACCATACTGAGTACTGAAGACCATCCTAAAAACTAAGAACATTCTAGGTAGTAGGTACTACCCTACAAGCTAAGACCATTTTGAGGACTGAGACCATCCTGAAAACTAAAACAATTTCTGAAAACTAAGATCATTCTAGGTACTGGGGACCATCCTACAAGATAAGAACAACCTGACAGATGGGGACCATCTTGAAAATTAGGACCATACTGACTACTGAGGACGATCATATCAATTAAAGAAAGACTGTAACTAATAAAACGAACCTCCAGAGTCTCATTCACATCAAATCATTGGGAACATCTCAGCAAAAGAAGTCATAATTAAAACCTCTCAAAATCCATGGTAAACCAAGAAATATAATACATATTCAAGGCCTAAAAAACTTTCACTATCATACCAGGCCTTTATTCACAACTCTCTTCAATATGAGTGCTCATTGAAACTCAAATTTCCTTTTGTTAAAGTTCTTATAGTTGTTAAAATTGTTTCAAAATAAATGTATCTACTTAGCAGACATCTACATCTGAATGTAAACCAACTCTGAAATCTTTCGTATATAAATTATGTTATTTATAGTAAGCTATAACAATTTTAGTCTGAGTACACTTAAACTGAGGACTATCATGCATATAGGGCCCAGATGAAACCTTGTATCCATTCCCTTCATGATATATACTTTTATTGGAGAAAGATCTATGATATACTTGAATTTTGACTGACTTATACATGTTTTATATGTTATATTAAAATTTTATTGAACTCTGCAATTTTGTTTTTCAACAAAGCTGACTGGGTGCCAGTATGGGTAACACTTTTGTAAAAATAAATTATGAAGTTACCCCCCTTCCACAGTTAAACTGGAGCACATTTGCTTTGATGGTCTATCTGTTTTGTAGAAAGTCCCAGGCAAATGAAAATGCTCACAACAATTTTGCAATATTTAAAATTCTTTTAAGAAACACATAAAGAAATGAATAGGGAACTGATTGCTTAAATTTAGTTCTATTTCCAGCTGTGTTTTAACAGTGATTAAAATAAAATGCTTATTTATTTAGCATGACACTGCTAAATATAACTTATAAGGTGGCAATTTGATGCTATGGCAGCCATCTTGAAACTTAACAAATTTTAAAGATGCTTGTTCTTTGACTTACATACACAATAAAATACTAATATACATGTGTTGAAGAAATTGTCTTATATTTTTGCAGTCTAGCATAATATTTTTATTGCATAACATATTGCTTGGATTTTTGAAGAAGTTTATATTCCCAGCCATTGTTGGGAATATTTGTAGACTCAAAATGTGTGCTCTGAAGTCCCAAGGTGGGGGGGTCAAAGTGTATTAGCCAATAGAACAATGCTGTTCAATTGAAAATAATTTTTCTTTTCATTTAAGTCTATATAAAATCACTGGAAATTTAAATTTTATAAAGAAATGCAAATAAAATTTCCTTAAAAGACTTTAATATACTTGCAAGCCAAAAATAGTTGGTAGACATAACAATAAGATATTAAGTTTCTGTCTTTAAATTCCATTGGACAGTCACATAATTTCTGTGTGTGTTGGTTGGATTTAATATAAATATAATTTGTGTTCATTTCGGCAAATATTTGATACTGGATGGTACTTTGTTCAAACTTCATCAAAGATTTTGTTGAATGTTTTACTCAGGATAGAAAATGATCTTTCTGCATCTGTATTGCTGTAAGGTACTAGTACAAATGCTGCTATGTCATTGGATGCCATAAACTCCAGAATGAATAATGTCAATATGATTTTTGAAGTGTGTGCCAAAAAAAGCTTCACAATGCTGCATTTTTTACAAAGCCAAACTCTATTCAGTAATGCAATAATTGTTTTTCTGGGCTTTTCTGATTTTGCAGAGAGTACATCTTATTATGAATCACAGATGCATTATTTCAATGGATTGTTATAAAATTGGAATTACATTTTTACACTGTTTTGACAATTGAATAATCATGTCTTGCATTTTATATATGGAATAAAATCTGACTTTAAAGGAATATTATTGCAGATCACAAATTTGCCATTAATTTTTGGCTTAAACAATCTCATTCAAGGTAATGATGTATAATATAATAGATTTTGCTCATTATCATGGATCACCATAATTCTACTCAACTCAGATGAATTGTGCCATTACCTCTGGTGTTAGGTCCCAGGGAAAATCAGCATAATATGTTCTTCACAGTAATGTTCAAGGACTCCACACCACATCATCCTAGCTATTCTCAGCCAAACAATGAATTTGAAATGGTGCTTGTTTATTACTGACCACCTTACCTTTTAAATGACTCCATGAAAATCAGCTGTATAAAAACCCTTGAGGATAGTCAAACATGAGATCAAAGCACAACTATTCACACTAAATTATAGAGACTACATGCTTCAGCCATGTATAGTGGTGGCCAAATGCATACATTTTCCCTAAGATAAATTCAAATTTTTTTTTTCAGGGAGTAACTAATTGTGTTTTACTCATTGACATATTGTGCTTTGATAGGTACATATTTTCATAAACTCTTCTTAGTGTAACAGATGAGGGATGAACCTTACATCTCTAGCAGAGGTTAGATGTCATTTGAGGTGTCATTAGAACAAGGAATTCAACTGTAATCTAATGCTAATATATTATAGAAAAAAATGACATGGTTTGATTACTATATTATCACACCAAAATCAAAACCAGGAATAGATTTATAAGAATAGAAAAACCAAAACTTTTTTACCAAAATAAATAAAGTCAATTAAAACTTTACAAGTTTTATTTATATCTCTCACAGCAATAAACTGTAAGGAAAACACAATAAACCCAGTAACCATGGCAATGTGGGGAAAAACAATAAGCCCAGTAACCATGACAGTATAGTAATAAAAACAATAAACCTAGTAAACATGATGACAAAAAAAAATAATCCCAGTAACCATGACAGTAGCACAATAAACTATAAATAAATACATATGCCTGGTAGCCATGATGGTATGGTGAAAAACCATTAAGCCCAGTAATGAAAACAGTATGTTAAACTAAAAATAAGCACAGTAACCATGACAATATAGAAAAAGGAACAAGAAAAAATAATAAGCCCAGTAACCATGGCAGTATAGTTAATAATAAAACATCAATATGCCCAGTAGTCCTGATAATATGGTAAAAAACAAAATAAGTCCAGTAACCTTGACAGCAAAGTAAAAACAAAGCCCAGTAACCTTGACAGCAAAGTAAAAACAAAGCCCAGTAACCTTGACAGCACAGTAAAAATAAAGCCCAGTAACCTTGACAACACAGTAAAAATAAAGCCCAGTAACCTTGACAGCACAGTAAAAACAAAGCCCAGTATCCATGACTATGTTAAAAACAATAATCCCAGTATCCATGATAGTATGGCAAAAGCCAAAACTCTAGCCACTTCTCAGATACCTGTAAATGTTCAGATATGATATATATCTCAGGTTTTCTTATGCTGTCAAAAGGGGAAGAACTTTCTTCATCATCATTTGAAAAAGTAGAGTTGTAATATCCTTCAACACCATTGCAGAAATATGCCTATGTGTAAATCATGGATTCATTTAATTCTAAAACTATAGACATTTGTATAGCCACTATAACCATATTCATTTGTATAACCACTATAACCATTATGATTTGTATATCCACTATAATGATAATTATTTGTATATCCACCACAATGATAACTATTTGTATATCCAATAAAACCATAATTTTTTGTATATCAACTATAACCATAATGAATTGTATATCCACTACAATTATAATTTTTTGTATAGCCACTAAAACCATAATTTATTGTATATCAACTATAACCATACTTATTTGTATATCCACTGCAATGATAATTATTTGTATAGCCACTGTAATGATAATTATTTGTATATCGCCCACAATGATTATTATTTGTATATCCTCTATAACCATATTCATTAGTATAATCCCTATGAACATAATCATTTGTATATCCACTACAATGATAATTATTTGTATATCCACCACAATGATAACTATTTGTATATCAACTATAACCATAATTATTTGTATATTTACTATAACCATATTCATTTGTATACCCACATTACCATAATCATTTGTATATCCACTACAATGATAATTATTTGTATAGCCACTATAATGATAATCATTTGTATATCAACTATAACCATACTTATTTGTATATTTACTATAACCATATTCATTTGTATACCCACATTACCATAATCATTTATATATCCACTACAATGATAGTTATTTGTATAGCCACTATAATGATAATCATTTGTATATCAACTATAACCATACTTATTTGTATATTCACTATAACCATGATCATTTGTATACCCACATTACCATAATCATTTATATATCCACTACAATGATAGTTATTTGTATAGCCACTATAATGATAATCATTTGTATATCAACTATAACCATACTTATTTGTATATTCACTATAACCATGATCATTTATATATCCACTACAATGATAGTTATTTGTATATCCACTACAATGATAATTATTTTTATATCCACTACAACTATAATCATTTAAATATTTATTATGAATGTATCCTTTCAGCTTGAGTAAAAGTCAAATTTGATAAACCTTTGAAAAGGGCATTATAAAGGCTACTACAGTCAATTTGAATTATGACATATTTATTATGAGAACGTATTTGAGGCTCTAACAGAAAATTGTTGGAAATGAATGTATTGAATGGAAAGGTTGATATCTTATAATGGAAATTCAGTTTCTGACTTTGATAGCAATGGTATTCCATTGCATATTACACATTCATTACAACAACATTTTGTCAATCATTGTCATTTTCTGGGAATACTCAAAGTACTATGTTCATTTTATTTCCACAAACTAAAGTTTTAAATGTTGGAATTGCCTTACAAGGTTAAAAAAAGAATCAGAATAACATTAAATATTAATTATAGATTTACATTTCCAACTCATTCTTCTCATTCATACATATGTTTTGCCAATACTATGACAGGGGCAGTATATCTACTAAAATAAATGTTAAATTATTATAATGACAGTCTTTATTTACTATGGCTGAATGGCTGAAAATTAACTCCGCAAGTAAGAATCAACTACATTTTGCCAATGTCAAACTGTCAAGCAAATATTGTTATAAAACAAAAACATTTATCAGTCAGTGTCCTGTGTTGATGTAATAATTTTAAGCTCCTGACAGGCAGATAAATATAGTCTTAACATTTTTATTATTTAATTATTTGAACCAATGTTTTGCAACTACAAATGACAAACAGGAACTGATCAGGCAATGTGAAAATGATAACTCTGTCAAATACAACAAATGTGAGGACCAATTAATATTACCAACTGAATTTATGTCTATATATATATATATATATATATATATATATATATATATATATATATATATATATATATATATATATATATATATATATATATATATATATATGAGCCCCAAGTGGCCTAGTGGTCTAAAGTGCTGTCCATTACGGATCACTGCCATCTCACCTCTGTCTGCATGTGTTCGAGTCCAGGATTCGGCAAATGTGGATATGTGAGAAAGCTTGCCAGTAGCTTCTTGAGGGTCGGTGGTTCTTTCCGGTGATTTCCCGGTTTCTTCCTCCACCATTAATACTGGCCACCATAAATAGCCTATCGTGTGCTGAAAAATGGCGTTAAGCCCAACAACAACATATATATATATATATATATATATATATATATATATATATATATATATATATATATATATATATATATATTGATTGTACACATTTTAATATTACCAACACTGAATTTTTGTCTATATATATATATATATATATATATATATATATATATATATATATATATATGTTACACAGTTTATCAGTACCTACTGAATTTTTATATATATATATATATATATATATATATATATATATATATATATATATATATATATAGTACACTTTTTAATATTACCAACTGAATCTATGTCTATATATATTGTACACTTTTTAATATTACTGAGTTTATGTCTATATATATATTGTACACTTTTTAACATTATCAACTGAATTTATATATATATATATTGTACACTTTTTAATATTACCAACTGAAATTATGTCCATATTTATTGTATACTTTTGTGAATAACATTACAATCAGTTTGAGCCATAATGAAAACTTTCCTGATTATCAAAAATATTGTACTATTCTGTGACTCCATGGTTTACTTGATTTGGTGAAAGAGTATAAATACATAATACACAATACGGGTGCAACTACTGAAAGTGGAGGTATCTCCCTATTTCACACCTGTACACTAGCTGTGTCAGCATTGTGTTGTGCTGCTGCTTTTTTCCGCTTACTGCTGCCACGACGTAGAAAACTGAAGGACCTCTGCCAAGGTACTCTGTCATGATCTTTGTCCAGGCTGGAAAAAAAAATTATTTTGAAAACTTCAAATTAAAATATTATATCAATGCAACAACATTGATTTGAATAATCTACATTTTATGCTTAGTGGCTCAGATGTTGGTATGAAAGTGGAAGAAATGCATATATTTTGTTAACTGTAAATAACAATATATGTATCAGTTATTAAGAATAGAAAATATTGAGGTCAATATCACATTACAGTCTATAACCTTTTTAATATGTACTGAAATACAAGCATATTGTTAATGCTGCCTATATACTGAAATAACTTAATTAAAAAAATATTTCAAAGTTTTACTGAAGATTTGTTATGTTGTTTATTTACTGAATGAAACAAACACCATAAATATATTCTACTTTATTGCTATGTACATGAAGTGGGTTTTTCTTGAGAGAATGAAGCTAATTTATAAATATGAAATGGCATGTGATCAAAGAAAGACAGTGAAATATTGATGTTAATGAAATTTTGATTTGATAGATAGATAGATAGATAGATAGAGAGATAGAGAGATAGAGAGATAGAGAGATAGATAGATAGATAGATAGATAGATAGAAAGATAGCAAAATCTTTATATTAGTGAAATATAACTATTAGTAAAAATACAGTGAAGTTCTGATTATGAAAAGATTATTCAAAAATTATTTTCAAGGTCATTATTGTGATTGTCAGTGTTTACTGGTGAGTAAATGTGAAAGTACAGTGTGCATCATGATTATTAAGAGGTATTATGGTCCAGTGTTCTTGTTTAATACATCAAGTAAAGGATTCATGTCAGTTTATAGTCACATGTGTTCATTAATCCATGGTAAGCATACAATAATGCTATTCTATGGATAAGTTCACCAATTAAATGAAAGAGTTGTTCACTGACACACTGTATTAAAGGTCAGTATCACTCTTCTCATACTAACAGTAGCAAATAACAATCACTTGCTTTTGATTTTCAATATTTTTTAAAATTATATTTATTTATTGATTTATTCTTTCTTCTTGCAACTTAAATCTTTTTGATGCATTCTGATTTTCTTTAAATGTTAGCAGACTTTGTAGCACCATCTAGGATCTTAGTTTTTGGTCACATGATTCCACCTGTTAGGTTTATTGTGATGTATATTTAATTTGTATTGTTTATTATGTTCTGTTATTCATTACATGCTATTGATAATTGTATTTTGGTTGTTAGCTTTTTTCATTATATGCTATTGACAATTATATTTTGGACCTGACCTTGTACAAAATCAGGTTAATTTTCTACCCAACCTGAATCCTTGATTTTGATTTTGTAAATAACATTTTTATCTCATTCTGAATCTAGAACATTGGAATTTCCTGATGAAATGCCAGGTCTACCAATTGTTTTCCACATTTATGTTATAATTTTAATAATAAGCATTCTAAATATAACTAAGATTTTCTTTTAACTTTTAAACATTTGTAAGTTCCTGGCATGAAATTTTCTATTAGGTAATAGTTGTTTTTTAGAAAATGCTAATTGTGACCTGAGGTCAAGTAAAGCACTAGATACACAAAAGCCTAATGCCCCAACAAATGCATCCCATTCATGCAAAATACACACTGGCATAATGCCCCAACAAATGCATCCCATTCATGCTTATTATACACCAGCCTAATGCCCCAACAAATGCATCCCATTCATGCTTATTGAACACCAGCCTAATGCCCCAACAAATGCATCCCATTTATGCTTATTGAACACCAGCCTAATCCCCCAACAAATGCATCCCATTAATGCTGGTTAAACACAAGCCTAATGACGCCAACAAATGCATCCCATTCATGCTGGTTACACACCAGCCTAATGCCCCAACAAATGCATCCCATTCATGCTTATTACACACAAGCCTAATGCCCCAACAAATGCATCCCATTCATGATAAATACACACCAGCCTAATGCCCCAACAAATGCATCGCATTTATGCTTATTACACACCAGCCTATTGCCCCAACAAATGCATCCCATTTATGCTTATTACACACCAGCCTAATGCCCCAACAAATTCATCCCATTCATGCCATTTACTCACCAGCCTAATGCCCCAACAAATGCATCCCATTATTGCTAGATACACACCAGCATAATACCCCAACAAATGCATCCCATTCATGCTAGTTACACACCAGCCTAATGCCCCAAAAAATGCATCCCATTCATGCTAGATACACACCAGCCTAATGCCCCAACAAATGCATCCCATTCATGCTTATTACACATAAGCCTATTGCCCCAACAAATGCATCCCATTCATGCTAGTTATACACCAGCCTAATGTCCCAACAGATGCATCCCATTCATGCTGGTTACACACCAGCCTAATGTCCCAACAAATTCATCCCATTCATGCTTATTACACACAAGCCTAATGCCCCAACAAGTGCATCCCATCCATGCTAGTTATACACCAGCCTAATGTCCCAACAAATGCATTCCATTCATGCTAGTTACACACCAGCCTAATGCCCCAACAAATTCATCCCATTCATGCTTATTACACACAAGCCTAATGCCCCAACAAATGCATCTCATTCATGCTAGTTACACACCAGCATAATACCCCAACAAATGCATCCCGTTCATGCTGGTTACACACCAGCCTAATGCCCCAACAAATGCATCCCATTGATGCTAGTTACACGCCAGCCTAATGCCCCAAGAAATTCAACCCATTCATGCTAGATACACACCAGTCTAATGTCCCAACAAATACATCCCATTCATACTTATTACACACCAGCCTAATGTCCCAACAGGTGCATCCCATTCATGCTAGTTATATACCAGCCTAATGACCCAACAAATGCATCCCATTTATGCAAGTTACCCACCAGCCTAATGCCCCAACAAATGCATCCCATTCATGCTAGTTATAGACCAGCCTAATGCCCCAACAAATGCATCCCATTCTTGCTAGATACACACCAGCCTAATGCCCCAACAAATGCATCCCATTCATGCTTATTACACACCAGCCTAATGCCCCAACAAATGCAATCCATTCATGCTAGTTACACACCAGCCTAATGCCCCAACAAATGCATCCCATTCATGCTTATTACACACCAGCCTAATGCCCCAACAAATGCATCCCATTCATGCTTATTACACACCAGCCTAATGCCCCAACAAATGCAATCCATTCATGCTAGATACACACCAGCCTAATGCCCCAACAAATGCATCCCATTCTTGCTAGATACACACCAGCCTAATGCCCCAACAAATGCATCCCATTCATGCTTATTACACACCAGCCTAATGCCCCAACAAATTCATCCCATTCATGCTAGATACACACCAGCCTAATGCCACAACTAATGCATCCCATTCATGCTTATGACACACCAGCCTAATGCCCCAGCAAATGCATCCCATTCATGCTTATTACACACCAGCCTAATGCCCCAAACAAATGCATCCCATTCATGCTTATTACACACAAGACTAATGCCCCAACAAATGCATCCCATTGATGCAAGTTACACACCAGCCTAATGCCCCAACAAATGCATTCCATTCATGCTAGTAACACACCAGCCTAATGCCCCAACAAATGCATTTTATTCATGCTGGTTACACACAAGCCTAATGCCCCAACAAATGCATCATATTCATGCTAGATATACACCAGCCTAATGCCCCCAACAAATGCATCCCATTCATGCTTATTACACACCAGCCTAATGCCCCAACAAATGCATCCCAATCATGCTAGCTACACACCAGCCTAACGCCCCAACAAATGCATCCCATTCATGCTTGTTACACACCAGCCTATTGCCCCAACAAATGCATCCCATTCATGCTAGATACACAGCAGCCTAATGCCCCAACAAATGCATCCCATTCATGCTAGTTACACACCAGCCTAACGCCCCAACAAATGCATCCCATTCATGCTTGTTACACACCAGCCTAATGCCCCAATAAATGCATCCCATTCATGCTAGTTACACACCAGCCTAACGCCCCAACAAATGCATCCCATTCATGCTGGTTATGCACCAGCCTGATGCCCCAACAAATGCATCCCATTCATGCTTATTACACACAAGCCTAATGCCCCAACAAATGCATCCCATTCATGCTTATTACACACAAGCCTAATGCCCCAACAAATGCATCCCATTCATGCTATTTACACACCAGCCTAATTCCCCAAAGTTGCAACAGATCTTTCAAAAGCACTGGCAGCAGATGAGATCTTTGGAATGACTTAAGGCCAAATGTGCCAAGATGTACTTCAGACAACACAACAGATTGAAGCATACACAGTTGCTAAGACAAGCACTGGTTAATTTACATATATGCCCCAAGTCCAAATTAGTCATTAGACAGCTAAAGATGTATTGAACAAAGGGTCCACAACAAATAAAAAAACAATAAATGATAGTGTATAGTATCCCAGGATAATGTGATCTCTTGTAACCAGGTATACTAATGAACTCCATTACATCAAATGATTTTTTTTCTTCTTCAAATTCCTGGTTAATTTAATTAATCATTTACTTATTTGTTGTAATTCATCAATTATATGTCAAATATGATGCGATACTCTGCAGAATTCTGTACGAAATAGTACTCATTGCAATATTGTCATGTTAATTGTGAACCAGTCTAGGTTCTTACATTTATGACTGCCACAAACATGAAAATCACTGTACTTAATGAATGTAAAAGACCAAATTTTTAGGTCGATCTTTGTTAGAATTAATTATGGTAGAACACACTTAGTCGAATACAAGTACCATTAACGAGATTTATGGGGAAATGACCACCTTGTATAAGCCATAAAGTACAGATTAGCTTGGGCAAGGCCAGAAGTTATTAGTTTTTAATTAAGGACCTAGCTTGTTAAAACTTACTGAATGGGGATCAAGATTTGTTCTGCTTAAAACTGATTGTAGAATAAAACAGAGTCAGAGCCATTTGTTGATTGAAATAACACAGTGTTTAGTGGCAGGAATTATTGTAAATCTGATAGGTCACTCTGTGGAAGGGGGCATAGTTTAAAATGAAAAACCTTAAGTTTATATGTACTGAGGGATTTTGAAACTTTAGTCAACATTTCTTTGCGAGAGAGAAAGAATAAATACCAGTAGATTCCGTGAATTTTAATGAGTAATGTTTTCATCAATCAAAATTCTATTCAAGGGAGAGATATTTTTCTGAAGGATTTGACAGACACCAAATGCATGAAAAATGAGGTAATTACATAAATCTCATATACATCTTTTATGCTATGATTTTATTGCTTGTAGGTAGTTGTATTTGCAGAAATTTATATACGTCGTTTATGCTATGACTTAATTGCTTGTGGAAGCATGTATTTGCAGGAATTTATTTGTTGAGGCATAGATTAATTTTCTTGATATGGTATATGTGTGTCTAGTTTGTTTATCTGAGCCCACACAACAACATTTCCTTTTACATATGCTTTTGTGATTTGCTAAGTTATAGTCGTGATTATTGTTGGAATTGAGTATGTTGAATTTATATATATTCTATATATGAAATTATGTACTGTGGTGAGTTCATTTAGCTGATAATATTGTATTTATAGTCATGGATGAATTGATGATTGATGTTACAGAAGTAGACGGAACTATCCGAAAAAATTTATTATGTATATGGTAACCTTGAAGTAGAGGAGGAATTTCATTCATTTACATGTAACAAGACTGAGTGAAGGGCTAATGCATCTAGAAATGGTGGAATGAAAGAAAGTGGAACATAAGACATACTGAAATAATGGAACTGAAGTACAGTCAACAGGATATGCATTGATGCGAGGCAGAGTTATTCAATATACTCGGACTTGTAAATTATGATTTTTGGATTCTACCTTAAACAGAATTGGCTAATCTTATAATGTCATTGTATTTTTGAAATTTCTAAATTTGTTAATACATAAAGAAAAAAGTGTATTTTTTGAATTGTAACTTTCATATTAAATTTGGTCTTTACTTGTAATGTGTGCTCAACTTATTTGTTCTATATATTAGCTCAGATTACTTCTTATTCCATTCATAATTTCCCACTTCTTGTAGTAGCTTTATTTGATACCAGGCAAATTTCATTGTTGGAAGTCACTCCTAGATAAGAAGCCAAAAGTAGTAAACCTGCCACAAATAAGTTGAGGAGGGGTTTACCAATACAATGTATAATCATCAACAGGATCTGAATTAAAATTACAAACCTGTGATTGTCGACCTCATCACCGGAATGATCTGAATCAATGCTTTGACTCAAAATTGCTGATGGAGTCTTCATCACACCCATTATGCGCTTGAATAAAGATGATGGTCCATGCCTCTATAATAACAAGTTGGCACAATTGTAATAACTGTAATTACTATAAATAGCAGCAATTGTAACAATGGTATTAATTATGTACTTGTAACAACTGTAATAAATTGATATAAATATAAGTATGACAATTGTAAATGTGATAATTGCAAAAAACCATTGAATTATGATAAGTATAATAACAGAATTGTAGTATATTTAATATTTGCTAGAAATTTTATGACACATGACAGGGTGCATTTTTTGCTGGTTCCAAATCCTCATCAAGTAACGAGGCAGGTCCATACCTCTACAACAAAAGATACTCCATGGTTAAAAAATCCCGCTGTATTATAACAATGAATAAAATCAATAATTTTATCATTATTGCAATGATTTGCAGCAATGGCGCCTATTTGGCTGAATATAAGAAATTGTATGCAATAATTATAAATTAATATTACCAGTGTAATAATAACAATCAGCGATCTTATTTGATGTCATGTGAACTGTATTTGCCAGCCAATAAAATTATACTTTTTGACCAAAGAATCTTAGCTTCATCTTATACTCTGAATCAACTTATACATGGGTTATGTTATCTGAATTGCTTTATCGTATTTGTCATGGGAAAAATAATTTTCTAAAAGTACGGAAAATGTGTAAACAATCTTTCATTTTGGGGAAGAGATTGTGTACAAAATAAATGTAGGATCCCACATACAAGAATATACAAGAATCACATGGTTTTGTAGTGTACAGTGAAATTTGTCAAGAGAATGCTAAATATTTTTTGTAAAATCTTACAGCAAGAGATTACTGTATATTAGTTGTAAGAATCTTCATAGCAAGAGAGTACTGTATATTAGTTGCTAGGGTCTTCATAGCAAGAGATTACTGTATATTAGTTGTAAGAATCTTCATAGCAAGAGAGTACTGTATATTAGTTGCTAGGGTCTTCATAGCAAGAGATTACTGTATATTAGTTGTTAGAGTCCAAGGGTCTTCATTGTTAGGGTCCTCATAGCAAGAAATTACTGTATATTAGTAGTTAGGGTCTTCATAGCAAGAGAGTACTGTATATTAGTTGTTAGGGTCTTAATAGCAAGAGAGTACTGTATATTAGTTGTTAGGGTCCTCATAACAAAAGAGTACTGTATATTAGTTGTTAGGATCTTCATAGCAAAACAGTGATTTGTATTAGTTGTAAGGGTCTTCATGGCAAGAGAGTGAGTTATATTAGTTTGAAATGCCTTGTAGCAATATAGTACTTCATATTATTTTTGAGAGACCTTATAACAAGAGTGTACTTTATATAAACTTCTTGGAATGAAAAAAGACACTAAGTTAAAAAAAAATCATTGTCAGAATAAATAATGTGCAACTAACCATGATTTCTATTCAAATTGTCAATGGATCAATTTAAGAAGATAAAGAAAAATAGATTTGAAATTTCTAGTCATTTGGTTTGAGTGCATGTTCCTCAAAGTGAAAACTAAAAATGTCCTTGAATTCTCTGAAGACTCTAACAAATGACATGATATTTCAATATGAACAAATTATTATCATTTCAATATAACAAATTACTATCACAAAACTAGATCACAAAATATCTCTAAAACTTTAGATTTCTCATGCCCTAACTTCATTTCTAAAAAACAATCTGGTTCAAACCTGATGAAATATGGCTACATTATAATATAGATATTATTTTCACACTAACCTTGAAATAAATTGCTTTTTAAACATGCAATCTTAAATCAAGTAAAGGACTAAAATGCAATGTGAAATGCAGTGAAAAGAAAGTCTGTCAAAATTATAACAAAGTACTAAACAACTAATATATTTCAGTGCATCACTGCAAATGTGCACATCTATTCTTTCTATAGATAATATTTATATATAAACCATTTAATTTTGTCACCAGAAGTAATTACATAGACATGGACAATGTCAAGGTGACAAAGTTCATTTTTTGCCTCCATACTCTAAGGTTCCATTGTCATCAAATTTTGGGTGTGCAACATTCCTTTTAAGGACAATAGTCATTTTGGAATACACAAAAGATCAGGAAAAAGACTAATGATTAAAAACCTATAAATTTTCAATAGATTTTCAACAAACATTTTCAGAACTGGCCAGGCACAGGCTAGTTGCTACTAGAGATTAATTGGATAATAGTTTACTTCTTAAAATAATAAAGCTATCACATGCTGCACTGAAATTTGAGTCAGTTTATGCTACTATTCCAAAGCTATTCAAAATTATGGGTACCAACACTAATTCCATCTCACAGCAAGCTACTATTCATTGTTGTTAATTTAAACATGCCAAAAAAAGAATTCTATTTCTACTCTCTATTAGATTAAACCAGCATGACACAGTTGAGAAAATCCTTACTTACATCTGTATAATACAGGAAACTACCCGAATCCTGAATGACAAAGAAATAAGTCAAGGTCATTCATAGGTCAAAGACAGTTTCTAATTTACATATCATACACAATTTTTATTGTGATGATATTCCATATATGCTTTCAAGGTTATGCAACAATTTTTCAACATATTTACTTTGCAGATTTGAAAAAAACACTCATGCATGAATATATCTGTGTGTGCATGTGTGTGTGTGTGAGTGTGTGTGTGTGTGTTTGTGTGTAATTTTTTGAGAATTGTGCAAAGAACTGCTAGAACCATAATACCCATTCATGGAAATTAATTTGATGATAATAATTTTGTAAAAAATTCAGACATGTCATAAATATATCCATGTATATCATTTTTGTCATAATAGATCCAATGCTATAGTAAATATGAAGACAGTCTTCATTCTATGCTATTTGAATTGGAACTCTATCATTTAGGAGTGCAACTCAATATAAATTAATATATTGAAACTTTCTATGACATTTACAATACATATAATTTGTTAACAACAGTACATTTATTTCATGTATTCAGAGCCAGTTTTGGAATACCGATTTCCAAAATCTATGCATTTCTCTTCATATTGTAATTAAATTTATCAATAGTGTACCCAACTGAACTAAATAACATTACACAAATGCATAAAGTGTTTCCTTTAGTCCTTGTTTTTAAGCAAAGTTGCTCATGGTGTTTCAGAGTGTAGTGCTTGTGACAATTTTCAATAATGCTCAGTTCATAGAAATATTGATTTTTGTCTTTCTCTGCTGCATGCTTTAGAACCATTTCTTACATCACTGCTAGCAGATGGGACTGCATTTGCGTAGGGTCTGCAGTAGTCACACCATGTTACAGATTACTGAAAAATGATTGCCTATTCTTGATCCGGAGTAATACTATTTGAACTTGCATAGAAAAAATTGTATGTAAATTATAAGTAACATTTGGTTTCCATAAGTCATAAAAATACTATATAAAAATAATTAAAGTTTTCTTTGCCATTATGATTTAATGCAATCTGATTGGCCAGGCCCTTTTCATGTTTTGGGTTCATGTCTGTATGACCCAACTTTTTAAAAAAGCCATGCTCACGTGCACTACTTTTCTGTAAAAAATACTCAATGAGGACTATATTTAGAATATAGGGTTAATCAGACTCAGTCTTCTTATGTAAAAATGGACCAAATACTGGATCTTATTTCAAATACATGATGGTACTGTAAGAAATTCTTCAATGTGTGTGTGTGTATTAATGTATAATATGAAATTGGTATAATGTTACAATATGGAAATTTGAAATTTGTAGAATAAAATGAAATGAAATAAAAGGAGAAGAAATAAGAATATTGTACATCCACAGGTGGGTTCAAAACCACAACGTTTGCATTAAGATCTCAATGCTTTTGCCAACAGATTACACATTTGACTGTTCTGCATTAGCACACCTTATGAATGAAATACATAAATATGACTAAATAAAAGAAAGTTGTAATGTGAGTTTATTTATCTAATTATACTGTTGAATTTAATTGTTCATTTAAGGATTGACTGTTTATTTTCTTATTTCAATGAAGCATGAACCAAAAAAATTTGTCAGTTCATACATCGTTGAATTAAAATAAAAAAAGTCAATCCTTAAATGAACAATATGTGGCAGTAATGAAACTGGTTCCTTGGGACAACTAATGCATACCATCTACAGTGATATTATTATTATAATAACAATAATAATAATAATAATAATAATAATAATAATAATAATAATAATAATAATAATAATGATGATGATGATGATGATGATGATAATGATGATGATGATAATAATAATAATAATAATAATAATAATAATAATAATAATAATAATAATAATAATAATAATAATAATATAACTCAATTAAATGTTAGCAGTGTAGAGTAGATATAGATTTGCATTGGTATAATTAGCCAGCACATCTGGGTCTGTCTCATTTATTCAATGTATAATTTCCAGTGAACAGTAAAGGTCCTGATATTGCCACATATACAAAAACTCATGGTCTATATTGTTTATTGTAGAATTTCCAGTGAGCAATATCATAGGTCCTGATATTGCAACAAATAATGAATCAGCAGATCATGGTCTATATTGTTTATTCTATGTAGAATTTCCAGTGAACAGTAAAGGTTCTCATATTGCCACATATAATGCTACAGCAACTCATGGTCAATATTGTTAATTCTATGTAGAATTTCTAGTGTACAGTATAGGCATTGTAAAGACATTATGTATCAACATATCAGGGTCTATACTGTTAATTCTATGTAGAATTTCCAGTGTACAGTATAGGCATTGTTTTCCTAAGACATTATGTATCAACATATCAGGGTCTACACTATTAATTCTATGTAGAATTTCCAGCATGCAGCATAGGCCCTGATATTGCAACACTATGTGACAGCAGATCAGGGTATACACTGTTTTCAGATGGATGTATTTGTAATCAGATACACACGGTATTAGAATGGTGTTATGGTATATAATAGTAAAGATATGGTGATACAGTATACTATAGTGTTAGTAAGTAATACAGTATACAATAGTATTAGTAAGTGTTACAGTATACAATAGTAATAGTAAGTAATGCAGTATACAAAAGTAAAGGTATGAGTGCATGTATTGTGACAATAAGAACAATATATCAAGGAATGTGAGAGAGAGATCAAGACAGATTGAGATCTGAATTTGAATTCTATAAAGTGGACAGCAACAACATGAACTGTAAATGATTGAAATACTTTGTAAATTCCTAGCTCAATATCAAACAATTTGCATGCTTCAAATTCAAACCGATTCCTTCTAAAGGTCAATCTAATCTGGCATGTCAGTATATCTTCATCCAAGAATGCCATATTACCAGGTCCTGCTCACACAAAATATGACTTTTTTCATCAGGTTGTATAAATTTAAAATTCTAATTACAATTTGCATGTTTTAATATATGTAGAAACAACTCTAGATGAATGGTGCCAAATAAATGAACTTGTATGACCCTAAAATAAGACAGGTTCTTTTTACTTACATCTTGTATCACATGATGCATTCCAATGTAGAACAATGATATGGAATATTTCTATTTTTCATCTTGTGACCTGCTATTTTGATTAGGAAACCACAATACCAACCACTATTGGTAGACCATCCAAGGGTCACTTATTCAATAACTGCTAAAACCAACCTATTTCAGCTGCCTAGGTGTGTTCTTGAGAAAGGCACTTAGCTTGAAATATCTCCATTTGAAAGAGCTAATTAATTGTTTGCCACTAAATCCCCCAAATATCTACTGTGATCATAGTACTCACAAACTGGCAAAAGCTCCTTGATTTGAGAATTATTTCACAGCAATAAAGATACAAATTAGTTGCACTAGCACATTTGGATCCTACAATCTACAGTAACTGAAGTTTGGCTTAAGTTAGCCATGATTATACTGTTTTTTATTGGTGATGCTGTACTTTTTCTCAAGACATTTACTAAAAACCAGTTTGATGACTGGATAGAAAAACACCTAAATTTCAAAGGTGTACACAGCCAATGAAGTGTACAAAAGTTTATCAGAGTGACCTACTTGTACATCCATGTAAGGTAAACAAATTCATTGGAGCTTTAGAAGTAGGTGAGTAAGATCTACTTTTGTTATGGTTAAATATGACTTTAGTAAAACATTTACATTGATTTAGTCCTAGGAATTTCAGACTTCCATTAGAGACTGCTTTTGTAAGGATAAAATCTCATGGATGTATACTTGATCAGATGTCTTGAAACAGTAACTATATTTGTAATAGAAAATTTTAATTTATTGATTTAACAATCCACAAACTAAGTGAAATTTAAAAAAAAAATAATTATATTTTACTTATCAAATTTAAATGAGGAAAAATTAATGAGCAGCCATCTACCATATATACTCGATTATAAGATCAGTCTAACTGCAAACTGCATAGACATTTTTTGATTACATAATGCACCTGCAGATTTGGGTTAGTGCAGGTTATTATGAGTAATAAGTAAACAAAATAGAATATGATCTGCAGGCACATTATACAATGGTGGATCAGGATGCATGTTTTCTGCAGTTGTAGAGGATGTATAAGCAAGTACATATAGTATTCAGGTAAGATGGTCACTGAGCTTTCAAAATTGTTTTATATATTTGTTGTTAGAAAATATTATGTTTAAAATTGGGTAAAATGTTATAAAATGGGTAAAATCTAAGGTTGCCTCTATGAAATCTTACCAAGAAATAAAACTGTCAGTCATGATATGTGATATATTCTGTAAGCAATAAATGTATTTCATTCAGCAGCTAACTGAATATAAAATCAAAGTACTTACATTACTGGCAAAAATATTTAGTTCTTCCATATAAATGTTTGATCAAGAAATCTAACTTATTACAGAATGAATTACTGCCTGCTGATGAACTTGATCTTGCTATATTTTATTCTTGAAGTAAATCAAGCCATTCCCTATATCTATACTATAAACCAACTAACTTTGAACACATTACTAAGTATTGCAGATACTATAAAACAACACAATTAAACACCTTACTATGTACTTGCAAATACTTAACCAAGAGAATGTTATTGTCATGCATTTTCATTTACAGAAACGACTATTTTCCTAAATATCTGTGACAGATTTAAGAATGTTGATGTGATTTAAATTGGCAATTATACCTATTTGCACAATAAACAAAGTCAAACTGCATGCATGTGTTCATAAGTACAGTGAATCCCTATCAGTCCAGACAGTTTTTTTTCTTATATTTTTCATGGCAAAAAATGGATAACACATATCAATTAATGGGTATATAATCAATTATGTATTTTAAAGAAGATGAAATACTCTGTTCCCTGAAATTGTAATATATCAGTCAACTTTAATATATGGAGTTTGGATTAACAAGGCTTCACTGTACTAACAGGTTCTCTTGAACCATCAGACTATTTTACAAATGATTGTTGAATTCAACTATATATCCAGTTGATTGTGAACTCAGTGTGCTAACCTTGAACATGCTTTAATTAAACCAACAGTTGATCGTGAATTCAATAAGTCAACTTTGGACATGCTTTAATACCAACATCTGTTTGTGAACTCAGTGTGCTAACTTTGGACATGCTTTGATTATACCTACAGTAAATAATCATATACAGTCTAATCTTGTCTGTCCAACAGTATTTTATCCAACTATATTTTTACATATCAAACAACTACTACAGTACTAGCCATAATTTGGATGACATTAGAACATCATTTACCCAGGGAATATAAAAATCATTCAGATAAATGGCAGCTACATGAATGCTTCTTGGTTTTATAACAGACCCATTTAACCTTACACTGACAATCTAGTTTTTATCACAGACCAATTTAACCTTATGTGGATGATCTGGTATTTAATAGAGATTATCAATATATATTTTTGCATCACAAACTCTGATTGAAACTATATTGGTGCTTTCAACTGATGTCTTTGTGTAGATACACTTAAATGCATCAAATGCAATTTTTGTAAGTGCCAAACTGCTTTAAATTGAATTCATTTTCTTTATAGGTAGAAATATTTGAAAAGTGTAACAAAATGGTTTGTAATTAAAAGAAAATGGAAAGATTTTTTTTTAAGTTGACAGAAAGATCTCATCCAATATGGTATCAAATGTTTTGCAGCTGGAAGTCTCCATATATTCCTATACTATCTAAGGCTTATTCTATCTATGCAAAATGAAGTTTCCATATATCCCTATACCACTAAAGACTTATTCTTTTCATGCAGCCTTCCAGTCTCCATATATTCCTATACTAACTAAGGCTTTTTCTATCCATTCAGCCTGCCAGTCTCTATATATTCCTTTAATAACTAAGGCTTTTTCCATCTATTCAGCCTGCCTGTCTCCATAATTCCTATACTAACTAAGGCTTTTTCTATCCATTCAGCCTGCCAGTCTCCATATTTTCCTATACCAAAAAAGGCTTATTCTCTCCATGCAACCTGCCAGTCTCCATATATCCCTATACTAAGGCTTATTCTCTCCATGCAGCATTCCAGTTTTTATATATCCCTATACAAAGGCTTATTCTCTCCATGCAGTCATCCAGTCTCCATATATCACTATACTAAGGCTTATTCTCTCCATGCAGCCTGCCAGTCTCCATATATCACTATACTAAGGCTTATTCTCTCCATGCAGCCTGCCAGTCTCCATATATCCCCATACTAACTAAGGCTTATTCTCTCCATGCAGCCTGGCAGTCTCCATATATTCCTATGCTAATGAAGGCTTATTCTCTCCATGCAACCTACCAGTCTCCATATATTCCTATACCAAATAAAGCTTATTCTCTCCATGCAACCTACCAGTCTCCGTATATTCATATACCAAATAACTTTCCACTAACTTGGAACTAAACATGTTTAATTTTTGGTACAATATACACTTCCTTAAAATTCTTGTACAACTGTAAATAAACCCTTATGTGCTATTGTATAATTCACCAGCTGGTAATACACATCTCTGAGATAGGTATCTATATAGTGCACTATAAATATGTATCTTACTCAAAGGAGGACAAAAGATGTTCATCTGATAATTAAGGTTATTATATATTCAGACTTTAAATGTTAGACTGTGTTCAGACTTTCTATTTGACAGATGAATTAATCTAATATTTAAATAGAAAAATAAATAGTTTATGTCAGATTAACAAAATTAGACTGTACATATATGCTCTAACCTGGCATTCATGGTGATCAGATATCAGTGGGGTGTAGTCACTCTGCCAATGTAAATTATAGATAACAGCAATGACTATATTAATGAAGATAAAACATAAAACAGTATGAAAAAAGATCTGGGTTGATAAAATCCCATCCACTCCCCTTTCAATCCTTTAAGTGCAAATTACCATTCTAATCAGCAATGTTCTAAAAATGGGTATATTGTACACATTATAACTTTTGTAACCTGGCTTCCTCTCCAATCTGGTGATACCCTGTACAATGGGTAGGTGGCTATAAATCCTGTCAAATATAATCACTTTTAAAATTTCAACCTTTCAAGATTTGCAATTACTAAAACAAAGTCACAAAATCGGACATTTGCAGAAAGGAGTAGCAAGGAAATTTGTGTGATTTAGCAGTTACAGAAATCAGACTCAACAAATATATCCAGTCAAAACTGATCTCTTGACAAAGCTTTCTAAGATTTCCAATCACCCCTATTAAGTAAATTTTAAGACATATCTTTCTGGACAAAATCACAAGATTTGACATCTACAAAATATATTTTGTATCATCACTCTATTGTTTTAATGTGCCCAGGTAATTTATGGATCCACTTATAACACAGTTGTGGGTGTGATTGAATATTTTCTTATAAAAAAATTGGTCACTGTTTATTGAATATAAATAAAAGTGCAATCACAACTGGTAAATGAAATCTTGATATGTCACTCATTTTACAGTCAAAAATGGTTTCATAGTACCTTCAAATTCAAATTGGCCTCATCAAATTTTCAACTTTTAATAAATCATACACATTTCTGAGAACCAAATGAAGTGCACCCTATGTTTGAAAGTGTTAGTTACATTCTTGCAATCAGTTAAAAGTTGACTTGTTTTGTATTATCACATTTACTACATCTTTTATATCAAATCAAGTAAATGGGTTAAAATGAAAACATCAGCCATTTTAGTTGACCAATGAAAAACTATTTTAGGTATGTAACATAGAGTAATTAATGCAGTTAGTTTTCCTACTTGTTTTCAGATGTGATAATGGATAGCAAGGGTATCAAGTAAATGACATTGTACATGAAAACCCAAGTTTTGCAGAAAAGGTTCATTGTGGAAAAATAAATTACACAGCATGCAGTGAACTTAACATTACTGAATTGGCAATCTGAGTTTTGCTCCATGTATAAGCCAAAAAATTCACAATTACTTGCAATGAAACTATATCTGCAATATTGTATTAATAGAACAATTAAAAGTCAAGTTTGATGTTGTTTAAATGAAATGGATATCTATCATCTTTTGCTTTGTAGGAAATCCATACTAGGAATCTTGCTTTGTAGGAAATCCATACTAGGAATCTTGCTTTGTAGGAAATCGATACTAGGAATCTTGCTTTGTAGGAAATCCATACTAGGAATCTTGCTTTGTAGGAAATCCATACTACATGCAAAAAGCAGTGACATAATACACAATGTATTTTGCTGTGATGTGTGTTCAAACTTCTAGGAGTAATGTTTTTAACAGAGAATATTCATCTTAAAAATAAAAATAATTTATACTGAAAGCAAACAACATCATTAGATAAAATTTCTTATTGAGATTATTTTCCAGAACAATTATAAAATGAGTAATCAACCATGTAACCAGCCTGCCCCTTTTTCATACTTTTATATCCATCCCCTTTTTTTTCAGAGGTTCATGAGTAACTCATGTCCTTGCCTCTGCTGTAGGCTATGTTTATTGACCCAATTGTGCACAAGGGAAAGGTATATATGGATATATGGTAGTTTGGTCCTTGGAAATCTAATATATATATATATATATATATATATATATATATATATATATATATATATATATATATATATATATATATATATATATTTCTGACCCAGAACTCCTTCCAAATCAACCCATTTTTACCTGACATTTCACATTTGTAAATTTTTTTATCAGATTATCTGTAATCTTAACAAAGTACATGAAGCCAAAACAACAACAAAAACTGTGGTCAATAGGGTGATCACCACAGATGACTGCAAAGGGTTAACACAATTTTTGATGTTGACTTGTCTTGATTTCTGAACATTTAAGCCCCCAAATTAATGCTTTTCTTTCTGCTAGAAAGAATAACTGTAGATCTGTCCTAACACAATTGCATGTCACATCTAAGGACATTTGGATGAAATAAATAAAGAACACAAGACTCAACAAGTACAGAATAAAATCACAATTTAAATAAGTGTTACTGTGACCTATAACACTAAATGAAGAATAAACTCATTCTACACATGTGTTGCAGTTTAGCATGGAAGTCTCAGGAAAGTTTGTTGCAAGTATCTTGATTAAGAAAATGCTGACTCCAATGGCCTTGACCTTTGAACCTTTTACCTTTGAATTGATCAGGAGCTGCCTTTATCCATTGGCAACAAAAAGAGCCTATGAAGCTTGATGAGAAGTCAAAGAAGAACTTGTTAATTGTGCAGTAAGTAAATTACATAATCAAATGAGTTTTTTTTATCTCTCAAGCCTGTCAGTTTACATCTGTAATTACACAAATAACTTAATAGAACATAAATATAGCAAAATATGTATCTATACTTACACCAACAACTTGAGAGAATCTAAATAAGTCAAATTCTAAATTAAAACCCAATGTTAGTCTTATCATTATTGTCTTGCAAAATAGTAGCTACTATTTACATATAAAAATTAGGTATTGTCTTGCTGAAGTTACTTCTATTATCAACTTATTGGAAACTGAACAGTGATGTCTATTTCCCATATTTTAACAGGTAATCTATTTTAGGTGAACTGAAGTTTTGCTTTAGGTTTCTTTCCAAATACAAAATGATAATTTTTATTTGCACAGAAGACTTAAAGTATATTTCTCAAAAATGTTTTAGGCATAAAAATCACAGCTTAAAAAGAAACCCATGCCAAATAGTATGGATACTGTATAAATATAAACTATTATATAAATTACACTACGAATCATATAAAATAATTATCTAAGATCAAAGGGAAATAAAAAATATACCAAAGTCACAGAATGGTAAAAAGCAAAGAAAAGAAGTAACAATATCAGAAAAGGTAAATTTAAAGTAGAAATATGAAAATATTGCAATTGTATTTATCACTTTTATTAAAAAGAAATTTGAAAAATAGAAATTGTATTTAGTACCATGCAAAAGATATAAATATATAAGTCAAGTAGTGATCCAATAATCTTTATTCTATGTTATAAATTAATATTTTTGTGTGGGTATTAATGTTTTTATATTTGTATTAATACTTTTTGTGAAGGTATTAATTTCTTTGGGCTTGTACATACTATCATAGTGCCCTCAGCACTTAAATGTAAGATATTGTTCTTATTAAACAGGAGATCCTATTTGCTTCACACAAATATTATTGTGTGTTGGACTTTAAAATAGTGTATATACTAGCTTATAAGTCAAATTTCAAACTGCATAGAGCCAGATCTATCATTGCATAATATACCAACATATCTGGATCTACAGTCTGTAGAAGTAATCAAGTGATAAAAACATAATAGACCTTGATCTGCCAGTACATTATGAAATAACAGATCAAGGACTACAATGTTTGTAGATGAATTTAACTTATAAGATAGAATATACAAAAACTGGTAACTTCCAAAACCTCCTACCACTCCAATAAAAGTGATTTTTCTCAAAACCTGTCAGAAATGGTTTCAACCTAGCAGCCTAGCTTTTCCATGTTATTTTACTCATCCAATGTATTGTATACCACTTAATGTTACTTCGACATAATATGCTTATACCAATAAAACAGTGAGCACAATTAACAATGAAAAATACTGATATCAGATTGTTTACTATCAAATATAACAGTAGCTAACTTACAGCTCAAAAGGTCTCCAAGTTTCTCAAAGTTTTCTTACAACTACTAAGGAAAGGTATCGTAAAGCTCAAAATGGTCTTTGACTATACCACTGTTTTCTTTAATTTCCTAAGGAAAGCAACTTTAAATTTCAAAATGGTCTATGACTATACCACTGTTTTCTTTAATTTCCTAAGGAAAGCTACTTTAATGCTCAAAAAATGGACTAAAAAAATCCACTGTTTCCTCAAATTTACTAAGGAAAGCTACCTTATAGCTGAAATTGGTCTTTAACTATCACATCATTTTATTAAATTACTAATGAAATCTACTTTAATGCTTGAAAATGTTCTCTTACAATCCCACCATTTCCTTACATTTGCAAAGGAAAGCTACCTTAAAGCTCAAAATGGTCTCTGACTATCTCACTGTTTTCTTAAATTCACTAAAGAAAGCTATCTTAACACTCAAAAAGAAAATGGTCTCCAACTATCCTGCCATTTTCTTAAATTTAGTAAGGAAAGCTAACTTACAGCTCTAAATGGTCTCCAAGCATTGTTTCCTTAAATTTACTAAGAAATGGAGCTGCTGAACAAAGCAATTACTGTTGTTATTAATTCAACATACTGGTAATTTAGTTGTAATTTATAAAATCTTCAGTTTTTAGACCAATTAAGGATTTAAGAATTCAATTAATCCTATTTTTGACTAAAGCAGAAAAAAAACTATGTAATTATATTTTAAAATATATAAATAAAAATATAATTTCAGACATCACTAGTTTTGTGTCTTTATCACACAATTGAAAATTCCATGGTAGAAGAAAATCAATGAAATAATGGTTATTCTGTTCATATATACTGTATATCCTCATTTATTATAACTCATGTTCAAAAGCAAACTGTACAGATCCAAATCTGTCACTGGCATGTCTTGGTCTATGCAGTTTGTAAGTAGTTCTCAGCAAAACAAAGCAGCAGAGACCCTGATCTGCTAGCACATAAGATGATGGCACATTTGGGTCTATACAGTTTGTGCTTAGACCCAACTTATAAGTGAATATATATGGTACTTCAAAACTTTTAGGAAACAAATATTTTAATGTACAATAAAGAAAATAATCAAGACAAGTAGAATGTGAAAGACAAGTTGAATATGAAAGACAAGTTGAATATGAAAGACAAGTCAAATATATAAGACAAATTGAATACGAAAGAATTTGAAGTGAGATAATGCAGTTACTACAGTATAGACTGACAATTCATTACTACTTGCAGTCCAGAAGTGCCAATGTTTCTGATGCATATTTGCTGTACATTTTTTAATGGACTAGATGCAATGCTTTATGGACTAGATACAAATCATGAGCTTTAGGTAAGTGTGTCAAAAAGATTTGTTTAAAATGCTGGATCTTTCAAGAGTGGAAACTTCTGTACAATATAATAACCAATTCAAAAGGATATTTTTCATGGATGTAGCATTAGAAAATTTGTTCAAAATTATTGTAATAAATGTAGATCTAGAGAGGTCATAACATTAAAAGTGTTATGTAGGATTTAATATCATGATTTCTCTCTGAGACCAGAGCCACTAAAATGTGGACTGTTGGTTATATTTTCCATGCAGTTTATGATCAGTCTACACAAATTAAGGTCAAGGCTATAATTACCTCATTGGTATCATGAGGCTGTGGACAAGAAAGGAGAAGAATTTGCATTAGAGAAAAGGTCAGGAATACACGGTGGCTAAAATAAGAACTACTGGTCCATGCTCACAAACTTTTTTCAAGCACAACTCTAAAAGCACTCTAATTTTTATCAGTAATGTTAATACTTTTGACACTAATATATATATATATATATATATATATATATATATATATATATATATATAAAATTGGATTAGCAGCCAAAGTACTGTTAAACACAATACCATACATTCTTGCTTATAAGTTGAGTCCAACTGCAAACATTACTGACCTTGACCTGCCATGGTATAATGTGAGGGTGGATCAGGATCAAGAAAATGGTTACTCCCAATACACTACATAGATCCAGATTTGCTGGTGCATTATAGAATGAAAGATCTGGATCTGTGTAATATGTGCTTGGACTAAACTTATAAGTGAGTATATATGGTATTTCCACATGTTAGCAATTTAAGCAAGTAATTAATTCTGCATGCTTTAGTACATCTTTTTGTGAAAAATATTTTCCTTGCTATAGTCACTAAAAGATGGTGCTTGGTAAAATATGTATTTATTTATTATTTATAATGTTTAACAGCACATTAGCACAATACTGGCTATACTGCAAAAAATATCAATCCTGATCTGCCTTTGTATAATTTGTAGAAGATTTGTGTCATTTGTTATACTAATTTTTCCTAACAAATTACACGGACCCAGATCAGTTGGTGCATAATTCAATGGCAGATCTGAATCTGTGCATTTTGTAATTGGACAAAACTTATAAATGAGTACATACATGGTATTTCAACAATATTTAATTTTCACCAATGCAGTAAATTCAGCATGTTAGTGACATAACATTTAAGATAGCAAATAATTGTGAATGGATTAGCATATAAAACATTTGGCAAAAAGTAATTTTATTAAACAAATTGTGCTTGATGTGTGTGTATGTATGTATGTATATATGTATGTATGTATGTATGTATGTATGTATGTATGTATGTATGTATGTATGTATGTATGTATGTATGTATGTATGTATGTATGTATGTATGTATGTATGTATGTATGTATGTATGTATGTATGTATGTATGTATGTATGTATGTATGTATGTATGTATGTATGTATGTAGGTAGGTAGGTAGGTAGGTAGGTAGGTAGGTATGTATGTAGGTAGGTAGGTATGTAGGTAGGTATGTAAGTATCTAAATATGCATGCATGTATGTATGTAGGTAGGTATTTAGGTAGGTTGGTAGGTAGGCAGATAGGTATGTAGGTTAAATATTTTAATAGCCAATTGAAATCAAATTCTTAAATATAAAAATTAGGTATAGCATAAAAAACTATACACAGATAAACTTTTCACATTAACATAAACATATCATGCTAGTGAGGAATAAAGGTAATCAAGTCAAAAAGGTATTTAAATGAAACATATAGGTAAAATTTAACATCTTTGAAATATTTTGTCAAAACTATATATAATAAAACAATTAATGTAATTAGAATAAACAAAATCATGCACAAAACTCAAATTCAGCAACATTAATCCAAGCTACTGTGCTAGTTATTCAAGATATTTTTTGACATAATTTATTACTATCACAGATTTGTGAAGTTATAATTCCAAAAATAGGTAATAGCATATGTACCATAGGTAATGGCATATGTACCATAGGTAATGGCATATGTACCATAGGTAATGGCATATGTACCATAGGTAATGGCATATGTACCATAGGTAATGGCATATGTACCATAGGTAATGGCATATGTACCATAGGTAATGGCATATGTACTATAGGTAATGGCATATGTACCATAGGTAAGTGTAAAACAGAAGTCAAGGGTTATTGTTTAGTCACAATATCCAACAGGTCAATGCTTGTTATGATCATAGTCACTATATCCATCCTGTAAATGGTTTTTAAAGCTATGGTCACCATATCCAACAGGTAGATGCTTTTAATAGAAATGGTCACCATACCATCATGTCAAAGCTTGTTAATGCCATGGTCACCATACCCATCATATAAATATCTGTCATTGCCAAAGTCACCATATCCATCATGTCCATGCTTGTTATGGTCAAATTCACCATATCTATCATGTCAATGCTTTTCATGGTCAAAGTCACCATATCCATCATGTCAATGCTTTTCATGGTCAAAGTCACCATATCCATCATGTCAATGCTTTATGTGGTCAAAGTCACCATATCCATCATGTCAATGCTTGTTATGGTCATAGTCACCATATCCATCATGACAATGCTTGTCATGGTCATAGTCACCATATCCATCATGACAATGCTTGTTATGGTCATAGTCATCATATACATAATGTTATTGCTTGTCATGGTCAAAGTCTCCATATCCATCATGACAATGCTTGTCATGGTCAGATTCGCCATATCCATCATGGCAACGCTTTTTATGGTCAAAGTCACCATATCCATCATGTCCATGCTTGTTATGGTCAAATTCACCATATCTATCATGTCAATGCTTTTCATGGTCAAAGTCTCCATATCCATCATGACAATGCTTGTCATGGTCAGATTCGCCATATCCATCATGGCAACGCTTTTTATGGTCAAAGTCACCATATCCATCATGTCAATGCTTGTTATGGTCATAGTCACCATATCCATCATGACAATGCTTGTCATGGTCAAAGTCACCATATCCATTATGTCAATCCTTGTTATGGTCATAGTCATCATATCCATAATGTTTTTGCTTGTCATGGTCAAAGTCACCATATCCATCATGCCAATGCTTGTCATAGTCAGATTCATCATATCCATCATGTAAATGCTTGCCATAGTCAGTCACCATATCATTCATGTCATTGCTTGTCATGGTCAAAGTCACCATATCCATCATGTCAATGCTTGTTATGGTCAAAGTCACCATATCCATCATACTAATGCTTGTTATGGTCAAAGTCACCATATCCACCATGACAATGCTTGTTATGGTCAAAATCACTATATCCAACAAGTCAATGCTTTTTATGTCCATTGTCAACATATCCATTATGTAAATGCTTGTCATAGTCTATCACCATATTCATCATGTCATTGCTTGTTACAGCCATGGTCACCATGTCCATCATGTCATTGCTTGTTACAGCCATGGTCACCATATCCATCATGTCCATGCTTGTTATGTCCATAGTCACCATAAGTTGAGCTCATAAAAAGTTAAATTTAAATATTTTACCATATTCAAAAAAATGTAACAATATATATTTCTTATGTCATATTTGCGACAATAAAAATTAATCTAATATTGTAATGTATTAAAAAAAATTAAAAATGCTTAAATATTAATACTTGCATTAGTTCAGCAAGATGTACCAATATCAGGTATATAAAATACATGTCAAAGGAGACAACTTTAAAGTGATAGTCTGGTATATAAAATGCACAGTCAAAATATATGAGTCTAATGTGATAGCCTGGTTTATACAATGCATAGTCAAGGTAGACAACTATATAACCTTATAGTGTGGTATATAAAATGCACAGAAAAGGTGGACAACTTTAATCTGATTGTCTGGTAACTAAGATGGAAAAATACATATTTAATGTAAATCACTTGGTAATTTCATAAGATGACAGTATGTGAATATCAGGTTATTTATTTCATATTTATACAATGAATGACATTTACTATGAACAAGTGATGTGTAATGCAATCAGAGAACTTATCGAAATACATGCAGGTGCTTGCCATCCCTTTACAAAATGTTCACACAGTATTAAACTTGTGCCTTTGAACTATGCATATATACATCTGTAAAAATATATTAATTGTTTAGTTTTGCTATAGTATTATAATGAGTCAGGCAATGAATGTTGAAATTAGCAATATAAGTATTTGCTTTCAATATATTTTACCTAAAGGTGATGGAAGAATATACAAATTTGAAATAATGTAGGCTATAACTTTCATTAGGCATACTAGCTCTGTTCTCATTGATGGGGATAATTTAGCACTGCATGCCACCTCTGTGATATGACCAATGACTAAACTTCATCAAAATTTGCTTTGATGTAATTCCAAATGAGTTGGAATTCATACTATTTGGAATAAAATAGCTACTGGCAAGATATCATGAAGACAAATTAATCAATTATTTATTTGTCAGCAAGTGAAACAATGAGTGATCATTAAATAATTTCTGATCCCCAACATTGTTCCATTCACCAAATTTTTTTTCAATATGAATGCTGTTGTTAGATGAGTATTTCTTGTATTTATTCAATGACCAACCCACATTGAATTATAAGCCCACCTTTATCACATAACACTGTGACAATTATAATGATATCATTATCTAATAAAAAGCCCAGTCCCTGTATTAGATATATTTAAGCTGTCCTTCTGGTCTTATATTAGGAAGAAATACTATCATAACAAAATTTCAAGAATACCCCAATGTCAATTTAAGCGGAACACTTTTTTAAATCATCTTTCTGTTGTTGACAAGGCATGATAATGTATAGAACAGCAATAGAATGTCACTACATTCTCTTGTGAGCTAGAAATTAAATGCAGTTTTATAAATCAAGAAAAAGAGAATTAAAATAGTTGACTAAAATTAGAGTGTGGTTGTAATGGGCTAAAGAAATTCAGTGACTACTCACTTTTATACTGCCAGAAAAGTGTTGTTTGTTATAAGTGACATTATATTATAGTGTGGTATGTATAATAACAAAATTGCATGCATCTTGAACTTAGTATACTCAACCATACCTGTGTTGCATGAGAGACAGTGCTATACTGAGACATGTCATAGGAAAGACAGTGCTATACTGAGACATGTTATAAGAGAGACAGTGCTATACTGAGAAATATAATACAAGAGATAGTGCTATACTGAGACATGTTATATTAAGAGACCACTGGAATAAAATATATATCTTCTTGCAGTTGCCATACAGCTGGACTAAGAGTATCCTAATGGCAAAGAAATAGAAGCAGCACTAGTAATAAAAACAAGTACTCGTGCTGGTGACATGTTAGCATAGAGTACTAGTAATAAAAACAAGTACTTATGCTGGTGACATGCTAGCATAGAGTACTAGTAATAAAAACAAGTACTTGTGCTGGTGACATGCTAGCATAAAAGTGAGCACATTTTTTAATCAAGTGCATGATGCTTTAGTTAAAAATAAGAAAAAGTGCTGAAAAGAAATTAGCAAAATTAGCAGAAACATTGTGCAAAATTATGGCCTTTAATGTTATGGTGACCAGCACTAACCTCTTCTTTTTCTGCCTGTAAAAAGATTTTAAAGAACTCAAATAACTAGAGGAAAATAAAAGAAGGGGAATTTGAAAAAAACTTAAAAAAAGAACCATAAAATTCAAAAATTTAGTTTTATAATTAACAGATTAATATGCAGCAATTAAATATTCCTTTATCAAACATCCAACCTGAGTACAATTTCTCCCTATACCTCATGATTATTCTATACAAAATACAGCACAAATATATTTCAAACAAATATTCCTACCTAGTGATGGGGATCATAGATAAAAAAATGAATGTTCAAGGAAAAAAATAGAATCATAAACTGGAGTAGTATAATTCACAGGCATATCAGAATCTGTATAATTTGTTCAATGATTGCCCCTATGAAACTACAGATGAAGATTCTGTATGTATATCATGCAATGCATTTCTATGTGTGAAGTCTTCACCTGGAACTGACTTGTACATGAATGTATATGGTACCCACAACAAAAATGAATTAACAGTATTTAGTAGTGGGATAACAGTTTAAACTTTTTGGCTGTCCTCAACAAATTATATTTCCTAAACTTTTGGTCTTTGACCTCATCATGTTAAAGAAAACCCTCTCTAAAATGAAATCTTCCTGTCTGCCAATGTTTGTTTTAGATTTACAAACAAAACAGAACCTTTCACTTAAAGTTAAGTCAAAATTTATCAAACAATCTGATTAAATGAAATATACCTTATTATGACCAAGCAAATGTCATATTTCTGAACTTGACTTTAAAGAAAATAAAAAGCTAGTCAAAGTGGATCAAGACACTATCAATTATCTTGACCACAAAATATAACTCATATTTAAACTGCAAGAATTTTCATTAGAGAAATATTTAAAATAAACAAAAATAGCATTACAAAAAATTTCACAATATGCTAAATATTTATCTGCTCTACATAATCACTAAAATTTCAAAGTTGTGAAAAAGAAGTTAAAATGGTAAAAGTTGTGAAAAAGAAGTTAAAATGGTTTATAATTCTGCACGTTTTGTGCTCAGACTGCTTTGTTATAGTATAGTCAGTTATAAAATCCACAAATCTAATGGATAATATCCTACAGGAATTTTATGAACACAAACATGGACATTTGACAAGAATAAAGAATTTTAAGTTGCCTAAAAACTTTTTCCTTACCATCCTTGCGCCTCTGCCTGCTGTTTGACTTGCTTTATATGCTCTCCAATTTTCTAATATCAGCAAACCAACATATATCTTTCCAACTGTCATTCTTCCTTCAGTTAGCTCTGGAACATAGGATAAAAATTATTTGCCAGTAGAATTTGAATATGTGGTTATCTCCTTTCTTTAGCAAACTTTATTTTGAGATGACTGAGTCTAATCAGTGTATTAGTAGTAATCATTAGAAAAAGCAACACAGACACTGGTCTGCCAGTGCATTATGCAATGACAGGTAAGGGTCTATGTTGCTTGTAATTGTGCTTGATTTGTTTCCTACTTGACTGAACATGGATGCTCACATCAGATCTACAAAGGATTCAATCCTTCTAAATGAGATGCTACCGCAAGATCTTGGCCATCTCATACATTGACAATGTAACTGATGAAGAAGTCCACAAGAGGATTCAATGAGCCATTGGATTTTATGTAGACCTTTTGACCATTGTAAAAAAGTGCAAACTGAAGTGGTCTGGTCATGTCTCAAGATCATACAGTCTGGCCAAAACCATCTTTGCAAGGCAAAGTGTGAGGGTACAGACGAAGAGGCAGACAGAAAATGAGGTGGGAATTTTATTTTAGAAGGATTGAATCCCTCTTTGTAGACCTGATGTGAGCAGCCATGTTCAGTCAAGTAGGAAACAAATCAAGCACAATTACAATCTCTCTCTCTCTCTCTCTCTCTCTCTCTCTCTCTCTCTCTCTCTCTCTCTCTCTCTCTCTCTCTCTCTCTCTCAGTGGATATCTTTATTTATCATTATTTTCAGTTAACTTTGATCAGTTTCATGGTATTATGTAGATTCTGATTTCAATGTATGTAGATTGGTAATTCAATAGCTGGATGGATAGTTAGAAAGGTAGGTAGACAGGTAGGTAGGTAGGTAGGTAGGTAGATAGATAGATAGATAGATAGATAGATAGATAGATAGATAGATAGATAGGTAGGTAGGTAGGTAGGTTGGTAGATAGATAGATAGATAGATAGATAGATAGATAGATAGATAGATAGATAGATAGATAGGTAGGTATGTTGGTAGATAGATAGATAGATAGATAGATAGATAGATAGATAGACAGACAGACAGACAGACAGATAGATACATAGATAGATAGGTAGGTAGGTTGGTAGATAGATAGATAGATAGATAGATAGATAGATAGATAGATAGATAGATAGATAGATAGATAGATAGATAGACAGACAGATAGACAGACAGACAGACAGATAGATAGATAGATAGATAGATAGATAGATAGATAGATAGATAGATAGATAGATAGATAGATAGATAGATAGCATTATCTACCTTCTTTAGGAGGCATCAGTAAATCCAACATTTTCTTTGCTTGAACTGGCCATAATCGTTTTATTATTTCTTTCATTTCGTCATCCTTTTTATCCATCTCCTGAGCTGTAACAAGAAAGTAGAGAAAAATAAGTAAAAGAAAACAAATTAATTACAGTATATATTCACAAATAAGTTGGTCTAATTGCATACAACAATAGACCAGAGCATAATGGGTTGGGGCAAATCAGGGTCTATGTTGTTTTTTCAACATATAAGGAAACTATAAAGACCAAGATCTGCTAATGCAATATGCAGCAACAGATCTTTAAGTATGCAGTTTTATGACTCCAACATTTTAAGCTATGTTACAGAAAGAAGTAAACCAAGTTTAATAAATCAGCAAATAATTTTTTCCCTAGAATACACAATGAAGGTAAGACTCTGTATTGAGAACAAACTCTCAAGTAATCCAAAGTGTTCTATCATTTATCCAAAAGTACTGAATGTTGTGAAGAAAATCCAATAATTGTGAATGTGTTGAAGTACTGACAGTCTTAAATATCTTGATGTACCAATAGTCTTGAATACCAGTAGTCCGGAAATGTGTTGATGTACCACAATGATTTAATCAAGAAAGTATTTGAAAGTATTTAAATAAGTTCTCAATAATCCCAAAGTATTATTTTAGTATCAAATATTGAAGAGCAGTTTGCAAATTTCCAATCAATAATTTAAATGAATAATTCCTCAGAGTATATCAGAACAAAACTAAAAATGATTTCACATACTGATCTTAAGACAGGAATGAATAATTATTTATCTAGTATCCTTTATATACAGTCTGTTGTCTGACCTATGATGGCATATCATTTTTGGAAAAACTGGTCATTTTTAATGGAATAATTTCTCTAACTTGTAAACAAGGCCAGGCCATAAACTTTATTTTAGCAAACATCATGTTCACACTTATAATCATGATACAATGCAGGTTAAAATGGAAAATAATTATCATGTAGACAAAATGTCTCCCTCAGTCACAGACAAAATTCAAGCACACAACTTACATAAAGCAGTTGGATAAAACAAATATGCAAGTATATATATAGCAGTATATAAAATATAATACCTAATATCTAAGTCAATAATATACTCCTACCTCCATCATAGTCCAATTTATATTTATTCACATTATTAATTTTTCATAAATCTGGGGTGAGGTGGTATTTATTTTATAAATTAACTGCCTAAAATTAAAACAAAATCCTATAAAATAAGTAGCTTGTGCAGTTTTATCATAAATCAAAGCACACTAACAATAATACTTTGTCAGTCATTAATTGAATGCATATTGCAATTGCAAACTAATAAGAATATTTAATGCACTTATTGAATGTATATTGTAACTGTAAATTAAAAACACTTATTGAAATTTATGTTATAATTTAAAATTAACAACAATACTTAATGCATTGACTGAATACATTTTGTACCTGTAAATTAACAATACTTAATGTATTGACTGAATGAATTTTGTACCTGTAAATTAACAACAATACTTAATGAACAACAAGACTGAATGAATTTTGTACCTGTAAATTAACAACAATACTTAATGAACAGCAAGACTGAATGAATTTTGTACCTGTAAATTAACAACAATACTTAATGAACAGCAAGACTGAATGAATTTTGTACCTGTAAATTAACAACAATATTTAATGAACAAGACTAAATGAATTTTGTACCTGTAAATTAACAACAATACTTAATGAACAACAAGACTGAATGAATTTTGTACCTGTAAATTAACAACAATACTTAATGAACAACAAGACTGAATGAATTTTGTACCTGTAAATTAACAACAATACTTAATGAACAGCAAGACTGAATGAATTTTGTACCTGTAAATTAACAACAATACTTAATGAACAGCAAGACTGAATGAATTTTGTACCTGTAAATTAACAACAATATTTAATGAACAAGACTAAATGAATTTTGTACCTGTAAATTAACAACAATACTTAATGAACAACAAGACTGAATGAATTTTGTACCTGTAAATTAACAACAATACTTAATGAACAACAAGACTGAATGAATTTTGTACCTGTAAATTAACAACAATACTTAATGAACAGCAAGACTGAATGAATTTTGTACCTGTAAATTAACAACAATACTTAATGAACAGCAAGACTGAATGAATTTTGTACCTGTAAATTAACAACAATACTTATGCAATGCATTTACTCATGCATGCTTCATGTTTTGAACATAATAATAATATTGCAAGAATAATGTTTATTTTCAAAATTTGAAACAAACACTTTGAGTTCAAAATGTGTGAATAGTTTTCTAGCACAAAAAACAGATTCACTGTGTCAGCTTGAGTGGTCAGTTACTGGCATTATATACTGATTAACTCCTATACAATTAATGCCTTACCAATTAACACAAGACAAGCTGCTACACAATTACTGCTTTACCAATTAATACAAGACAAGCTGCTACACAATTAATGCCTTACCAATTAACACAAGACAAGCTGCTACACAATTACTGCCTTACCAATTAACACAAGACAAGCTGCTACACAATCAATGCCTTACCAATTAACACAAGACAAGCTGCTGCACAATAAATGCCTTAATGAAAGACACTTAACAAACAACTACACAATTACTGTCTTACAAATGGACTTTTGACAAACTGCTTCTCAATTTCTGCTTTACCAACAGAGTTTTGACAAACTTTTGCATTACTGATATTTGGCAAACTGCTTGTCTGTTTCTGCTTTACTAACTGACATTTGACAAACATCTACACAATTATTTTTTTACTGATAGGTATTAAACAGCTTTTAAATTTATGCCTTGTTATCTGACAATTAATGAACTTCTCAGGTTCTGCTTTACCATCTGACATTTGACAAATCTCCTAAACAATTACAATTACTGCATCAGTAATGGACATTCAAAAAACAGCTACACAATTATTGACTTATGGATGGACATTTCACAAACTGTTTCTCAATTTCTGTTTTACCAAGTGACATTTGACACACTGCTACACAATTACTGCATTAGTGATAAACGTTTCATAAACTGCTACACAACTGCTGCTTTTACTGAATGGACATCTGACAAACAGCTACACAATTAATGTTTTGCTGATGGTTTTTTGACAAACTGTTACACAATTAATGTCTTGCTGATGGACTTTTGACAAACTGTTACACAATTACTACTTTATCAACTGACATTTGATACACTTCTACACAGTTGCCAAATACATTTGGCTATATGATACACAATTTCTAATTTAACAACAGACATTTGGAATCAAAGTGATTCTGACTTATGAACAGACATTTGGATTCTAAGTGATTCTGACTTGCCAACAGACATTTGGATTCTAAGTGATTCTGACTTACCAACAGACATTTGGATTCTAAGTGATTCTCTGATAAGTGCAAAAAGAGTGGTGGTAAAGTGAACTGTTCCATCATTGGCAACAGGAATATTCATTCGGATCAGTTTTCGGTATGCCAGTCGATAAGGACACTTTTTGCCAAAACCCACTGGGGGCTCCATGTTGCGTAACATCTCATACATATCAGTGTAAAGAATTCTCCCCCTGAAATCATATCATAATGATGGGTGTTAATTTTCTTTATTTTAGTTTAAGAAACATAATGTGTAACACATTCAGGAATATCAAGAACAAAAATTTATTATAAATTTCCTAAATTTATATCATTCCCTCATCATAATGCTATCTATCCAAGCCATAAAGTTCAGTAATCCCTCAATATGATGTCCACTACAGTCATAAAGTACAACACATTATTATAATGATGTTAATGTGATTCATTTAAAAAAAAATCACTTCTTCATTACAATGCTGTATGTGGTAGCCAGATAAGTACACCACACCATCATTATAATGTCTATGAGTCATAGATAAGTATATCACTCACTCATTATAATGCTCTTTATGAGAGCCATATATATGTATATCATGCCCTCATTATTATGCTATCTTTGGTAGCCCTAGAAGTTCATCACCTAATTGTTACAAGTAATAATAAAAATAATATTCATAGTGATAATAATAACAATGAAAGGCCTTGTAGTGAGGAAGTCATTTATATGTCAAACTCTTTTTTATTCTTTCTTTCGTAATTAAGCAGAAATCATCCCATAATGCATATACCATCTTTGCAAGCAATATGAATGAGCTATTTTCAGATTTTAATCAACATTAAAAAATATGCTACTGAATATTTTTCTCTTAACAGATTTAAAGGAAAAAAACCCAGCTCAATTCTGCTTTTTGCAACGTTTGTCAATATAACTCAAATTTAAGAACCTTTAAATGCTATATAAACCATGCATTCAATTGTGTGGAAATCAAACTTGACTTACATCTGAATGTAAAGCAAAATAAAATTTGGTTTTTAATCCATGCAGTTCTTCCAAAGTTACTCAGCAGAAATAAAATCTGTGATGGGAATGGACAAACAGAAGTGAAATCTGTGTTGGGATTGGCTAAACAGAAATGAAATTTTTGAAGGGACTGGACAAACAGAAATGAAATTTGTGATGGGGTTGGACAAATGAGTGAAATGTGTGATAGGATTGGACAAACAGAAATCACATTTGTGATGGGATTAGACAAACAGTAGTCAAATGTGTGATGGAATTGGAGAAAAAGAAATGAAATCTTTGATGGGATTGGACAAAACGAAATTAAATGTGTGCTTGGATTGGACAAACAGGAAAGAAATGTGTGCTGGGAGTAGACAAACGGGAATGAAATGTGTGATGGGATTGGACAAAAAAAGAAATGAAATATATGATGGGTTTGGACAAACAAGAGTGAAATGGGTGATGAGATTGGACAAACAGGATTTAATGTGTGATGGGATTGGATAAACAGGAATGAAATGTGTGATGGGATTGGACAAACAAGAGTGAAATGTGTGATGGGATTGGACAAACAGAAGTGAAATGTGTGATGGGATTGGACAAGCAAGAGTGAACTGTGTGATGGGATTGGACAAACAGGAGCAAAATGTGTGATGGGATTGGATGAACAGTAGTAAAATGTGTGATCAGATTGGACAAACAAGAGCAAAGTGTGATGGGATTGGACAAACAGTAGTAAAATGTGTGATGGGATTGGACAAACAAGGTTGAAATGTGATAGGATTGGACAAACAGGAGTGAAATGTGTGATAGGACTGGACAGTTGTAAAATGTGTGATGGGATTGGACAAACAGTAGTAAAATGTGTGATGGGATTGGACAAACAAGTTTGAAATGTGTGATAGGATTGGACAAACAAGAGTGAAATGTGTGACAGGATTGGACAAACAAAAGTGAAATGTGTGATGGGATTGGACAAAGAGGAGTGAAATGTGTGATAGAATTGGACAAACAGAAGTGAAATGTGTGATGGGATTGGACCAACTGATATGAACACTAATATGTTCACTCTCTATGATTAAACAAAACAACCAGTTAACATTGAAACATACGTGGCTCCAGGGTCATATTCTGCCCACACCCGCACATACTCATCAAGGTGGTGTGGGCCCAAGATCGAACTGTCTCGTGTTAGATAGTCAAAATTATCCATTATCACAGCAACAAATAAGTTCAGCATCTATGAGCAAGAAAATTGTGATTAAAACATAAAAACTTTTATCATCAAGAAGAATATTAGAATAATACTGTAATAGTCATTTTCTCCATTTCTCTTCTTTTTGTCATCACTAATACTACATTATTTTTATTATTATTATTATTATTATTATTATTATTATTATTATTATTATTATTATTATTATTATTACTATAGTCCGAAAATACATCCCCGTTGGTTTGTAACCCCTTACCGATTTCAATAACTAAAAAGTTTTATGTGATAAAATGTGCACAAAACTAAGTCAAATGAATCAATGATTTATAATTTCTAACTTGACTGTCACCAGAATGGCACTAGTACTTGCACCCCCTTGCATCTGTCATGATTAACGGACTTTCTATACTAACATGGCGCCATATTCTGTACACGACGGGGTAGTTTATTTCCATCCAATAACATAATGATGTAATTTATCTGATTCGGTAACTGCCAGATAATTCCGTAAATTGCAATAACGCTGACTTTGAAATTATATTACTTTGCACACGTGAACATATTAATGAAACCGCTTGGTAAATCCATGTGAAAGGCAAATTTTTTTCATTCTTTTCCTTTGCTTGATCCCACACTGAAAATATTGGAAGCAGATGACATATGTATGTACATATTTAGTCGCGCATGCACCCCTTCGCTGAAAATGGACTGGTCCAGAAACTGGAAATGGTTCTCAAGCATGTCAGTCTATTACATTGAAAACTTCCGTTAAGCACGAAATGTGTAGGCAATGACGGTGTTATGGCAATTCTTCTCACATTCAGGTTACAAAATATAAATCAATGAATGAATTGACTATGTTCCTTGCACTTTTTATTAAATTAAATGTTTCCATTATTGAAATCGATAGGGGGTTACAAAACAATGGTGATGTATTTATGGACTATATATAATTAATTTTATTTCATAGGCTATATTTTGAGCAATTTTATTTTTTATTTAAATAGCTTTTACATATTCTACAAACACAAAGAGTGTCACAAATAAACACTGCAATAGAATCATTTATTATTGTGTATAAAACTCACCAAACATTCGGCAAGGGTTGCACAAACAGTAATATGATTTTCTTGCAAAATGTAGATAGCTTTGTAGACAGATACTCTTTAATTTGGGAAAATGGTATTAGTCTGGTAAACAAAACAATAGTCCAGTTTCATACTACTTAAAAATAATGATCTTGCATTATCTTACAAAATCTAAAAATTCCAGTATGATGTGTGCACTGCTGGGAAATTGTATTATATTCTGGTCTTACAGATACATCATGCTGATTTTTATTTCAATTAAATCACACAAAGCTAACAGCTTCCAATTTTAGGAAGGCAATAATTCAAAAACTCTGAGAGTGTTTTGAAAGTCATGTTACATTCAATCTTTAATTCTGAAGCATTCAGATATTATCATGACAGGTCATAAATGAGCAATGGAGTTTTTACAAAATGGATTGAAATGGAACAATTTTATGCAAAATGAAATTATAATATATACTTTTATAATACATCTTCAAACTACTGGTATCCTCTTAATTAAAATTACTGTTCATAATTTAATTGAATCATATATGAGTGACTATTGTGAGATTTTGCCAAATGAGTTGTACCCTATGAGAATAAATTAAAAATTATTGCTATAATTGATAATTATTTTTTAAAAAGTCTTTCAAATATTGTGATCTTTCATCACTTTATGCAAAGATTTTAAGACATTTTGTGAGAATGTAAATTAATTAACTCTGAATAGTTATGACTCTCCTCTTTATTAAATTCTTGATAAGAAAAACTGTTCAATAAAGAGTCTATTACCTATTTTTTAACAAAATTACTAGAAATAAAAAATAACTTTTTCATGTCACTTTTTGTGCAAACTTGAAAATCATCATATAAAAAGAATCATAGATTGTACATTTTTCAAATTTGTCCCCACTATATAATACATTTCACTTAAAAATTAATACAAAAATAATTTAGTTCATTATTATTTTGTACTAATCATTCAACTATGTTACAAATTTATTAATTTGTGTAGCAAACTGGAAGATTGGCACAAGAAAAAAAGCATCAACAATTGATAGTTTTTCATTTTGCAAGCTTGTCAATCAGCAAACTCATGAATAATAAAAAATATTTTCATTATTGAAGATTACATTATACGGTTTTTGTTTCAAATTTTATAATTCTTAAAAATACAAATTCATAATGTAAAATGGAATTTCAGCATACTAAACAAAGAAATAAACAGGAAATGGTGCACCAGTATAGGTTGAGAAAATTGGCATAATAATTTGCAAGGTCTGGCTTTACAGCAAGTGTACATGGAAGATTATTTGACATTATTGACAATAGTTATAGTTAATAGTTAATGACATTAATGACAATAGTAAGTCAGATACATTAATGGCAATAGTTATAGTTAATAGTTAATGACATGACATAAGTTGTAGTTAATAGTTAATGATAGTAACAAGAATAGTAATAGTTAATTGTTAATGAATAGATAATGACATTAATGACAATAGTTACAGTAAATAGTTAATGACATTGATGACAATAGTAATAGTTAATTACATTAATGACAATAGTTACTGTTAATAGTTAAGGACATTAATGAAGATAGTAATAGTTAATGCCATTAATGAAAATGGTTATAGTTAATCATTGTTAATTCCATTAATGACAATGGTTAATGAGAATAACAATAGTTAATAGTTAATAACATTAATGAGAATAGTTAAAGTTAATAGTTAATTACATTATTGAAAACAGTTATAGGTCTTCAAAAATTTCTACTGCAGAAACATCTATTGAAGATTATTACAGATGAGCAATATCATGGGGACTGTGGAAGATCTGAGTCAATTCATTTTGGTACATACAATATTTTCAAAAAAGAGGTCAAACCTTGATATTGATTGTTTGAGTGTCTCAGACTATAAGGCGCTGTGTGTAGCAAACAAGGTGGGGGTAATTCAATTCTTAATTATCCAGAGACTTTAGATTTTTTTATAATTTTAAAAAACTGCAGATAATTTTTGGGGGGCTTTCTGCAAGAGTTTTAAAAAAAAGTGCTTCTCTCTGTGAGCAAATTTTAGTTGTCCAGAGATTATTTTGTTGATTTAAAGTGATGATGGAACAATTCAGCTAAATAGGAAATATGACTGTTACTTTCAAACCATATCAATTATTTCCAGCAATGGTTTCCACTTCCTGGTTAGTGTAAACAACCTATGCCCATCAGTGTTAACTTTATTTTGATGTTTAGTGACTGAAATTAAGAATGACAACTCTTCCATACTGCAAAATGAGTCTATTGGGTCTCTGTCCCTCTATGACACCTGGTGGCCAGGTTAAGGGAGATAATGCTTTATAGCTAATAACTGCATGTCAGAAAAGATATAATCTAACCAGGTATGTTTATTTAAGAAAACTGTTAAAATGTGCACTGAAAATACCAAGAAAAGTATTATTATTTATTATTATTATTATTATTATTATTATTATTATTATTATTATTATTATTATTATTATTATTATTATTATTATTATTTAAACAGTAGTTTATATTTATTTACAGTTCCATTTGCAGACTTCTAAATTTGCATACAATATTTCTCTATTGCAATACAAGGGGGCCTGCCTAAAAAAATTGTCAGGTGGTAGGAGGTGATCTTATTATTAGAGAATGGTATCCTTAGTAAATATTTGCCAGAATTTTGCACACAAAAATGTGTATGTGGGGTTATTATCATGAACAGGATTCTCATCAAACAAAATATGGTGATTTCTATATACTAATGCTTATCTGCAAACTGCACAGATCCAGATCTGCCAGCATAATGTATGACAGATCTGTGTCTATGCAGTTTGTAATGAGCAGTCAGTAGAACAAAAATACAAACCCTGATCTGCCAGTTTCTTATGCAACAGACTATCAGGGTCAAAGTTGATAGCAGTAGAACTTGACTGATAAGCAAGTATATATAGCAACTGAGATAAGGTCATTGTAATCTGACATGTTTCTGTTTTATGTCAATTAACAGTTTTTGAATAAAGCATTGTTCCATCACAGACATTGTCTTTGAAACTTACCAGAAATGAGCAAAGAAAGATGAAAGAAACAAAATATGGGTAAGCAAAGTCCATCCCACAGGATTTTTGTTCTATTCCTGAATCTGGGTCACAGGATTGTCCCCCAAGACAGGATAGCATGATCTGCTGCCAGCTTTCTCCTGTAGCACACCTGAAATAAATGAATGAATGAGTGAGTGAATGAATGAATGAATGAATGAATGAATGAATGAATGAATGAATAAATGAATGAATGAATGAATGAAACTTATTCCTAATCCAACTCATTGAGTCAAGCAGCAAACCTGGTATACTAATAGCCATTTTCACAGCATATGATAAAAAACTTCATTTGATAAGAAAAACAACTTCAGATAGATCAAATAAGAAAATACATTAAAATTGCTATAGTGGGTTGAAAGCTTAATCAGGCCATTTACTATTGCAAACAAACATACAAGCTAAATATCAGTTGTCCACCTTAGTGTTTTTGTTTGAACTTGTTTTGTTTTAGTCAAATAGAAATATAAATATATATATATATATATATATATATATATATATATATATATATATATATATATATATATATATATATATATAAAATTTAATTTATTATGATCATTAAATCATGTCAAAAAAGAATTTGTTCTGTCAAAAACATGTCACATTCCAAAAAGTGCAGAGATTTTTCAAAATTGGAACAAACTACCTTATAAGCCTTAACATCTAAGTGTGTCATCTGAATATAAATAAAAGTATGCCTACTAAACTTCATTGATCAATCTCAAGATTTAACCTCATCATGCCTACTAAACTTCATTGATCAACCTCAAGATTCAACCTCATCATTCCTACTAAACTTCATTGATCAATCTCAAGATTCAACCTCATCATGCCTACTAAACTTCATTGATCAACCTCAAGATTCAACCTCATCATTCCTACTAAACTTCATTGATCAACCTCAAGATTCAACCTCATCATGCCAACTAAACTTCATTGATCAACCTCAAGATTCAACCTCATCATGCCTACTAACTTCATTGATCAACCTCTAGATTCGACCTCATCATGCCTACTAAACTTCATTGATCAACCTCAAGATTCAACCTCATCATGCCTACTAACTTCATTGATCAACCTCTAGATTCAACCTCATCATGCCTACTAAACTTCATTGATCAACCTCAAGATTCAACCTCATCATGCTTACTAAAATTAATTGATCAACCTCAAGATTCGACCTCATCATGCCTACTAAACTTCATTGATCAATCTCAAGATTCAACCTCATCATGCCTACTAAATTTCATTGATTAACCTCAAGACTTAACCTTATCATGCCTACTGAACTTCATTGATCGACCTTCAAAATGGTTTTACCTCATGATGCCACCAAGACTTTTGTTTATATAGTATAAAACAGGCAAGAATATGCCTACAAATACGCCTGCCAAATTTATCCATATGCATACAAATATACTTACCAAATTTATGTATATGCTTGTAAATATGCCTGTCTAATTTATGTATATGCATACAAATATGGCTGCCAAATTAATGTAAATGTATCCAAACATGCTTGTCTAATTTATGTATATGCATACAAATATGCCTGCCAAAGTAATGTATTGCTATGTATATGTAATTTAATTATTTGTTTGTTGATTTTAATTTTTGTATTCTATTACATGTTATTGTAATGATAACTTTGTTTACTGTATTTGATATTTATTTTTAGAAATTCAGTTCAGTTCTGTTTGACCTGATAAACAAACAGTAGTTGAAATATTGTATCTAGATTCTGACCTTGATTCAGAAATCAAATAGTTCTAGAAAACAGCTGTTTTAATATTTTTAAATTCATTCTAAGAGTAAGATTCATTCAGTGAAATCAAGGCCATAACTAGCGTACATGGTAATTAGCATGTAAAAATATTCTACATCATTCCAGGAGGTGACCACATGACCCTCATATGGGAATCTATTTTGTGTCTTAACTTACTGTATAACTATTGTCTTGAAAAGATATAGCCAGTTGGGCTGATAATTTAAAGCCTTACATGCCCAGTGATTCAGTTTACAGAGGTGCTGGGTACATTGTTTTCATTATTTTCATAAGAATTATAATAATATCAACAACAATATTGACAACAACGGCAGCAACAACAACAGGAACAATAACATCAGTAATAATAATAATAATAATAATAATAATAATAATAATAATAATAATAATAATAATAATAATAATAATAATAATAATATCATTATCATTTGCCCACTTCAGTTAATATTATAGGACTTTCGTAGGAAAGATGTTTTCATAAACATATTCTGTATCAAGAAAAAGGGGGCCATGGATGACTGAGTGGTCATAAGTGTTTACCAGTTTGCCAATCACTGCCATCTCCCAACTGTCTGCATGGGTTTGATTCACACCAGGCTGGACCTATTAAAGTATGTGAGAAAGCTTGCTAAAAGCTTCCCATGAGGAAGTGGTTCTTCCCAGGGTTTTCCTGGGTTTTTCCTCCACAAGTTATACTGTCCACCATGAATATCCATCATGTGCTGAAAAATGGTCTTAAGCTTATTAGAACAACAATAACAGCTAAGATAATAAATAGTTACCTGAACAACAGCATTAGCGCATAGAAGAAATGTCTAAAATTATTATGACGTGTTATTCCTGATTTGGAGTCAAGAATGATGTTCCCAAACACTTGCATGCCAATAATTGCGTAGATGAAAAACAGCATGAGAATGAGGAGACACACGTAGGGTAGAGCCTAAAAGATAAAAAAGCAAATAGTTTAGTATTTTGCATTTCTCCAATAATACCTACATGATCACATATTTATATGGATAATTTTCTATTTCCTCCGAATCGAATCCTCCTGAAAGACAAAATATGTCCTTCTGTCTATAGTGAAAGGGAAGCAATTCTTACAGGTTAATTCCCTTTTTTTATCCATTAGATGGATACCATTAAACCTGTATGTTCCAATTGTTTTACTGAAGTGAAACCTTAAATGATGCAATTGCATTGCAGGGTAAGGTGGGATGGATTACTTATCTGATCAGGTAAGTATTATAGGAGAAACATAATTACTACAACATTATATATCTTAATTAGATACATTACCTGATAGCATTTCATTGGGAGAATAGAAAAGAGGAAATGCAGACCATCCTACCTCTATTGGTGTCACCCGTTAGGAGCATGATTACTCCTAAAAGGACGAATTCTTGTAATGTAAATTGGGCATAACATGAGATAATTTGTTTATACATGTGCTTAGGAGATCCCTGAGGAATTCTGCAATTTCTTATTGTCTTGTCACCAAACATTTCCTAGATATATCCAGCACAAATGGCTTTAATTCACATCATGGTCAAAAGTTGAACTTTTATGAATTTGCGAGTGGTCAATGTCTGTGCAAGCACCACTAAATCAATGAGACTCAGTTATGCAAGGCCATTCTATGCAAATGGAAGCTAGCAAAGGTAGAATAGGGATACATCATATTCAAGGCCAGGTTCAAGTAAGTCACTTATATTTTACGATTTGAAATGTTTATCAGTGTAGATGACCCTATGACTGTTAACTGTGTTCTGATCCTGTGAGTTAACAGTATAGTGGTCATGTGCGTATTAACTGTATATTGGTCCTGTGAGTGTTAAAAGTATACTAGTCATGTGAGTGCTAATATTATACTGGTCCAGGGAGTGTAAACAGTATAACGGTCCTGTGAGTGTAAACTGTATACTGGTCCTGTGAGTGTTAACAGTATACTGATCATGTGAGTGTTAACAGTATACAGGTCCTGTGAGTGTTAAAATTATATATATATATATATATATATATATATATATATATATATATATATATATATATATATATATATATATATATATAATAGTACTGTGAGTGTTAACAGTATACTGGTCCTGTGAGTGTTAACATTATACTTTTCCTGTGAGTGTCAACAGTATACTGGTCCTGTGAGTATTAACAGTATATTGGTCATGTGAGTGTTAACAATATACTTGTCTTCTGAGTATAAATAGTATACTGGTCCTGTGAGTGTTAACAGCATACTGGTCCTGTGAGTGTTAACATTATACTTTTCCTGTGAGTGTTAACAGTATACTGGTCCTGTGAGTATTAACAGTATATTGGTCATGTGAGTGTTAACAATATACTTGTCTTCTGAGTATAAATAGTATACTGGTCCTGTGAGTGTTAACAGCATACTGGTCCTGTGAGTGTTAACAATATACTGGTCCTGTGAGTGTTAACAGTATAATGGTCCTGTGTGTTAAAATTATAATAGTACTGTGAGTGTTAAAAGTATACTGGGCCTGTGAGTGTTAACAGTATACTGGTTCTGTGAGTGTAAACTGTATACTGGTCATGTGAGTGTTAACAGTATATTGGTCATGTGAGTGTTAACAATATACTGGTCTTGTGAATGTAAATAATATACTGGTCTTGTGAGTGTTCACAGTATACTGGTCCTGTGAGTGTTAACAATATACTGGTCCTGTGAGTGTTAACAGTATAATGGTCCTGTGTATTAAAATTATAATAGTACTGTGAGTGTTAAAAGTATACTGGGCCTGTGAGTGTTAACAGTATACTGATCCTGTGAGTGTAAACTGTATACTGGTCCTGTGTGTGTTAACAGTATACTGGTCCTGTGAGTGTTAACAGTATACTGGTCCTGTGAGTGTTAACAGTATATTGGTCATGTGAGTGTTAATAGCATACTGATCCTGTGAGTGTTAAAAGCATACTGGTCCTGTGAGTGTTAACAGTATACTGGTCCTGAGAGTGTTAACTGTATACTGGTCCTGTAGTGTTAACAGTATACTGTTCCTGTTGAGTGTTAACAGAATACTGGTCCTTTGAGTGTTAAGATATACTGTTCCAGAGAGTGTTAACAGTATACTGGTCCTGTGAGTACAGTTAACCATATACTGGTCCTGTGAGTGTAAACAGTATACTGGTCCTGTGAGTGTAAACAGTATACTGATCCTGTGAGTATAAACAGTATACTGATCCTGTGAGTGTAAACAGTATACTTGTCCTGTGAGTGTTAACAGTATACTGGTCCTGTGAGTGTTAACAGTATACTGGTCCTGTAGTTTTAACAGTATACTGTTCCTGTGAGTGTTAACAGAATACTAGTCCTTTGAGTGTTAACAGTATACTGGTCCTGTGATTGTTAATGTATACTGGTGTTGTGAGTGTTTAAGTATACTTGTCCTGTGAGTGTTAACAATGTACTGGATTAATAACTCCCTTTATCCAGGCAACCAGTGCTTGGGGTTATGTCTTGCATTTCTGCCATCAGTGATAGTCCTTTCCAGCTTATATGGACATCTCTGGCATAATCTGAGGTACATACAGAGTCCTACAACTCTGCTTCTCTCCATAGATTTAATCGATGACAGAGGCTGAATAGTAATGGTTGGCTGTTTGTAACAGCAAACTGTTTTTGGAGGAACCGGGTTGTTACAATTGTTGGAATAATTGATTCAGTTGTTCACGTCATTTGGATCTATGAATATTATATGTAGCTCAATCACTCTGTATGTTTTATTTAGCATTATCATAAATTGCAAGTCATATATAATATCTTCTTCAAGAATGGTCAAAGACATGGGCTCAAACCTAGATGAGTTTGGTCATGTCAGATCTCAGGAGAGAATCTACTGGGGAACAATTTTAGCCTGAGTATGGTGTGGACATGTGAAATTTGGACAACAGGTCAAAGATTACCTTGTTGTAACCAAAATTATCTCTTCCATGAAGTCAGAACATCACTGGGATTTTGGAACAGTATCCCTTGGGTATGATATGAGCTAATTTCTAGCTTTCAAGAGATAGGAAAAGAAGATTGCCATGTGGAATTGCCTCTGAAAGTGGTATGATGTCATGAATACAACACCAGTCATTGAAAATATGATTCCCTTTGTATTTCCTTAAAGTGGTTGGAGGAAAATCTATACTCATATTACCAGGACACAGTGACTAAAACCACATGTACAGATCAGACATCATGTGGACAGATTTGTATGAAGCAGTTATCCTCCCTTGAAAAAGACTTGGCCTGAGGGCACTGAGTCAGTCAGTAATGTGTCAGAAAATGACATTATATTTGGAGTATTCCTGAAGCTATTCCTATTCAATAAGGCCAAAGTCTGGTGATTGCTCACCCCTTGAAGTGGTATACCATTACACCTGAATTGTCCATCATAATCAAAACTGTGTTCCTCTGTATATGTTCTATCCAAATCTTGAAGGCATGGAGAATGGTTTTCATTTCCAAGAGTTTCATAAGAACAGCTTTCTTTGAAAGGTCCACCTGAATTGGCTGAGGTGCTGTATAAAATGTCTTTGCCAAACAGTATTTTGTTTGATGCTTAATCTCCTAGACATACTTTTAATGCGTTTGGGAGAAAGATGCCAAGTTAATATGTGTAATTTAGAGTTCTAAATCTAGATAATACAAAATATTGAGAAAGGATAAGGTCAGACATTTATATTGATTATCCAACCTGAAGTGAGAGAAGTCTTGTATTCCATGCATAAGAGCCATAAATTATAATAAACCAAATATTTTTTTGTCATATATCATCCAGAAAAATATGCCTTCTCTGTAGAGAACATTGTAAATTGGGATAAGTCTTGGTGCAATGTCTCATAAAGGTACAACTTCAAGATCTTTGGAGATGACGTACCTGATGCATGTAGTTCAATGATTCTTTTGATGCATTACAGGAAAACATGCAAAGTTGATATGTCTTAAGGGCTCCATATTTAGATGGACCAAAATATTGAGAAAGGAAAATGTCTAGTTAATCTGTACTTATTTTTTATCACACAGTGAGTGAAGTATGATTGTTTTGAACATCACTGTAACTCTTGGGGATTAACTGAACTCTTTGTGAAGGATCATGTGATCAGATAGAGATATTATATGGAAGTATGCATCAAGACTAATCACATACTTGTCACATCTCTGTTGCAGGTCTCAATTGCCATTGGACTATATAACCAAAAACATTCACGAATACAAGCACTATTTGTAAGGTTATTGTACTATCTGCACTACCCTTTACAAGTGGTGAAACAAGATTTTCTTGTGATGAAAGCATCCCCATTCATGAAAATTGTACCTCTTACTTTCTCACTTCCTTATGTTGACACGCCAACAAAGGTGGAGAACCTTACAGGGCAGTGACTGCATAGGAAAACAGCAATGATGACTAGTGGCCTTTTTGGCTTGACAAAATAATAGTCAGATGCACAAGATAAAGTTATGAGGAAGTTGACACATTGTTCTTGACTAAATTTGATGTAACATCAAATATGTGACTGTGCACTTTCTTAAACTCTAGACAGTGAATGTGGAAAAAATATCTGTACATGACTGTTTACCAGTGGGGTGAGAAAGTTACATGCAATTGACTACTATAAAGAAGTGGTACAAGGATTGTGAATGTTCAAAGATATGCCCATTAATTTTTGAAATCTTCAACCACTACAGCAAAATTCTGAATTATGAAATGCCAACATTAGCTACATCTACCAGACAATGAGCTGGAATGGACTAAAGATGTTGAATGTCATTCTGATGGAGACAAAATTCAATTTTTCCATGAGCTAAATTCTGTCCATTTTATTGGCAGATTAGCATTTGCCACCATTTTTCTTTCATCACTTTTCACTAATGGGAAAAACTGATGAATTACCATCAGCATGCAACATCAATTTACCAATTATTTTATGTGCCATCAGAAATGATTGCATTATTGAATTTAGTCAGATGGTAATGTCAGTTTGCTTTTGGTTAGCTGGCAACACAAGTTGGAGATAAAAGACTCCTGACAACTGTAAACATATATAGTTCATCATACAACTAGACTGATTCATCAGCAGTGTCAACTGTGTACCAACATTTATACAGCTGGACTGGTTCATCAGCAGTGCCAACTGTGTACCAACATATATACAACTGGACTGCTTCATCAGCAGTGTCAACTGTGTACCAACATTTATACAGCTGGACGGGTTCATCATCAGTGTCATCTCTTCACCAACATGTATACAGCTGGACTTGAGTTCATCAGTAGTAAAAACATGTGTACCAACATTTATACAGCTAGACTGGTTCATCAACAGTGTCAAATGTGTACCAACATTTATACAGCTGGACTGGTTCATCAGCAGTGTCAACTGTGTACCAACATTTATACAGCTGTACTGGTTCATCAGCCATGTCATCTCTGCACCAACATGTATACAGCTGGACTGTTTCATCAGCAGTGTCAATTGTGTACCAAAGACATTATATGCCTTTGAAGATAGGCTAACTGTGGTGGTATGGTTATACAGCCAACTATGCAGTCTAAGTGGCCATCTTGACCACTGACCGATGTTATCATACCTAAGTTCACTCATGCAGCTGGATCAGTTAATCAGCAGTTGGAACAGCAGTCCCAAAACAATGTATATTTTGCAGTCCATGTGGCTGGTGCAGTATTGATGGTGAAGAATGTCAGTCTGTACTGTTTCAATACAAACCATGTGTTCAAACTGCATTGGTCACATTGAAAATCTTCATGTATTGCTTGTTTTCAAAATATTTTATTGCATGGATAAAATATTAAAAGTCCCTGTACCTCATGGGCATAGTCATATTTGTTTTGAGAGTCATCATGCCTCAATGGTGGGGTCCAAGCTTTTCGACAATTTCTTTAGTGCAACTAAATGCTACTAATTGAAATTGAATGAGAATTTAAATAATTATAAAAACATTAATAAATTCTATGTATTGTATGAAAATATTGTATGTGCCATATACAGCAACATTTTGACCAACTGTTGCTGATTAAATTTAAATTATAAATTTTATAGAGTTAAACTAAATTTCCTGGAGTACACTTTAGCATATAGCAGTCAAAGTAAAAACTAGTACATCTGGGTATAACAGTGGCAACCTAACAGTAGAAAAGGGGAGTTAACCTGTAAGAATCGCTAAACTCTGTTTATACAATTTTTTAAAGAAATACATTTGTCATCTTTCTGAGACAGCTGAATTTGGAAGAAGTACCAAAATATCCTTACTGTAATATGATTAGGTAATGTATTTGATAGAGAAACACATTATAGCAAGAATAACATGCTGCTTTTATATATTTTGCAGAATCTCATTTTTCATGCAGTTAATCTGCAATAAGTTTTGCTGCAGTAAATTGGATTAAAATTATGACAGCATCTATTTTATACAAGTTTTATCTATTCCTAAATTCAATGAATTTACAGTAAATATTTTATAAAATATTATTTTATTCAATATTTTACAGTAAAAATCTGCCTGTAATATTCTACAACAGAAATCTGCCAATAATGTTCTGCAGTAGGACTCTTCCTGTAATATGAATGGACAGAATCTGCCTGTAATATTCTACAATAGAAATATGCATGTAATATTCTACAACAGAAATCTGCCAATAATGTTCTGCAGTAGGACTCTTCCTGTAATATGAATGGACAGAATCTGCTTGTAATATTCTACAATAGAAATATGCATGTAATATTCTACAACAGAAATCTGCCAATAATGTTCTGCAGTAGGACTCTTCCTGTAATATGAATGGACAGAATCTGCCTGTAATATTCTACAATAGAAATATGCATGTAATATTCTACAACAGAAATCTGCCAATAATGTTCTGCAGTAGGACTCTTCCTGTAATATGAATGGACAGAATCTGCCTGTAATATTCTACAATAGAAATATGCATGTAATATTCTACAACAGAAATCTGCTTGTAATATTCTACAATAGAAATCTGCCTGTAATATTCTACAGTAAAAAGATGAGGGTGAGTTTATTAAGATATAACTACTGGTATATCAAGCCTTTCACTAACTTAATTGATGAATTTAAAAAAAACCCCAATAAATAACATGAAGAAAAAAAGAACTTTAAAAAATGTTACAGTGTTTTATGACACAACAACAAAATAATAAAACAGTTACAAAATCTCTCTTGTTGCATCTATTAATTCAAAAATTAAGGTTCTGAATATAAAATAATCAAGGAGTATTTCTGTTCTGTATTTACCCTAATTGCTGAAACTACTAGCAACTAAATAGATTTTGTAGGTACTTTTATTGTTAGATTTTAACCCAACAATTATCAATGTTTCCATGGAAAATAAGGATATGTAGGCATTCAAATTATCTAACCTTTATACAATTTTTATGTGATTAAAACTATTGTTTTTCTTCATTCATTTTTTCCCCTCTAGTTTAATCTTATTGCATATAAACTGAAATGAACTTGCTAATTCAATTCTCTTGATGTAATCATTTAACATGCAGCTGCTGATTTACCAAAACTGGATCATTGCTTGGAAATTTCGTGCTGAACATGATGTCATTGAAATGAGGATGGAAAATTAGCATAAATATCCAATCTATTGTAAGAATTGTTTTTTGATTATTGTAAATAACTGTTGTATACTGTGTATGCCTACAATGGCACCATTTTACCATACAAATGAACAGTACAACAGGAGCTATCTAAAATAACAAGATTTAATAACTATAAGAATATTTCTATTATTTTGAATTTTTTTAAGACTTGGTTTTTAAAATAAATGTATTAGATGTAGCTTTATTATTTATGCAATTTTAATATAATAAAATCCAATTATCCTGTAAGTAGACATTTTTGTAGGTGATCAAAATCATGCAAATTATATGTGAAAAGTTTGCTGTACAGAGTATGTGCTTATACCTTAAATGACTGCAGAAATGTCCAGAGAAGCAATCTAATTGTATAACCCTGACGCAACAGTTTGACCAGTCTGGCAGCCCGAAACAGACGGAAAATTCCAATATTGAAGTTGATATAGGAGGTCTGGAATAAATTAAAAATTACTGTTATGACTCTATGATCTTAAATAAGTAATAAGTATTGTATAATTGAAAAAAACTTGATTTAGTTTCCTAAAATAAAACATGAAATAATCAAAACATATCTTACATTATGGTCAATGAAAACCTAAATACCTAAATGTTCTATCATTTCTAATAGCTTTGAGTAAACTGAATGAGTTCTAGAGGTGCTCCAAAATGTCTTTAAATGAATTCACAGTAATTCCAATACAGCTATAATGTCTTCTAAATGTCTTTGAATGAGGCTTTCAATGAATCATCATCTTATTTCAAAATAATATATCAGAAAATGGATTAGCTGTTTTAATTCTGTGTAATTAGAACTTAGGTCAGGCTGTCCTTTTATTAAAACATGTCATTGTCATATCATGTGATGTTTACTTGCACTATACATTACTTATCTTTAAAGCTCAAATGATGATTATATGATTTTAGCATTATTAATATCATTTACTAAATGATCCTTACAGAGACTATTATTATGAAAAAATATACATATAGTAGGATAGATATGCATAACAATTACATAGAAACTATAATTTCACTAGTGTTGAAAAAAAATCAAAACTGCAATCTAGATGATAGAAAATATAAATTATAATACAGTCATTAGCACTATAATTGTATGAATCTGATTCAAATAAAAAGAAGGTCTTAGTTTTACATTGTTTGACTGTTTAATTTGCTGTAAAAATGATGGGAAAATCATTGATTCTGTTACACACTTAAAACTATACAATTAAGATTTATAACATGCAAACTCTAATGCAAATTCATCTAATTGCATGTGATATTATTTTGAACAATGTACCTAGAAGTTTTCAAAATTACTAAAAATTTTAAAAGATATTGTTATATAGATGAGACAGAAATACAAAGGGTCAAAAAAAGCAAAGTAGCATTTCTTCACCAGTCTATTATCTTCATTGCAATGATTATTAGTATAAATAAGTGTGCAAATACTAGCATAAAAAGTGTAGTCATTGGTATAACATTGCTTCCAATAATGTCCAACACATGGCTGATGAATACAAAAACATCTCCTAGCAGTGTTCCACAATAATATCCAATCCATGACTGACTTGGCATAAAAACTACTTGCCTAGCAGTTCTTCACAAAAAATGTTCAATCCACGACTAACTAGGTGTAAAAAATAACTTGCCTAGCAGTACTCCACAAAAATGTCCAATCCATGTCTGACTAGGTGTAAAAAAAATAACTTGCCTAGCAGTACTCAACAAAAATGTCCAATCCATGGCTGACTAGGTGTAAAAAAAATAACTTGCCTTGCAGTACTCCACAATAATGTCCAATCCATGGCTGATAAGGTGTAAAAAAACAACTTGCTTAGCAGTACTCCACAATAATGTCCAATCCAATGCTGACTAGGTGTAAAAAAAAACTTGCCTAGCAGTACTCCACAATAATGTCTAATCCATGGCTGATAAGGTGTAAAAAACAACTTGCCTAGCAGTACTCCACAATAATGTCCAATCCATGGCTGACAAATAAACAACTCACCTAGCAGTACTCCACAATAATGTCCAATCCAGTGCTGACTAGGTGTAAAAAAAACTTGCCCAGCAGTACTCCACAATAATGTCCAATCCATGGCTGACTAGGTGTAAAAAAATAACTTGCCTAGCAGTACTCCACAATAATGCCCAATCCATGACTAAATAGGTGTAAAAAAATTCTTGCCCAGCAGTACTCCACAGTAATGCCCAATACATGTCTAACTAGGTGTAAAAAATAACTTGCCTAGCAGTACTCCACAATAATGTTCAATCCAGTGCAAACTAGGTGTACAAAAATAACTTGCCTAGCAGTACTCCAGAATAATGTCCAATGCATGACTGACTAGGTGTAAAAAATAACTTGCCTAGCATGACATAGGTCAAATAAGTATGCAGATGGTAATTAAAGCATCAGATTAATAAATAATTAACATTTGATTTCCTTTTTCTGTATTAAAATAAAGTTGTCTGATGAAAAGATAGTTTTAATTAGAACAAGACAAGTTTCATAAAATTTCATTTTATATGTGGAATGATCAGCCATATTTATCACACCCTGAGAAAAGCAGCTTCAGTCAGCTGCCATGGTGTACTTTACTCCAGTTTGTTCTGGCACCCAACAATCTACTGGTATTTACATTGCTGTGCATAAAGCATCAGACTAAACCAAATCAATCAGTCTGCAGTGCTGTTACTCTCACTATTTTTAATTTTGTTTCAAATCATCAAGCTGTTCCATCAACTTACAGTGTGGGATAAACAAAATAACTGTACATTATTTATTTAGTTTGACATGTAGATTTTATGACATGCTTAGTTTGACATGTAGATTTTATGACATGCTTAGTTTGACATGTAGATTTTATGACATGCTTAGTTGATTGGCTGCAACAGCTCTAGGCCCATCATTAACTTTTATTTTTGGGGGGTTGCATATCTGGTAAGTTCTGAAATATTCAATGAGGCTCATTATCAATGATGTATGATTCTAACCTTTTTTAGAATTGCCAAATCACTAACTTAAGGCACTTTGAACAAATTTCTTTCTCATTTTACATATGTATCCTGCAAACATCAGATCTATCAGATTGCACATTCAATATAGATGTGGATAGTGAATACAGTCAGAATCTAGAATTTGGTACTGTACTAATAATTACACTGTTATCAGTACAGACATGAATACTGAATACTTTCAGATGAGAATTTGCTACTGTTCTAATAATCACAGTATTATTAGTACAGACATGAAAAGTGAATACCATCAGAATATAGAATTTGGTACTGTCCTAATAATCACACATTATTATCAGTACAGACATGGATAGTGAATACTGTCAGACTAGAGAATTTGGTACTGTTCTAATAATCACAAAATATTTTCACTACAGACATGAATAGTGAATACTGTCAGACTCTAGAAATTGGTACAGTATTGAACTCATTGTGTGCTTTTTAAATTGAAGACAGAATCTTTAAAACAATGAATGGAGTTACTAAAAGCAATTCTAGATGAACAGGAAATATTTAATGGGAGTGTCTGGAAGCACTGATGGGCAGTACAGCTCAGCCAGTTATATGTAAGATCACCTCATTAGTATGCATGGGTGACACTGATTATGCAAATTGTCTGAGGTTTTGATTATATATGCTTACGTTCCTACATTATAAGTTTGATCTTAATCACACCAGCTATATCGGCTACAGTATTGTAAGAAGCTTAGTAAATCATATGCAAGAATACCTCATTAGTATGTTTGGATTTTCTTAATAATGAACTCTTCCAAAATCTTAATGCTATATTCCAAGTTTGATTAATGTTAAATCAGGAAATGTGCCTTCAGAATGTCAACAAGAAATTGTTTATGGATAGACTGACAGCAGATGGACAATGGACACAGGGTCATATCCTAATAAATATGTCAGTGCTTTTTTTCAAGTCTGTAAAATCAGAAAAATTAAGCTTAAAGGAATAGTTAAAGATTAGTAACTTAAAGGAGTAGTTAGAGATTAGTAACTTAAAGGAGTAGTTAGAGATTAGTAACTTACCCCAAACTCATTGATCATGACATCCAGTATACTCCCAACCACTGTTATAAAATCAAAAATTTTCCAAGGGTCACGGAAATAGTTCTGTAAATGATAAGTCATAATTATTTATTTATTATCACTGTTTCTATTATTAATAAAATGATTTTCTTTCTGGAAATTATCAAATGTTTTTAAGCAGATAGCATAGTTTGTATCCATCAATTTTATAAACAGCATCCAACTGTTGTATTATAGGCTTAAGAGTAATCTATGTTCTCATATCCTTAACTTTTCCACCAGCACATCTACACTTGGCATACAATATTTATTTGATATAAATTAACATTTATGATATAATTCATTGGTATACAATATTTATTTGATATAAATTACATTTATGATATAATATCATTGGTATACAATATTTATTTGATATAAGTTAACATTTATGATATAATTCACTGGTATACAATATTTATTTGATATAAATTAACATTTATGATATAATGTCATTGGTAGACAAGATTTATTCTATATAAATAAATATTTATGATATAATCTCATTGGTATACAATATTTGATATAAATTAACATTTATGATATAATCTCATTGGTATACAATATTTATTTGATATAAATTAACATTTATGATAAAATGTCATTGGTAGACAAGATTTATTCTATATAAATAAATATTTATGATATAATCTCATTGGTATACAATATTTATTTGATATAAATTAACATTTATGATATAATGTCATTGGTAGACAAGATTTATTCTATATAAATAAATATTTATGATATAATCTCATTGGTATACAATATTTGATATAAATTAACATTTATGATATAATCTCATTGGTATACAATATTTATTTGATATAAATTAACATTTATGATAAAATGTCATTGGTAGACAAGATTTATTCTATATAAATAAATATTTATGATATAATCTCATTGGTATACAATATTTATTTGATATAAATTAACATTTATGATATAATGTCATTGGTAGACAAGATTTATTCTATATAAAAAAATATTTATGATATAATCTCATTGGTATACAATATTTATTTGATATAAATTAACATTTATGACATATTGTCATTGGTAGACAAGATTTATTCTATATAAATAAATATTTATGATATAATCTCATTGGTAAACAATATTTATTTGATATAAATTAACAGTTATGATATAATCTCATTGGTATACAATATTTGATATAAATAAATATTTATGATATAATCTCATTGGTATACAATATTTATTTGATATAATCTCATTGGTATACAATATTTGATATAAATTAACATTTATGATATAATATCATTGGTATACAATATTTATTTGATATAAATAAATATTTATGATATAATGTTATTGGTAGACAAGATTTATTCTATATAAATAAATATTTATGATTTAATCTCTTTGGTATACAATATTTACTTGATTAAAATTAACATTTATGATATAATCTCATTGGTATACAATATTTATTTGATATAAATTAACATTTAATGTCATTAAAGTTTCAAGCAATAATACAAGCATCTTGAGAATTGGACCAATTTTTGAATTTTATTCTAATTTAGATCTTCAAAAGCCCAGCATTTGGCCAAAGCAAACAAGACAACCACCTTGGACCCCAGGCTTCTCCACAGTGAAATTTTTTTGCTTGGGGCTCCATGTTAACTGCTTGCTGACATGGGCCTCACACACTTTAGGGCAAAACATCAATCTTCAGAATAGGTAGAAATTCAAATTTATGCAAGAAATAAAATTTTTTCCATGTGGTATGTAATTAGGGATTCAGACTTTTATAAAATTTACATTTCATTTCAAATTTTTTTAAAGGAAATGGATGCATCATTGACTACTTTTGATTGCATGAGGCTTAATATAATAAATGATCTTTACCATGAATTCAAGCAGACTGTATATTGTAAATGCCAGCTAATCTATGAGCCATTATCAAAACTCCAGTGTGGTATGCACTTAACTGATTCAGGCTACATATTTTTTTCATTGTGCATGAAGTACCTATTGAAAGTACAGACAGACAACCATAAAGTTATATTTACCATCCATGAATCTTTCCTTTCATGAAAATATATTTAATGAGATGTAACAGTGAGTTTGTAGAAAAAAACCTCAATACTGCTTGGTCCATTCATATCCTGCTATGATGTCATGAACAGACATTTTTCATAAAATGTTTGATCTATATTTTATATGGAAATTACATGTACATTGCTCCCTCATTACAATACTCATTTTGGCAAGTATACTACCACATATTAAGGGTGTCTTAAAATGAAGTATACAGATTTATAGTGAGTATCTTTTAATGAAGTATACTGCCTAACAGTGAGTGTCACATAATTAAATATACTGACATATAGTAATGGTGGCTTATAATGAAGTAATTTTCCTTATAGTGGAGTGTCTTATAATGAAGTATACTTCCTTATAGTGGAATGTCTTATAATAAAGTATACTGTCTTAGAGTGAATGTATTCTAATGAAGTTTGCTGCCATAAAGTAATGGTATCTTCTAATAAAGTATACCTCCTTATAGTAAGGGTGTTATAATGAAGTATTCTTCCTAATAGTAGTGTCTTATAATGAATTATACTTCCTTCTAGTGGAGTGTCTTATAATGAAGTAGACTTCCTTATAGTGGAGTGTCTTATAATGATGCATACTGTCTTATAGAAAGGCTGTCTTATAACGAAGTATACTGCCATATTGTAAGGGTGTCTTGCAATGACATATACTGTCTTATAGTAAGTGTCTTATAATGAAGAATGTCAAAACTTGCTGATTAAAAATGGCAAGCTAGAGAAGTAAGATCAAAAAACTTTTTGCAATTACTGGAACACAATTCATCTGAGTTATTGAAATTGTACTTAAAATGACAAAAAAACATAGGTACTGTATTAAGTTAGGAAAATCAGGAACATTTTCACATTATCTAATGAGTTTAACTCCATGACATTTGACCTCTTATGTTATTCAGAAACAAAGAACCACTGTAACCCACTAACAAATTTGTGTTGTAAGAAATTTGCCAACTTAAGCCACATCACTGGGTGAACATTTTAAGTGATTTGCCAATATAAGCAATATTTTTTGGTGAACATATTAAAAAGTGATTTGCCAACTTAAGCAATATAACAGGTGAAAATAAAAAGTGATTTACCAACTTAAGCAATATCATTTGGTGAACATTTTAAGTGCTTTGCCAACTTGAGCAATATAACTGGTGAACATTTTATGCAATTTGCTGATCACAGGATGAACATTTTAAAGTGATTTGCCAACCTAAGCAAGATCCCTAGCTGGTCATTTTAGGTGATTTGCCAACCTAAGCAAGATCACTAGGTGATCATTTTAGGTCATTTGCCAACCTAAGCAAGATCACTAGGTGATCATTTTAGGCCAACCTAAGCAAGATCACTAGGTGATCATTTTAGGTCATTTGCCAACCTAAGCAAGATCACTAGGTGATCATTTTAGGCCAACCTAAGCAAGATCACTAGGTGATCATTTTAGGTCATTTGCCAACCTAAGCAAGATCACTGGACGGACATTATTACTCTTCTCTTCCAATAATTTCACTGGATTGATTTTTTCAACTCTAACTAACTGGACAGATTTAAGAAGCAAATAAAGTCAATCAAGCATTACAAGATGTTCTCATTGATTTTTATTAAACTTTAAAACAATTTATTTACTAAACTCAGTCAAACAGCTGCTTTAATCAGTATTCAATCACTTATTACAACTTTGTCATTAAAAATCAGTCAATATGTTAGCATATATATATATATATATATATATATATATATATATATATATATATATATATATATATATATATATATATATATAGTAGTTTCACTCTATAATGCTATTCATGAAAGCCATGGTCACATAATAATGAAAACATCATATAGAAAATAATTGAGCTAGTACAATATGTACAAGAGTATATCATAATTACTGCTTATATTATTGTTTATTACTGACTAATCATATCCACTGTCTCTGTGTGACTCCTCATGTTTGGTTGTATGGCTAAAGATTTTTGATCCAAATTCTCAATCCCATTCTATTTTCACTACTCAGAATTGTAAATGTTTTACATGATTTAGAATATAACATAGGATGGCAAATTTTCATATTGTTAAATATTAGTGAATTTTATCTTTTAAAATTAGATATTTTTTAAAAAATGTTTTATTTTTGAAAATGATTTTTAAAAAAAATTTAATTGGTAATGAAGTGTCACATTTTTGCTAGTAGTAACTAAGCTGCAGAAAATTGCAAGTATAAAACCACACAAAATGTTTCTATGTCCATCATTCTCAGTCCATCCATCCATCCTATCATCTATAGAGAAAATCATTGTCCAAGCATTATTAAAAGAAGAGTGGGGGTACTGTGATACAGTAATTCCATGTGTAGGTATGGTCATATGTATACTGTTCCTGAACTTCACCTATACAAGTAAGGCTGGACTTGGGTCACTAATATTCCTATTGGTCAAGATTTGGCAACAGTTTAAAGAATTTTCATTATACCTCCAGGGATTGGGGTAGGGTGATTTGGCATATAGTTTTTATAATTCCTCAGTTGCATTAATTATATTGCAAGTCACAAGGTTCATGCATGTACATTAACTCATTTGAAATTAATTATAAATTATTCTTTTAAAATGTAACACTAATTTTAATTAACCAAAGTCTATTCAATCCTGACTATTGAATATTTTGTACCTGTACCTTAATTCTCACTAAGAAACTTCCAGATGAAAATTATCTGTTGCAATGAGCTTTTTCAATGGTAGCCTGTACTAAACTTGAGTCAAAATAAGAGCATGTTGAATGGAATTGCCACAATTGAGTTTAATGTGAATTTGTTTATTAATATGCATAGCTTTACATTGTGACCTCACAGTAAGTGATCTTCAATCCAAATTGTACTGGATCACACCTTTAGGTTAATTTCATCCAAAAATGTCTATGTATTTTAACATTGATTTTGCCATATGCATCTCTCGGGGCATGTAAATAATGACTTTCCAAAGGAATATGGATGTGTACGAATCCAAATGAAGTGAATATTTGCCACTTTAAGATATAGCAGCAGAGAGGGTGAACCCTACAACAATATATTTGCGACAAAATCGATTAAAGCCTCAGAATGCCAATGGAGCCTTCCTACGAAATCTCATATTTTAACCCAAAAAAAATTAAAGGTCCCATCTTAGCGATTTTGTCGTAAATACATTGTCATAACCACACTCAAATTGCTGCCATCTACGTCTACAAATTTTTGCGACAGAATCGATTAAAGCCTCAGAATGCCAATGGAACCTTCCTACGAAATCTCATATTTTAACCAAAAAAAAAATAAAGACCCCATCTTAGCGATTTTGTCGCAAATACATTGTCATAACCACACTCAAATTGCTGCCATCTACGGTCGCAAATATGTTGTCATTTCACCCTCTCTGCTGCTGATTAATACAAATTATTTGTTAGCTTTTCACAAACAGACTAATCGATAATACTTCACCACGTAGATCAATTAAATTATTTGACTGATCGGTGAGTGTAAAATTAATTCTGGTTAGTGAATCATTTTGACATTGCATATAGACTGGATTAGTCGGATTCTCAACAATTAAAAATCCGGGGGGTGCTGTTGGTGCAAATGAATAAAGAATGTAACCTTGTCGGGCTTGATTTGATTGTTCCATATTAATTTGATAACTTCCTTCGATTACATCACACGTTAAATTAAGTGCGATCACCGATGAAATATCCACATTGTTCGGTGCGATATGTCTACCGTCGCCGTCGGGAGAATTATTATGAGTGAGGATAATAGGCTTCGGCTGGCTATCTTTCCATGATTGATAGATTTTATTAAATCCTTCGTCGATGACGATATTGAGTAGATTTTTTAGTTCAGGTGCGTTATATCCTGTAAGTACATAATTTGGATTACCTGCTAGGCCGCCTCTATAACGTCCAGCTTCAATTGTTCGATATATTGGAGAATTTTCATCAGTAAAAACACTGATAAGTCTTAATCTATATTTTTCCATGTCGCTGATGATTCTGTTGGCTGCCGCGACCACACTGGTAAACTCATCTTTTGTAAGAAGACCGGATCTCAACGAGTGTAGCAACAAATAAAAATCTTTGTTCATGTAGAGAAAAGAAAGGTCAAAGGTGGGAAAAAATTTACTATCTACGCTTACTTGCGCAACAGTATAACCTTTCTTTTCAAAATCAATAGGACGACGACTACCTCCAAAAGCATAGCTCGTCTCTGTTTCAGATATTTTTTTTCTGTAAACTTTTGTTAAATCTAATTCTTCGAAATTATCATATGTTCGTGATGGATTGTCAGGTCCTATTTCATCAGTGACATAATCAGATTTTACAGGCTCGGGCGTGGAATTACCAGCACTTCTAGGTGGATCTTCGGGCCATCCTAATACTGTTCTTATTGAACTGTTATAAATATCTACAACGTACCCAGGAGAGCCTATTTCAATTGTAGATGACAGTGTTGGTTCATGAACTGTTATCGCAATTTTTGATTCTTTTTTAGTAATGGATTTTATTCTACGTTGTAATTCATTATTAATTTGCTCAATTTGATAGGACCCAGTTGGTATTGAAACAACGATCCAATCTGGAGTGTCATCTTTTTTATTCCTATATGCAAACACCAGAGAATTATTAGGTCTCTGACCGCCAAATGGAACCGATCTGATATTAGGCCAACTATGATACACTCGTAATTTTGCCAACGCGATTTCCTTTACTGAAACAGGCGAGGGAAAATTCACACTGAATTTAGGGTTTGTTGACGATATTGATATCATACTTGTTTTCCGCGGAGTGGTATTTTCTGCTATCCGCTGAAGTAGTTGAATCTCTTGCGACATTATTATTATTATTTACAATGTCTAATTTTGCAATAGATGAAAAAACGCTAGCGTTTTTAATCGTAGTATCATAAATACGTATCATCGCGGAGAATTCGTCTTCGGTAATTATCGTATCATCAATCGATGATGACATCAACGAGGATAATTGTGAGTAACCGTTAGATACTGCTTGATGTTTTACTATATAGTCGTTAAGTTTTTCTTGAGAACACGATGATATTTTTTTAGTAATAGCATTTGCAAGTCCAGCAAATGTTGTCACCGCGGAAATAGCAATTGGGACAGCAATCGGAGCTACCATTGTTACTGAAGATAGTATAATACCAGCACCGGCCATTATACCAGATACCGAGTATACTGTAACATCAATTACGGTAATTCTCCTGCGATACTTTTTAATTTTTATTTCATATTCATCAATGAGTGTTTTGAGTTTTGTTAAGAAGTCTTTGACGGTATCATAGCGATATTGCGATGATGGAATCATATTATTTTAAAACCTCAAGTGGTTTTTAATTGTTTAAAATTCTAATTTAGATCAGCTACAAACTCCATGTACCATACAAATGATGTCTTATTTAAATTAGGATCAGTGCTTGTTATTGTAAACCGTTTGTATTCACCCACGTCAATAGTCGTTGAAATCACGTTGTTGTATCCATATGAAGTCGATGATGATATATTAAACTGATTCAGTGACACTATTGTTAATCGATAAATACCCTTGTTTGACACAGTGAGGGTTACTGTATTCTTTTTAGGTTCCCAATCTAATGATCCAGAGAGAACTGTGTATATCATATTTATGATATTTCTCTCATGAGGAATCTTTATTCTTTCAAGTAGCGGAAGATTGTCTGTTTTAAATTTTGTAATATCCTCGATAGATTTTTTAATACTATTAATGCTATCTCTAATAATACTAAATCCAGCATCATTAATATTTTTAATACTAGCTTTAATTTCATCAAAATTGGATTTAATTTCAGCGAGAGATGGAGAGGTTACCGCTGGTGTTCCAAAGAATTTATTGATAATATTTCTACGAAGGGAAGTATATGTTGTTATATGTTTTTCAAGTTCTTCATTTAAATTTTTTAATGCATCTGTGATTGTAGAAACAAATACACCTGGTTTGAGTTTTCCATCATTTGAATATAACGCTATTGTATCTTCAACGACGTCACGTCTTCGTATTAAGACATCATCCAATGAAACATTACTAGATTTCAATTTGCCCTGGCGATCTTGAAATACAACTATTTCCCCAGGATCTACACTTGACAAATTTAATGTCTCGGCGATTTCATCTTCGATTATTTTTTTTACACTTTCGACAGCGAATTTGCTATCGGTTTCTGTTTTTTTTGATTCTGATAAAGGTCGTCCCCAAATATCAATCATTATACGAAAACGCTACGTTTTTCTAAATCATAACGCTATCGTTTTTGCCATTGCCTGCTAGTATATTCATTAACAACAACTTGTGGTGGTTTCCTTGGAAATTTAGATATCTCTGCAAGGACATTTAATACTTCACGACCGCATATCGGTGGATCATTTAACTGTTGTGTTGGTAGCGTGGAATAAAAAATTGGAGATGACTTTGTTATTGTGGATACATATCGCATGAATTCTTTTGGTGGAGCTAATCCATATGAATCAAAATAGACAATTCCGCGTGGATCAATTGCATATGCGACCCAATGAGTTCCTTTTCCGCTGCTGTTATCGAGATTGATAATACCCGTTTCATTTTTCATTGGTTTTGACGGTAATTGATCTCTCATGAAAACTCCTCTAAAGTTTTTTATTGATAATGATTTTACAGCATCAATTAAATCAAAATTGGACATTGGTGAAAATCCAAGGGATTTTTCCACTAATAAGCCGTTCCTGGTATTCTTAGGCCCGTGCCCTTGTACCAATTGTGTGGAGTTCCTGGTAGTCTTAGACCCTTTCCTTTTTTTTTATAGCCTTTCCCAGTAGCTTTTTTCAGGGCCATTCCTGCAGCAGTACCAACGGCTCCTAACGCTGCCGCCTTCGCAACCGCTGGGGCAGCCGCTGCAATCAATGCTGGAATAGCAGCTAACAGCGGGAATATTCCACCCGATTTTATCATACTGGCGATAGCTGCTTTCGAAAAATCAATTTGAACTCCTCGTTTGTTCTTTAGCGCATCATTGAAATGTTTTATTTGACGATCTGTCAGTGATAATTTATGTGCACCACCGGACATTTGAGTGGGTTTCAGCGTTATTGTAGTTCCACATTCTTTAGCCGACTTTGATTTCAATTTCTTGACCTGACCATCAGTCAACTGGACATTAACAATACTATATGTCATTCTATTCTAAAATGTAATTTACACTTTCAATTGATCTTATTGTGAAAATCCTAACTACATGTTTTCCACTGGTGCATCAATAAGTCTCATTCGTCCGCCAACTCCTTCTAACAACATTGATTTATCACTGAGAATGACAGCAACTGCTCTATAATCGGCTATACCAGCAGGGCGTTGTACCCGAGCTTGGAAGTATATATCAACAACAGATTGTCTCATCATGTCAAGATGTTCCAATGAAAAGTAATAAATCGGATAGTGTTTTTCAAAATCAATTTGCGATATTTGCAAACCAGTATCAACATTTTGATCACGACCCATATACGACAATATTCTATGATATACACGAGCTATGTTGTTGTTTTCATAATTAAGATGTACAATCTCTGCTGGCTCTTGTTGTCCGTTTATTCTCAACGAAACTTCACTTACTCCTAATTGATCAAATATCATATGACTAGATAATTGACGACCTACTCGATTTGCATCCTGTAACGCTATAAAGATATGACGTGGAGCTGAAACACCTTGTTTTGATGCTAAGTGCCATGTAAATGTGCCATTTACATTATCCTGCTTCGTATCAGTCGTTGTTGTTAGCCAACTTAGCAATGATTTTCCACCTGTGTCCATAAACGATAGTAATTGTTGCTCTATTGTAACTGCTGGTGTCAAGACGGGTATCCATAAAGTCAATTTATTTAAAATGACTTTACCATCAGCAATACCATCAGCATGCCAAATTGCATCATTGTCATTTTCTTTTCGCACTAACACGACTGTATGCTTTGCTCCATAGATGACTTTTCTGACATTTCTACAGAATCCGAATATATGATGTAACGGAATTGCACATGAAAATCGTCGATGTTGTCCTTTTAATGCTCCTTTTCGTGTTGCAAATCCTAGATTGAAATTACCATTAACCCTTTTTAAAATGTCGAATCCAGCAGCGGCTGGTCTATCTTCACGGTCTAGATTAGCTGCGAGTTGTTGATTAGCTTCTGCAGTATCTACCGCAGTTAGTACTTTAATAAACTGAATATGGTCAGCATGATCAGAAGTATCCTTAGCAAACATCATAGACGGACCAGCCGACCTTGTATAATCATCAGAATATCTCGCAAGTCCGATTATTGTTGTTGCAATATCAACATCTTGTTCTATTGATTCAATTTCTTTTCCATCAATGATATATCTTGCACTGTTAAATAGCGCCATAATGCCATTATTTACGAAACCAACTCGGATATTTTGGTCATCATCATATGGCGTATCAGCTGCAACATTTGTTACAAGCTCTCCTTCTACTTCAATAAATGCCTCACACGGCAAAAAGTATCTACTTGTATCTTGAACTTGAAGTTCAACTCTCCCCTTTTGATTAGGCTCTCTTGCAGGATAGGCATAATACTGATAGTTAATTTTAGAATCATCTTTATTCACCGGTGCTGCCATATCAAACGCTGGATCAGCAATTTTTTTAAATGCCATTTATACTAAAACGTATCGTTTTTCTAAATCATTTTCTTTTTCGATTTCCTCCAAGACCACTTCCCGCTATCATACTTGCAATATTACTACTATCTGGTGAAGTCATTGCTAATGATGCTAGTTTTTGTTCCACTGCGTTATTTATCACTTTACTGACATTTGCAGGCATCATTGTTGTTGAAGGTAGCGGTGGTGGTGGTTTTCGTCCGAATCTAGATTTCACCAATGACGTTATTCTATTCTTTGCGGTAGAAAAGGCCGTTCCTGCAAGATCTCCAACAGCGTTAATTCCCTTATTACGAATAACATCAATGGCTTTCATCGCTAATTGTTTAGCAATTGGTGCTACTTTTGGGGCTATTCTTGTGAATAAACCAGCCATGGTATTTCCAAGGCCGTCACCGTAGTATGCCTTATAAACGGGCAATCTTGAGTTCACTACATACACGTTTGTTGGTTTATTGTGATTATAGTGTACTATCATCTTATTTGAAATGACTTTGTAATTTCTAAATACAATTTCAATCACTAAATTCCCCCGGAATTCCGTCCATTAACTCATCCAAGAGTTCTCGATACGTATGAATATCAATTATCCCACCTTGGAATAATCGTCTGCAAATATCAAATGCTTCATTAGTTATTTCGACTGAGTTATTTCCAGCTCGCTTACCTCCCATAAGAACCTCAAGTCGTGATATATCATTAATGATATTACTAGGACACATATGAGAATCATGATGAGAACTTCCATAACCCTTTCCTGAAGTACTTGCTGATTCGGAAACGTTTTGAATTTCTGGAGCTGATTCGGAAACGTTTTGAATTTCTGCAGATTGTCGACCTTGACCTCGACTTCGACCTCGACCTCGACCTCGACCTCGTCCTCGACCTCGACTTCGACTTTGTTGTTCTTCTTTTCGTTGTTGTTGTTGTTCTAAAACATCCGCATCAACTCCTATTTTAAAAGCTCTGTATTCCACTGTATTCTTATTTAAATTGCCGGTGATTTCTTTATTAATTTTATATATCCAATCCACCCATTGATTTTTGTTTATTGTGTTTTTTTTATACTCGTCTTTTAAAAATTTCTCCCTGTTATAATAACTTTTTACAGCAAAGTTTCCAAATAACGCATAGTCTTCTTTAGTTTTCAGCAATTGAATTCGTCTGATTTCTTTTATAGCTTCATCAGTGAATTTCTCGTTAAAAGGAACAATTTTTTTAACGGAAACACTAGCATCTTCAACGGGGTTATCATCAGTATCAATATTACCCATTTGTTGTATTTCTCGCTGAGTTTGTAACTCACCTGAAAGCTGTTTTATCCCCTCGTGAGTTTTTTCAGTTTCTGTAGCAATCTTTCCTAATACATCAATAATAGGTACTGCTCCCTCTTTAGGGATGTCGCCGTATATAGCACGTTCTGTTGCAAGTTTCATATCTTTAGTGGCTTTAGTTACAGGGGCAAAAAGTTGTTCGCTTCCAATAGAAAAGTCAGTCTGCGCTTGCTGTCTAAGTTGTAGTTTATCTCGCACGTTATCTCGAATTGGTATAAACTTTTTCAGTAATGCTAACCTCTCACGGGCTAGTCTGGTACTTAATGCTTCTGATGTCATTATTGGAAATGCTAACGATTTTTCAATTGTCGGTTTCAATGCTTGCATCAATCAAACGTCTTATAGATTTCACTTTCAAAGCAATCTCTGACCGAACTTGGTACTGTTCCCCGAGTTTCTTTCTAATGGCTTCAACTATACTAAATAGCCGAATGAATAAATTAATATCATTGTTATACAAAGAAGCATTAACCGCTTTTTGGATTCTTTTTATCAGTGAATACATTTTAGGTAGAACATATCTTCCATGTTTCAATTGTATATCAATTTGTTCAAATTCATTCAAAAGTCTGTCTTCATTCAAAAATTCAGAAAGTACGATTCCTTGATTTCTTAAATTTGATATTTCTGTGATGATAGATGTAATATCTTGAAATTCCATTTATTATTATTACTAATGTATTTGTATCTTTAAAATATTTTTATATACAAAAAAACAAAACATATACAATGCCCGTCTCTTCCTCATTCGAGTTTCGAGGCAAGAAAGGGCACATACATTAAAGACTTATACAATACCCTAACCCCCCAATCGAGTTCAAGGGCGGGTTATATTGGGTATTAGACGTGAAATCCAAGTGATTTCTTTACAAACATTGAACATATAACATAAAGCCTCATTTGGAACCTCTTTCGCGCCAAACGACGTCAAAGAGGCCCAGAGGGGGGACAGCACATTCTTGGAACTCATTTAGTGCCTTCGCATTATATAAGCCCAAGGGCCACAAACATAGATCTCCCAATTGGAAGCTCTAACGTAACAAATGCTATATTAGGTCTTCCGGAAGATATGTTGTGGGGGGGACAGTACATTACATATAGGATGATATATATACAATGAATGAATATTTACAATGAATGAGTATTTACAATGCGATTATATAGGATATATACAATGAATGAATATTTACAATGCGATTCAATGAATGAGTATTTACAATGAATGAGTATTTACAATGCGATTATAGGTTATATATACAATGCGATTATATAGGATGGGTTATATGATAGGATGGTTATATGAGGTATGATAGGGACAGTACAGGACGATACAAACATGAAACGACGGGGCGGACCTACACCCACTTTGCCAATCAAAAGCAACCCAAGAAATTAACCCTGGTTGCAGTTGAAAAAATTCAACCACACCATGTCAATGGCGTGGGAGTTTTAATTGGCAAAGTGGGCTTCGTTTTAAAGCCCCAAACTTATTACGGCTCATATTATATATAAGGTGAACTAATACTGCAGTGTCAATGTGTAGGTGTGTATTTATTTTCCTAGCATTTCATAATGAATACTGTGTAGTAATTTCAATGGAAGCTAAGTATTTAAATAAAACATTAAAACAAGAAATACAACTGTTAAATAATAGCAATTTTTTTATTAATTTCTATAATATTACGATTAAATAATCGTAGTAATAATGGATTTACATGACAAGATAACTCCGTAATGGGGATCCCTGTCAATTCAGGACCTGCTATTTCTTGAATCGAGAATGATATTTTTCTGAATTTTATTACACATAGCCACACTAAAAAAACTAAACTATATGTAGCGCGTTTTACTACCCTGACCTCACTAATTTGTAATTTTAAAGTAATTTCATTTTCATACAAACGCTGTTAACGCCGTCTTTGTAATTGGGATTTTTAAAAAATCTATTAATAGACCCCTGGCCTTGGATCTCTGTCAAATAAATTGTCTACCCTGTATAGGTTTTTCCAACAAAACCCTAACTGCTGTTCTCAATACAGTCTTTAGAAACAAGAAACAATAACACAAAATCAAAATCCGTACATACCTGATTACGTATACCGAGTTAACCATTAAATACGTACATGAGATCACACACATCATTAATTCAATCCAATTTCACATGTATTCTCGGACGAATTTCATATCCGGGAATCAATATCGAAAGTAGGATAGTCACGTGACGATCAGTAGTAATGAGGGGAAATACGGAACAAAATAGTAATTATTAAGAGTTATCTTGTAAATAAGAAAACTTTATTCTATGTCCATTTTTCTTTGAGATAGCTGTTTGACAAATCCCTTCAGCAACTTTTCGTACTGAAGGCATACATATTCCAAAATATTTTCCCGCAGCATTCATTGAATGAAAAACTCTTTCTTCATTCGTCGTTGTATCAAATGACTGTACTGGTCTCTTTCCAACTGACTTACAAGTCCCTGTCTTTCCTTTTTTTATATTCTCTCTTTGAGAAATACACTGTAAATTGGAAATCGCGTTATTTTGAATATTAGAATCAATGTGATCAATAACACAGCCATCTTTAATCGGTCCCATATAACACTCAAAGACTGCCCTATGACAGAGATATCCCTTTCCTCCAGCAGTAAATTGCAAGTATCCCTGATTATTAACAAAACCAATTGGTTTCTTTAGTCTACAGTGTCTAACAACACCATTACGAGATATTTCATAATTAACGAGTATTGGATGTGGTCTGAATTCTTGCTCCATTTATATATAATAATACTATTTGTCTAATTCATTATTTGCTTTAATTATAAATCTATTAATGTAGTCTTGAGGGGTTTTTATGATTTTGTCTTTGACAGAGTCATGGTTAGGGTCAATGATGGCGTTTTTTATTCGTTTATCATAATAACGTTTCAATTCTCTAAACCGCTTACCCCCACAATTGATACATAATTGTGATTTTCCTCTCACACCCACCCCACAATTTATGCATGGGGACGGGCCTGTCGAATTATTTCTGACACTCTGTAAGTGATATCCACAGAATTCACCTCTACACGATTTATTGCATGGGGTTACTGATCCAATCATAAGCCATTTGCAGTGATTCATTATATATAAACAAACTTTTCTATTTAAATACTTGTCTTATTTATATGAATGAAGAATTCAAGAGATTATCGGCAATCAAGCCTCGGAAAAATATTAAATTCAATCTTGATAGAACTCTCGAAGACGTACCAAAAGAGAGAATAACTAATAGAATTCTGATTAGAAAAATACGAGATTGTGTTCATGAGTTTAAACAGGATGATGCATCACACACCTGGTCAACATTTAGAATTGATGGTGTTGTTGATGCTAGAATGAATGATGAAACAGCAGCTATGATACTATCACAACTTGGCAATAAACGGTATTTTATCAGAGTGAAATTCATTATCAAATTAGAATCGGGCGAATATATTATAAGAGACAAATTTGTTCCAATTCTCAAAGATGGGACATCAGTCATTGTTAGCCGTTATTCCAGACCAGGGCTGTTAACTGGAATTGATAAACCATACTATGAAAAAGCGTATCCAGAAACAGCAGTCGTTTATGGGATGTATCCGTTAAATAACCCTGACATTGGAAAACTAGCACCAATGAAACAGTCAACGTCAGCGGAAAAACCACTCAACTGTGTGGCACAAAGAGTCTTAGAACATTTTACAAATGCACTCCGTGGGAATAAATTAACCGATCTAAGACATAAAAAAATAGATGAATGGGAGCTAACAGTGAAAGAGAACGGAGCAACTATTTCCGATATAGCTAGATTGGAAAAGTCGTTGAGATTTCCGATAACCGTTTTAACGATAACTGGCGAAGTATTATACGAATCGAAATACAATAAAAACGGAGCTCCAATCAAAATTATTGATCATAACAAACACGCATGGACATCCGCGGTTACAATATTCCCGCGAGACAGAACAGTGAAGTATATCCCAGAAGAATTCATCAAGGATGGTATTCTCACTGAAGAAAGATTATTCGATGCTATTGCTAGTTTGTGTAAAAACGACCCTGTATCAGTATGGCTACTTCATAGTTTTGAAGATGAAGAATGTCAATTCAATCAATTTGTGAAACCTAACGGTGAATTATATCGTAGTGAAAGTCTACATAATAGGATGAAAAATCTAGCAATAAGTCTCAGTGAAAACGCTAGCGTTTTTAATGGAAAATCCGAAGATTACGAACAGTTACTTACAAATTGTTTTACAATTCCATCAGTTGCAGCTCATTTTGCAAGAAAGAAAAATAATTGGAAACCAACACGAAAAGAGTTTTTACAGGATGTTCAATCCAGCTGTTTGGAATATTATCATGGCGGTCTATGGAACGTTAAGTACAATCGTGAGAATATGATATCAGTTGATATCGTTGCCTGTTATCCAGGAAGTTTTCTAGGATATGGATTCGCTGGTGAGTATTTTAAACGGTTTGGACACCCCACACATGAAATGACTCGCGTTGCTATTAATGGACCACTGCCTGATTTTGATTTGACCGGTTTTGCTTGCGTAGTATCATTTGAATTCGCTGAAGGACTTCATCCGTGTTGTTATGTTTGGATTGGTAGACACATGGCTGAAAGGATGTGGTTACCAATAGTGTTATTGCGATATATGATTGATTGTAAAGTGTTAGTTTCGTTGATTGTCAGCGAAGCGATTATCTCATATCGAAAACAAACCAATGTCTGGTTACCAGAACCAGAATGTCTTGATAGTATAATCGATAAGTCTAGAAAACATATTGATGCTGACGAGGAGTACATTATTGAATGGTCAAAAAGGATATTTAATCAACGAAATAATGAAGCAAAGGATCTCGGCCGAAGAATAATCGGTAAATTTACACAGGGTGGAAAAAAATTTAACTTTAAAAAACAATCCTCACGATTGATTATAGATGATGCCGAATACGACTTCGTTATTAAAGATGCAGTAGAGAAAAATAGATACGCAAATTGTAAAACAGCCTTCTTGTCCAATAAAACAAAGTTAGGTAGAATTGTTACTTACAGTGATGGAGAAAGCTCTGCATATCTACATTTGAGAGCTTCTATGCTGGGTTATGCATCTATCAATTTATTTGCAATGATAAATAGATTTCCTAGTATAGCAGTCAGAGTTGCAATTGATTCAATGTATGTCGATAAAAAATATATCAAAGAGATAACTAAATTTACTAATAGCGAAGAGACTTGGGGAACATGGCGAATTAAACAAGAAATACAACGCGATTATTCTGAATCAGCAGACGTTGAGATTAAAAGCAGTTACCTGAAGAACGATAATTCTATCAGTGAAAAATCTATGTCTAAAGCACCACCGATATCAGATCCAATTTGTAGATATAAAACAGTTTATTTAAACGGTTGTGGTGGATCTGGAAAGACAACACGTGCGATAGAATTATATCGAGAGAGAACGTCCATGATTGTACTCACACCAACCCATAGACTAGCGAGAGAGATCAAACAACGAAATGTTGAAGCTTGCACGTATCATAGTTTTTTTCGATACAAGGGCGATGCTTGGACTCCTGAGCGAATGGGTGAGAAATTTATTCCAGCGGTTATTATTTGGGATGAAGCATGTACTGTTTCAGAAGATGTATTAAAAATGTTTCTTGATTGGTTATTGCAAAAAAATACAAAAATTATATTGTGCGGCGATCATGGTCAACCACCACCATTTGTTGGTAGAAGTCCACATAATTGGTTAAAAGGATTTGTTGATTATTACGAAGAAATTGATACTGACTATAGAGCACTCGATGAGCAGTTACGTGAGTTTAAAAAACTAATTAGATTACAACCCGATAGAATTCAATGTGAAGTAGCGCGTGAAATAATTTCTGAAACACCTTTGAATGATTTTTGGGAAACATGGAAACCAAATGATTTTGTAGTAGCAAGTAGAAAGATAGTCAGAGACGCACTTCAGAAAAAGTTGTTTGAGCTACACAAGAAAAAATTCCCAACGTTTCCAGTGCCGTTGTGTTATAGACCATTGGATACACGAAAGCAGAATATTGAAGTTGAAATTCCAGGCCAGACGGATAAACAGATTCTAGTGTTAAATGATATTGTGCTAGTTGATATCAATACTGTAGAAGATGCATTATACGCTGATAAATCACCATGGACGCTTGGTTATGTAACAACAATACACTCGTCACAAGGATTGACCATCACGGATACAATTGTTTGGATAGTTGATAATCGCATTGAATGGTCAAATTTAGTCTATCTCGCAGTGTCCAGAGTACGACGAATAAATCAACTACGAAGGATTGTTTTCGATGATGATTTTAATGCAAACGATGATAACACTGATATTAGCATCATTAATAAAAAACTCTCTGGCTACAAACAGCAGGACAAAAAAAAACAACGAGAATTTGATATTGATGCTGAAGTAATAATTGCATTAAAAGAACAACAGAATAATCACTGCGCCAGCTGCAATTGTATAATGCACTGGCAGTATTCGGATAAAGACCCTCGACAATTCACCGTAGACAGAAAAAATAACAGTCTTGGTCATGTCAGAAACAATGTGATGTTGACCTGTCTTGAGTGTAATAGACGTAACGGAGCTAGTTAAGACCATGTGGCGGTAATTGAGTATCGTCCGGAATGACTTGTAGTTGTTCGCGTGTAAAACCACGCTGAGGTGCAGTTGAATCCAATCTGTAGATTGGAGGTCTACCAGTTGATCGCGTTATAGTTGAAATTTTATGCGTAGTAACACTCCATATAGGATCAGTAGCTCTTCTTTTACCGCCTTCAAGCTCTCCTGGTTCGTATAAATATCTCACAGTAACATCACCGAGAAGTGGCTGAGTGCTAACCCGCTGCGGTTGTTCGGGAATATATTCTTTTTTTATTGCAATATTTGGTTTCATATTAATAGTTCGAGTAATCTCATTATTTAACGCTGCAACTACACTCGGTAACCTTTGGACCCATTCACGAGATCGTTTTTCTTGGATGAATTCTTTTGCATATTGATATCCAAATAACCGTTCTGCAAGAGTTCGATTAAATCGTTCTACAATTGCCTGATCACGATGTAACGCAGTATGTCCCGTCGTATTGTAACACTATGAGTTTTCATTGTTGATAGAACAGCACCTTGAAACTCTTTGCCAGGATCAACTTGTAATAGATTTGGCCATCTTAGAGGACCTCGTCTATAAATCCTTTCAAATGCAGAAGCGACTTCAGAAGCTGACTTTGTTTTCAATGGTTCTGCTTGTTTAAATCGACTCGCAATATCAACTACAGTTAGCGCGTATTTGTAACCATGGTCATGTGGTAAAAACAATAAATCAGCCTGATGAACTTCATTGGGTACGGTAACATCAAAATGAGAATAATTAATTTGTTTAGGCGGTGGTAGATAAATTTGCCATATAGCTTGTTTGGATAACCAATCTTTTGCAGTGGATTTTTTCACTTTTGCAGCGTTAGCGAGTTTACTGATTGCTGCTTTACCCCTCCAGTATCCTTTCGGAGAATAATAAATAGATTCCATACTATAAAAACACTGGTGTTTTCAATTACCAGCACCTAACACTAATTTGCCTTTCATAGCTGATTTGACCAACCATGAAGCCAATTTTTCTTTGAAGGATTTATCGGGAATAGCATTTAAGGCATGAATTAATTTTACATCCGCGATATGTCTTTGTTGCAAATTATTGCTTTTATATGCAACATCATGAGCATGACATGCCTTATCAATAGCATTTATCGGATACTCACCAGGCCGGGGCTGATTTTGATCATCAAGTCTGATATCTAATCTCGTTCCGGGACCACAGTAGCTATATCCTGGAAGGTGTTTTTCTCCGGGGTATTTTGCCCATGGGGTTCCGGGGAGTTTTCCAAGTTTTGCGGCAATATCACCTCCGAGTTGCTTTTTTTTAAAAATCTAAATTTTTTTATACCACATGTTACACACTTACCAGTAAGCGCTAGTCTATTGTTTTTAGTTGTAATGGTTGTCTGATCGGTTGTATCAGTACGCTGTTTACACTTAACACAATATAGATCCATAATTTATATATAGCGTTATGAATATAATTGATTTTTCAGCGACTAAAAGAAGAGAACCGGTAAAACACCACGCAGCGCTTCCGAATTCTGTCCGTGCCATTATAATCGGACCATCTGGATCAGGCAAAACACAATTACTGCTTAATTTGATAATGCGATTTATGAAGTGGGATAAATTATATTTAGTTGCCCCATCCGTAGATGATCAACGGTGCTATGAAGTGCTAAAAGATTATAATGAAAAAGCATCAGAAATTAAAGGTGAAAGTGTAATCGACTTTATTACTGATATTGATGATGCACCATCAGTAGAAGATCTCGATGGAGACATAAACAATCTTGTAGTGTACGATGATGTAATGTTAGATAATCAAAAGAACCCTGCTAGAATATTTTCCCGAGGTAGGCATAAAAACACTGACGTGATATATGTCACTCAACGATATACTCAAATTCCAAAAGTGATTCGCGATAACTGCAATATTCTTGCTGTATTCAATGGCGTTGATACACATACGCTACGAAATATTTGGCAGACATGGTGTTCCGATATGGACTTCAATGGATTTAAAAATTACTTTAGTCATGCTCAGTCTGTCCCATATGGATTTATAACAATAAATTTACACGACCCTCGGTCACGATATCGTATTGGACTTGATCAAATATTTGGTTAAATAATTTGTATTAATCAGCAGCAGAGAGGGTGAAATGACAACATATTTGCGACCGTAGATGGCAGCAATTTGAGTGTGGTTATGACAATGTATTTGCGACAAAATCGCTAAGATGGGGTCTTTATTTTTTTTTTGGTTAAAATATGAGATTTCGTAGGAAGGTTCCATTGGCATTCTGAGGCTTTAATCGATTCTGTCGCAAAAATTTGTAGACGTAGATGGCAGCAATTTGAGTGTGGTTATGACAATGTATTCACGACAAAATCGCTAAGATGGGACCTTTAATTTTTTTTTGGTTAAAATATGAGATTTCGTAGGAAGGCTCCATTGGCATTCTGAGGCTTTAATCGATTTTGTCGCAAATATATTGTTGTAGGGTTCACCCTCTCTGCTGCTGATATACATATTCAAATTCTAAAAGATGACACCCATTACTAAAATAATCGGTGTTGAATTCCTGCATGACCCATGTGACTTGTACTATAAGAAGTGACATATTTAATCATTGCAGCAAGTGTCATTGTACATTAGAATCGAACCCCAGATAATGTTCCGAACTCAATGCCTACATTTTTAGAAACTTTGTATTATCAAATAACTTTTGAAATTCCAGCCATTATAGCTGAGAACAATTTTTTTAAAGCACTTGTTTCAATGACAACTGATATACAACATTATTCGTCCCTGTCCTCACTGTACTAAACACAGTTTACTTCTCCATTTCAATGCTTGACATGCACATGTACTGGATGTAACTTTGATACTAAAATTTATAAGAAAGCATGAAAACATTATTTCCTAGTATATGACCACTTAAATAAATACATAATAACTGAAACTGCTTGTAACTCATGAAATTGCAGTGTCTGAGTATTCAATACTTTTGTTTGAGAAAAGAAATTACTTAACTATAGAAATATCTGCTGGCATCTGGCATGACAATGTATACCAATAAAGCTAAAGTACCAGTAATACTTACTAGATGAAGAATCACTCAAATATGACATTCTTTTTCTTAACTTATCACTGTAAATGTGAATACCATTATAGGAAATCAAGGTCTAGGTGTGAAAAATGTCATTGTAAATGGAAATACCATTAGGAAATCATGGCCTAGATGCAAAAAGTGTCACTGTAAATATAAATTCCATTAGAAAATCAAGGACTTGGCATGAAAAGTGTCATTATACATGTGAATACCATTAGGAAATCAATGACTAGGTGAGAAAAGTGTCATTGTAAATTTAAATACCATTGGGAAATCAAGGACTAGGTGTGAAAAGTGTCACTGTAAATGTGAATACCATTAGGAAATCAAGGACTAGGTGTTAAAAGTGTCATTGTAAATTTGAATATCATTGGAAAATCAAAGACTAGGTGTGAAAAATGTCATTGTAAATGTGAATACCATTAGGAAATCAAGGACTAGGTGTGAAAAGTGTCATTGTAAATTTGAATACCATTAGAAAATCAAGGACTAGGTGTGAAAAGTGTCATTGTAAATGTGAATACCATTAGGAAATCAAGGAATAGGTGTGAAAAGTGTCACTCAAAATGTGAGTACCATTAGGAAATCAAGGACTAGGTGTGAAAAGTGTCATTGTAAATTTGAATACCATTAGGAAATCAAGGACTAGGTGTGAAAAGTGTCATTGTAAATGTGAATACCATTAGGAAATCAAGGAATAGGTGTGAAAAGTGTCACTCAAAATGTGAATACCATTAGGAAATCAAGGACTAGGTGTGAAAAGTGTCATTGTAAATTTGAATATTATTGGGAAATCAAGGACTAGGTGTGAAAAGTGTCATTGTAAATGTGAATACCATTAGGAAATCAAGGACTAGGTGTGAAAATTGTCATTGTAAATGTGAATACCATTAGGAAATCAAGGACTAGATGTGAAAAGTATCATTGTAAATTTGAATACCATTAGGAAATCAAGGGCAAGTTATGAAAAATGTCACTGAAAATGTGAATACCATTAGGAAATCAAGGACTAGGTGTGAAAAGTATCATTGTAAATTTGAATACCATTAGGAAATCAAGGGCTAGGTGTGAAAAATGTCACTGAAATTGTGAATACCATTAGGAAATCAAGGACTAGGTGTGCAAAATGTCATTATAAATGGGAATACCATTAGGAAATCAAGGACTAGGTGTGAAAGGTGTCACTGTAATGGGAATACCATTAGGAAATCAAGGACTAGATACAAAGTGTCCTTGTAAATATACATTCCATTATGAAATCAAGGACTTGGCATGAAAAGTGTCATTATACTGTACATGTGAATACCATTAGGAAATCAAGGACTAGGTGTGAAAAGTGTCACTGTAATGGGAATACCATTAGGAAATCAAGGACTAGGTGTGAAAAGTGTCACTGTAATGGGAATACCATTAGGAAATCAAGGACTAGGTGTGAAAAGTGTCTTTTTAAATTTGAATATCATTGGGAAATCAAGGACTAGGTGTGAAAAGTGTCACTGTAAATGTGAATACCATTAGGAAATCAAGGACTAGGAGTGAAAAGTATCATTGTAAATTTGATTATCATTGGAAAATCAAGGACTAGGTGTGAAAAGTGTCACCTTAAATGTGAATACCATTAGGAAATCAAGGACTAGGTGTGAAAAGTGTCACTATAAATGTGAATACCATTAGGAAATCAAGGTCTAGGTGTGAAAAGTATCACTGTAAATGTGAATACCATTAACAAATCAAGGACTAGGTGTGAAAAGTGTCATTGTAAATGTGAATACCATTAGGAAATCAAGGACTAGGTGTGAAAAGTGCCATTGTAAATGTGAATACCATTAGGAAATTAAGGACTAGGTGTGAAAAGTGTCACTGTAAATGTGAATACCATTAGGAAATCAAGGACTAGGTGTGAAAAGTATCACTGTAAATGTGAATACCATTAACAAATCAAGGACTAGGTGTGAAAAGTGTCATTGTAAATGTGAATACCATTAGGAAATCAAGGACTAGGTGTGAAAAGTGTCATTGTAAATGTGAATACCATTAGGAAATTAAGGACTAGGTGTGAAAAGTGTCACTGTAAATGTGAATACCATTAGGAAATCAAGGACTAGGTGTGAAAAGTATCACTGTAAATGTGAATACCATTAGGAAATCAAGGACTAGGTATGAAAAGTGTCATTGTGAATTTGAATACCATTAGGAAATTGAGGGCTAGGTGTGAAAAGTGTCATTGTAAATGTGAATACCATTAGGAAATCAAGGACTAGGTGTGAAAAATATCACTGTAAATGTGAATACCATTAGAAAATTGAGGGCTAGTTATCCATTTTAATATATATCTCACATCAAGGAAAGATATTAAGTCAGTTTCATTTCCCCTGTGACATTTGTTTGACAGAGAGAGTAGGAAAAATTACATAAAACTAAATATTTTGTTGATTCACACTGGATGCTAAACAATGTTGAACTTCAGTTCTTGTTATGGCAAAGAACTACACTGATTTTCAATGTGTGAATCTGTATCTGCTTTGCCTAGGGACAAATAAACAAACACACAAATGCCAAGTTTTCAAGTAACTAATGGTCTTTAGGGTCTGGTCATGAAATGGAACCTTAGCTATCATCTTTGCTGTAACTTCCTCACAGACATTACACTTCTAAAGAAGGAGCTCAGCTGTGTTGGAGAAATGTCATGTGGTTTGGAATCATTTGTATCATGGCACATTATGTAATGATTTTTTATTTGCCATGTGCAGCATTATTTTCAAGATCATTTTTCACCCATTAAAAATGTTCAAATGTCTTATGCAAGTTGTCCAATATACAATGCTTTCTCACTCTTCACTGAGTTTCACACATTTAAATTCATCTGTCCAAGCACTGGACAGGCACTGTTTACTTGTCCCATCCTAATTCTACTTGAAAATACTTGACATGAACTGAACACTGCCCATCCTCTACCAACCTATACACTTATTGGACATGAACTAAACACTGTCCATCCTCTACCAACCTATACACTTATTGGACATGACCTAAACACTATCCATCCTCTACCAACCTATACACATATTGGACATGAACTAAACACTGCCCATCCTCTACCAACCTATACACTTATTGGACATGAACTAAACACTGCCCATCCTCTACCAAAGAATACACTTATTGGACATGAACTAAACACTACCCATCCTCTACCAATCTATACACTTATTGGACATGAACTAAATACTGCCCATCCTCTACCAAACTATACACTTATTGGACATGAACTAAACACTGCCCATCCTATACTCAGCTATTCACTTTCTTGAACATGAACTGAACACTGCCATTGTATTTCCATCCTATACACTTATGAAGCTTGAAAAGATAGGTATATGAATGCAACTTACCTTGAACCTCATGGATCCATCCCACACTTCAATGACTTAGTCCAGGTGTAATAACATGAGAACAATTCTTGGGCCATAACTAGGGAACAACTGAGATCTTATAGGTCATAATCTAAGAACTACTGATATCTCCTGGGGCATAGTTTGGCAACCATTGAGATATCTAAGCTATAATAACATACACACTCACTAGGATTGAGAAAACAAGTTTACTGATGCAAAAAGCCCCATGGTTATAACTTGGAATCTATTGACATCCTCTCCCCTCCCCCAATGAATGGCTACACTTACAGACCATATGATCCATCCTTATCCCCAAGAGTTTGACTCATAGCTTGAAAACATGAGAGATCCTGACCCATTAACTATACATATACTGAAAGGGTATTCAAAGACACACCAATTCACTTTTATATTTGACTCTGGAATTGTCCTTACCCTCAAGAACCCTTAAGTCTAAAACATCTAGATGCAGGTCAAAACAAAGAAGTATGGGGATGTTTTATGACATTTTATTCCAGATGTTAAGTTTGCAAAATAAATTGCCCAAAGCATGATTCTGAATAAAACCAAGACCCTTCTCTTCTATTTCACAATGAGCTGTCAGATCAGGATCAATGTGCCTTGTTCTACTGATTGTGCCTATTGGTCATTAATATATATATATATATATATATATATATATATATATATATATATATATATATATATATATATATATATATATATATATATATATATATATATTATTGACCAATGTTTTCTTTAAATGCAAGTGAATGCTGTATTTTGCAAATGTCTCCATGGTTTACTTGTGCAATTTTGCATCATAGGGAAGTATTTGCTAAATATAAATGAAATTGAAAAATAAGAAAAAAGCTAAAAGTTATGAAAATTGAACAATTTAAAAAAAATGTTGCAGTTCACATGCACAGTGTATTTTTTTTATTTTTGTAATGAAAATGTCAGAATGGTTTAATTTTTACACCTTTTGCAACATAGTCACAAAATTTTCCAGCAGAAATGGAACATACTAAATGAATGATTACAAAATCATGAAATTGAAAAAAGATTTTTCAGAATAAAAAATTCAGGGAAAAGGTATAAACAATAACTATTCATCATTTTCTGATGTCAGCTTTGATAAGTTCATTTTGATTCAGTTCATAAAAAGACTTATAAAAATCATGACAAAAATAAATTTAAGTAATAATTAAGACTGAAAAAAAGTCATTAGTTTAGGCAAATGAAATGTAAACCATAATCTTAGAATTGAGAATGTTTCACAATTTCAAACTATACAATTCAGTAAATTCATTGAAACTTCAAGTCATAAATATTAAGAAAACCCAAATTTTGTATATTTAACTTTTAAAACCATGTGGCTTATTTATATATAATTGCATTAAAAATTAAAACAAACACTATATTTAAATTGTATACCAAACGCTACATACCTTAGATAAAATAGAAGCATTACTGAGATAAAACAGTGACTAACATTGGACACATGAACAAAGACAAAATTGAACATACAGAGTGGACACTAAACAGTGAAAGGACACATTACAGGACACATGAACAGAGCCTAGATTCAACAGCAAGGGACACAAGAATTGTTGAGCATTTTCTTTGTTATCCTAGCTATGGTATGCAGTACCATGCATACCCACTTTTAAGTGAATCCCAAACAGCCCAGACCCAGATCTGTCCTATCATAAATGGCAGACATGGGTCTATGCAGCACAGCACATTACATGAACAATGTCTACTGCTTTTTGCATTTGGACTATCTATAGTATTTACAATGTTATTTAGTTACAAGTCAGTACTGTGACTTAATGTTACAGAAAGTATATATTGTAATTACATTGTATTTTAGTTACAGTATATATATATATATATATATATATATATATATATATATATATATATATATATATATATATATATATATATATATATATATAATATTTACAATGCTATTTAGTTACAAGTTAGTACTGTGACTTAAATTTAAATTCAATTAACTGATACTTACCAAGTTAAAATTTAATTAAATCATACTTACCAAGTTAAAATTTAATTAAATCATATTTGCCAAGTTTAAATTAAATCATACTTACAAAGTTAAAATTTGATGATAATGTCTTTGAACCCCTGAAGATGATGCATAGGTTATATGACTCATCAGTCTTTTGAAAAGTCACAGGATACAAGATGAGAGACAGGGAGAATGAGTGGGCATGTTATTCTATAAGGGTACTACAGGCTCACTGAAATTATCATCAAACTTCAGCTTGTTGAATATCATTGAATTTTCCAGTTTTATTGAACCTTTCATATCCCAACCCCATGAGATGTTTAGAGAACATCTTATGTCAATCATTTTAGAGTAAAAAGGGGAATCACAGTACATTGTGAATCTTGAGAATTTATATGCAGATTCAACTGAACAATGTAATGCATGCAGTGAATTTAATAGCAATGAGTTTTTCAGTAAATGCACTGGTACCTTTTGTGACAATGTATAGCACTAAATTGAATACCATTCATGTACTATGTCATGCAAGATATCAGTACAGATTGCAGCAGCTTGCCAGGTGGATTTTGAGCCATCTTGAAAAAGTGTCTCTGTTCCGTGCCTGAAAAGGGGCATAGAAGCTAACATTATTCCTACTATGGCTCATCACATCTTAATAATAAAGACTCTACACTGTCTGGTGTGTAAGCTACTATGTGAATTACACTGAAAACATTTTCAGCACATGGTTGCAAAAGATCACCAATAATGAAGATAGCTTTGTTGTTAATTAGTACATCTAAATTTCTAAGATTAAATACATGATGGGTTTGTCCTTTGGTCATAAAGGAATGTCAGAAGCAAAACCAATTTCTATCAGGAAAATTGCCAGGGGAGTTGATGAACCAGTAAAAGCAACTGAAAGCATCCTAGCACAATACAATCATCCCATGTAACTACATTCTTGGGTAAAATAGGTCTCTTGACAAACACTCCTCTCCCAAAATATTCAAGCAATTATGAACCACCTGACAAAAGTAGAACTGTTCTAATAGCACATTTGACTGTAGTGATGGAACTCTTATCCATTATAAACAAAAATATCCAGGGATTCCAAAAGAAAATGTACAAATGATTCAAATGGATATATCTGATCTTTGTCATAAAAGTGTAGCAATCACTGAAGGTAGGACAGACATTGCTAATGTGTTGACTAACAGCAATTAAATATCAGCAAACTGATGGTGGTGAGCGTCTGTTTTGCACAGCCTTCCTGACAATGAAAACACATCCAAGCAATGCCTTGCTAATTGATGCATTATGTCCCATGGAACAAACAGGCCTTACTAATGGATGCATTATGTCCCATGGAACAAACAGGCCTTGCTAATGGATGCATGATGTCCCATGGAACAAACAGGCCTTGCTAATGGATGCATGATGTCCCATGGAACAAACAGGCCTTACTAATGGATGCATGATGTCCCATGGAACAAACAGGCCTTACTAATGGATGCATGATGTCCCATGCAACAAACAGGCCTTGCTAATGGATGCATGATGTCCCATGGAACAAACAGGCCTTGCTAATGGATGCATGATGTCCCATGGAACAAACAGGCCTTACTAATGGATGCATGATGTCCCATGGAACAAACAGGCCTTACTAATGGATGCATGATGTCCCATGCAACAAACAGGCCTTGCTAATGGATGCATGATGTCCCATGGAACAAACAGGCCTTACTAATGGATGCATGATGTCCCATGGAACAAACAGGCCTTACTAATGGATGCATGATGTCCCATGGAACAAACAGGCCTTACTAATGGATGCATGATGTCCCACGGAACAAACAGGCCTTACTAATGGATGCATGATGTCCCATGGAACAAACAGGTCTTGGATGTTCTGGGCAGTATGTCCTACTGATCTGACAGTATTCTGGGCAACCATGGTTATGTACTAAAGATTGGTGCTACCATCAAAACATCCCCTCTCCCTTCTTCCAAGTTTGGTTAAAATTATGTTGAAATGGGGAAGAGCATATGGCAGAGTGAAATTACTCAAAGATTCAGAAAAGACATGAATGAGTGGAGCTGGAGAGTCCTATTTGTATGAAAGTATCATGACAGTGGACAGTTGGACCTTGTGGTACAGGTCAATATCACATTTATCAAATTATGTTCAATTTGTTGGAAAATGTTACCACTCAACATGTTTACAGAATCATGATTTAGTCTGTACAATATAACATCAGTCTCCATGTTTGGCAGATGACAATCACTAAATCAAATATCTGTTGTTCTACACCATTCCAATTATTCAAAGAACCAGAGCCATCAACAGTATTGCCAATATTCAGTCAGAATTTCTGAGGAGAAGAATGGTAAAATGAAGACCTGCTTTAATTTAAAGGAAATTAATTTTACAGTTTTAATTTCTTTCTTCTGATAAGTAGTGACCCTCTGTCAATATACTAAATCATAGTTATATCAACCCCACCATATCTTAATATCACTACTAAAAATGATGTGAGATTGAGGTACATGCACATCCAGCAGTTTGCATCCTTTTGTCACTCAAAACCATGGGACTCAAATTCACCCCTATGCAATTTCAAATTTTTCTCAAAAGCTTTGTAGTGTTGGGGTGTACCATGTATGACATACTTGATTCACTGGCCACTCCAATCAAACTAGCAAAATCCCCATTGGAAAAGGAAAGTTGCATCAACATGTGCTCTCAGTCAGTTATATAAGGCTCTTAGTCTCGTGGACAGAACTAACAACAAAGCCCAAAAACCACAATACATTGAATACTGAATACCATAACAACAAAGCTCAAAAACCACAATAAGTTGAATACTGAATACTATAACAACAAAGCCCAAAAACCACAATAAGTTGAATACTGAATACCATAACAACAAAGCTTAAAAACCACAATAAGTTGAATACTGAATACTATAACAACAAAGCCCAAAAACCACAATAAGTTGAATACTGAATACCATAACAACAAAGCTTAAAAACCACAATAAGTTGAATACTGAATACTTTAACAACAAAGCCCAAAAACCACAATAAGTTGAATACTGAATACCATAACAACAAAGCTTAAAAACCACAATAAGTTGAATACTGAATACTTTAACAACAAAGCCCAAAAACCACAATAAGTTGAATACTGAATACCATAACAACAAAGCCCAAAAACCACAATAAGTTGAATACTGAATACTATAACAACAAAGCCCAAAAACCACAATAAGTTGAATACTGAATACCATAATAACAAAGCTTAAAAACCACAATAAGTTGAATACTGAATACTTTAACAACACAGCCCAAAAACCACAATAAGTTGAATATTGAATACTATAACAACAAAGCCCAAAAACCACAATAAGTTGAATACTGAATACCATAACAACAAAGCTTAAAAACCACAATAAGTTGAATACTGAATACTTTAACAACAAAGCCCAAAAACCACAATAAGTTGAATACTGAATACCATAACAACAAAGCTTAAAAACCACAATAAGTTGAATACTGAATACTTTAACAACAAAGCCCAAAAACCACAATAAGTTGAATACTGAATACTATAACAACAAAGCCCAAAAACCACAATACATTGAATACTGAATACTTTAACAACAAAGCCCAAAAAACACAATAAGTTGAATACTGAATACCATAACAACAAAGCTTAAAAACCACAATAAGTTGAATACTGAATACTTTAACAACAAAGCCCAAAAACCACAATAAGTTGAATACTGAATACTATAACAACAAAGCCCAAAAACCACAATACATTGAATACTGAATACTTTAACAACAAAGCCCAAAAACCACAATACATTGAATACTGAATACTTTAACAACAAAGCCCAAAAACCACAATAAGTTGAATACTGAATACCATAACAACAAAGCTTAAAAACCACAATAAGTTGAATACTGAATACTTTAACAACAAAGCCCAAAAACCACAATAAGTTGAATACTGAATACTATAACAACAAAGCCCAAAAACCACAATAAGTTGAATACTGAATACTTTAACAACAAAGCCCAAAAACCACAATAAGTTGAATACTGAATACCATAACAACAAAGCCCAAAAACCACAATAAGTTGAATACTGAATACCATAACAACAAAGCCCAAAACCCACAATAAGTTGAATACTGAATACTTTAACAACAAAGCCCAAAAACCACAATAAGTTGAATACTGAATACTTTAACAACAAAGCCCAAAAACCACAATAAGTTGAATACTGAATACTTTAACAACAAAGCCCAAAAACCACAATAAGTTGAATACTGAATACTATAACAACAAAGCCCAAAAACCACAATAAGTTGAATACTGAATACATTAACAACAAAGCTTAAAAACCACAATAAGTTGAATACTGAATACTTTAACAACAAAGCCCAAAAACCACAATAAGTTGAATACTGAATACTATAACAACAAAGCCCAAAAACCACAATAAGTTGAATGCTGAATACTTTAACAACAAAGCCCAAAAACCACAATAAGTTGAATACTGAATACCATAACAACAAAGCCCAAAAACCACAATAAGTTGAATACTGAATACCATAACAACAAAGCCCAAAACCCACAATAAGTTGAATACTGAATACTTTAACAACAAAGCCCAAAAACCACAATAAGTTGAATACTGAATACTTTAACAACAAAGCCCAAAAACCACAATAAGTTGAATACTGAATACTTTAACAACAAAGCCCAAAAACCACAATAAGTTGAATACTGAATACTATAACAACAGAGCCCAAAAACCACAATAAGTTGAATACTGAATACATTAACAACAAAGCTTAAAAACCACAATAAGTTGAATACTGAATACTTTAACAACAAAGCCCAAAAACCACAATAAGTTGAATACTGAATACTATAACAACAAAGCCCAAAAACCACAATAAGTTGAATACTGAATACCATAACAACAAAGCCCAAAAACCACAATACATTGAATACTGAATACCATAACAACAAAGCCAAAAAACCACAATAAGTTGAATACTGAATACCATAACAACAAAGCTTAAAAACCACCATAAAATGAATACTGAATACCATAACAACAAACCCCAAACACCTTAATAAGTTGAATCCCAAGTTCTGCACCAATATGAACTGTCTTGCACATTTTTACAGCCAGTGAATGTTGCCATCAGAAAACACATCAATGTATGCTAAATTTCAAAGTCCAACTTTAATAGCTATGTTAATACACAAAGAGCAGAAGGCAAGCAACCATTGGGAAAACAAATAAATTCATTAACTGTGTTGAAACACAATTGTAAGTAAAGTCTCTGTGCAGCATAAATGGGAATGGAACAACATGTTGTTGTTGTTATAGTCAGGGTTTAATGCCATTTTTCAGCACAAGATAGGTTATACATGGCAGCCAGTATTAATGGCGGAGGAAGAAACCTGGACCACTTACCCATGAGAAGCTACTGGCAGACTTTCTCACTTACCCACATTAGCAGAGTCTGGGGAATAATATGTATCTTTGAAGTAAATGGCAGTCATAGCTAAAGAGCAATTTAGTATGTGTCACAAAATCACAAGAACATGACCCCATAGCAGTTATTGTTAAAACTTGCCCCAGGATAGTGAAGATATGATTTTAATCAGATTGTACTTAGTTGCTACTCTTGGCTGCTATACTTGGCTGCTACATTTGATTGCTTTTCTTGGTTACTATACTTAGTTGCTACTCTGAGTTGCTACTCCTGGTTGCTACACTTTGTTCCTAATCTTGGCTGCTATACTTGCCTGCTACACTTAGTTGCTACTCTTGGTTGCTCTTTTTAGTTGCTACTCTTAATTGATATACTTAGTTCCTACTCTTGGATGCTGCACTTAGTTGATATACTTAGTTGCTACCCTTGTTTGTTATATTTTGATGCTACTCTTGGTTGTAATACTTAGTTGCTACACTTAGTTGATATACTTGGTTGTCATACTTAGTAACCACTACTCTTGGTTGCTACACTTAGTCGTTACTCTTGGTTGATACTCATAGTTGCTACTCTTGGTTGCTACACTTAGTATCTATATTTAGTTGCAACTTAGTTGCTACTGTGAGTTGCTACTCTTGGTTGCTATACTTATTTCCTACTCTTGGTTGATACACTTGGTTACTATACTCAGCTGCTTTTTTGTGCTATTCTTAGTTGCTACTCTTGCTTCATACACTTGGTTGTTACTCTTGGTTGCTATACTAGTTTGTTATATTCAGGTGCTACTCTTGTTTGTTACTACCAAGAACTTGCAAGATGCATCATACAATATTGTTGTCAAAAATGTCAATGTATGAGAATCAATGAAAACTTAACTGAAACAAAATACTCATGAAAGTACAACAAAAATCAATCCACAGAAGTAAAAGAAAATGCTCAGCATTAAGTGAAACTTACAACAACAAAGTTAGATTTTTTAAAAATAAAACCATAATTCAGAAAATTAAAACTGTTATTGGAAATCAGAGACAAAGTTTAAAAAAGATAATTATCTCTGCTCATTGTGGACTTCATATAATATTTAACATCTCCTAACAATTCCATGAAACTAATTCCTTGATATGTACAATATTTCTTTATTAAACACATTTTCAATACAATTAATGTTCCTGATATTGTTTGATTATGGTGAATAAATTCTCAACTAGGACCAAATTTGACCTTGGATCAAGTTTATACTATTATAAACTCTACTAGAACCAACTTTGACCTTGGATCAAGCTTACACTAATATAAGCTCTAATAAGACCAAATTTGATCTTAGATCACATTTATACTATTATAAACTCTATTAGGACCAACATTATAAACTTCACTAAGACCATCTTGGATCAACTTTATAATATTAAAAGCTCCACAAGGACAAATGTTGATCTTGGATCAACTTTATAATATTGTAAACTCCACAAGTATCAACTTAGATCAATGTTATATATCAAAAGCCATACTTGTGTTAAAGAATAAGAACTTTATTCAAAGCATATATTTCTGGACTAATTTTATGGTGTAACTATATACGCAAAAATCTGAAAACTCTCTTGAACAAAAATACTATAGAGGGCAACAACTAGAAGCTTATATTGCAAGCAAAGAAATTATTAGATTCTGAGGAAGAAATGAGATAATTTGCAATTATTCTGATATAAATTAGAATCAGGAAGCTAGTATACATGTCAGCCATGACAAAATAGACCAAAAAACTGGTTTGGTCTAAAATTTACCATTAGATGTACTTATTGTCCTTTAGACTGTCATATATGTAGATTTTCCTTATTTTGTGTAATATTTTGACTGGACATGCAGACAAAATTACATGTACACCTTGAACACTGAATTCATTAATTCTTGTATTATATTATCTAAATATACCACCCCACCCTCAATTAAACATGTATATACTTATAAACCTCTACTTCATCTGCAAGGAAAGAAAGACACAAAAGGTAATGAAAATGTTGACAGATTTTTGCAGGGGAAGCAATCATCCTAATGTAAATTTTCATTCATTAGAACTTTTCACAGTTATCATCTTCTCTCAATCCAAACAGAGAAATAAGTTATTTTTTAACTTGAATGGTAAATTACTATTGGACTCACATGGTTTGGTTGAGATACCAGAGTTTACTCCCATATTTTCCTACCCAAGCAAGAAAATACCAACTTTCATGCCTGTATTAAATGGCTGGTTTCATCTGAAGCTGTAATGTGTATCATTTTGAATGGAATATATTCATTAGAAAGATAGTATGAATGGAAATACACAAAAACATGGATAATACCAGGAAAATCTACATGGTATCTAAAAGGATGCCTGGAGTGTTGGCCTTGACTAAAGATATATATTATTTTTTCATTATGAAAAAAAATAGAGGATAATAGGCTGACCTGTGTACATAAATTACTATGCATATATGGAGTGAGGAAAAGCGTGCCACAATGACAGATTGTGTCTAAGGGTCGCACAAACGAAGGACGGACCACGTACAACATTACTAATAGCACATTTGGAGATTTATCAACAGAATTTTTCCCAAACCTTAATTCCAAAAGCAAGCAGCTTGAGTAAACACTCAATCGTGAAAAGCACGGTGAAGACTACATTTATGGATATTAAGACCCGCTCGTAATAGGAGCCTTGTTGCATATTTGAGTCACGGCCTTCGTGAGTCGTTTCTGCTGGGGATTTTGCCTCAAACTCTTGTTGGTTATGAAACTGACAATATTTCAAGAGAAATTGAGAAAGAGTTAGTGATGATATCTAAATGACTAATCTACTACAGTACTACCTCACTATAACGCTTTTGATTGCATTTGTTAAAAGGTGACCACCTTATAGATGAGGTTACCTTATATTGAGATAGTGAATAAATTAAATGGGATGCAACACAATACTACTTTACAAAAGGGATCTGCCTTATACTAAGGTGCTTTATAGTGAGGAAATACTGGATTAACATACAAATGCTTGGTTTGAGGTAGAGCATGAAAATATCTTTCCATTGTGCCCCAGTTATGTTGCAAAATCTAAAGGTATTTTTAAGAATTACTTTGCATACAACCAGTATCAAGCTGTACTTAGACATTTGATTAAAAATACAAAAAACACTCCAAAAGGAAATTAAATATTTTTATAGCATTTTACCTCACAATGACTTAATAATTTCTAATGTCAAAGGCATGTTGAAATTTATTTTCATATTCTACACCAAAGGTTTTTATTGCAATGCTATAAAAATACAAAACCTTGCAAAACCCAGTCCAGCTCTACAAGTTCCATTACCAACCACACAGTACATGTTATACAAAATTTCTTGGTTGTCATGGAAACATGTCACTTGTATGATAATCAAAATGGTATTGCCAAATGTTTTCTTATGTAGCATTTAGTAATTGCAAATTGTATTATACCTAAATAATAGATGCAAAGAGCCAAAAAAAAAAAAAATATTCAATGGAAAACTCATTTTATGTAACCTTGACCATGTTACTATGACAACCATTCCCAAAGAGATTGTGCATTGAAAATTAAGTGATAATCAGAGAAGAGGTAATGATTGAATGAAATCTTATTTTATTTCCTTACCCTTCCAAACCCCCAAAGCGTCAGAACACATTCAATGGTAAACAATACGGTGAAGCCCATGTTTAGGTACCTCAAACCAGTTTGGTATTGATCTGGTGAATTGTAAAACTATGGAAAGAGACAGAACAATGTCAGCACCTTTATTACATGAAGGTCACATAGGTCAAAAGTCAATGGCTAGTGTAATAGCCATCTATGTGCACAAGGAATTCAAAAGGCAAAATAATCTATTACCATTGTACATTGCATTAGGACTTTGTAATGTTATTTAAGATCTTAAGTTGTAATATTATATCACTACTTTTACCAATATTGTTATAATACATTTATAGTTAAAGTTTACACCATTTACTAATACACTGTATGACACAAGTCAGGTCAAGTGCCATGGCCAGGTGTTTACAGCATCTAGAAAATTCATTTTTTTAAAATTTCCACTGACGATCATCTGTAGACTTATTTGCACCTGACAAACAGGTATCACTTGAAAGGCTCAAACATTGAGGACTCACTGGATTATAGTAAACATAATACTCTATATTAGTGCTTATAATTGCATTGAAAAATAAGCAGATTCATGTGAGGCACTGTGTGCATATTATCTCAAAAATATTATCAATGTATATTCTTTTCCCCTAATATTGTCTTAATGAATAGAATGACAATAAATCATAATATATTCCAAAATTGTGTTACTTGAACCTTGCAGGGAACGCTGTATCCATACACAGATTTCAATGCATATTTGCATGTAACATTGAAAAAAGTTTTGTATTGTTAAGTTGTACTGATTAGCCAAGATTATGCACATATGAATTATGGAAAATGAACATGATGATTCAAAAAACTTTACTTATACAGAAATTGATATACTGATAAATTCTTGAGCATTACAACTTTTTTTTTAAAAAAAAGAACATGTTACATTCTAAAAACAAAAAATATTGTCAAAAAAATGAACATGATTCTCTTTTTCTCAGCTATCTTAAAATAATAATAATAATAATAATAATAATAATAATAATAATAATAATAATAATGATAATGATAATAATGATAATTTAAATTAATAATAATAATAATAATAATGATAATGATAATAATGATAATAATAATGATAATAATAATAATAATAATAATAATAATAATAATAATAATAATAATAATAATAATAATAATAATATTTCCCATATGAATAGCCCAGAAGCCTGTCTCTGTTCATTTGCTTTTTTATTAATTTAAACTCCGTGACATTTTCTAAGATTATTAATTGGAAATACTTAGTGAATAGTGGGCTTGTCTGATCATGGGATATTTGCTGTAATGTAACAACAATACTAATCCTGATAATAATCCATCACTTTCTCATTACAATGATGTCTATGGAGAGAAGTAATTCACTTATATGGAAGACTTAATGCTGGGAAGGTATTAACATTAATTTGGCACAGCAGCTTAGGCATCATTGTTAAAGATCTTATAAATGTTAAAAGCTGAAATGAAAATTACTTAATACTGATTATGTCCTTCTCTCTGAATCACAATTCAAGTCCAAAGAGACTTATTTCCATTGAGAACCAATTTAGCATCAACTGATTTAAAAGGATGGATCTAGGAATTATTTTCAGGGGCAGGGGTTTTAGTTGTATGATGGCATGGTTTGTTTTCATCAAAATGACCTGCCATTTCCATTTTCCAAAGTGAAAGCTATTTAAATCTACCTTGATTTCATGATTCTGAATATTAAATTATAGAAAACTAGGAATATCCATCTTGAACCAGGCGATATATACTGTACTCATTAGCTAAGGTAACTGTGAAAAAAGACTTTTTACTTTCTCTTCTATAATTTAGTGTTACAGTTTCCTGTCATAACTACACAAAATAATTGCATTTTGGTGAGAGTATGACTCTATGAAATTAGAAAAGAATAGAGAATGTATACATTTAGTACATAATGTATATGGTATTTCTCAGAACTCCTGTATTCAGAAAAGTACACAATATGCACCCATATACCTGGTATATATATATATATATATATATATATATATATATATATATATATATATATATATATATATATATATTAATATATATATTTGGTTGTTAATGTCTTTCCAATTAAATAATTGCTTTTAGTATTCCAAAATGTAATTTCCTATAATCTGTTAAAAACCTTTGTAAATTATAAAATAAAATAAAAGTGATATTTCAAAACCCCTGTACATGATAAGCAAAATTATAGTGATCAGTTAAAACCCCTGTACATGATAAGCAAAATAACAGTGATCAGTTAAAACTAATGTAGAAGAGAAGCAAAAGTATAGTGATCAGTCAAAACCCATCTAGATGATAAAACAAAAGTACAGTGATCTGTTGAAACCACTCTAGATGATACAACAAAAGTACAGTGAGCTGTCAAAACCACTCTAGACCATAAAACAAAAGTACAGTGAGCTGTCAAAACCTCTCTAGATGATAAAACAAAAAGTACAGTGAGCTGACAAAACCTCTCTAGATAATAATAAAAAAGTACAGTGATCTGTTGTAACCACTCTAGATGATACAACAAAAGTACAGTGAGTTGTCAAAACCCTCTAGATGATACAACAAACGTACAGTGTTCAGAAAAACCCTGGTAGATGATAAGCAAAAGTATAGTGATCAGTCAAAACCCATCTAGATGATAAAACAAAAGTACATAGAGCTAACAAAACCCCTCTAGATGATAAAAAAGTACAGTAATCTGTCGAAACCACTCTAGATGATAAAACAAAAGTACAGTGAGCTGTCAATTCCCTCTAGATGATAAAACAAAAGTACAGTGATCTGTTGAAACCACTCTAGATAATAAAACAAAAGTACAGTGAGCTGTCAATTCCCTCTAGATGATACAACAAAAGTACAGCGAGCTGTCACAACCTAATGGCTGATTAAACAAAAGTACAAGAATCTAATGACAAAACAAAAATATGGTGATCTATCAAAATCCTTATAGATGACAAAACAAAAATAGAGTGATCTGTCAAAACCATAATGGGTGATTAAACAAAGTACAGTGACCAGGTAAGATATAATTAACTTGTATTTATTCCTTCAGATGAAACTTTTGCCAAACAAATTTACCTTCAGATGTGACTTCAAAAAAATGTTGCATAATATGAACAAAAATCAAGTACAAAGCTAAAACTTACACTGACAAATGCATGATAATTGACCCATCATTATGAGTGGGGCTACAGACTTGTAATAGAATAGAAGGAACTCAGACAACAAAGAACTTTTAACACATATCAAAATTATAATTGCCATCACTTAACCATTTTTATTCTTGTGGATAGGAGCAATAAATTATAAGAATGTGTTCACCAGTTCTGTAAAATTATATACAAGGAATCTTAATGGAAACTCTTCAATTTGTAAATTCAGATATATTTTAAATAATAAGTGGCATGGCACCTGCTTATAAATGCAACATGTCTATACCTGGTATGTTATGTACTTATAAATGCAACGCATTTGTACCTGGTATGTTACATACTTATAAATGCAACACGTCTAAATCTGGTATGTTATACACTTAAAAATGCAACACGTCTATACCTGGTATGTTACACACTTATAAATGCAACATGTCTATGCCTGGCATGTTACACACTTATAAATGCAACATGTCTTTACCTGGTATGTTACACACTTATAATATGCAACATGTCTATACCTGGTATGTTATACACTTATAAATGCGACATGTCTATACCTGGTATAATTCTTATAAAATGCAACATGTCTATACCTGGTATGTTACACACTTATAAATGCAACATGTCTATACCTGGTATGTTACACACTTACAAAATGCAACATGTTTTATACCTGGTATAGTACTTGCTTATGTCTTTACATTGTACATGCTGCTTAAGTGCAAAATGTCTATACATAATACATGCTAATAAAATTAAACATGTCAATGGGGTGTATTCTGTATGTTTATAAAAGCGTTCAATGATAAAGTAAGATATCAATAGTATATTATGTATGCACAGACTTTAAGGATAATGAATATGGAATTTGTTGCATAAAGATAATTTACATACAATTTTATTTAACAATTTTTAAATGTCTCAGTTTAGACAAAGAACAACAAATTTGAAAATGGCCTGAATGCTAAACACAGTCTGACAAATGAAGTTAAATGCAAACTTGATGGAAATCACTGGAACATACAAAGTAGGCCATGGTGACCATATATTTTCTAAATATTGCTCTCACCATAATAACAAGTCTAATTTAAAAGTTACAAAATTCTGCAGGTTATAGTGTATAAGTATTTCAGTTTAATTTAACACTAACAGAAAAACAATGGTGTATGGATTGTTGGTTACAGTGACCTCATTTTATCTGAGCAGAGTAGTTCCAGTTTAGTGCACATTCACCAATCAAGGTACTTGATTTCATTGACAATGCTATTTGTCAAAGTTAGCTAACTATAAACTTGAAAATAAGTATTGATTCCAGGCAGAGAGACATCAACTGATGGGAAAAAAAGTTGCTGAACAATCTGACAAAAACTATGAAGACATTGTAAATATTAAGATATCAATAAGAAATCAACCACTGTGATTAACTATTTTTACTTCAATAAAAACATATTTCAATTATAACTGTAATGCAGTCTAATCTTGTTTAATCTTACCTCCAATTATATAACATAATTTTTTTTAATTTAAAAATTAATTAATTAATTAATTTTTAAAAATTATGTCAGATAAACTTGGTTAGACCCTAAAACAGACTACATACTGATACATCATGTACATATTTAGTTATGAAAACTCAAACAGTACACCTGTAAATTTTTTGTGACATTTTTATCAGATGGCATCAGTATCTCTTGTGTCCTGGATAAATGTATGCATGTATTTTAATTTTTGTGTTCCTTTTTGTAGTAATGACATTTGGTATTTGAACTATATTTTCTTTTTTGGTACAGTAATTGCTCAACAAAAATTAAATTTTCTGGTCATCTTCCTTAACTGTTAAAGTAACAGACAAGACAGACAGTTTTGTGTGGGTAAGATTTTATGTTGCGAGTTCCAAAAATAACAAGACATATTTTTAATTATATTTTAATGTTACTGTAAATACTTTCCATTTCATCAAGCTCAGGACATTAACAGCAATGAGCCTACTATCGCCTGGATGCCGAGATAAAAGAAGAATTCTTGGCAGTGTTAACACTTGAATCATCACTATGCTCCAAACTGTAATACTAATGTAATACTATAAAATGTAATGCTAATGTAATTCTACAAATTGTAATACTAATGTAGTACTACAAAATGTAATGCTAATAGTCATATCTTTTCTCAAAGTTCAGAAATTTAAAGTAAGGAAACTGAATGTCAAACATATTATTTTGATTAAGATTATAACAAGAGAAACAGTACATTAAATTTAGTCATCATTTATTAATACAAATTTTGTTTTTCAGGTGCAATAACTGGATTTGTGTGTGTGTGTGTGTGTGTGTTATTTGAATTTTTAACATAACTTTAACAATGATTTAGTGATATCACTACAATGTCTGCAGTATGGCAGTTTACAGTGATGTTTAGCACTGGGGCATTATACCACAGACATGTAGCATGATGTCCCACCCAGTCACATTATTCTGACACCAGGCCAACCAGTCCTAACACTAACCTCTTAATACTGAGCACCAAACGAGGCAGCTGTTAGTACCATTTTTATAAGTCTTTGGTATGACTCAGCTAGGTACTGAACCCATGACCTACCACATCTGAGGTGGATAATCTAACCACTAGGCCACCAGAGTGGTTACCTAATTTGTAAAAGTTTAATGACACTAAAACATTTTATTAACATTATTCCCATGTTAAAAACAAAACTCTGCTTTAAAATTATTTTTCTTCAGCAATCCGTCAGAGAATGGTTCTAACCAAACTCAGCTGTACCTGTGTCAAATGTTTTATTGCATCAAAATTTAATCTGCATAGCAAACAACAAAATTAAAAATACCTAGGCTAGTATGCAACTCACCTTCATCATTAGTACTACTGTGTTAAGGGCTATAAGAGTCATTATAAAGTACTCAAACTTTGGGGAAACCACAAGTTTCCATATGCGGTACTTTGCAGAGTCCTTGTTCTTTGGCATGAAGCGGCATAGGGGTCTGGCATTAATTGCAAAGTCTATGCATTGTTTCTGCAAAGATATATAACAAAAATTGATCACTGATCCATGCTTTTCTGTATATACATGTATAAAGCTACATTAGTTGAAAGATGTTTGAAAAATAAATCAAAATGTAGTAAGAGTTTATATGTAGATAAGTATTATGACATTTTGGTAAAGTGTTTTTACCTTAGTCTACCATGTACTGATTTCAGTTAGCCCCATGGACTGAAGTATGACATAAAATTTTGTTGTACACTTATTTATTTACCAAAACATACTTTAACTCTTTCTCAAATTCCAGTTATATTTGTTTATAGGTTACAGTGTCAAACTGCAAACAGCATAGAATAGTATCTACCTTCACATAATATGCTGGTATATGGTTTGTTCCACTGATTACTCCTAACTGCATAAGCCCACACTTGTTGGGTCATTATTTAATGGCACACCTGGGTCTGGTCAGTTTGCATATGGAGTATACTTATAAGCAACTACATACAGTAAGAATTATTACTAATGACTCATTAACAAAAAATAAAATCTCAAGAGTCTCAAAGCTAATATTTTATTTTAAAGTATCTTCCAAGGAATACTAAATTTTAACTGGGTTAATAGGTACTTTCCCCAGTAGCCCATTGGCTTACCATATGATTAGGTAGAATCCCCAGTAGCTCATTGGCTTACCATATGATTAGGTAGTTACCCCAGTAACCCATTGAGTTATCATATGGTTAAGTAGTTTCCCCAGTAGTCCACTAGGTTACCATACGATTCTGAATTTATTTTGACCCTACTGTAGGATAAGAGTTTTCTTTGGTGAAAGCTATGAAAGACAAAGAGAGTATTGCACAGTTAGCAAGAGCTGAAAATGACTTGTTGACTTTTCAAGGATCTTTCTCTTCAAAGTTGTATCTCACATAAACCACTGAAGAAGAATTTGTGATAAATGCAACTATTTTGTGAAAATATAATATTATAAAAGTATTTTGTTGTGATAAATCAAAACAATAATTCTAATAATTTTAATATCATAATATATTTTAATAATTTTAATATCATAAAATTCATAAAAAGATTCTCAGGCATTTCTACCATTCCATGGAAATGGTACTGGAATGATGGGAAAGTATATACTTGCCTATAAGTTCAATCCAACCACAAACAACATAGATCCTGTTCTGCCATAGCATAACAAGACTGCAGATCAAGGAGTATAATTTGTTCTACTGATTACTCCTAACAAACAGAACAGACTCAGATCTGAAAGCACATCATTCAACAGCAGATCTGGGTCTCTACAGTTTGCAGTTGGACTCATCTTATAAGCAAGTATGTATGGTACTGTGGCACATGCCTTTAGATCAAAATACCATGTGGAGTCAATATACTGACACTACCATGTAACACATTTTAAGAAGAAAAAAAATAGTTTAATTCTTTTTACTGCTAGCAACTCCTACCAAATAACTAATGCAAATCCAAAGTGTAATCAATCAATGAAACACTACCTCATTGTCATTCCCTAACCCAGTAGTTACTCATGTAACCACATATATTTAACTGTTAACAAGTTATCAACAGATCTGCCATTGTATAGTGTATCGGCAAATTGGGTCTACTCTGTATATAAGAAATTTTTGGTAGACCATGAAGTCATATAACTTTTGAACTTGTGTAATAGCTTGAGAATGTTTATCAGCCAATTACTAAAGGCATTACTTTGTAACAACACTTTTGATTTGCTGAGAGTGAAAAGCCAAAACTCAATCAGAATGTTATTAAGCTCTTCTCTCATTATGACATCATTTATATTATGCCACTTGTTACCTAAGTGTATTATTGTAATATATATCTCTGTTTGAGGCACCATGCTAAATGACATGATTGCAACCTCTTTTTACTTATTAAAGAATGAAAAAGAAAACATTTATACAGTTTTGGTGATTGAAATATCAGGACTGGGAAGAAAATTGTATGTGTGTGTGTGTTTGCATGTGTGTGTTTGTGTGTTTTGTGTGTGATTTGGATTTTTAACTTATCTTTAACAATTTCTCAGTAACATCACTATGATGTCTGCTCTGTGGTATTGTAATGTGATGTCTGTCACTGTGGCATCATGGTGCAAAGATGTAGCATCATGCCTCACTATGTCACTTTTTCCGGATGCCATTATTTATTATCAACTGAACACAAATATTCATGACATAACGAAACACACAATTTTGTAATGAATATTAAGAAATTCCATTGATTTAATTAAAGCCAGGGATTCAGCAAGATGCCTCTAGCGTTTCATTTTTTTATTTACTGTGACAATAATGTAATGGTCACTCACTACAACATTTTACAATGTCAGCATGGTTATATGTGGACCCTCACTATAAAATCCATTTGTATATTAATGCCCCTCTTACACACAGCATATAAATATGTAGTAGCCCCTCAATGTAAATCCTCTCCATATGCTGATGCCCTTCTTATAATGTAAAACAGAGTTATACATATACAAAGACCCCTAACTACAAAGACCCTCTTATAAGGTGGGTATGATTATGCATATTTGGTGGACCCTTATTGTAAGGTTAATTTATGTATTGATATCCCAATTATAATTTGGTTATGTATTTACAGTAGTACAATATGCAGATGCAGTGAACACTTATTACACAATATCTGAACATTTAAATGCCCATCATATAATAAGAGTATGGTTATGTATGGCTATGTATATAAAGCAGTCCCTCACTGTAAAGCCACTGTGTATATTGATGACTTTTTTTATAATGTTATGGATCCTATGACAATGGTCAATTCCTTTTGAATTATTGCAATTGTTTCTTTTAATTAGGTCTTTGACCATGAGAACCAATTATAATATGATTTTGTATCATGAAATAATCTTGGCTTGAATGCACTGTTAGGACAAAGTCTTGTTGGAACATCCCTCTCTACTGTCAAAATAACATGGGTCACTTCTATAGTCCCCATGAATGGTGTTATAAAGAAGGAGCGGTGTCTTAATGTACACAATGATGTTATAACATATGTCACTAATCAAGAGAAACAAACTATAAAATAAATTAGTGTAATGCTGAAGACAACAAGTGGCAAATACAAATTTCAAGCAAAACAATGAAATTCTCACTTGATTTTTGTCAAGGTATTGATCTTCAAGGTCGTTTTCTCCTTGCTCTTGAAAGGTGATGATAATTAAGGCCACAAAAATGTTGACAAAGAAAAAAGGAAAGACGATGAAAAATACAACATAAAAGATTGCCATCTCCATGTGATAATTTGGTTTTGGTCCTCGGTCAATAGAGGTTGAGTCCATGGAATGCTTTAGGACTCTGAAAATGTATAGTATTATTACCACATTAATACAATTGTAAGAAAATGTACAGTATTATTACCATATTAACACAACTGTAAGAAAATATACAGTGATGTTATCACATTTACACAATTGTAAGAAAATGTACAGTATTGTTATCACATTAACACAATTGTAAGAAAATGTACAGTATTATTACCACATTAACACAATTGTAAGAAAATGTACAGCATTATTACCACATTAACACAATTGTAAGAAAATGTACAGTATTGTTACCACATTAACACAATTGTAAGAAAATGTACAGTATTATTACCACATTAACACAATTGTAAGAAAATGTACAGCATTATTACCACATTAACACAATTGTAAGAAAATGTACAGTATTATTACCTCATTAACACAATTGTAAGAAAATGTACAGTACTATTACCACATTAACACAATTGTAAGAAAATGTACAGTATTATTACCAGATTAACACAATTTTAAGAATATGACTCTTCAGTTATCAAGAGACAAAATCCACTATTTTTGGTCAAAATTACTCTAGTGAAGTCTAGGAATTCCAACAAGACCTAACGTAAATCATATAACTTTCAAACAGGGTACATGAAAATTGAAAAACACAATTTATATAATTTGATCATAAAGTAGGTGTATGACTTTAACTGTTGAAGCACAGCCCATCAGCCATTTGTCTGGAAAACATAAAAAATTTATGATTAAAAAAATCATTGCAAGGTACAGAATAGTATATTTTTATTTTCTAATTTATAATAAGTAACTGTCATGCTTGACATAATTCTTACATAATGTGTGCTTAATAAATTGTTAGTTTCTTAATATCATAAACAGCATTCCCATCATGCACATGAACATGCTAGAAGTGTTATCTCCCTTTCCATAATGTTGGAAACTCTTTTTTCCAATATTGATTATGCCCAACAAAACTTATGTAAGGTACATTTGGTAGATTGATTCAGAGTGCATCATCAAGTCATTATGACGAATCATGCAGCCAATATGATAAAATCATGGCATTCTAGGTGGAATTTAGAATTTGTTTCCATCTTGATATGAAATCATCATGGCATTCTAGGTGGAATTTAGAATTTGTTTCCATCTTGATATGAAATCATCATGGCATTCTAGGTGGAATTTAGAATTTGTTTCCATCTTGATATGAAATCATCATGGCATTCTAGGTGGATTTTAGCAGTTGTTTGCATGCTGATATGAAATGTCATTGCATTCTAGCTGGATTAATTTAAGATGTTTTCATGCTTTTATGAAAATGTCATGGCATTCTAGGTGAATCTTAGCAGTTGTTTTCCAGCTGGTATGAAAATGTCATGGCATTCTAGGTAGATTTTAGCAGCTATTTACAAGATGGTATGATTTGATTTGTGTGTGTGTATGTGTGTGTGTTTGTGTGTGTGTGTGTGTGTATGTGTGTGTGATTTAGTTTTCAAACATAGCTTTAAAAAATGTTCAGTCATATCGCTACAATGTCTGCAGTGTCACAGTTTATAGTGATGTCTAGCACTGGAACATCATGCTGCAGACACAGTCACATTATACTGACTCCAGGCTGACCAGTCCTAACACTAATCTCTGAATACTGTGTGCCAAGTGAGGCAGCTGCTGGTACCATTTGTAAAGTATTTGGTATGACTCAGCCCGGGGTTCGAACCCACGACCTCCTGCATCAAAGGAGGATGCTCCAACTACATGGCCACTGGAGAGGTCTCATGCTGGTATGAAAATGTGATGCATTCTAGGTGGATTTCAGCAGCTGTTTTTATGCTGGTATGAAAATGTCATGGCAATTTAGGGGGATAATAGCAGCTGTTTTCATTCTGCTAGATATAATCAGACTGAGATATGGTGCTTAGCAGTGGCTATTTGTATGCAAGTTTCAAAGTTTCATCCTATAAAGGACAGGGATGTTTATAAGGGCAGTGTCAATGAAATTTGTTAAATTCAGTGCTTTGCTTAATAAAATTGCTTAGAAAAGACAAATGATGCAACCCTTCATCTGAGGTTTTGATGCCTCAGTAGCAACTCTAAATTGGACCTTTAGTATTTGCTTTTACTTACGCTGGCCAACCTTCTCCTGTTGTTACTGTAAATAATGTCAACATGGCATGCATAACGTTGTCATAATGAAAATGTTGCCTCTGCCACTCTCGGTTCTTAACTGTTGGAATCTTGTCATCTTTATCATAGGAAAAATACTGGCCCCTGACAAAAGCAAAATTAAGATGTTTAATGTTTAGCAACAGAAATAGAGTACTTCTTCATTATAATTTAAAGCAACAACATTACCTCATTATTACTAAAGACACTCCTTCATTATAACTACAGAAATATAGTACTCCTTCATTATAACTATAGAAAAACAGTACTCTCTCATAATAAATACAGAAATATAGTACTCCCTCATTATAACTACAGAAATATAGTACTCCCTCATTATAATTAAAGAAATATAGTACTCCTTCATTATAATTACATAAATATAGTACTTCCTCATTATAATTACAGAAATATAGTACAACCTCATTTTAATTATAAATAATACTCTTTCATTATAATTACATAAATACTTCCTCATTATAATTACAAAAATAAAGTACTCCATAATTATAATTACAGAAATATAGTAATCTGTCATTATAATTACAGAAACATAGTACTGTCTCATTTTAACTATATATAGTACTCCTTCATTATAATTACATAAATATAGTACTCCTCTATTTTACTTACAAAAATATAATACTTCCTCATTATAATTAAAGAAATATAGTACTCCCTCATAATTACAGAAATATAATACTTCCTCATTATAATTACAGAAAAATAGTACTCCCTCATTATAATTTAAAAAATATTTAATTATTATCACAGGAATATAGTACTGCCCGATTTTAACTATATAGAATATTCCTTCATTATAAATACAGAAATATAGTACTCACTCATTATAACTACAGAAATATAGTAATCCCTTATTATAATTACAGAAATATAGTACTGCCTCATTATAATTACATAGATAAACTACTGCCTCATTTTAACTATATATAATTACAGGAATATAGTATATCCTCTTTATAATTACAAAAATATAGCAATCATTATAATTAAAGAATTATACTACTCCTTCATTAGTACTACAAAAATATAGTACTCCCGCATTAAAATTACAGAAATATAGTACTCTCATTATAACTACATATAGTACTTCCTCATTATAATAACATAAATATAATACAGCCTCATTTGAACTATAAATAATACTCCTTCATTATAATTACAAAAATATAGTACTCCCTCATTATAATTACAGAAATATAGTACATCCTCATTATAATTACATAAATATTGTGCTGCCTCATTTTAACTATATATAGTACTCCTTCATTATAATGACAGAAGTATAGTACTCCTTCATTATAATTACAGAAATATAGTTCTCTTTCATTATAATTACAGAAATATAGTACTTCCTCATTATAATTACAGAAATATAGTACTTTCTCATTTTAACTATATATAGTGCTTTTTCATTATAATATGGAAATATAGTACTTTTTCATTATAATTACAGAAATATAGTACTTTCTCATTATAATTACAGAATTATAATACTGTTTCATTATGACTACATAAATAGTACTCCCTCATTATAAGTATTGCCTTTTCCTCAGGGTAAGTATTGCCTTTTCTTCAGGGTAAGTATTGCCTTTTCTTTAGGGTAAGTATTGCCTTTTCATATGGGTAAATATTACCTTTTCTTCAGGGTAGGTATTGCCTTTTCACATGGGTAAGTATTGCCTTTTCTTTAGGGTAAGTATTGCCTTTTCCTCAGGGTAAATATTGCCTTTTCCTCAGGGTAAGTATTGGCTTTTCCTCAGGGTAAGTATTGGCTTTTCCTCAGGGTAAGTATTGCCTTTTCTTCAGGGTAAGTGTTGGCTTTTCTTCAGGGTAAGTATTGCCTTTTCCTCAGGGTAAGTATTGCCTTTTCTTTAGGGTAAGTATTGCCTTTTCATATGGGTAAATATTACCTTTTCTTCAGGGTAGGTATTGCCTTTTCACATGGGTAAGTATTGCCTTTTCTTTAGGGTAAGTATTGCCTTTTCCTCAGGGTAAATATTGCCTTTTCCTCAGGGTAAGTATTGGCTTTTCCTCAGGGTAAGTATTGGCTTTTCCTCAGGGTAAGTATTGCCTTTTCTTCAGGGTAAGTATTGGCTTTTCTTCAGGGTAAGTATTGCCTTTTCCTCAGGGTAAGTATTGCCTTTTCCTCAGGGTAAGTATTGGCTTTTCTTCAGGGTAAGTATTGCCTTTTCCTCAGGGTAAGTATTGGCTTTTCCTCAGGGTAAGTATTGGCTTTTCTTCAGGGTAAATATTGGCTTTTCCTCAGGGTAAGTATTGCCTTTTCTTCAGCGTAAGTATTGCCTTTTCTTTAGGGTAAGTATTGCCTTTTCCTCAGGGTAATTATTGCCTTTTCCTCAGGGTAAGTATTGGCTTTTCCTCAGGGTAAGTATTGGCTTTTCCTCAGGGTAAGTATTGGCTTTTCTTCAAGGTAAGTATTGCCTTTTCATATGGGTAAGTATTGCCTTTTCATATGGGTAAGTATTACATTTTCATATGGGTAAGTATTACCTTTTCCTCAGGGTAAGTATTGCCTTTTCCTCAGGGTAAGTATTGCCTTTTCTTTAGGGTAAGTATTGCCTTTTCTTCAGGGTAAGTATTGCCTTTTCTGAGAGTGAAGTATTGTCTTCTTAGGGTCATTATTCCCTATTCACATGTAGAAGTATTGTCTTTTCTTTAGGTAAAGTATTGTCTTTCCATTGGCTTGAGTATTGCCTTTTTTTAGGGTATGTCTTCTCTTTTCTTAGGAGTAAGTACTGTCTTTTCTTTAGGATAGTATTGCCTTTTTATAGTGGTAAGTATGGCTTATTTTTAAGGGTAACTATTGTCTTTTCTAAGAGGGAAGTATTGGCTATTCTTAGGGATAAGTATTGCCTTTTTCCTGGGTTAAGTATTGCCTTTTTCTAGGGGTAAATATTGTGAGCTTAAATTATAGTGCAATATATTGTGATACAAATAACTGCATAGAAATGTTTCTGTAAGTATTGCTAACAATCTGTCTATAAGGAACAACTCATGCAATGCCAATAACTGCCTTTTCAAAGGAGGGAAGTATTAACTCTTCTTAAAGCATTTTAATACAGAGGATAACATTTTATTTCAATAGGTAACTTTTTATTACTGTAGATAACATTTTTTTGCAATAGGTTACATTTTATTTCAATAGGTAGCATTTTGTGCCAGTTCTGTTTCTGTTTCGTTTTGAAAAAATGAGAAGAATTGTATCATCACAATCCATCAGCTGTATACTGAAACATCAGTATATTGTTACACCACTGATTTCTCAAATATAAAATTCCTTGAGCAAGTAAACACAAAATTAAATGATCCAAAAATCTATTCCTTTTAAACTTCTGTAAGAAATTACAACAGAAACATGTATATGTTCTTTGTATTCAGTATATATGGTCCAAGGCAGCCATATCAGGAAAAGATTTTGTTCCTGGTCTCTTGCAGTAGGCTATGTATGTTAGATGGTAGACGGCATTTCCAGAAAATGGGAGTCCTGTTAGTGAACAGAGATTTCCTGCTGATGACAGACATGTTTAGAATAAACTGTAGTTTCTAGCCCAATGTTTATTAAATTAACAAAATTTCAAGAAGAAGAACAAGAACAAAAACAAAAGTGACAACACTACTTGACCCTGAAGACCACGTGTAAAAAAAATTTGTAACTGTGAAACACTGGAATGCCAACTTTACACTAAAACTTACTGGCACTCTTCTCTGGTTTCCTTTGACTCATCTGTGCAAAAGAAGAACTTTCCTCTAAAGAGTTGCACAGCAATGACAGCAAATATAAATTGGAACAACATGTATACTATCAGGATATTGGACACATTCTTCAGGGAGTTGACAACACAGTCAAATACAGCCTGAAAAAAAATGAAAACAACAACTATGAAAAGACATAGCTGCAGCACTTGAATTATTTAATTCTGTTTCAGTGTTAGTAAACTTCAAATTAATGTAGGAATAAAATTACAAAATTTCAAGTAACACAGTTTTCATAGAAAAAAAAAATTAAATATTCTCTGGCTCAAGGCGTCTAAAGTATGAAGTACAGGAGGTGATTAAAGGGGATTTCATGTTTTGGCCTATCACAGCCATGTGTTAAAGGGGATTTCATGTTTTGGCCTATCACAGCCATGTGTTAAAGGGGATTTTATGTTTTAGCTTATCACAGCCATGTGTCAAAAGGGGATTTCATGTTTTGGCCTGCCTCAACCATGTGTTAAAGGGGATTTTATGTTTTGGCCCATCGCAGCCATATGTGAAAGGAAATTACATGTTTTGGCCTATCACAGCCATGTGTCAAAAGGGGATTTCATGTTTTGGCCTATCACAGCCATGTGTCAAAAGAGGTTTTAATTTTGGCTTATCACAGACATATGATAAAGGGGTCTAATTATTTTTGCCTTCAGAGCCATGTTTAAAGGAGGCTTTATATTTGGCATGTCACAGCCAAGAGTTAAAAGAGATTTTATTTTGGCCTATTATATCCATGTGTTAAAGGAAGTCTCATTTTTGGCCTATCATAGCCAATGGTTAAAGGAGGTCTCATTTTTAGCCTATCACATCCATGTGTTAAAGGAGGTCTCATTTCTGGCCTAACACAGCCATGTGCAAAAGAAAACCTGTTACAGCCATGTGCTACAAGGGATTCATGTTTGACCTTTCACAGCCATATGTTACAGGTTTCATTATTGGCATATCACAGCAATATGTTAAAGGATGTTTCATTCTGGCTATCACAGCCATGTATAAAAGGATGTTTCATTCTGGCCTATCACAGCCATGTATAAAAGGATGTTTCATTCTGGCCTATCACAGCCATGTATAAAAGGATGTTTCATTCTGGCCTATCATAGCCATGCATAAAAGGATGTTTCATTCTGGCCTATCACAGCCATGTATAAAAGGATGTTTCATTCTGGCCTATCACAGCCATGTATAAAAGGATGTTTCATTCTGGCCTATCACAGCCATGCATAAAAGGATATTTCATTCTGGCCTACCATGTATAATAGGAGGTCTCATTTTGGCCTATCACAGCCATGTGTTAGAGGAACCTTTATTTCTACATGTTTATAAGTATTTTATCAAGTGAATGACAGCTGTTATCATGAAAAAATAAATGAACAATGTATATGATATATAAAAGATATTACACATATGGTTTCATATTTATTTATGAAGATTCCCTTAATTTATTCCAAGTGTTTTTATAGAAGTAAAATAAGTAGATAAAAATAAACAATAACTAAATAGAAAAAATGAATAAGTAACTGAACTAATAAATGAATGCATACATATATTATATGATAATGAGAACATTTGTTTTAGTTAGGGCAACCTTGTGTCAAAGGTTTCATTATTTTCTGAGAGTAGCCCTTCAGTCAAAGAATAGTTCTTTTGAAAAAAAAAATACCTAAATATATTAAATGTTCAAAAGCAATAAATATAATTAACAAAGAGAATATTATTACAGAATACTGACTGAAAAGAAACAGAGAACATTATAACAGAATACTGACTGAAATCTAACAAAGAGGACATTATAACAGAATACTGACTGAAAACTAACAAAGAGGACATTATAACAGAATACTGACTGAAATCTAACAAAGATGTTATAACAGAATACTGGCTGAAAACTAACAAAGAGGACATTATAACAGAATACTGACTGAAAACTAACAAAGAGAACATTATAACAGAATACTGACTGAAATCTAACAAAGAGGACATTATAACAGAATACTGACTGAAATCTAACAAAGAGGACATTATAACAGAATACTGACTGAAAACTAACAAAGAGGACATTATAACAGAATACTGACTGAAATCTAACAAAGAGGACATTATAACAGAATACTGGCTGAAAACTAACAAAGAGAGCATTATTACAGAATACTGACTGAAAACTAACAAAGAGAGCAAAAATTACAGAATACTGAGTGAAAGCTAAGAGAACATTATAACAGAATACTGACTGAAAACTAACAAAGAGAGCATTATTACAGAATACTGACTGAAAACTAACAAAGAGAGCATTATTACAGAATACTGACTGAAAACTAACAAAGAGAGCATTATTACAGAATACTGACTGAAACTAACAAAGAGAGCATTATAACAGAATACTGACTGAAATCTAATAAAGGAAACATTATTAAAGAATACTAACAGAAAACTAACAAATAGCATTATTATAGAATACTGATTGAAAGCTAATAATGAGAGCATTATTACAGAATACTGACTAAAAACTAACAAAGAGAGCATTATTACAAAATACCGACTGAAAGCAACCAACACTAAAATACTCAATTTATATCATCCATATTACAGCAAACAAATTATTCTTTTCTTGAAATAGTCTCTAAATTCATAAATTGTTGAATCATCATTGTACTTTAAAAATATTTTTAAAAAATTATTAATGCTAATTATACCTTTAATTTGGGTACTCTGTTGATTGTTTTAAGTGGTCGCAACACTCGAAGAACCCTGAGGGACTTGATTGTATTTAGATTTTTCCCAGCACTGTCACTGCCACAAAAAGTTACATAAGGCAAAAAGTTACATAAGTAATTGTGTCTGTTAATTAACTTTGTTTCATAAAAGTGTTAATAAATAAGTTGCTTTTATACATGTTGACATACTTTATATATGAATATACCATTCATGTTGACATACTTTATATATGAATATACCATACATACTCATTTATAAATCAAGTCCATCTGCAACTGCACAGACTCTGATCTGTAACCAATTCACTGACACATCTAGGTCAATCATGTTTGTTAGGACTAATCAGTAGAACAAACAGCATAGATTCTGATCTGCCAGTGCATTATGTGATAAGTCAAGGTCTATGATGTTTGCAGTTGTACTTAACCCACAAGGAAGTAAATATTGTGAATTCCTTTTCACCTCAATAATCTGTTAAATCTTATAAAGAAAACATCTTTAATTAAGATAAACATTTGTTTACTTGAAACATCAATATAATATATATCTTAGATAGTACATTTACCCTCTAAGTATTTTCTGGTATTCTATAAATTTCTGTCATAAATAATCATTTAGTAAGAATAACAATGAAGACTGAATGTATGGTGTGAAAAATGGCATACAGGTTAATGAAACTGAAACATAATTTAATAGTTGTTGCTTATTGTAGTCACGTAAACTTACAGTGCAGCACTAAGACCCTTAATTATAACATTCTTGCTTTTTTGAGTCCATTCATTATAACACTGATCCTCATTATAAGGCCATTCATTATAACACTGTTTGTTTTTAAGGCCATTCATTACAACCATTTTCCTGTTAAAAATCCATTCATAGCTTGTCATTCATTATAACACTGTTCCTGTTATAATGGAGATTCAAAATAGCACTGTTCCTGTTATAAGGAAATTCATTATAACACTGTTCCTGAAATAAGGCCATTCATTATAACTTGCCATTCATTAAATTGCTGTGCATGTTTTAAGGCCATTTATTATAATACTGTTCCTTGTTATAAGGCCATTCATTACAACAATTTTCCTGTTAAAAATCATTCATTATAACTTGCCATTCATTATAACACTGTTCTTGTTATAAGGCCATTCATTATAACACTGTTCCTGTAATAATAACTTGCCATTCATTATAATGCTGTACTGATTCTAAGGCCATTTATTATAATACTGTTCCTGTTAAAAGTCCATTCATTATAACATGCCATTCATTAAAATGCTGTTCCTGTTATAAGGCCATTTATTATAACACTGTTCCTTATTATAAGACTATTCAATATAACACTATTTTTTTATAAGGCCATTCATTACAACAATTTTTCTGTTAAAAGTCCATTCATTATAAATTGACATTCATTCATTCATTCTAATGCTGTATCTGTTGCAAGGCCATTTATTATAATAACAATATGAATAATTAAAATGTGTGGTAAATTTGAGCATTTTAATAAAAACCATTTAGCACAGTTTGAAAACACAAAATTATAATTAATGTAATGCAAATTCACTCGAACATTTTAACTCCACCTATACATATTCAACATGCACACAAATGCAAATAGAACAGACCCAGATCTACCACTGCATGATATTATATGCCTTTTATGTTTGCAGTGTTCTGATTGGTTAAATTGACAGGTGCTGTGTTTGCTAAAATGTTATAGCACCCTCAAGTGCATGCAAGAGTGCTATAACATTCCAATCATGGCTCACTTAATTTTGTATTGCCAATCTGATTAGTCACAGAATGTGATTTAGCTAGAGTGTGCATCATGCTTTACTTAGATCACTGACAGAATTAATTTTACTCCTATCCAGCCATAAACAGAATTTTTTCATTTGTTTTCTCTGTAAATTTGCTTTAAAAGACAGTTTAAAGAATACAAATAATAATGTAAAGTGAAGTTATATCCAAATATCTAATGTTATAAAGTTATTTTCAAATATGTAATATTGTTTTCTTCACATGCTCATCAAAATTTATGCCAGGTCTTTTTGCTAATAGAAATGAATCCCATTTCTTGCTGCCTTTATATGTATGCATGTATTTTTAATTTTTTGAAAATTATAAAAAAATTACCACATAACATCTGATTACCAATATTAAGCAAAACAGTCTGAATATTGATTCATATTGTAAGACAATAATTTTGACATTAATTGCTACAAGAATTTATAAACCTTACAATAATTATTTTCACATGCTGACATTATACAGTATGTCTTTCTGGGGTTATTGAATTCTTGTAGCAACATACATCACAAGTGAATAATTGCATATTGGTCTGTGCTCATTATATTTGAAGTGATAAGTAGGATAAAAAGCACAGATCTTAATTTTCCAGCATATATTTGGATGGCAGATCTGTAACAATTGCTTTTTACATTGCACATGTTATTCACAAAACAATATGACCTCAACCTAATGAATCACCTAAACCCATCACACCTAGAACAATTCTTTGGTATTTTAGAAAATTGTGACCTGTAGGTGTATTAAATCACTCAAGAGTCACTATGCAGAAGGTTGGTAAGAAAAAGCATCCCCAAGAAAAGTTTTAAATGGAATGAACTACATAAAATAACACCACATGATAAGTAAATCGCCAATAGCCAATCCAGTATGAAATTAAAATTCTACATTTTTCTGTAAATCTACATAAGTATCACACCAATCAGTTGCAATATGAACAAGAATAATGATTGTTCAATTAAATCATGATGTAAAAAATGTGATTGGTCAATTTTAAGTCCAGCTCAGATTTCTACTAATCAGATAACTGGATTTTATGTCTTTTAGTAAAGACTTTAATTTTGTTAGTAAAATTTAGGATGGGTTTACTTTTAGAGCAGGGAATGAACCTTGATTTTCTTTCAAGAAGATTCAATTTTTAAAAGAAGTCTAATTATATAGCTGATAAAGGAGGTTGACTATATGCTTCCCCACCTTTATCTGAATTTGCCAGATAGTACAAAAAAAAATTGCCAAAGTGTTGGGGGATTCTAGATTTTCTAATATCCAAATCAAACGTGGACCTGACCTCATTAATGATTATAATTGGCTATTCTGGATTTTATGATCTATGAAGCAACTGCTAAAAAGAGGTTTTAAAATAATATTTTCTGTATTCAACATAACAGCTGCACACATTCTACTAAATGCTTATGCTAGCCTCTCTTGGGGTCAGAACTTGTAAATCCCTTAAAGAATGTATATTTCTTTATCACAGTATTCCCATAGAAGGGAAACAACTGCTAAAACCCACCTACAACATCTTATTAACGTAAGTTTTATTCAGTGCAAGTATATGGACAGACAAATACATCTCTAAAAGTGTACAGCTCCCAGACAAGGGGGCCTATCTCTATTAGTATGTACATGCAGATGTCATCACATTTGTGCTAAATATGATGAACTACAACATCACAAAATTTGCCAAAATAATAAATTTTTGTGCACAGTGCAGATATTATGTCAAATACACTTTTGATATGAGGAAATAATCATACGCATGAAAAAATGGTTACTATTTATTGTTTTTGAAAGTGCATATTAGTGAACAAATATGAGTAGGAGTGGACTAAAATGATGTCCTTTCTGCTAAAGTCAGCCGTCTGCTGGCCCTTACAACTTGTAAAATAGAGACTATCATGCTGACCTTACTGCCTTCACTAAATATGTACTATTATTCTCCTCTTAAAAATTAATGTATATTGAATCATTGAATTTAACACTTACTGATTAGGACTAAAAATTTATGGAATATGAGATCTTGGATTTGTCAATATCTGCAGTGAATATGGAGGATCCAGAACCATGTAAATCCAGACAGTTGCTTTTGTACAGATCAGCAGGGATTTTAGTAAAAATAAAACACTTCTTAGAACAGAAAAGAAAATCTAGTTCTGGAAATAAATTTACAGAGTAGCAGGGTATTCAGAAAATTTAATTATTTCCAGAAATAACTCTTCAGAGCAATCACAAGACTTGATAAATGGAGTCCCACTGTTACAAGTCACCCATTTCCAACCACATATATTAAGCAATCAAACATCCTCAGTTTTGCAAAGTTTTATAAACCATTTTATAAAAAAAACAGAACCTGCATAAAAAGTCCAGTTTCTTGCTTTCTAGAAATGATTGCTTATTACAGTTTTGACTATTAATTATTTCTTAAAAATTTCACCAAGAAAGGTCCTAGTCTGTCAAGATCTTTATAAAATGTTACTACAATGCTGTAACTTTTAAACATGAAGAAAACATTTTAGTTACAATTTAATCCAACTGCACTCAGATATCTCATCTGCAGTACAAATATTTTGAGATAAAAACTTACAATTTTAAAAATGCACACAAAATGGAAGCCTACAATATATTTTTTTAATATTATACTTTATATTTTGCAGACATTTTGGTTAATATACAGTGAAACATGTTAAAGCACTCACCTTTTTAAAGACAGTTGTGCACAGAATACAAAATTTACAGATAATTTGTTTTAATTCCAGTATGATATTATTTTAAATTAAAATGTCAGCCAACAATGGAGGAATGGTATATTCTCCAAAGTATCCTTTATTCTACAGGAGACATTTTTTATTACAAATTCCACAAATGTAACAGGCATGATTACATCTAGGTTTCATTATTTATTACAAATTCCACAAATGTAACAGGATTATTATATCTGATATTCTTCTTCCTACTAGATTCATACCATGAGGAAAATTAATGAATTCAGCAAGGTCAACATAGCTTACAATTTAGTCCCATTTCTATAGGTGTAAAAGGTAAACAAGAAAACCACAAACGGAAGTACCACAGGATTGCAAAGCTTTGATTTGTCTTTTCAGGTACCATATATACTTGCTTATAAGTTGAATCCAACTGTAAACTGCACAGACCCAGATCTGTCATTGCATAGGACAACATCAGATATGGATCAATGCATTTGGTTAGGAGTAGAACAAACAAGAGGCCTTGATTTGCCAGTGCATTATGCAATAGCAGATCAGGGTTTATATTGTTTGGCATTGGACTTTACTTTTATGCTAGTATATATGATAAAGGATTTCTCATGATGCAACCTTGTTCCATTATTAAAGGTAACTTGTACTGAGCTATCACCAGTCTTAAACAGTAAGTTTACCAAAGCCCCACACCAAAATACTGTAGAACTGGACCTGTAAGAAGTAAGTACCTGTCTTCAGGGGACACTTTCCTTACTTAACAAAGGTGATTTCTTATGCAAGTTTTGACATTATCACTCCTACTGTAGAAATGTGGAATAAACTGAGTTCAACACACATCAACGAAGTATAAGATATAGGTCAGGTCAGGCCCTAGGTCAAGGTGAATGAGGCAACTGCCTTGGGCACCACTCTTTCTGTGACCCTGCACTGCTGACTGAAATCAACTCCATAATATATTTTTTTGTTTTGAGCCCTGCTTATCGATTGCTGCCATGGGCCCCACACATCCTAGGGCAATTTCTGATATAGGTCACAGTGACTTAGCATTGATTGAAGAGTGTAATGCTTCTCATGAAGCATCTGTTTCCTGAGTTACATGACTCTGCAAGCTAAGCTAAATTAAAACATTTGTATAGGTTAATGTGGTGGGATATATAGCTGAGAGTAACCTAATTTTGTTTATAGTGATGTCTTAGCACTCAGGGCATCATGCCATAGATATGTGGCATGATGCCCCACCCAGTCACATTATCCTGACACCAGGTCGACCAGTCTTAACACTAACCTCTTAACGCTGAGTACCAAGTGAGGCAGCAGTAAATACCATTTTATAATTCTTTGGTATGACTTGACTGGGGATTGAACCTACAACCTCCTGCATCCAAGTCAGATGCTCTAACCACTCAGTCACTGGAATGGTTTTTAATGCAAAGAAAAGCGCAAAGTACTGAATGATTGAATATAGGTCACAGTTACCTAGGTGATAAATGTGGTACTCTTCATGATGCAAGTACATACATAGTTAAATGACACCATAGGCAACAGTGCCTGATAATTCAAGATAAATGCAAAGATTAAAATCCTTAAGCTATGGTAACATAATTTTAACTGACAGGTGTAATACACCACATCTAAAGCCAATTGATAGGTCTTATGTTCTTAGAAATGGAGCTAAATGCAAATCCTTACAATGTGGATACCATGTGGAAAATAATATATACAAGGACAGATGGATGGAGTGTTGATTGGAATACTACAATATCACAAGCTTTGCAATCCCATTAAATGATGCTGGCATCAACAGAAAAGACAATAAACTTTAATTCCAACCCAAAAAGATAATTTACCAGGCATTGCAAACTCAATAAAGGTAAAATGGATTAGAAAAATCATCTAGGATCAATTCTACATAGATTCACACAATTATAATCTAAATTACTCTGTCATTTGTCCAACAAGTTTCTTTAGGTTTGTCAATAGATTTATTACCTACTCAAAGATATTTCTGGCTGGTTGGTAACTTACCCCTGACTGTTACTGCTGGTAATAAACAGATGTATTACTGTATATGTAATTGCTGGTAATAAACATGTATTACTGTAAATGTAATTACTCTCAATAAATAGATGTATTATTCTATTGTATACTGGCTATAGCTTAACAAAGGTCACATTTTTAAGCAAGAGTCCTTCATTTTTCTAAATAATACTTAAAAACATGGATTCTGTGTAGACAAGATTAAGATACATAAAATATATTTCTGATATTGTAGAATCAAAACGTACATTCTTGTCCTCACAAATTCATTGAACTAAACCTTATATATACACTGCTGTTTTCATCCTTTTATGTTAGATTAACAACAAATCTGGATTTAAAAGCTCATGTCAAAGAATAATAATAATAATAATAATAATAATAATAATAATAATAATAATAATAATAATAATAATAATAATAATAATAATAATAATAATAATAATAAAAATAAAATTACCCCCAAATTGTGATTTTGACCCTGGGACATTTGAAGGATTATGTCCTTGATCTTTTCTATTGCATGCTAAATAATGAAAATTGAATGTAAACAGTGGCCATTTTGAACTTCCCCAAACATCATTATAAATATATTGATATGACAGTGACTTGATTACTTGTTGTCACTAATAGCAATGCAAGTAATAGTATGAAAACCTAAAACTGAATCATTTCTTCTAAAAAATATTTCAAGATTGCAGGAATAGCTTTACAAGTTAAAGGTGCAGGTAAGTCATTAATAGCTAAAATGTCATCTCATTTTATTTAAATGCCATCGAATTGTGAGGATTCATTCCCCACACATCAAAAAATCTTAATAGTCTGACATATATCAATATACTTACCTTCCAATCTCTTTCTGAGAGTTAAATATCCAATTGACTTGCATATATCAAACTACAATGGACCAGATCTGATGTTGCATAACATGCTAGCAGATCTTGGACTATGCAGTTTGTTGAAATTAGGAAACAACATAGATTCTGAGATGCCAATGCAGTATGCGATGACTCATCAGAGTCTATGCTGCATACATTTGGACAAAACTTTTGGTTAGTACATGTGATGCTTAACTCCATTAGATAGAAACAAAGGTGTTCCAAATTCTGTATGAGCTAAGAGTAGTTACAGGGAGTGTCAGTGTAAATACATATAGTCACATTGATATAAAAAAAATGTTTCCACAAAAAAATTGTCATCTTTCATAATTACCTTCTTACACAATCTTTCATATTTTAACAAATCAGCACATTCTATGTATTTAGAGAAAAACATACTATTTTATGTTCCTGGAAAATGTGCTTTTTAAATGTACACATTATGCACAGTTAAGTTTATTCATCTATGGTACTTTAGTAATTGATCTGCAAAGATAGTGTCATTAACAATTGTCATAGAAATAACTTTTATTTATTAGAAATAGTCACAGACATACAGACTTGGGGCATTTGGATCTCCACTTAATGCAAATGATGTAATTTTTATCCAATGTCTCAACATAAATGTGTAGTCAATGTTAGTACACCAACAGGCCTTAACACTGACTGAAAGGATAGTCTGATACACCAACAGGCCTTAAAACTGAATGAAAGGACTGACTGAAACATCAACAGGCCTTAACACTGAATGAAAGGACTGACTGAAGCACAGCAGGTCTTAAAACTGAATCAAAAGACTGCCTGAAACAACAACATGTCTTATCATTGAATGTGAGAACTTTGTGAGGCACCAGGGGGCCTTCACATTAAAATGACTGCCTGAAACACTAGCAGTCCTCAGCACTGTATAGACTGCCCAAAGCAGCAGCAGGCTTTAACATTCAAAGGACTTCCTGAACAACAGAAAACCTTCTTGACATTACAAAGAGTACAGGCAAAATTAAAAATAAACTTACTTTTAAAATCTCCTTTTTCTATTAAAATAGTGCATATTCTACACATTGTTTCTGGATGTGTGGTGCATACTTCCATAGTGCATGCAATTCAGCAAGGCCAAACATGCTTTCAAAGACAATATGAATCAATCAAAATATTGTATAAAAAAGCATGGGTCACACTTGCGTAAATATGTGATAACTATTTTTAAAGGGTCTGCATAAACCTAATGATGATCTACAAAAATGGACTCTCATCCTTCATATATCAGACAGTGACTTCATTTTGTGGATCTATAGTTCATCATTTGATTCAATACTGAGATTCAATTTAGGCTTGCTGTAATTCAATTGTGATGAACACATTGATATTAGTCTTAAATTAAAATTTTGATGGGATTTATGTTTGTGGTCTTGTCCTGTGACTCCTAAATTAATTACATTTATCACCCAAAATTCTTGTTACATGGCAAATATAACAAAATCAAGTCATTTTTATTTAACCTCTCTGTTATGACACTTGTAAGAAACACTGATTCATTATTTTTATTGTTCAGTTATGCCCATTAATTGCGACACTTGCTCTAGATCTATCATGCAGATAAACAAGGGATCTTAGTACACCAAGCATTTCAAAGAACACGACAGGAAATTAGTTTCCATACATTGTAGTTTAACTGCCATGATATCTGTTTAACGGCCATGAAAATTGATTTAACTGCCATGATATGTTTGAGGACAGTCTAGATAACTCAGCTTCCAATAAAATTTGTTTTAGTTTTACATTAAAACATATAATGCATTTAAAGCAATTATTGTGCTTGTGCTAAGGGGACAACTTCAGCTGGAAATTTAGTTCAACAAGGACAGGTATTTCATTTATTGAAATAGGCATCAGTCTGCTAGTAAAATTAACCAATCAAAATCAAGGTTACACAGCCAGCAAGTGGCTAATGGGATCAATCCAAATCTGCTATTTACCAAAGTCGAAGAGAAATTACCCAAAAAGAGAGAAATAAATCCTGACAAGATGTTGCATTAATCTATAGTTTCTGTCACTTTGCATTCAACATTTTTGTTAAACAAAAAACAAAACTTGTTTAACATCATGCACAACTCCTTTATTGATGTAAACTCTTTTGCAATAAGTTTAATAAAAATAACTAGCAAACCATTTCATTTATAATGTTATTTACAAAAATGCATCCTGTTTTAGATCTAATTCTGGTAACTGCAAACCTAATGTGCACCAGTGTTTATGCAAAAAGGTTTTTAATTCATCCAAATCAAGATCAGGCTAATTTCCTTCCAGTTTGAACTCTGGATTTTGTCCAAAATACTTTAAATCTGAGATAAAAGATAAAGAATGGAAAAAATATAAAAAATATAAAAAGGAAATCTTGACATAAACTATAGTGAAAATTCTATACAAAACTGTTGCATACCTTTCAACTTATTTACATGTTCAAATTTTCAGGGGAGGTAAATTCTATATCACATGACTAATTTTCATGAGTTTTAATGATGTCATTGATGATGTTACATATTTCTTTTTACATAACTTAGTGGCAATTTATTTTCATTACTAAAATGAACAGCTGTCAACAAATGTTACTACAAATCTTCATCATAATTTGGATAACTGACGGTTATTAAGAAAGTTTTTTTTTTTAAAATTAATTTTTAAAATTTCAATGTTATATTTCATTAAAACTTTTCAAAAGTTGAGCTTGCAATCATATCCAAATTAAAACTTTGCTCATCACTCCATGATAATAATGACTAATTTTGTAAAAAACAAAATAGATTTATGCTTTCAGTTCTTCTGAAAACAAATCACAATGAAAACAAGTCACAGACTTGCATATCCTCTTGCTTCAGACATGTTTATCTAAACATGTTTTTCTTATATGCCAAACAATCTAGATTTTATCTCTCAAGACTTTTGAAACAATGACAGAACAAAAAATGGTTCTAACACATTTGTGAATGTCCAATGTCAATATTGTATAGGGTTGCATAAATACTCAATAAACAAGCTGAATTCTCAAAATTCCCATTTTTAAAATTTTTGAAAGATTTCTAAATTGTAGATCAGAGATAAAATTTAAAACACTTTCACATATTTATATCAAGCATCATATCAGTCCCACAAAGAATAAATACCCTCCTCCAAGCAGTGTGGAGATAGAAATGATAACAGCAACAATAAAATCCTGCAAGCAATGTAAAAAATAATGATGACAACAACAAAATCATCCAAGTCGCTGTGTGAAACGAAGCGATGATAATCTGAATTCTCTCTAATCCTGTTTGGAAAACTTATCAAGAAATGTCCCCAAAAATTTGCCAAAAGGAAAAAGTAAAATCTTTTCACACATCTAGATTGATCATGTATCTTGCAAACAGTATTTCATTAAAATTTTACAAGCAGTGTGAGAGACTTGTTGGTGGCCAGATTTGTCATAGAGAGTTTGACAAATGGGAAGGTGGTCAAAAAGATATGAACATACTGATAAACAATGATTCTCAGTCTGTACTTAACTACTGAAACAATAAAGTTCTTCTAGCAGATTAGGAAAAGCAACAACAAGCTAAATTCTTGAAATTCTTGGTCCTGAATTTTCCCTAGATTGAGCCAAAGGAAAAAAGTAAATCCTTACCATACATCTATGCAAACCACAAGCTACAACTTTTTAATAAAATCTTCCAATCAGTGTGGGAGGAGAATTGATGATAAAGTCATTTCCCAAATTACCTGGTCATTTCTTTGATAATGTTTTAGAAACTTACAAAACAATGTCAGAAATTAAAAGTTAAAGTCTCAATATGCATCTATACCAGCCACATAATATCTCACATACAAAGCTGAACAGAAATCTCTGAACAGTGGAAGAGAAGACAGAATCCAAATCTAAACGCTCAACACAACCATTCTGAGTTCTTTTTTCAAGACGTTTCCCTAAGAATGAGCAAGAGGAAAATTTTTTTATGGATATCATCCAAATATCTAGCTTGTAAAGTCACAACAAAAACACACTAGCATATCATATAAAGCAATGATAAATTCCCAAGATACCCCATTTTGAAATTTTCAAGAAATACCTCAAAAATGGGTTAAAAGAAAAAAGTTAAACCTCACTATACATCTATGCAAAACACATATCTAGCCATTAAAGTTTCAATGTAATCCCTAATCCAATCAACGTGGGATGAGAATTATGATGAACTGAATTCCACAAAATATACCTTTCTTAACAGATAAGAAATTTCTACAAAAATATAAAAAGAAATGAAAAACCATATTACATATTAGCACCAACCATATACTGCAATTTTTCAATAAAATCATACAACTAGCGTAGGAGGAAAAGTAATGATATCCCATTTCTTTTTAAATTTCAAGAAAGTTCAGCAAACTTGATATGCTAAGAGAGTAAAGTCTTATTATTCATCTGTACCATGCACATTTGAGTGTACAACATAACAAGCTCTGTCAACAATGGACAAAATTATGGAAAGTATAATTGACTGATGCCTGGAGCCAACAATATCCCAGATTTTCACAGAAGTGGGAGGCCAATCTATATTCTTTCTTCTCACTCAAGCATATATTTATTATTATATTCATATTTCTATGTCACTGTATTGTAAAATAAATGAAAATAAATGAGCTCTTTTATCTTAAATTAGTGATACAAAACTAGGAAAAGGTGAAATATTTATATTAAGTTACCTCCCCTGATATATCATTACATGTTTTAAGCTTAAGACTACTTGTCAGAGTTTGCTAAAATTGCAACTTTTTATCTTAACATGTTCTCTTGGTTATATTTGCTAATTTCTTGACAATTATGTCACTATAAATTTAATTTTTACTTCGGTGGTGGTTAACAGCCATTTGCCTGAAGAAATTGCATCACTACATCCTAAAGTTTTGCCTTCATAAAAACAGAATATAGTGTTGCTAAAGAAAATGGGTAAGTGATGCATTTTTTTCTTTCTATTTTATTGACCCATAATTTCTTAACAAAGATGCTAATGAACTAATAGCCATCTGACGTGCATTCCATTAATGTTAAAAAAAAGGACAAACTACAGTATTTCTCCAATAACAAACAAGCCCATCTTGTAAATTTGTTACAAAGTAGGAGAATGATTTAAAATTGCTAGAAAATGTTACACAGAATTTTGTAAAGCTTGGGTATGGGCTTCTTATCAAGCATGGACTTATTATAGGAGAATTACAGCATCATATTCTAGAGGAAATTTAAGTTTGCTAGTCATTAGCATACACTGCAACAGAATACATGTAGTAATCACAATCAGAAGAAATTAATCCACAGTATGAAAGCCACTGTGATTCTGCTAGGCATTCATAGGCAATGTGGTTAAAATAATAGCTAAGTTATGTGGATAAAATTTATTTGTACAGAATTTACATAAAATGCCTACATAATGTCCTGCACATTTGTATCGGAAGAAACGCCCCTGTAAGAAGAGATTATGGGAAGAAATGCAATTTCATAGCAAGAAAGTTAATAAAGAAATGTCCCTGTAAGAAGGGATTGTTGGAAGAAATGCAATTTTATAGCAAGAAAGTTAAAAAAGAAAAATGATAAAGCTTTCTGCAGAGTGAAATGAAACTTTAAGAAGAATTTAAACATAAAATGATTTTTCACATCAAAGGACACTTTAGTCATTTAACTGCTTTAAATTGGAATTTGGTACAAAATTTTAATTTGATTTAATGTATGCATAACTAAATTTGACTTAATGTATGCATAACTAAATTTCCTAGAATTCATGTCATACTAGTTAGTGTAGCTAACTTGAAATTCAAATGGAATATTTGTATACAATGGATATATGTAATAATATATCAAGTTTGTACAACTCCATATGCAAAACTGACATTTTGTTATGGAAATAGAATTTTACAAAATGATGCACATGTCTGGCAAGAAAATAACACATTCCTAAAACTACAAATGTGTTTTGTTCAGCAAGAAAAATGAGTTTTGTGAAGCATAGAGATAAATGGAAGCCACCAGGCCATATTATATTTATATGCCATATGTAATCTTGTATTTCCCATGACCCAGGGCAAAAAAGAAATGCAGTTTCCTTTGTAAGATGTGAGATTTGTGGGTTTTATGCTAATTTCTTAAATATCATGATAAAAACTCAATCAAATTCACAAAAAATTGCACATAATTTTAAATCACACTTTATGTCATTTTTAAATTCTATAATTTTTTAGTACAAAATATCATTTTTTTAAAAATAAAAAATGAAGCATATAATTCACAATGTAAATTTTCAATGCTTGAATACATCCTGCCTTCTTTTAACACTTTCCAGATAATCATTCAGTTATTCAATGTAAATGGATTGTTTAATCTGAATTTCAGGACATCAATATCAAATTAATTTCTGTCTTGTCATATAGATTTATAATCTGAATAAATGCCAGATAAGTCATGCAAGATCAAATGGAAAATGTTTTGACATGTAGAATGAAAAAAAATATATAATATGTCTGCATTTTTAAAGGATGATTAAGGAAAACACTGCTGACTTTTTTTTAGATTAGCTGTAAAAAAAAAGAGTTTATTACAATTTCAAAAGTATTTTCATTTGTATTATAACTCTTGAGTTCATATTTAACTTTCATTTTTACAAATTTTATTAAATATTTAACAGTATAAAAAACATAGAAGTTATAAAAGCATGTGTCCATATGTTTAAAAGATGATACAGAATAAATGCACTTAAAATACCATTTAAAATTTTTGTACAAAATATGTTTGTGAATAACCACTAGTTATAATTTTTAGCAGTCTTACATTAGAGGTTAGAGACATGTGGCTATTTCATTTATTTTGAATTGCTAATATCTACCTTTCTGACAGTTTCTATTAAATTGTACCTGATGTTGAAAAATTATAATTTAAAATAATTTTATTATATATAAACTAAATCATATCTTGCTTTGAAATGATAGAAACAAGGAAATATTCTCAGTGTGCCAGAATAGGCAATAATCAGTGTAGCTTGAATGGTTCTTCATCATTTTGCATTTATTGTCAAAATAGATATCTATAAACTAATATGTCTAGGAACCAGTCTATGCATAATGACTTGTCAGAAACAAAATGGTGAAATCATGGACATTGTTGTTTATGTCAGCTTTTACTTTATACCAGCACTTAATAGTAACAGTGTAGCACAGTCTCTCAGTTTTCTAAAATGAAATTTTAGATGGTATTGTATATTATACATTGTCAAGATCCATTTTTGAATGGAACATTATGGTAAATTGTTATCTATATATTTTGGTGGTCATTCATTTTCCTGTAAAATGAGTTTGTTTGCAAAATAATGCTTTTTAATCTTTTATATTTTTTTTTACAAAAAAATGATCCAGATCATATTTTGTAATGGTAGTTTCCAAGATTTCCTGGAAAATTCAGATATACTGAATGTTATCAACTTTTGAAATATAATATTAGTCAATACATAAATGTATCTCCTCTGCAGAAATCAACTAACACTATTTTCAAAGTTTTCTGTAAAGGTAGCACATGTAATTTTTATAACTTGAATAATAACAGTACAAGTTCATGCATAAAGCATAAACAATATAATTATTAAAAGATGTTATTATATATATATATATATATATATATATATATATATATATATATATATATATATATATATATATATATATATATTACTGTTATGCAAATTTATACAATACCATTCAAAATTCAACGTACCTATAATTCAATTATACCTGAATATAAATCTACTCATAGTGCTTTAGGGATTGATAATTTCTTGTGGGGCTAGGGGAAGGGAAGGCTGGAATGATAAAATGAGTTCTTTCTGTTAATCTGAGCAGGGCTAATTTTTTTCAATTTATTTAAGATCCAGAATTTTTTTCTTAACAAGAATCCAAATTTCTCAACCTGAAAAAATTATCTCAATCCATTCCTAAACTTCAATGCAGATATTTCAGAATGACAAATATGCAGGTGTCTGTTTCAAATAAATTAAGAAATAAAACTTACTTGAAGAAGAAAGCAACAAGAGCACAAATGACAACAGTTGCATCCAGGATGTTCCAGAGATCTCTGCAGTATGCTCCAGGATGCAAAATGATGCCTAAATCTATCACCTGATAAGAAAGAGAATAAAACAATAATTTTTTTTTTTTTACATTATTGAGTTGTAAACTGTTAAAGTTTTGTGATAAATAGCATTGTTAGCATTACTTAGATAAGTGGATTGAAGAAATGATCATATCATTTCTAAAGACCTGAAGTAGATTTCAGCTACAAAACATAAAATTTGGTTCTGTGCGAAAAGTTGTGAATTCACAGAAAATAACACAACAGTGAATATATATATATATATATATATATATATATATATATATATATATATATATATATATCTACATAAATATATAGATATATATAGTATGTAATTAAAAAAAATTGTTATAATATCTACTCACATACAATATTTTTGAATATTTTGAATATTTATCTATAAATGAAGAATGATACATTATATACCTGTTCTATAAATGAAAGTAGAAACAATAGACCCAAGAATGGTACATTATATACATGTCCTATGAATGAAAATAGAAACAAGAGACCCTATAATAGTATGTTTTATACCTGCCCTATAAACAAAAGTAGAAACAAGAGGCCCAAGAATGGGACATTATATACTATACCTGCCCTGGGTTGAATATGTTCTATGCATGTAAATGAGACACTAAACTGAATGTGCAAATTATCTTCTCATAAGATGTAGCATGACCGTATTCTCTGTCCTTTATATCCCATTTTATGTATATCTTATTATTACCCTGAGTCTAAGCCATTCTGAAAATTTAATGAAGGATCTTTATCTATGAAAAAAAAGTTTTTCTGTAAATTTATTTCTTCTTTCAGCTACAATGATTATACTATTTACCTGAAAATCAACAGGTCTCTTCCTTACTTTCAATGCAAGCGACCCAGAAACACTGGTCTAGGTATGGGTTTTGAATGTAAGTCATTATGCAAAATTCATGTTCCTTCTTTTAATCATAGTTTCCTTGTCCTTTCTTTATTCTATAATGTGTAGGTCATTCACTGATTTTGGCCATTAACTGAAACATTTGTGCAAAATACATTTTTATTCTTTCAGGCACAATGACAATGACCTTTCACCTTTAATCCCAAAATCAACATAATTACCCTAAATGCAAATAATCTGCCCAGTTTAGTCCAATCTGTGTGAAAACCATAGTTCTTCTTTCAATGACAGTAACTTGGCCTTTGACATTTGATCCCAAACTCATGAAGCTTATTCCTTACCCAAAGTGCATTGATACATCATTTCACTGCACAGTTTTAAGATCTTCAAAGATTAACATTTACCTAGTCTTAATTGCAACAAGATTCACATTTACCTAGACTTAATTGCCACAAGATTAACATTTACCTAGTCTTAATTGCCACAAGATTAACATTTACCTAGTCTTAATTGCCACAAGATTAACATTTACCTAGTCTTAACTGCCACAAGATTAACATTTACCTAGTCTTAATTGCAACAAGATTCATTTTACCTAGTCTTAACTGCCACAAGATTAACATTTACCTAGTCTAAATTACCACAAGATTTACATTTACCTAGTCTTAACTGCCACAAGATTAACATTTACCTAGTCTTAATTGCCACAAGATTAACATTTACCTAGTCTTAATTGCCACAAGATTAACATTTACCTAGTCTTAATTACCACAAGATTAACATTTACCTAGTATTAATTGCAACAAGATTTACATTTACCTAGTCTTAACTGCCACAAGATTAACATTTACCTAGTCTTAATTGCCACAAGATTAACATTTACCTAGTCTTAATTGCCACAAGATTAACATTTACCTAGTCTTAATTACCACAAGATTAACATTTACCTAGATCCTAATTGCCACAAAATTAACATTTACCTAGTCTTAATTGCCACAAGATTAACATTTACCTAGTCTTAATTGCCACAAGATTAACATTTACCTAGTCTTAATTACCACAAGATTAACATTTACCTAGTATTAATTGCAACAAGATTTACATTTACCTAGTCTTAACTGCCACAAGATTAACATTTACCTAGTCTTAATTACCACAAGATTTACATTTACCTAGTCTTAACTGCCACAAGATTAACATTTACCTAGTCTTAATTGCCACAAGATTAACATTTACCTAGTCTTAATTGCCACAAGATTAACATGTATCTAGTCTTAATTACCACAAGATTAACATTTACCTAGTATTAATTGCAACAAGATTTACATTTACCTAGTCTTAACTGCCACAAGATTAACATTTACCTAGTCTTAATTGCCACAAGATTAACATTTACCTAGTCTTAATTGCCACAAGATTAACATTTACCTAGTCTTAATTACCACAAGATTAACATTTACCTAGATCCTAATTGCCACAAAATTAACATTTACCTAGTCTTAATTACCACAAGATTAACATGTATCTAGTCTTAATTGTTGATTATTTGGCAATTATTCAATATACCTATCCATTTTTTACCTAACATAAGCCTGAAGTTTACTGTCAAATTTCAAAACAATCTTGTATTACCATAAAAATGAAAAGCAATAGTCACACTTTTGGCTTACAAATGGAAATTACCAGCATTCTATTAATTAAATCTTTATTATGAAATATCAAACATTTCTTCAATCTTGCTCTAAACAAATGTCAAAATAATATAGTCATGCAGGTCATGCAAAACTTCACAAAACCTGCATGAATATATACTTGGTGTGTTACCCATAGGCATCAAAGAACTTGTTTGATTAACAGTGAAGGTAGTGAAAATGAATGACTGTTGTTACACATGCTTCATTCATAAATCTCATATGCTTATAAGCTGTTACAAAATTCAGCTTTGGCTTATTTCAGAAAGATTCAAATGTAAAGCAATTTCTTTTTTTCAGCTAAAATCATTATCATAATAAATCAGTCTTGATTGCTGCATCACACAGAAAATCCAGGTAATACAGTGATGCTTCATGTTTCATATATCTTCAGATTTACTGACGTGATCAAGCAATTAAGACTGCATTACTGTCATAATAATATATATGCATTCACACATATCCAGTGATAGTCTCCATCAGAATGTATGATGTTCTTCTACTTGCTTATTGATGGCAATAAAGCATCAGATGCTAGCCCAGGTTTATCTAAAGTCCCCATTAAGTTTGAAGACGTAGAACTTATCCAGTGTCTCCTGCTGCATCTCTTAAAAGGTAACTAAAGGGGGTAGGAGTCACTGTCTAATTTGGTAGGTATGCCAGGCTGGTTCATTGGTTAGTATGCCAGACTTGAGACTCAATGGGTGGTTTATTGGTTAGCAAGCCAGACATGAGACTAAGTTGGTGTTTGTTTGAATCCTATGGTCAGATAACTCTAGGGTTTGTTACAATGGTGTGACTTGGAACAAGGTACATTGTTTCAATGACATCAGCACTAAATAACATAGTATTTATGTTGTTGTGCCATAAAGTACAAGGGCATAGCAAACCAGTCCTAAGCCAGTAGTCTCTATAAAACAAAGTAGTCAGGGCCCCGAATGGCCGAGCCATCTAAATTGCTCTCCATTACGGATCACTGCCACTGATAACTGCCATCTCACCTCTATCTGCATGGGTTCGAATCTAAGATTTGGTGAATGTGGATATGTGAGAAAGCTTGCCAGTAGTTTTTTCTGGGATTGGTTGTTCTTTCCAAAAGTAGCCTATCATGTACTTAAATTTGGCATTGAGCCCCATAACAACAACAACAAAGTAGTCTCTATATATAAAACAAAGTAGTCAAGTAGTCTCTATAAAACAAAGTAGTCTCTATAAAACAAAGTAGTGTCTATAAAACAAAGTAGTCAAGTAGTCTATAAAACAAAGTAGTCTCTATAAAACAAAGTAGTCTCTATAAACAAAGTAGTCTCTATAAAACAACGTAGTCTCTATAAAACAATGAAGTCTCTATAAAACAAAGCAGTCTCTATAAAACAAAGTAGTCTCTATAAAACTAAGTAGTCTATAAAGCAAAGTAGTCTTTATAAAACAAAGCAATCTCCTTTAAAACAAAGCAGTCTCTACAAAACAAAGTAGTCTTTATAAAACAAAGCAGTCTCTATAAAGCAAAGTAGTCAAGACAACTGGTGTTTTTCAAGTGTAGCTGAGATACTTAACAATACCAGTGCTCAGTAAATGATATTAATATCCTGTACACATCAAGCTACTCACATTTAATTGAGTAATTTTGTTATGAAGGTACTTGTATTGACATAAGTAATTTTTCCATGAAAAAAAAATATATGCCCAATTACAGTGGCTCTGTTAAAAAGGCAGATACCCTTATTAAGATGCCCATTTTCAGTGGCTCTGTTAAAAAATCTGATACCATTATTAGAATGCTCAATTACAGTGGCTCTATTAAAAAGGCTGATACCCTTATTAGGATGCTCAATTACAGTGGCTCTGTTAAAAAGGCAGATACACTTATTAGGATGCTCAATTACAGTGGCTCTGTTAAAAAGGCAAATACCCTTATTAGGATGCTCAATTACAGTGGCTCTGTTAAAAAGGCAGATACCCTTATTAGGATGCTCAATTACAGTGGCTCTGTTAAAAAGGCAGATACCCTTATTAGGATGCCCAATTACAGTGGGTGGCTCTGTAAAAAAGGCTGATACCCTTATTAGGATGCTCAATAACAGTGGCTCTGTTAAAAAGGCAGATACCCTTATTAGGATGCTCAACTACAGTGGCTCTGTTAAAAAGGCTGATACCCTGATTAGGATGCTCAATTACAGTGGCTCTGTTAAAAAGGCAGATACCCTTATTAGGATGCTCAATTACAGTGGCTCTGTTAAAAAGGCAGATACCCTTATTAGGATGCTCAATTACAGTGGCTCTGTTAAAAAGGCAGATACCCTTATTAGGATGCTCAATTACAGTGGCTCTGTTAAAAAGACTGATACCCTTATTAGGATGCTCAATAACAGTGGCTCTGTTAAAAATGCAGATACCCTTATTAGGATGCTCAATAACAGTGGCTCTGTTAAAAAGGCAGATATTCTTATTAGGATGCTCAACTACAGTTGCTCTGTTAAAAAGGCAGATACCCTTATTAGGATGCTCAATTACAGTGGCTCTGTTAAAAAGGCTGACACCCTTATTAGAATGCTCAATTACAGTGGCTCTGTTAAAGGCAGATACCCTTATTAGGATGCTCAATTACAGTGGCTCTGTTAAAAAGGCAGATACCCTTATTAGGATGCCCAATTACAGTGGCTCTGTTAAAAAGGCTGATACCCTTATTAGGATGCTCGATTACAGTGTCTCTGTTAAAAAGGCAGATACCCTTATTAGAATGCTCAATAACAGTGGCTCTGTTATAAAGGCTGATATCCTTGATAGGATTGAACTCAAGACCAGAAGGGCATGGGTTAGATTCCTACAATCCGATTGGCCCCAATCAGTTACCACAGTGTGTATTTGTGCAAGGTACATTATTCTTACTGCCTCAACCTTCAAAGTGTTGCTTTGCATGAAAAGAACAGACCATCCAAACAATCAAAATATTCATAGAATAATATTTGTTATGTCATTTTTAACTGACAGTTAAAGCTGCTGAAAGTGTCTTTTCCTGTTTAAACTTTTAAAACCCAGTGATTGAAAACAATTAGTTTTGCAATGAGGAAAAAATTCCACACATCATTATTATGAAGTATTTTTTTAATTTTATTAATCTTCATGGTTTTGAATAAAAGGTATTCTTTTTGTTAATGAAGTTTGTGAGCATACCTATGATGGGAAGTGACGTCCAATAATCTTCATATAAGGATCATGATGGATTGTTAGGTTTGTTAATAAAGGGTTTGTGGAAAATATGAAATCCATAAGTTTTGGTAACCCATAAATACAAGAAGCATTCTAAGGCTTGCATCTTGAGTGTTCCTACAAGCTAAAGGAATTTACTAAGAAAGACTAAAACTTGTTAACATTGATGTTGATCTAGGGTGCATATGGGTGTTTGGATAAAATTGCTTGACACAAAAATGGCAAAGTGATTGTTATTTTCAGCTACCATGAATACAGACTTGTGAATTTATAATAATTTATTACGTTATTTCATACCTTTAAAACCATTTCTATAGTGAAGACCCCTGTAAAAACAAAGTCAAAGTAGTTCAGAATTTGGTTACGTGTGGAGTCCTCCCTCACTGGGTCTTCTGCAGCTAATGCTATACTACTGGCACAAATAACTATCATGATGAACAGATCAAAATACCGCAGGTTTACAACAAAATGACAAAACCGTCTAATCCTGAAAATAAAAAAAACATACATCAATTAAATTAAAAAATTAACAGAAAAAATGTCTCTTTAAAACTTTGTCCAATGGAGCAAATGTACATACCAATTTATACTGAAAAAAAATCTGTGACCATGCATACCTTATGACAATATTGGTGTTATATTAAGGGGCTTCATATTGAGAGAGTACTGTATTTGTATTTTCATTATAACTCTTGTTAATTAGAATGCATTTACAAATTTCAATTTATTGCCAATGCAACATTTTATTCTATGTTTACCTTTATATCCATGTGATATTAACACTCAAATTAAATTGTATATATAATGTTGTTCTAAAATTTAATACAAATATAGTTTAATTAAGGTCCAAGTCTATACAGTCATGATTGTTTAATGCAGTGTCCCTTAAATGTCAGGAAAAAACTTTCAGACAAAATGTACTGGTTGCTATGGATTTTTAAAATGGTGACCATGGCAAAGAAAAGAGGACATCATGTCTGTCATAATAACAAACAGTAGGGAAGTTCACATATATTTTAAGCATGTCCAGCTTTTGTTGAGAAATTGTAGCATGTGACCATTAATTCCTCTTTGTACTGAATGAGACCTTTAGATTGACCTTTTCAAAATAGTCCACATACTTTAACTATTGACTCCTTCATATGCATTCTTGGAGTGTGTAAATAATAATCTTTAAAAGGAATCTTGATGTACCATGATCCAAGTAAAGTGAATAATCATCATTTCAAGGTATGTGTAATCATATTCTAAAATAAATGACACAGAAATAGACTATTGATTGTGTACATGACCTGTATTTCTTTTCTTTGGTGGGCTTCAAAATCTGCATATTCTTTTTTGTTACAACTATTTGAAACATATGATAGTGGTACAGATGGATGCATAAAGGAGCCATTGCTGTGACTGATTAGGTGTGGTAAATTGTCCAGCTACCAATTAAATGATAATAACTACCAAAAGTTTTAGAAATCAGCAGGACTATTAAAATGATCCTTAAGTGAACACAGGACAAGCAGACTCCAGCTTTTTTTGAACCCTGTTAATTCACATATTTTTTGATAACCATTGCATCTTTAAAATTAGCATGAAGAATCAAATATGTATCGAAAAGTTATGATTTTAATCTAATAATTTAAAATAGGACTAATATTGAACATTGATTGCAAAACATGTTCTTTCTACATAAAACAGTAATCAATCACTAAAAGTTACTTTGTTAAATACATTTTATGTTATGTCCATGGATTCCATTTTATTATATAGCAGTACAAATTATTTATAAAATACCTCATTAAAAGACAATCTCACTATAAGACAGTATACTCTATGACTTCCATAATCAGTGTTATAAATACACAAAATTCCATGTGTGTTTGGCTTTTAGCAGAAAGAGTTTGATGTGGCATTGATATAAATTGAGGTCAATGAGCGTTCATATGCAATATATAAAATAAATTCTCTCCATTGACACTGAGGAAATGTTTATGCAATTTTAAGTTATTACATAACACCTCTTTTATGCTTTCTAAATAATATTAGCTTCATTAAAGGAATAAAATTCAAAACAAATTTGGATTTTCAATTCACTGTATCTACAAATATCTATGCATGGACAGCAAAGAAGACACCTAAGTTGTTCAAATCTGGGTGTGTAATGGGCTGAACAGCTGTACCTAATACTATTTCAAGCAGGTAGGATTAAATATGCATGTAATAACAAGGCAATGCTTTATTGTACCTAATACTATATCAAGCAGGTAAGATTAAATATGCATGTAATAACAAGGCAATGCTTTATTGTACCTAATACTATATCAAGCAGGTAAGATTAAATATGCATGTAATAACAAGGCAATGCTTTATTGTACCTAATACTATATCAAGCAGGTAAGATTAAATATGCATGTAATAACAAGGCAATGCTTTATTGTACCTAATACTATATCAAGCAGGTAAGATTAAATATGCATGTAATAACAAGGCAATGCTTTATTGTACCTAATACTATATCAAGCAGGTAAGATTAAATATGCATGTAATAACAAGGCAATGCTTTATTGTACCTAATACTATATCAAGCAGGTTAGATTAAATATGCATATAATAACAAGGCAATGCTTTATAATACACCCTCAGTGGCTACATGTAGTCTTGAGCAGGGAGAAAATTAACAACATGGTGAAATCCACCAAATTTGCATTAATGAGTAAGTAACCATACACACTGTCAACATCTGGGCTCAAACCTATTACCACAGAGGTAAATAGACAGCATGGGTTCCTTCCATATTACTTCCAAAAGACTTAAATGGTGACTTACGGATTGGTAGGTCCAAATATGAACATGGAACTATAAGGTAGCATGGGTTTAGGGCCAGTGTGGATTTCCTCTTGACTTGTGTTCTGAGGAAGCGGTGGCAGATTCAAACTGCTGCTGGAAGAACTCCCTGAAAAAGAGTTGTATGTTCCATTATATAGTAGTGAAAATGTGACAGAAAGGGCAACATGCATACAGACTGATGGGTCCATATAGTTTGTTATTAATAAATAGACCTTATAGTTATATGACAGCTGTATATTCAATAAAGAGAGAGATTGAGAAATGACAGAGAAAGAGACAGACTGACAGACAGTGACAGCCCAAGACAAAGTGAGTTCTTTCCTGACTTACAGCCATTAATATAAATAGATTTTAAAATTATGAGACCTGTATATTCAATATATAAAGAGAGAGACAGACAGACAGACAGACAGAGACAGACAGAATGAGACAGACAGACAGAGACAGACAGAGAGTAAGTGACATCCCAAGACAAAGTGATTTCTTTCCTGACTAACTGTCATTAATTATAATTTGATTTTAATGTCACACAATAAATATAATCAAATATAGACTGATAGAGACAGTAAGAGAGATAAATAGGTAGATCAAAGACTGGCACAAAAGCAGACTGACAAAAATAGTAAGAAGGGAAGATGATTGACTGGCCTGTAAATAAATAGAGTGGTGGATGGAGAAAAACATTGGATATTTACAAATTATCAAAAATGACTTAAATGAGAACTACAGTTAATAGTGTCTGTATAAAATGTTTCTTATATTATACCAGATTCGAGAGACTGTCCATTGCTCATCTGTCGTGGAGTATTAGCTGTGTTTCGGATGCTGTCCAGCTCCAGGTACAGTTGTTTATCTCGATTGTCTTTCAGGTTGTTTTGACTTAAATTAGTGTCCAGTCTCGGGTTACTGAAAGATATACTAAAAGTGAAAATGTTATCTCAGTGGTGGTTTAGAAAATTGGGAGTGCAAAGGTTCAAAGACAGTTACAAAGACAGACATATAGACATGCAAACAAATAAAGAAAAACAAGAGGCTGAAGATAGCTTGATATCATTCACCTGGCACACATTGATCCTAAATGGCACATGTAACAATAAAAGAAGTGCCTTGGGTTGCAAGACACCCGGCCCCCAGTCAGAATAATCTAAAGCTATTTGGCGAAATTTAGTGATATCTTACATGATTCTTTAATTGTGTTTCTACCTCAAGTAAATTTAACTACAATAGATGGTACACAGCCATGACTGCAATTTTCTCTTGCTAAGACTCTACCCATCACATTTAGTCTTAGATGGTAAGGCACTTTTGGAGAGAAATCTATTCCATAATAGTTTTTTGAAAAATATTTATTAGTAATAGCCATACCTAATGGAAAATAAGTATAATTTCTTGGTTTTACATTTGGTTTTTATTAAAACTAATAACAGAAGTCATGATCTAATAACAGAAGTCATGACAAATCCTAAGTATTTCCAAATTTGGTTGTGAGATTTTACTTCAAAAAAGGGAGGATTGTCAATGAAAATAGCAAATTTTTCATTACAGCACATGTCTTGACTTTGTCTGTATTAGGCAGGGTCAAGTAGGGTCACTATCCAAGTACTTTTTGTCCATTTGTATAAAAAACTTTTGTGAGATTTCCAAGTGATGGAACAATTTTTTTTGACCATATCTGCTGCTATAAACAGATTATGTTTGGTGAATCGTGTTTTGTAACATACTTTTTTAACCACATCTAATGCTGATTCTGTGAACATGGATTTCAGTGATTGATGTAATTCTTATGGATTGTGTATTTCTTGTTGCGTTTAGTGTGTGGGGTTTTGCATAATGTTCAATGTCATTCTTGTCACCATTGCAGATTTTAAAATAAGCTTTACAGGAAGGGCAGAATAATATTCATATTCTTTGAGCTTGATTCAAACTAGTGAAATTCACATTTATATCCATTAATGAATTTTAAATGATATGTCAGTTGCACAAGTTTTGGTGCTTTCACACTGGGTGATAATGCACACTTAGGCAGTTTGCTGAAGCAATCAAGCCTGTTTTGTGTCAGTTAAGTAATCTAACAATAATCAGTCAACAAGGCTCAAGAAGCTAAACTAGATGTAATTTTAAAGAAATTATCCTCTCCCCAAAATTCATACCAAGATTCATCCACAATATTTCATCTATTCTGAAAAAGTTTAAAATAGGTTTTCCATATGGTTGCTAAGGAAGCTACATAATTACTAAGGGAGGCATCCCAGATGTTAATTTTTATAAAGCATGTCCTAAGAAACCCAGCTGCTAAGAAACTCTGCCATTCTAGGCATTTGGTTCATTTTATAGCATGTTATATGAGACATTGCTACCAAATCTGGTCTTGATTGGCTCAACCATTCTAAACAAGACATCAAAAACATGATTTTCATTTTAGCTGGTATTAAAGCCATGATTACTGCAGGACTGACCCTGAAAACATAGAATGCTGGTAGAACATTTTCACTAAGTTTAACTGATATCGGATTAAAGGGTTTTCTTTTAGAAGAAGTTGAAAATAAACATTTGGATGAATGGCACATAATGTGTGATGCATACTGATTGCTGGGTCAAACCATAAGCCCACTTACCTTAGAGCCAGGTGAGGAAAAACAGGTGCAAACACATCAAGATGCTCTAATTAAAATATAAAAGGTAGCTTGACTAATCCATAAATGAGTATTTTTGTTTCTTTAATGAATCACAAATTTGAGTCATATTTTGATAAACATGAATTTAAACATTTTAAAACTTGCATGAAAAATTTGTTGTCATTGGTTCTTTAGGGCTCAGTTACCATATATACTGCCATATAAGTCAGGTCCAACTGCAAGCAACATAGATCCTGATCTGCCATTGCATAATACATCAAATTATTTGGATGGTGTTGGTTCTGTTCAACTGATTACCCGTAACAGACTACAGAGACTCAGGTCTACCAGCACATTATGTGATGGTAGTTAGGGGTCTGTGCGCTTTGCTTTTGGATTCCAGTTATGAGTAAATCTTTTTACAGCATTTGGAAAGTTCTAATTTAATCAGATGGCAAAACAAAACCCCAAAAATATGCTATTTAACATCCTATTAACAATGATAAACTGATTGCTCAAAACAATCTGTATATTATTAAAATTTTATTTTTTTAAATTGTCATTGGAGATAATTATATTGTGGTGATTTCCTTTGACCAGCATTTTCTACTATTGTTTAAAGTATTAACCTTCAGTTAAAAAGAGTATCCAAGGAAGATAACAACAATAAGGTCTTAAAGACTTTATATAGATGATTTCTGCTGGATCAAATGATATTAATGATATTAAATGGTGGTACATAATTTAATAAGGCTACAATTGTGATAGTTGTACTGTTGAAACTTGTATTTTGCAAGGATACCCTTTTACATGGGAAATGGCTGTTATGTGATAGTACTATACCAGTGGGAGTTGAGGATACCCATTTACATGGGAAATGGCTGTTATGTGATAGTACAATACCAGTGGGAGTTGAGAATACCCATTTGCATGGGAAATAGCTGTTATGTGATAGTACAATACCAGTGGGAGTTGAGCATACCCATTTGCATGGGAAATGGCTGTTATGTGATAGCACAATACCAGTGGGAGTTGAGGATACCCATTTACATGGGAAATGGCTGTTATGTGATAGTACAATACCAGTGGGAGTTGAGGATACCCATTTACATGGGAAATGGCTGTTATGTGATAGTACAATACCAGTGGGAGTTGAGGATACCCATTTGCATGGGAAATGGCTGTTATGTGATAGTACAATACCAGAGGGAGTTGAGGATACCCATTTGCATGGGAAATGGCTGTTATGTGATAGTACAATACCAGTGGGAGTTGAGGATACCCATTTACATGGGAAATGGCTGTTATGTGATAGTACAATACCAGTGGGAGTTGAGGATACCCATTTACATGGGAAATGGCTGTTATGTGATAGCACAATACCAGTGGGAGTTGAGGATACCCATTTACATGGGAAATGGCTGTTATGTGATAGTACAATACCAGTGGGAGTTGAGGATACCCATTTACATGGGAAATGGCTGTTATGTGATAGTACAATACCAGTGGGAGTTGAGGATACCCATTTACATGGGAAATGGCTGTTATGTGATAGCACAATACCAGTGGGAGTTGAGGATACCCATTTGCATGGGAAATGGCTGTTATGTGATAGTACAATGCCAGTGGGAGTTGAGGATACCCATTTACATGGGAAATGGCTGTTATGTGATAGTACTATACCAGTGGGAGTTCAGGATACCCATTTGCATGGGAAATGGCTGTTATGTGATAGTACAATACTAGTGGGAGTTGAGGATACCCATTTACATGGGAAATGGCTGTTATGTGATAGCACAATACCAGTGGGAGTTGAGGATACCCATTTGCATGGGAAATGGCTGTTATGTGATAGTACAATACCAGTGGGAGTTGAGGATACCCATTTACATTGGAAATGGCTGTTATGTGATAGTATTATACCAGTGGGAGTTGAGGATACCCATTTGCATGGGAAATGGCTGTTATGTGATAGTACAATACCAGTGGGAGTTGAGGATACCCATTTACATGGGAAATGGCTGTTATGTGATAGTATTATACCAGTGGGAGTTGAGGATACCCATTTGCATGGGAAATGGCTGTTATGTGATAGTACAATACCAGTGGGAGTTGAGGATACCCATTTGCATGGGAAATGGCTGTTATGTGATAGTATTATACCAGTGGGAGTTTAGGATACCCATTTGCATGGGAAATGGCTGTTATGTGATAGTACAATACCAGTGGGAGTTGAGGATACCCATTTACATGGGAAATGGCTGTTATGTGATAGTACAATACCAGTGGGAGTTGAGGATACCCATTTACATGGGAAATGGCTGTTATGTGATAGTACAATACCAGTGGGAGTTGGATGTATTATATTCCTCATATGCCATTAATACTTGCTTATAAGATAAGCCTAACTGCAAATGTACAGATCCAGATCTGCTGGCACATTATGCACCAGCATATCTGGGTCTCTTCAGTTTGCTAGGAGTAATCAGTAGAACAAAAAACATAGACAATGATCTGCATGTGCTTTATGTTACAGCAGTACAGGATCTATGTGGTGTGTAACTGGACTTATAGATAATCATATATGGTCCATTTCATTTTAATACATTCATACAGTTTGTAACTTTGAATTGCATTAGAGATGATGATTTTTAAAAGAGGATGTATACCAGACCATAGGCATGGATTGAAATTAATTCTAGACAAAACAACAAGACAAAGGTTTCACACCATTGCTAATAAGTAACAAAAAGATTGCATGATAGCAGAAGTTCAACAGCTATACACAATCAGACATCAGAAATTCAACAGCTATACACAATCAGACAGCAGAAGTTCAACAGCTATACACAATCAGACAGCAGAAATTCAACAGCTATACACAATCAGACAGCAGAAGTTCAACAGCTATACACAATCAGAAAGCAGAAATTCAACAGCTATAGACAATCAGACAGCAGAAGTTCAACAGCTATACACAGACAGTAGAAATTCAACAGCTATACACAATCAGACAGCAGAAGTTCAACAGCTATACACAATCAGACAGCAGAAATTCAACAGCTGTACACAGACAGCAGAAGTTCAACAGCTATACACAGACAGTAGAAGTTCAACAGCTATACACAATCAGACAGCAGACATTCAACAGCTATAGACAATCTGACAGCAGAAATTCAACAGCTATACACAATCAGACAGCAGAAATTCAACAGCTATAAACAATCAGACAGCAGAAAATTAACAGCTATACACAATCAGACAGCAGAAGTTCAACAGCTATACACAATCAGACAGCAGAAATTCAACAGCTATAGACAATCAGACAGCAGAAGTTCAACAGCTATAGACAATCAGATAGCAGAAGTTCAATAGCTATAGACAATCAGACAGCAGAAGTTCAACAACTATAAACAAATTAATTATTTTTGGCAATATTTCTATAATGAAATTGCTTTGCTGAAATATACTGAAATAAAAAGACAAACTTAATTTAATGAATTTAGGGAAAATTAAACTATGGATTTTTGAAAGTTTTCATTTTAAAATCTCCTACTGTTAACAAGCAATATAGGTTTACTTATGACTGACTGGAAGTCTTGATGAAAGCATTAAAATCAAATAAAGGAATATCTCATGTACCATAACAAATTATGACTATGTATAAATATTGGTGATTCATAAGAACTTGCATGCTATAAAACAGTGAGGATATAATTCAATCCTTTTCCAACAAAATTCACAACTTTTCTTCCCATTTAAATCTTCTCAAAAATGAAATTAATCTATAAATGGGTCAGTGTTATTAACCCACATTTCTGACACAAAACAAAATGTTAAAAGCAAAAAAACTGAAATAGAGTTAGATATTTGGATATTAAGCAAATTCACAAGTCTCTGATAAAGATGACAAGTTCTGTGTCTCTGTCAATTTCTTATTAAAGGTGGATAAACAGAACCTAAACATGTGCTCTTTCAGGTGGAGACAACCATGAAAAATGAAAAAAAAAAACTAGTGGTAATGTGTGTAATGCTGAAAACTTTAGCAAATGTGGTAGAGTTTATAGCCATGCTCAGTTGTAGTTAAAGTTGCTACTGTTTATGTCCTCATTATTTTGGGGTGATGGTTAAATGACAGAAGAAGTATTCCATAAAGCTGAGATGCTAGTTGGAAAGTATTCAATTCAAAAGTATGTGATTTTTTTTCAAACTGAAAACTTGAAAAAAGAGTGGGAAAATTTTCTTGAGTGTAATGATGTCAAGTAGTAATTATAGTTGCTATTTTCTTGTGAAAGTGGACAAAAGGAAACCAAAAGAGTTCCTCTTTTTGTATCTTCCTTAACTTGTAATAATGGTAAGCACCTGTTGACTAAAGGAAACCCTATACAAAAGACAGGTAACCCAAAAAAATAAATAAGCATGTTACAGTGTTATAACAATTAATAGGTTGGAAATTGAAAATAGTGGTAAAATTCAAAATTCTTCAACAAAATTACTTACTAATTGAAGCTGCTGGTTTTTGTATCCTCATTATTTTGTGGCGATGGTGGACAAATATTAACTAGAGGAGGACCTCCAACAGCAGGGTGTAGTCCAAACTCTAAAGCAACCTCTTTCTCTATCTCATCTCGTCTCTGGAACACAGAGCAAATGCAAAATCAACAATTCAATGAAACCTATTTTACATACAGGGTATTAAATCATTGACAAGTAGAAAGTATTAACTTGTACAATTTCATTTCTGATAGTTGCACAAATTTGAAGAAAATGTGCAAATTATTTAATTTAAGTTACTGAACATTTTTGATAGCTATTAGAAAGTTTAGATTTAACTGGAATATAATTGGATATTATTGGGAAAGTACATGTCTATGAGTACCATGGTACACCTTGATTATATTCTTAGCTTACCTAATGACTCACTGACAGTTATCTTGCAGAAATGAAAACAGTTCCTTCTAAGAGTAGATTGCACAAATTTGGCAGCTTTGTAGCCTGGTTTCTCATTTATATCCATAATCCAGATTCATATCCATCATTTACACTAAAGTTTAACATCAATGTTCTCTGTGATTTTAATAACACAGTCAAAACTAAGCTCACTGCAACAACAAATCAGTTGACTAATGTATCAGAAAACCAGTTGACCAATCTATTAGCAAATAAAATGACCAATGTATCAGCAGATCATCTGACTAATGTATCAGCAAATTAGTTGACCAGTGTATCAACATATCAATTTATCAAATCAGTTGACCAATGTATCAGTGAAACAATTGATGAAAATATGAAAAAGCCATCTGACCTATGTATCAGCAAATCAACTGACCAATGTATCAGCATATCAATTGACTAATGTATCAGCAAATCAGCTGACCAATTTATCAGCAAATCAACTGACCAATGTATCAGCAAAACAATTGACCAATGTATTAGGATAACATATGACCAATAATATCAGCAGAACAACTGACAAATGTATCAGTAAATCAGCTAATCATTGCATTAGCAAATCAATTTATCAATGTATTAGCAAATTAGTTGACCAATGAATCAGCAAAAAATTGACCAATGTATCAGCAAGTCAACTGACCAATGTATCAACAAATCAATTGACCAATATATCAGATCATCTGATTAACATATCAGCAAATCAGTTGACCAATGTATCAGTGAAACAATTGACCAATGTATCAGTAAAATAATTGATGAATGTATCAGCAAATCAGTTGACCAATGTATCAGTGAAAAAACTGACCAATGTATCAGTAAAATAATTTATGAATGTATCAGCAAATCAGTTGACCAATGTATCAGTGAAATAATTAACCAATATATCAGCAAGTCAGCTGATCAATGTATCAGCATACCAGTTGATCAATCTATCAGTAAATCAGTTGAACAATGTATCAGCAGATCAATTGATCTATGCATCAGTAAATCAGTTGACCAATCTATCAGTAAATCAGTTGACTAATGTATCAGCAGATCAATTGATCAATATATCAGCATACCAGTTGATCAATCTATCAGTAAATCAGTTGACCAATGTATCAGCAGATCAGTTGACCAATGTATAAGCAAGTCAGTTGACCATTGCATCAGCATAATAATTGACCAATATATCAGCAAACTAAGCTCACTGCAACAACAAATCAGTTGACTAATGTATCAGAAAACCAGTTGACCAATCTATTAGCAAATAAAATGACCAATGTATCAGCAGATCATTTGACTAATGTATCAGCAAATTAGTTGACCAGTGTATCAACATATCAATTTATCAAATCAGTTGACCAATGTATCAGTGAAACAATTGATGAAAATATGAAAAAGCCATCTGACCTATGTATCAGCAAATCAACTGACCAATGTATCAGCATATCAATTGACTAATGTATCAGCAAATCAGCTGACCAATTTATCAGCAAATCAACTGACCAATGTATCAGCAAAACAATTAACCAATGTATTAGGATAACATATGACCAATAATATCAGCAGAACAACTGACAAATGTATCAGTAAATCAGCTAATCATTGTATTAGCAAATCAATTTATCAATGTATTAGCAAATTAGTTGACCAATGAATCAGCAAAAAATTGACCAATGTATCAGCAAGTCAACTGACCAATGTATCAACAAATCAATTGACCAATATATCAGATCATCTGATTAACATATCAGCAAATCAGTTGACCAATGTATCAGTGAAACAATTGACCAATGTATCAGTAAAATAATTGATGAATGTATCAGCAAATCAGTTGACCAATGTATCAGTGAAAAAACTGACCAATGTATCAGTAAAATAATTTATGAATGTATCAGCAAATCAGTTGACCAATGTATCAGTGAAATAATTAACCAATATATCAGCAAGTCAGCTGATCAATGTATCAGCATACCAGTTGATCAATCTATCAGTAAATCAGTTGAACAATGTATCAGCAGATCAATTGATCTATGCATCAGTAAATCAGTTGACCAATCTATCAGTAAATCAGTTGACTAATGTATCAGCAGATCAATTGATCAATATATCAGCATACCAGTTGATCAATCTATCAGTAAATCAGTTGACCAATGTATCAGCAGATCAGTTGACCAATGTATAAGCAAGTCAGTTGACCATTGCATCAGCATAATAATTGACCAATATATCAGCAAATAAGTTGACCAATGTATCAGCAAATCAACTGATGATTGTGTCAACACCTGACTTGACACAACTCTTTGAGGTCATACAAGTATACATCACTGTGATTATAAAAACCCTGACAACTGACAAGACTAACATGAAATATTATTGTTCAGTGGATTTAAATAAATGTTTGGTATATACTACAATCCCTCACTATAATATACTTCATTATAATAGATTTTCTGTTATATGGCCAGTATAGTCAAAAGTCCCTGTCTTTGTGTAGTAGTCATATTATATGTATAATATACTTCATTATTAGACAGTCTCACTGTAAGGTGACATACTCTAAGACTTCTATGGATAACATTATAACAAGTGAGTAGAAATATATAATGTACTTCATTATTGGGCATTCACACTATAATGTGATTGTTGTTTGGTTCCAATGGAAGCTTTATAATGAATGTGTATTTATATTATTTCCTTTATTATAAGGTTGTCTCTCTATAAGGTGATATACTATTTGGTTCTAGCTTTATGAGGATGTACTAATATATCATTATGTCATGATAAGGTGGTCTCACTACATAGTGAAGACTCTTTGGTTCCAATGGAAACATAATAATGAGTGACTATTGATATATCATATACTTCATTATAAGGCAATCTCACTAACAGGTGTATATGGTTTATAGGGTGTCATTAAAATGAGAGATGTATTTTTCATTTACATATTTATACTTATTCAAAGCACATCTGAAAATAAAAAAATTTACATTTAATGAAATGCATATGAAATTTAAAGTTAGTAAGACTACAATTATTAGTTTCTGTAACCTCATCAACAATATAACATGAATTTTCTCACATTATCAAACAAGAATTTAGTATAATGAAGTAAATTTGAATCATCTTGTAATTTTTTCATAATGACTGAATTTCATTCTTTGAATTGATACTTGCAACAATATACTTTCATAACTGTGTCATTTTTATAATCTACAGTAAAAGCTATGAAATGTTTTTAAACCTTGTAAGTTTTATAGTGTTTAAACTATTCCATTTTTCAAATGAAGTGTTATTTGTCACTCATTGAGAACTGTGTGAAAAACTTAACATTTCGAATATAAATCCTACAGATATGCCTACCAATACAACCTGTCTATTTACATGTTCTATATAAATGTCTACAAATACAACCTCAGTATATTTACATGTCCTATATAAATGTCTACCAATATAACCTCTGTATATGTACATATTTATGTAAATGTCTACCTCTACATGTCCTATAGAAGTGTCTACCAATGCAAACTCTGTATATATACATATCCTATAAAACTGCCTAGCTACCTATATAACTTCTGTATATTTGTATGTCCTAAAAGATATTGATGTGTGTACATATTATGGTTCAACAGTACATCAGCACAATACTGACTATATAGTGCTTATTAAGAGTTAATTTTTAATAATGAATATATAAACAATAGCATGAAAAATTTTAAAAAATTTAGGACTCAAAATTGCAGCTTTATTGACAGCATGTTATGTATATATGTGAATTTATCTTAAACAGTGAAATAATTCATCAGATCACATATTATCAAGCCTGGTCTAATGACCATTGAATACAAGTAACCACCTATCTACAGAGGCTACTATTTTTCAATCTCTTTGAAATTTCAATATAGTTTTCTTGCATATAATGTAGTAAGCATCTGTCTAAGACCAGAGACACATGCTGAATGTTATAACAGCTGATTATACTGAATATCATCTCTGTTTGATTATGTGTAGAGACCAACAGAAAACTGCAAAAATCTAGATGTACTTTCACATAATTCACTGGCAGATGTGAACCTATTTAGATTGATATGCACAATCAGTGCAACAAACACTATAGACCCTGATCTGCTAGCATGTTACATGATAACAGTCAGGGTCTATGTTGTTAGCAGTTGGACTCAGCCCATAAGCAAGTATATACAGTAAATTTCTTTATCCCCATATTTGAATTAATTAGCTGAACCTTAAAAGACTCAATCTAACTTTCTTTCCTTTTGCCTGTTGATATATAGAGGATCTCAAATGGGTAACAATTTAATATTGAATTTATGAAACAAATTGAATAATGTCCAGTGGAAATTATTTAGATAGATAGAAGAATGAATAATTTTGTTCATTCTGACAGACGGTGTACCTTTCATTTGTTGTGCATAAAATATAGTTCCAAACAAAGCTGAACTGGTAAAAGTATATAGATTGCACTGTTTTACAAACTATAAATCAAAAAAAAGGCTTCCATCCAAATAAACAGAACATTTTATAACCACAAAATAATTTTTCAAAACAGAATGATCAATGCGATGTAATGCTGCCACACTGCTTGATACGGTACACAGTACAGCAGGCCGACAGTAGAATACATGTGTACCCTAAAATGTGTGTTTATGAACTAAACATTACATTGTTGCAATTTTCATGTGAAATAGGATTACCAGATGAAAAATTCCTACATTTACAGCAATGCATTTGTGGCCTGATATTTGTAGTGTTTGATTTGATAAATAGACTGTACAGAAGATGTCAACATATTTTTTTTAATGTTGGATTTACATCCCATATATGCAATATAAAGATACTGTGGTTGGATAAAGATCTGTCAGGAGACCCATTCATATCCAGATTATTCTGCTAACAGAGGTGAGTTTGTTTGCTTCTTTACGTTAACATTTAAACCACGCTGGTATATATGGTGGATTGTATATCTATGTTACTTATATACACCCCCCCTGCTATCCCTTAGTTTTACTCCTTATTGCTGTTATACCATTTATCTTATGATGATATTGTTAAACATGACATAATGAAACCCTGTTTGGGTAACATATCCATCTGCGAGTTGATTTAAAAAATAGCCGCCAAAAAATGTTCATTCAAATCAAAATATTCCAGAAGGCGGGGTTAAAAACATTTTCCCATGATCCCAGCTAATCAGAAAAGAAAATACAGCACAATAATTTTATGGGCTTATTTGGACCAATCAGAATCACATAAAGTGATATTTTAACATGTTATAATATCAAAAATATGAAACTGCACATACTATAGGAAAACAAAACCTACTACATGTATGTGAAAAACATATTTTCTTCATCTGTCAATAAAGACCATTTCTGTGTGGTTCAAAGCAGCATTTGTTATACATAGGTTGAATAGTTTTATAAAATTCAAGTACCTGCATTCATGAAATAAATGCTGTACTTGCATTCTTACCAGCAATGTGTAAATAAAGTTAGGGACTCTGTGAGAAATGGAAAAAGGTACATGTATGTATTAAAGCACAATACAATGCTGAAATGCAAAGCTCAATCAAAGATGTGTTTCGGAACTTTGATCAGAAAATTGGTTCACCTTTACTCTGATATTGTTGATAACACCAGTTATTATAAATAGAAAAAGACTTTTAATTCTATAAACCAATGACCATCATAACACTGGGGTGATTTAGGTTGAACCAAATTTCTGATAAGCAGCACCAAAACAAACCTGAAAGGATCTGTCTTTGGGATTTCTCATTAGCAAAGAAAATTAAAGACTAAATCCATTTGAGGAAAAGGTTGTTCATGCTAGACATACACAACATAATTTATCCAGTTCATGCAAAGAAGATGCATGCACCCTACTTTGTGAGTGGACTAAACCATCAAGAACCTTTCCGACCCCACTGAAAGATTACCATATGTACTTACTTATAAGACAAGCCCAATTGTAAACAACACAAACCTCCATCTACTTTTGCATAATGTGACAGCATATCAGGATCTATGTTGTTTGTTCTATTGATTACCCTTAAAAAAGTGGATTGACCCAGATCTTGGCAGCAAATTAATAAATTCTAACTGCAAATCTGGGACAATGCAGTTTGCATTGGACCTGACTTGTAAGTACTGTATGTATATATGGTAATCAGATATGTATTCTGGGCCTGACTTGTAATTACTGCATGTATATATGGTAATCAGATATGTATTCTGGGCCTGACTTGTAAGTACTGTATGTATATATGGTAATCAGATATGTATTCTGGGCCTGACTTGTAATTACTGCATGTATATATTGTAATAGGACATGTATTCTTGTGTCTGGACTGGAAAATTGTAGAATCCTTTAATTATTGATAAGCTGATGTACAGAAATTGGATACAATGCTGATTCATTTATAGAATTCACCTAAACTAGAGCTTTCTGCCATGAGCAAGATATATGTACCCTACACTGATCCTGTTGACTGAACTATACTTCATAACAGAGGCAAGGGAAGCATTAAATTTGGAAAACTAATTCAAAAAAGGAAATATAATGAAAATGATATCATTGATATATTAACATTTGGAAAAGTATCTGAAAATTTGTCATAGTAGGCATAATTTTAATGCATTGTAAACAAATCCAATTTAACTTTCAGTACCAAGTTAAATACAAACTAATCAGAAAAGCTCAATCAATCAAAAATGACAGTTGAATTAGTGATAGAATTTACTGCATGAAATTAACAAAATATTTATGTGTGAGGTTTATATATATTTTTGTTTTAAATTTTATTAAAGAAAAATATGTAATTAAATTCTATGGGAAAAGTTTTGAGGATTTTTCTTGAATTTATATTACATGTATTTGTTTGAAGCAAAGGAGGTATTTGTACATATTGGTAAGAAAAGATAAATATGCAAATAATCTTCTGACAACTATTTATAAATATTTCATCATAAATTTATAAATACTCCATCATAAATTTATACATAAATGTATAAATACTCCATCATAAATTTATAAATACTCCATCATAAATTTATAAATATTTTATCATAAATTTATAAGTATTTCATCATACATTTGTTAATTAATGCCACTTTAAATTTCAGACATTTTCTGGAACTTCTCAATCTGATTATATTGTCATATAACATATTTTGTTCTGTGACCATATTTTCCCAGGAAACAAGGCTGATAGCATATTAATATTGTGTATATATGAGGCATAAGGACATACAGTTAGACCAAACAAAAATGGCAACAAATACCTAAGCTAGTCTATTGTAGGATTATGGTATATGATTTTGTTCTTACCTTGGCAAGCTAGAAAGTATTAAGTAGACATGGTTTTTCAGTGACAAAGAATAAGCTTTTAGTCATGGACTGTACGTGTCCCAAAATTTCATATGGAACATTCAAACATAAAAATGTTGGGACAGACAACATATACAAAAATATACAATTTTCTGATCAAAATATTCATATTTTAGTAGAAGCTAAATGCATCTTCATTTGACATGGAAAATAAAAAGAATTAGAATACTGGTGAATAAGATTGGTTATCATGCTGTTTTATCATTAGAGATATTAGTTTTTATTCTGGAACTCAGACTACTGATTACTGGTATCAGTCTGCAGACCAGGTACACATAAGATAATGTACTTTAACATATTAGTACTCAGTATAAATTTCATCATTTTAACACCATTCCCTTTATAAGGAAAATATGTTTATGGACTCCACAACATTGTATTTAATGATAATATAGTGTATAATTTACCCTTGTATAATATGACCTGACATACATCATGTATACTTTTATTGTGCCTTTAAAGAGTGGTAGGGATCACTATAATGTAATTTGATTCATTGTTATGAGTATAAACTTTTGTAGTTTAAAACAAATTACAGTCATATTTGCAGGTACATGGGAAAGAATTTGTAATGTTTTCATGACATTATAATGTCACTATGACATCATGAATAGTATTCAACCAATCACAAACAGCAATCTGACATATCTGAGTATGGCATAACTGTCATTTTATAAATGTAGGCTTTTGTCTTTAATAACAAACTTTACACATTCTGCTAATATATGTTTATTTTTTACAAGATTATTTTCATGAAATTAAAATGGAATTTAAGAATTTCTTTTTAAAGTCAAGGGTTAGACAAAACTGAACCAATTTTTTTCACCTACCAAAAATATAGCTGATTGTAGCCTGAATCTATAAGTTATGCACTGTATACAAAGAATGAACACTGGTATTGTCCATTAGATCTTCAATTCAATTTTAATACATGGTATGGTTTGGTCTGGGCAGGATTTTAGCCCTTGTCAGTGAGTCTGACAATCTAACCACTAAGCTAATATATATATATATATATATATATATATATATATATATATATATATATATATATATATATATATATATATATATATATATATATATATATATATATATATACATACATACATACATACATATATACATACATACATACATACATATATGTATAAAGACTTAGTTAAAAAAAAGTACCATCAAGAATTCCAACAAATGAATACTTGTCAGCTATTGCATGATACTAATTTATTTCTCCATATTTAAAATCAACTATTGTGCATACCTCTTTAGGATCTAGGGATTGCATTACGAATACAAAATTGCAAAATTATGCTAATTTTACCTTTGTAGAAGCTACAAACAGATGGTGGAGGGGGATAAGGATTAACATTGTTTGATTGCTGTTCTTGTGATAGATATTAATTGTTGTGAAAAAGATAACAATAATAATTATAATTTTGTCTGCAATTTTTACGTATCATGTATATATTAAAACACAATCAATCCTTATACTATTTGTTTTTCTACTTAGATTTTTTTCCAAGCTAAGAACTCTTTTCAAATTACAGCTTTGAAAATTTAAGAAAAAGATTAATTAAAATTTATAATTTAATACTTGTTACCTTTATCATTTCATACACATCAAAGAAAAATTGATAATTATGCATATAAAATTATAGACAAGGTATATAATGTTCAGACTGATATATACATCATTATTTTGATTTAATGTTCTTCACTATTCAGACTTAATGTACTTCACTATATAGACTTTAGTGCACTTCACTATTCAGACTTCAATGTACTTCACTATTTAGACTTAATGTACTTCACTATTCAGACTTTAATGTACGTCACTATTCAGACTTTAATGTACTTCACTATTCAGACTTTAATACACTTCACTATTCAGACTTTAATGTTCTTCACTATTCAGACTTTAATGTACTTCACTGTTCGGACTTTAATACACTTTACTATATAGACCTTAATGTACTTCACTATTCAGACTTTAATGTACTTCGCAGTTCAAATGTTAATGTCCTTCACTATTCAGACTTTAATGCACTTTACTATTCAGACTTTAATGCAGTTCTTTATTCAGACTTTAATGCACTTCACTATTCAGACTTTTATGCACTTCACTATTCAGACTTTAATGTACTTCACTATTCAGACTTTAAGGCACTTCACTATTCAGACTTTAATTTACTTTACTATATAGACTTTAATGTACTTCACTATTCAGACTTTAATGTACTTCACAGTTCAAATGTTAATGTCCTTCACTATTCAGACTTTCCTTACTGTTTACATTTTAAAGTACTACACTTAAAAGAGTTGAATGTACCACATGGTTCAAACTTTAATATAATTTACTATTCAGACTTAAATGTCCTATTCAGACTTTAATGGACTTCATTCACTGCTCAGATTTGATTTTACTTCACTGTTCAGACTTTATTGTACTTATTCAATACTCAGACTTCCATGTACTTCACAATGTTGAATAGTTATTCAAATTGTACAAGAGATTGAAAGAAACCTGTGGATGTAAATGTAGTGAAAAAGATAATAAATATAAGGCAAACTTACAGTAAGAGGAAAAACTGGTAAAAAGCATTAAAAAGATTGAATCAATATATATGAATTAAAACATGATGCAAAACATTGGAGTGCATGATCAAACAGGAAATAAATCACCTCTTTTTCAAATTTCAATTATGAAATTAACACTGATAGCTGTGAACCAACATCTATGTAGTACAATATGAAATGACAAATCTGCAAAACTGCCTCATTGAAAATTTTGGAATTTTCAAAACCTGATTTGTTGTCTATTTGTTCTATTGATTATTCTTAACAAACTACATAAATCCATCATGCCATGACAGATCCAGGTCTATGCAGTTGTTAATTAGATTTTACAACCTAACTAGACCCAGTATGTGATGGCAGAACCGATCTATGCAGTCTGTAATTGGATTTATGTGTGGGTGTGTGTGTGTGTGTTGAGGGTGTGTGTGGATTTTTTATGTAGCTTTAACAATTTTTCAGTCATATCTCTACAATGTCTGCAGTGTGGCAGTTTACAGTGATGTCTAGCACTGGGGCATCAAGCTGCAGACATGTAGCATGATGTCCCACACAGTCACATTATCCTGAAACCAGGCCAACCAGTCCTAACACTAACCTCTTAATACTGAGTGCCAAGCAAGACAGCTGTTAGTACCATTTTTGAAAGTTGTTGGTATGACTCAGTCAGAGATCAAAACCAAGACCTCCCACATTGGAGGTGGACACTCTAACCAATAGTCTACTGGAGTGGTCTGTAGTTGCATTGTTCAACCTACCTTGACCCATTATGAGATAGTAGATTTGGGTCTATGTAATTGAATTGTACTTTTACACATGTATATGCAGTACACCTTATACAAAATAACTTTATGTATAGAGCTTATATTGGATGGGATTATTACAGCAGTAAGTCTGGTCTTGAAGCTTTAGAATACATGGTATTAATCAAATGGAAAATTGGCAACCAGCCTGGAAATGGGTGAACATTTAGTAGAGTATATATGGGTTTTGCTGGCCAGGATTGGTTAATAATGTAAGTTATATTTCAAGATAATGAATTGTTTGAGAGCTTATCCTAGTTGTAAGTGAAAAAAATTAGAGACATTGTTTTATTGATGGAATTCCAGTTCTTTAATAGTTTTGAGTTTGGAACACTCATTACTAAAATAAGCACCTGACTCTTTGGTGCAAAATTGAAAGCACATGTTGCAAACATATTAAGGTCCAGAAACTGCATAAGCTTTCCTCTATACAGAAGCTCTCAGCAAGGTTTCATCTATACTGATAAATATAGGTTTCATCGGAGGTGCTCAGAAATTTTACGTTATTGAATTTATAATATAAGTATGTTTGCATAGGTTTACTATGGGGAACTGAATTAGTACCTTGAGTACTTTAATTAACCTATCACTCTGTTTTATATAAGAAAATAAATCACAGAACCAGACAACACAAATAATAAATTTTTCTGTTGTCACTCCAGTGGCTAAGTAATTATTTAATTGGATGGAATCAATAGAACATTTAGAAATTTTTTATTAATAAAGATTCAAACAGAAACATTGATGGAGTAGACATGTTTACACAGGTGATTATTTCCATTATAAAGTACTAGTAATGTGTCAAATATTTAAAAAAGTGATAAAAAGTGAGACAATTAAAATGACATCAATGACTCAAAGAATTCCATAGTTCCCATCAGAAACATTGTATTACATGCTATAATATACCTGTAATGCTCACCTGGATTATATATCACTCATGCTGACATTAATCAAGTATTTATGATAAAAGTAAGGAATATTTATAGTTAACATTATTTCTGTTCTTCTCATCATCATCATCATCATCAGTATCATCATCATCATCATCATTTGTTTTCGACTCTTCCTGAATTATTTGATATAAAACTAGCATGTGTAGTGAAATTAGATCTGACTTGTTTCTTGATGTAAATTTCAATGGAATTCTGAGAGCATTTTTTAAAAATTTAAGAAATATCACATTCTTTAAATGTTACTTAAAGTAATTACCTCAATTCTCTCTTCTTCCTGTTCCTCCTCATCTTGTGTCAGTTCCTGTGCATTTGCCAAGTTGTCAACAGCAATAGCCAAAAATACATTCAGCAAAGTGTCTGACAAGAGTTAAGGGACTTTGCTCTATAAACTGAAATCACCAACCCTTCAAGTTACCTGTAAACACATGCATTTAACCTTAAAAATCTTCAGATCATAAATAGAATATGGAGCAAATTTGCAGATGAGAATTACTTTAGTACTGTCTAAGCCAGTTCTTTTTTTGTAGTTCAAAAAAGATAAGATTTATGGAATATCTTAGATATGAATAACACAAAAGGATACAGTTGCCAAAGAGAACAAGAACTATGAAATAACTGGAATAAATCATTCCTGCACCATCAATCCCACCTCGAGCTCGTATTCCATTGTACATAACTTCATTCCAGTCTTCTCCAGTGAGAATCTGAAATTAATTAATAATTCAATTAATTAGTCAATGGCACCATCATTAGCCAGGCAGACAGACAGATAGACATATATCAAGACAGACAGACAGACAGATAGATAGATAGATAGATAGATAGATAGATAGATAGATAGATAGATAGATAGATAGATAGATAGATAGATAGATAGATAGATAGATAGATAGATAGATATTTTTCTCTAGATAAGACCAGTGTCCAGCCTAATACAAATTTAGGAATATTATTGGACAAAAATATCCCTAGTAAATATCTGCTAAATGTTTTTTTTTACAAATTGGTGATTGGCATGTCACCAGGCATGGTCCTATTATCAGATTAATACAGTAGTATCAGATTAATATGGTATTATCAGATTAATACAGTATTATTATATGCTCAATTTGTTTTATATGTTCACTTTACATTGTCAGAATCATGCAATATTTTTACATATTATACAAATTTTTATTGCATCTAAAAATAGTATAGTGTATCAGAACTACTTTGTAAACAAACCATATATATACTAATTGCAGTAGACCCTTTAGCTTTGAACTAACAAGCTGTTAAATTCATTTGAAAGTAGAAATGATAAAGTAAACTTTGTGGACAAGGATACTGAGTCATAAGTGAAACTTTCAGAAAAGCAAACAAATGAACATGATATTCATAATGTCCACAACAAACATGCCAGATGCAGTACTTAAAAAATACCATTAAAATCATTTAAATAGATAATTATGATAAATATTCGTAACTTCTCATAAATGGAATAGTTTAGACTATAACTATAACCAGTGCTCTCTGGAGTATATAAATATAGCAAAGAAAAGCATATTGAGGCCAAAGAAAGAAATGCACTGAACATCTTGGAAGAAATGTAATGGACTCGGAGACAATAAGCCAAGATGAGGAAGAATTCTTATTTCTTTTGCTGAATAGGCTATCATGCACCAGCTGCTTTGCAATTTTCCCCATTAGCTTGTATGATACAGCATTTCATATTTAGGCTAAAGATAGAAGCCAGAAATTACTACATAGATGGGGTCCCTACAAAGAGCAATTGAATGACAAGGCATGAACATGTCTTCTTTAGCAGTAATAAGAATGGCAAAAAAAATACTTACATTTTTGCTTTTTTAATATCCTCAAAATGTACTTTCTTAGTTCTTCAAATCTGCATTACATGAGCTATGTCATGAGTTCTAAAACATGACTACACATCACAAAATTGTACTGTAATTTCAACTACATTTCCAGCTGTAATAACATTCTTCTTACAGCACTCAGAATGAAATAAACATGACATTCCATAATGTATTTTTGATAATTACAATCGAAAGAGTTTATGTTTTTCCCACATTATGATTCCAAACAATCAATTACAGAACAAAAATACATATCCAGTTATTTCAAGGTGAATCCCTCCATGGTCAAATCATATGTACTTTGTGGGAAACTGGCACAGATAATAAATCAAGTTCATCACAAGCAGACAAGCAGAATTGAGTAAAATCAACAAAAAATCTACCCATTCCAGACCAAATAGAAGATTTGTTACAATCTGTGTATGTTCACAATATGACCCTAAATATCAATTGTAAGTATTGTAAAATGACAATTCTTTTTTAACTAATGTGAAGCAAGTGACAAAGTTCAATGGTCATTGTTCATTGCTATGTGTGTATTGTGTACTGATGAACCTATGGTTGTGTATTTATCTTAGAGTACAGCATAAATTCAATTACTTTGTTTCTTGAGATTTAAATTTTATAATTAAGCCTAAAGTGGAAAAAATGAGCATAAAATAAAAAGATTACTGCATTTGTATGGGAAAATATGAGTCTGTTTTTTTTAGTAATACAGCACTCCCAAGATCATTCAGTATTACTTGAAAAAACATAATATATTTTCCCACACAAATGCAGTAAAACTATAATTATTGGATAAACTGAAAGACAGATTTTAGCTTGCAAAGGGTCATAAGACTTTTGTGTATAGCAAGCTACAAATTTATATGGTGACATGATATACATCTGGATCAATTAAAACTCTGGATATGGAAAAGGAACAAAATGCATTTCACACACACACACACACACACACACACACACACACACACACACACACACACACACACATGTGCACACATGCATGATATATTTAGTCTCTGGGTTAATGGGTAATCAAATATCAAATATTTTTCTTACCTGAAACACTGTAAGAAGGGCTATAGGGAATGTGTCAAAGTGACTTGCTGGTCTCCCATCATCAAAATTCATCCTAAAAAATTCAAAAGACATTTGACAGTGAGATAATTTGTGCAATAAAAGAGTCATTTAATGTAAGAATCAAGTCACTTAGTGTAAAGACTGAGTAACTTATTGTAAGCATTGAGTCTTTTGTGAGAATTCAGCCAGTGTAAGTATTTAGAAACTTGTTATAAGGATCGAGTCACATTGTTTAAGACAGAGACAGAGCATGATTTGAGTCACTGTAAGAACTGCACTCATGGCATGCTGTTATATTTATTTTGCTTGAAGTTTCTGACAAAACAATATGACTAAGAAATGATATCAAAATCATCTATGTTGTATTGTGTCCAATAATGTATTTGTTCTATTCCTGTTCTTGTTTATAACCTGCATATTAAGGTCTAATTTTTGAAAATGTACGTGCATATATTTATTTTAGCAAATTTACAGAATAACATTCTATAGCAATTCAGATTAGCTCATCATTAGGCTAACAAATACCTGATAAAATTTAAAGTAATAATGCAACGAAAACTGAAGGTTTTTGAAATTATTCATCAACATTGATATTTATTCTTTTTCAAGAGATATGGTTGTCAAACAAAAGTAACACCAATCTTTCCATACCATAGAGATTCCTGTATAAGGCAGATCTAACTGCAAACAACAGTTATGCTATATTGTGTGGTAAACTTTTGTCTATGATTGTAGATTGCAATTTAAGATAATGATCACTGTAAACAACATGTTTCCATGGCTGATCTTTGTACATGATTGTAAGTGGTAAACAAGATGTTTTCTAAAATTTAAGTTCAAGGTCTGATCATATTTACAGATTAGTGAATGTTTCCAGTTTTCCATAAAATTCAATTATGTCATAGGTCTGGTAACAGTTTGAATATAAAGGATATTTTTAAACAAAGATTTGTTATTATCAGTCTGGAGTCACTTAATGTTTTGTCCAGACAGAATTTGAAAGGAATTGTTTACTTAACTTAATCACTGGAATTACAAAATGCTCATTTACTTAAATTAATCTTAGGAATTACAAAGTGCTCATTGATTTTTGCACTAAATACTACAATAATATTATTGAATTATTAATTCAAATACATTCTGGATAACATCATTGTGGGACATGAAGAAATTCAAGACTTCTGAAATTCCTTTTGATTGGCTTATTCAGACAGCTTGAAAAATGATAATGGGTCACATTGACAAGAGAATTTTACTCATATTTGGCACTGATTTGTTAAGCATTTTTGTGCATATTCATGAGAAATTATGAAATCTAAGCACAACCAGCTGATGGCAATAAAGAAGTGTAGAGAAATGTCACACATGGATTGCGACAATGTATGTAATAGCATATTAGTGTCTATGTTTTTTGTTTTACTAATTAGTCCTAAAAAAGAGTAAAGACCCAGATCTACCAGGGTAATAAATGACAGGAGTCTTTGTTGTCTGAAATTTGATCCAGCTTGTACTCAAGTATATATGGTATGTTGCATTTTATAAATAAGGACATTTCATATATGTATTGCTTACCTCATATAATATAAACCTAAAGTGATGACTAAATGTAAAAAAATGAATTGCATTGACTTCCCTCATTTTCCACCTTCTGAAAAACAGGTCTTATCTGTACAAAGGAATGTGAAGAGAAAATGGTCACCTATCTGATAATTTCATACAACTGTTTGTATCACTGAGATTTTACTATTAACTATGTTACACATAATAAAATGACACACATGTGTTTGGTATAATGATGTCTAATAAATGATACATACATGTGTTTGATGCCATGTTGTGTAATAAAATGATACATACATTGCTTATTGCAATGATATGGACAAAACTTTCAAGCAAAATCACATGTCATCACTTTTTCCAAATTAAGAATGAGTAATAATATATAAATTGGAAATCTAAGATACAGATCTATGGCCTAATTAAACTTACTCTCCACCAAAGAGCTGCATTCCAAGCAGTGCAAATATGAGGATGAACAGAAAGAGTAGGAACAACAGACTGACAATGGAACGCATGCTGTGTAGCAATGATATGACCAAGTTACGCAGGGATGACCAGTATCTGAAGAAATAAACAAAGTCAGATTCAGCAAATATACATCTAAAAACTTGATATAAAAATGATATGGCTGTCAACTAGACATATTAAGGATATATTTATAAACTGGACATCTAAGTATATGTCTGTGAACTGGACATCTAAGGATATGTCTGTAAACTGGACATCTAAGGATATGTCTGTAAACTGGACATCTAAGGATATGTCTGTAAACTGGACATCTAAGGATATGTCTGTAAACTGGACATCTAAGGATATGTCTATGAACTGGACATCTAAAAATATGTTTGTAAACTGGACATCTAAGGATATGTCTATGAACTGGACATCTAAAAATATGTTTGTAAACTGGACATGCTAAAGATATGTTTTTAACTTCTATTTATTAAAAGTGATGACATTTTAGCACTATTAAATTCCAGCAAAGTTTGGATTGTCTTTGATGTTATGGAAATGGGATTGTCTTTTACATTATGGGGATGGATTGTATTTTACATTTTTGAAATGGATTGTCTTAAAGTTATGGGAATGTATTGTCTTGATGTTATGGGAATGGATTGTCTTGATGTTATGGGAATGGATTGTATTTGATGTTATGGGAATGGATTGTATTTGATGTTATGGGAATGGATTGTATTTGACATTATGGGAATGGATTGTCTTGATGTTATTGGAATGGATTGTATTTGATGTTATGGGAATGGATTGTATTTGATGTTATGGGAATGGATTGTATTTGACATTATGGGAATGGATTGTCTTGATGTTATGGGAAATGGATTGTATTTGATGTAATGGGAATGGATTGTATTTGATATTATGGGAATGGATTGTATTTGACATTATGTGAATGGATTGTATTTGACATTATGGAAATGGATGGCCATGATGTTTAATGGGAATGGATTGTATTTGACATTATTGGAATGAATTGTCTTGGATGTTATGGGAATGGATTGTATTTGACATTATGGGAATGGACTGTATTTGATATTATGGGAATGGATTGTCATGATGTTCAATTGGAATGGATTGTATTTGACATTATGGGAATGAATTGTTTTGGATGTTATGGAAATGGATTGTATTTGATATGGGAATGGATTGTATTAGACATTATAAGAATGAATTGACTTTGATGTTATGGGAATGGAAATGTATTTGACATGATGGGAATGGATTGTATTTCATGTTATGGGAATGAATTGACTTTGATGTTATGAGAATGGATTGTATTTGACATTAAGGGAATGGATTGTCATGATGATCAATGGGAATGGATTGTATTTGACTTTATTGGAATAAATTGTCTTGAATGTTTTGGGAATGGATTGTATTTGACATTATGGGAATGGATTGTCATGATGTTCAATGGGAATGGATTGTATTTGACATTATGAAATGGATGGTCATGATGTTTAATGGAAATGGATTGTATTTGACATTATTGGAATAAATTGTCTTGGATGTTATGGAAATGGATTTTATTTGACATTATGGGAATGGATTGTCATGATGTTCAATGGGAATGGATTGTATTTGACATTATGGGAATGAATTGTCTTGGATGTTATGGGAATGGATTGTATTTGATATTATGGGAATAGATTGTATTTGATGTTATGGGAATGGATTGTCTTTGATGTTATGGGAATGGATTGTATTTGACATTAAAGGAAGGAATTGACTTTGATGTTATGGGAATGGATTTTATTTGACATTATGGGAATGGATTGTCATGATGTTCAATGGGAATGGATTGTATTTGACATTATGGGAATGAATTGACTTTGATATTATGAGAATGGATTGTCAGACAACTTACACTTTGATTTCACACTGTATTTCTTTACAATGCAATTGTCATTAACAAATAAGGATAATTTTTTGGGGATTATAATCTGATTACCACAATAACTTCAGTTAGACTTACTACCTTTTTATGTGTAATTTCTTATAACTTTAAAGTTTTTGTGCACCATCACTGATCTATAGAAATAAAAAGTATTTCTTTTTGCTTTACCTTTTTGTATGGAGAACTTTTTCATATTTGCAAATATTTTGTAATCTGGAATAAGCTGAAAATTATAATCAATGATTTTCTTTCTGCATATATAATTTTAAAAAGTATACACAAATATTATAAAAATATAGGATTGTATTTCTATCTATCTATCGATCGATCGATCGATAGATAGATAGATAGATAGATAGATAGATAGATAGATAGATAGATAGAGAAATGGAATATTGATGGATAGACAGAAAGGTAACAGCTAAGACCAAAAAGTGAATATATATGTAAGTATATGAAGACAGGTTAATGGCAAAATTCTGTACCTTGTTACTTTAAATATGCGTAAAAGTCGAAGAGCTCTCAAGGTGCTGATACCAAATGAGGCCCCTTCCTTAAACTCTGACCAAATGACTTCAAAAATGCTACCAACTATTACCTGAAAAATATATAAAGAATTATACATGACTGTTCATGTTAATCATCACATTTCTCCTAACATAATGCCATGGTCAATCATGGTCTAGAAATTAATCCTAACATAGACCCAGATCTGCTGGTGTATTATGCAATGTCAGTTCTGGATTTTTGCAGCATGCACTTGGACTTGACTGATAAATGAGTACATATGGTAATGTTATACCATTACAGAATCTGTTGATCTTGGATGCAATATCAGGACACAGCCCTGTTCTGACATGCCTCAGTATAAGGTTCCCTCATTTATAGGTCAAATGTATGACTCCCATGAACAGCTTTATAAACAGTGTTGTACTTACCACACAGTCAAATATATTAAATGAAGACTGGAAGAAAATTTGATGTCTAGTCCATATATTTTCAACAGCTTTATAAACAGTGTTGTACTTACCACACAGTCAAATATATTAAATGAAAACTGGAAGAAAATTTGACGTCTAGTCCATATATTTTTAACAGCTTTATATTTAGAGTGTTATACTTACCACACAGTCAAATATATTAAATGAAGACTGGAAGAAAATTTGATGTCTAGTCCATATATTTTTAACAGCTTTATATACAGAGTGTTGACACAATCAAATATATTAAATGAAGACTGGAAGAAAATTTGATGTCTAGCCCATATAATTTTAACAGCTTTATATACAGAGTGTTGTACTTACCACACAGTCAAATATATTAAATGAAGACTGGAAGAAAATTTGATGTCTAGTCCATATATTTTTGACAGCTTTATATAGAGAGTGTTGCACTTACCACACAGTCAAATATATTAAATGAAGACTGGAAGAAAATTTGATGTCTAGTCCATATATTTATAACAGCTTTATATACAGTGTTGCACTTACCACACAGTCAAATATATTAAATGAAGACTGGAAGTAAATTCTGATGCCCAGTCCATACATTTTCAACACCATCTCCATCATGAATAGTCCCAGAAACAAAAATTCTGTTATATCTGAAAATTTGATAATGATTAAATAGATAGATGGCAGAAAAATAATATAAAAATGATGAATAAAGTATAAGAGTCCTGATTACACAAATTCATTTTGTAATATGCACATGCTAAAGAATTAATTAATGCATGTTTTAATAACTTCATTTTTTCAGAAAAGATATAAATTGCAAATTTCATTATTATATATGAAATGCATTCTAAATGTTGCCAAATTCATTCATTATAAGACATATCACTATGACACAATTTCTGTTTTAAAGGCATGTATGGTCATGATTCATGTGGCACAAAATGGAAGTCTTGTTATATGGTACTTCATTATTATTCAGTCTTACTATAATGCAGTAACTCTGTGGCTTCTATGGAAAGAATTAGGATCAGGTGATAATAAGATTTTCTATTTATTGCAATATTTACATAACATAGTCAATTTGATCTTCAAACTAACGACTATTTTATGTTTTTAGCTACAAAAACATGTAATAAATGAAATTAGCTACCAAAACATGTAATAAATGAAATTAGCTAGCAACACATGTAATAAATGAAATTAGCTACTGACATATGTAATAAATGAAATTAGCTACCAAAACATGTAATAAATGAAATTAGCTAGCAACAAATGTAATAAATGAAATTAGCTACTGACATATGTAATAAATGAAATTAGCTACCAAAACATGTAATAAATGAAATTAGCTACCAACACAAGTAATAAATGAAATTAGCTAGCAACACATGTAATAAATGAAATTAGCTACTGACATGTAATAAATGAAATTAGCTACCAACACATGTAATAAATGAAATTAGCTACCAACACATGTAATAAATGAAATTAGCTACCAAAACATGTAATAAATGAAATTAGCTACCAAAACATGTAATAAATGAAATTAGCTACCAAAACATGTAATAAATGAAATTAGCTAGCAACACATGTAATAAATGAAATTAGCTACTAACATATGTAATAAATGAAATTAGCTACCAACACATGTAATAAATGAAATTAGCTACCAACACAAGTAATAAATGAAATTAGCTAGCAACACATGTAATAAATGAAATTAGCTACTGACATATGTAATAAATGAAATTAGCTACCAACACATGTAATAAATGAAATTAGCTACCAACACATGTAATAAATGAAATTAGCTACCTACACAAGTAATAAATGAAATTAGCTACCAAAACATGTAATAAATGAAATTTTCTGTCTCTTAAAAATTCCCATTTCCATGCCAATCACTACTTTGTTAAAATTTCCTCAATTGCATTAAGTATGGTGCTTTGATGATCCCATTTTTCATCAGTCATCTATGTTATTTGCATCTTTAATAGCAATTTAGACTTAATGCTTTATTATTATTTATTCTATAGTTTGAAATTCAGCAGTTTACCCAATAAACTATGAAATCCTGCCTAGCTGGTATGTGTGTGTGTATATGCATGTGTGTGTATGTATGTATGTATGTATGTATGTATGTATGTATGTATGTATGTATGTATGTATGTATGTATGTATGTATGTATGTATGTATGAATGTATGTATGTATGTATGTATGTATGTATGTATGTATGTATGTATGTATGTATGTATGTATGTATGTATGTATGTATGTATGTATGTATGTATGTATGTATGTATGTATGTATGTATGTATGTATGTATGTATGTATGTATGCATGTATGTATATATCTATCTATGTAAGAGTGTATGTGTGTATATATGTATGCATGCATGCATGCATGCATGCATGCATGCATGCATGCATGCATGCATGCATGCATGCATGCATGCATGTATGTATGTATGTATGTATGTATGTATGTATGTATGTATGTATGTATGTATGTATGTATGTATGTATGTATGTATGGTTTATAACTGCATATCAGCACATTCCTGGTTAATTAAGGCCAAACAGAAATGCAAGAAAATTGAAATGCCTAAAATACAACATCAAACTTTTAATATAAATTGTACTATTTTATAACCACAAAATATATAAGTTACTCTTTAATAAAAAGAAAATGCTTAAACATTATTAACCATATCTATTTCTTTAAAACTGTTTGAGGGCAGGAGTTGGTTATTTTGAAACTCTTCCCAGTGGTCAAACTGAAAACATATGTAAACTGCAAATTTTTCAAGCAGAATGGATGATAAATGTTAAAATTACCATAATATACTCAACAAATCAAGTCCATCTGCAAAATGCAAACACCCAGATCTGCTGTCTACTATTAGTGTGTTAGAAATAATCAGTACAAAAAACAACATGAATCCTAGTCTTCCAGCACATTATATGAGTATATCTTGTTTGTAAATAGAGTCAACTAACAAGTGGTATTACATGCTATATGTCATGTAGAAAATTCTTTGCATTTGCCATAATCACTTGGGCAAGGTTTTTATATGCCCTACTTATTTGGGCAAAGTTAGTGTCAGACCAAAGTTGTTGGGCAGTGTTTGTTGGGGCACTGAATTATGTGAATCATCCCATCTAACTAGTGATCTTACTAGTTCATTGAGAGCTTGGTCACATGGTAATTGATTGATACATGCCATCCTTTTTGGCCAAGGGGTAAATTAATACTTGGAGGTACAGGTCAGGGAAAAAATAATTTAATAGATTTTTGGTTTAAATATTTTATTTTGCAAAGTTACCTACTAAAACCTCACATATTTATAATGAACTTCAAATATTTTGCTAATGTATTACTGGACACATTTGTTTTTCTGTAGGTACATTTCTTAGAATTTGTAAAATTTTGCTAATTCCACTCCACTTAATGCAGGATGTCTAGGCTGAAATTGATTCTGAATAAAGTTCTCTTCATTTAATCCTCCAGGAAAACTTAAATGATATATACACATACTCACATAAAAAAAATGTATGCCACTCAGGCTGTCCATAGTGCTCAGAGGCCACAGAAACAGTGTTGAGAAACACCAGAACTATCACAGTCCAATAGAAGGGTTGACTTTTTATGACTCTACGAACAGTAAATCTGAATATAGAAAAGCAAACCAGTCAGATTCTTCAAAAGTGTACATAGCTATAGTTGCTAGTCTGAAAATAATTTTACTCTGTGACGTGAAAAAAAAATCACGATATATGGATGCTAGCTGTGCAACATATAAATATGCAAATCCCTGATGTAAAAATTAAGTATCCTGCTGGAATTAAATGCTGTAATATGATATGCATTAATCAATTAAAAAAACAGTGAATATACTTCAATCTGCACATGATACAAGCTTAAACATACTTCATGTGGTAAATGTTAAAAAGATAATGAGAACCTAACATAGTAACTGTAATGTAAGCCAAGCATTTAATATATTTCATACATTTCCAGTGTGTATATATATATATATATATATATATATATATATATATATATATATATATATATATATATATATATATATATATATATATATATATAAAGAGAGAGACAGACAGACAGACAGACAGACAGACAGACAGACAGACAGAGCTGAGACAGAGACAGAGAGACAGACATAGACAGACAATGACAGAGAGACAGACATAGACAGAAAGACAGAGACAGAGAGACAGACATAGACAGACAGACATAGACTGAGAGACAGACATAGACAGACAGAGACAGAGAGATAGACAGACAGAGACACAGACAGAGACAAAGAGGCAGACATAGACAGAAAGACAGAGACAGAGAGACAGACATAGACAGAAAGACAAAGACAGAGACAGACATAGACAGAGACAGAGAGACAGATAGACAGAGATAGACAGAGACAGAGAGACAGTGTTTTTTAACAAAAAACAAACAACAGCTGTTGACTCTGACACTGCCTGCTTTTGGATCCTAACAATTTGTGTCAAAATAAATAAATGATTTTACATGTTTAAAAACTGAATATAATGTACTGTGAATCAATGATGAATGCAAATTGTCATCATTTTGTGCAATAAGATGTTTTTGCTGGTTCCTTTATTTGTTGATTAGGGAAAGGGATCCAAGTGTTTCCATAGAAACATAGTAGGTATAATGATTTGTAGTTTCTGGCAAACCATGACATATATGAAAACTTGGTAAAAAATATTAATAATGGATTCACAGTAAATTAAATTATTTAAATTAAATTATTTAATAATTAAATGCATTATATTAAATTTTGAGAACTTAAAAACAATAAAACAATCAAAACATTCATTTTTTGACAATAAAAAGTTAAGTTGGTCCATGTAACCACATCTCTGATGTGTAGCTAGGTCTTTAACAAACTTTCTAAACGTTCACAAAAGTGTGATCTTAATTATTATCCTAAGAAGTTCATACTGAATATCAAAATGGCATATAAAACTTGATATTACAATGAGCCTGTAATGCTGATTATTATATACTCATCTTTTTTCTCCGTTAACTTTACATTGTCAGAATCGTGCAATATTCACCGATATTGAACACCTTCATACTGTATCCCATGTGCAAAGGAACTATTTTCTAACGTAAACAAATTTTTATGAATGAACTAAAGCATATATGTCATAGACAGCCATATACCATCAAATGTTTCATAGACTGACACATACAAACTGCTTTGGCACATTCCGCGTTTACATTTTTGATACAATTTTTCAGATTTAACTATATATTGATGTCATTCAGGTTCCTCACAATAAAATGCAAGTTATACACATAAACTGTCTTCTTTAGCCAAATGGCCAAAAATATACTTACAATTTTACATCCTGAATTACCTCAAAAAAATATACATTAGTAGGTCTGTAAATCTGAATTAGATGAGCAATGTCATGGGTTCTCAAGGTTGATTACACATTTTGAAATTGTACTATAATTTCAAGTATATTTCAACTGTAGTTACATCCTCCTTACTGCACTCAAAATGAAATAAACATTAAATTCCTCAGCATATTTTCAATAATTGCAATGGAAAGGCTTCATAATATTCCCACATTGTGATCTAAATCATTAAATAACAGAAAAAAACACACATGCCGATGTCAACACAATTTAAAACATTAAATTGGCAGACACTGCTGAAACCGATGCAAGTCACTTCATGTAGATAAATCCAGACCAAAATCAAAAGATTGCGTTGAATCGACAAAAATACCAATAGGTATTCATCCCAGATCAAATGGAAAAGTTGTTGTAATTCGTATTCATCAACAATATTACTCCAAATTTGAATTTTAAGTAGACAAGCACCATTTTCTTTTGAAACGTATGTCTAGTGTGCAACAAACATCACATTTATCTGGGCGGAGTTATGGCCCATTAAAAAAGTTGTGTAATGATCCATCAACTCTTATATATTTAGTTCGGAATATGGTGAACATTTAGTTACTTTATTTCTTTCAGTATATTTTTTTTTATAAATTGAAGCTATGGGAAGAATAAGAAATGAGCATATAATAAAAAGGTTACTGTATTTGTATGAGAAAATATGAAGCTCATTTTGTCTGAAGGATATACTGTACTCCCAAGGTCGTGCAGTAAATCCATCCAAAAAACTCGTTCATATTTTCCCATACAAATGCAGTAACCTATAAATATTACAATCAGCAGGTAATACTAAATAATACAAGATGCATTTAATACTGAATATTACAATATAAATGCAATAGAAATGGCTCTATACAGAATAGTACAATGGGCATGTGATACTTTATATTACAATAAGCATGTAATAATGAATATAACAATGGGTTAATACTAAATATTACAATAGGCATATATTATTGAATATTACAATAACCATGTAATACTGAATACCAAAATAGGCATGGAACAATAAATATCATAATAGGCTTTAATACTGAATATCACAATAGGCACATACTATTGAATATCACAACAGGCATATAATACTGAAATTACAATGAGCATGTAATAGCAAATATTAAATATGTATATAATATTAAATATTACAACAAGCATGTAATACTGAATATTACAATAGGCATTTGACCCTGAATATTACACTTTGCATATCTTAAATATTAAAATGGAATATTTTGATGAACATGTAATAAACATCTGGTATGTAATTTATTTTGTAGATATTATTTTTGATACTTTTAGCTGAGAATTGAATTTGCATTGGTTCTGAATTAGTCAAGATCGTACTAATGAAGTGTGTGTGTGTGGGTATCATACTGCCTTCTCAGGATGACTTTGTTTTTCTAGACTTGGTCTTCTTAATTGACGGTTTCTTGACACCAGCAAATCCACAAAATTAGGAATTATTTGGGCTTTTTCAGTCCATGGTTTCATGCCACCAATAAATCCACAAAATTTAGGATACATAAAAGTTCTAAAATGGGTCTTTTTAATTTAAAAATTCATGTCACCAAAACGTTTGTAAAAGAAAGATGACATAAATACATGTACATCTGACTTGATTGGCCTAAATGTTTTCTAAAAAATCTAGAGTTTTAAAAAAAAAAACTGTTTAAGGAATGATCCAACTGCAAATAATGTAGATATAACAACCTGCTATTATATAGAGCACTCATAGATTTGTGTCTCTGCCATTTTCTATGAATCACAATCAATTTATCACAAACAGTACTGCTTCAAAACTATAATGTTTCCTATCAATTATTTGTAATATTACAAACAGTATTGCTCTAGACCTAATGACATACAACAAAACTATATACATGATTTGTTTTGAGTTGGCAGATAAAAAAGATTGATATGACATATAGATACACAAGGCTTATGAAAGGCAGTTAGGCAGAGACATTTTCATGTGCAATATAAAACAAGTTCTTTCCTGTGATTCAGAGCAAGATAAGAATGCTGTTTTGTATTTATTATAGGATCTCCTCTTTTAAAATGTTCAAAATTATTATGCTATTTTGTGTAATTGCAATTCAAAACAAACTAGTGTTTATAAGGTTTGATTTATTGCAGCCAAGAATTTTTACAGGCATTCATCAGTGGAAACTGCTGAACAACCATATGTACCTAATAATAAGATGCATGTAACTGCAAACTGTGCAGACAAGGATCTGCCACATCATAATGCCCCAGCAGATTGGTGTCTATTCAGTTTGTTAGGAGTAAAAAGTAGAATAAATTATATAGACTTTGATCTGCAATGAATTAAGCCACAGTAGATCTTGGTCAATAATGTTTGCCATTGAAGTAGACTTAAAAGTGAGTATATATAGTACTTGAGATTAAATGGATATGTCATACAGTATGTGGTGGTAGATGGCAGGAGCTAGGTATATACAGTTGAACACATGGTATACACAAGCAATTTAAGTAAATCATGTTTCATTTTAGTCTGAAGGCTCTGATCAGGTTTTTAAAATGGAAAACAAATGTAATGGCTTCTATGATGAATATAAATGAATGAATCTTATTTTCAATTCTAAAACATGTTTAAGTCATGCACATTTATGCTTTAGAAAGAAAAGATTTAGATTTATAACAAACTGACATCTTTGTTCATTAGCAAATTGATTCTATTAAATGCTGGATTGATTCAATGTTTAATATGGGCCATTTTAATCAACAAATAGCTATAAAGACTCGAAATGGTCCAGAAAACTGTCATGTGACAAGTTTTCAAACTACCAACAGTATTAACTACATTAAATAATATCCAATAGTTTTTCCTCTGGTCAAAGCAAGGTTGAGTGATATTACACAATGAAGGCAGCATATGGGCAATTACAATCACTAGGTATTCTTTTTGGTACTGTGTACCATATTTATCCATTGATAAGCTCCTGCTTCATGATAAACCAACCCAACCCATTTCTACAAAAGTTTGGCAACTATTTACCAAAGAGATCTCTGATAATAAGTCAACCTCATACTGTTTGACAAATTTATTAAAATTAAACCCTGGTCTTATCATGGGGAAAATATGGTACTTTTGTACTATATATCACCTCCATTTTAGGCAGCATACAGAGTTAAATGCCCCTTCTATAACATACACAGTGCTCTGACATCTTTGCAATGTGCTTCTGTAACAAGAGATAATATATTGTAAATTCATCTTAATTTTATTTTGAAAGACCCAGACTCATAACCCAGTGAAATTATTACTTAATTTGCTTATGTACGTAACATGTACCTACTTGTAAGCAACACAAATGCAGACCTCGTGTTCCTAAACTTTATGGACGTAAGCTTTCAATTTCAAAATCCAAATTTCAAATCTGAATATGATCCTTATAGTGTCACTGAAAATGTGCATGACATTAGAGAAGTCTAAGATAAAGTAGCAATCATTTAATCATGGAAAGAAAAATATCCAGCCCACATAAAAATTTTAGAAAAATGTTCTGGCTGTGATTTTCAGAAAGAAAAAAATACAAAACGTCATTAAAATAGTTTAATAAAAGAAATTATCTTGAGGATACACAAATTCAAGCTCAAAGGGAGGCAAACCCTAGGTTTCCTCCAACCACGTACAAAACTGAAATGGTTGGACCCATCCCATAGAAATAAAATGCTTGGACCCATCCCATAGAAATAAAATGGTTAGACCCATCTCATAGAAATAAAATGGTTGGACCCATCCCATAAAAATAAAATGGTTGGACCTATCCCATTGAAATAAAATGGTTGGACCCATTCCATAAAAATAAAATGGTTTGACCCATCCCATAAAAATAAAATGGTTGGACCCATCCCATAGAAATAAAAAAGCTGGTTCATCAGGAGATTGTGTAACCACTTACAAAATGAAATGGTTGGTCTCAGAGAGAAGATCCACCAATCACCCACAAAAGTGAGATGGTCAATCTCTTAGAAGATCTCAAAACAAAATTCCACAAAAATGAAATTATCAGTCCCTCGGATGATCTTGCAAGTTTTAACATCCAGACCTTTTCTAACCTTGACCTTGAGCTTGCCAATAGTCTTTACACAATGTGAAAACTTTTAAACTTTGAATTTGAGCTTATTTGGAACTCTATAATCAGATACAATATTGATGTCATTATAATCTCAAAATCAAGTTTAAGGAGATGAGACAAACCTGAAATTTCTGTTATTGCTCCTTTATTTTTATCACAGATATAGACTATCAAAGGTTTGGGAAATTTAGCTTTACCTTAAGTTACATGCTCAAATAATTTCAGAATATGAGGCTGGAAAACCAGTTGAATAATGAGCCATAATATGAGGAACTATGTGGATTGTTTGAAATAGAAGTAAAACAAAACAGCATAGAATTTGATACAACAGCACACCAGGTAAAGGCCGGTCTAGATCTTTGATATTTACAGCTGGATATGCCTTATACATGAGCACAATACACCTTGTAAGCAAATTTTCAGAAATATGGCTGGCAAATTATCATAAGATAAAATCCAGAATTTTAGTTAATGTTGATTCTAACAAGGTGAAATATTCAATAAGGCAATAACTCAACATGCAATTGTTTTATTTGTTATCCAAATATATGAAATGATTGAATTAAATATAGAAATTAGTTATTTCATGTTTTATTATCAGTGGAAATTAAAATGGTATCAATGACAATTAAGCCATGCTGAATTTGTTTAGTCATTATGCAGGATTTGCTTGGTCATTGAAAGGTAACAGGTACAACTAGCATGCTGATTATAACCAATCATCAGCTTAACTAAAAATGGCAACCAAGGCAATCACTATGCTTATAAATGGCAACTAAAGGATTATTGTGCTTATGAATGGCAACTAAGGGATTTACTATGCTTATGAATGGCAACTAAGGGATTTACTATGCTTATGAATGGCAACCAAGGAATTCACTATGCTTATGAATGGCAGCCAAGGAATTCACTATGCTTATGAATGGCAACCAAGGGATTCATTATGCATAACCAAGGGATTATTATGCTTATGAATGGCAACCAAGGGATTCATTCTGCTTATGAATGGCAACCAAGGGATTCACTATGCATTATGAATGATAAAATTTTGGTCAGAAGAGTTATCTTGATGCCTAAGAAGGTAATAAATTCATTAGTTCACTGTGGTGTTATAAACTACATGGGCATCTTGAACTATTGACCTTGACCTAGTTAAATGTTAGTTTACTGTGGTGTTCTAACTCACATGCTCATCCTGCAAATTTGACCTTGACCTAGTTACATGTTAGTTTACTGTGGTGTGGTAAATGTCATGGTAATACAACTTTGGCTTTCAGTTCAGTGTTTAAACCCAGGTAATCTAACATCCAACTAATAATACTATCTGAAATTATTTTCAAGTTATTATAACTTAGTGTACAATTTGTTATATAGTACATGTCTACATTGCTTAAACACCATGCAGTAAATTAAAAATCTGTGTGCAGAATGCATGTTAGAGACACACAATAAAAAATAACAGTGATGTTTATTATTTATCAAATATCACATGGAGATTCTGCATACTGCACCTAAAAATACTGATGCATAGATGCATTATTAAAACGGCTTACTGGAATTAAAAAAACAATTCCAAATAGCTCAAAACTTCATAAAATTTAAAGTAGTACCACCATATTCTTTTAATACTATATTGGCCCTGTGATTTCACAGTAACCTGAGGGTACTAGAACAAATATGTATGTGTGAGTTGGTGTGTGTGTGTGTTTAGTTTAGTGGCATGTCAGTGCAATCATGACTTTAAGCGCTAACTAAGCAAGTGATAACAAAGACAAACAAAGATAAAAGAAAAAAGGGTAAGAAAATTCTAAAGTCCAAAGACTAAGCTTTATAAAAGAAATCCTTGTGAAATGTTCAAGACCTTCTCAGCTGGAATTCCATCACAGGAAGAATACTAGGGTAAAATGGCTGATTCCAGCAATCATCATTTACAGCATGTAGAAAAACATTTCATGATCCTGAACGCTGTATATAGGTAAAGCCTGTTTCTACATCTCTTATTATGTATATCTATATCTGTTTTTAATTCCTAGTTCATGATATTTTTTTATTTTTGTAATTTTTATTCATAGCTGTAATTTGTACAGAATATTGTTAGTTGGATTGTGCCTACAACTGACTTCAGTCTGTTAATAGCTTAAAATTTCATAGAATCTATAAAAAGATGCTGACCTTTGTGTTAACAATTACTAATAATAATATCAAAAAGACTTAATGGCACATTTGGATTAATTTTTCATTAGCTGATGGGGTATGGACTGTTCTAGAAGAATTCATTAACTTTATTAACATACAATTGGTTGGTCTAGGTCACAAGAATAGACAAATTCAAAGCAAAATGAGTAAGACCTGTCATGGGGCTTTATTGTGAAATATGGTCACAATGGGCAGTGCATATAAGGAGCAAACTGAGCAATTAAGTTCATTCTGCTTTTGGACTCATCCTCATTTTGGTGTTTCTGTCGTATCTCTGCAGACATATTTAATGTTGTAGTTAGATATTATTCAAGAGGAAAAACATATGTTTGGACTTCACTGGAAACAGAAAGTGCTCATTATTTGGACCATAATATTATTCTGGAACTGGTGTAAATTACTGTAAGGAGTTCTGGACAACACCATCTTGACACTGTCATCATTCTTGAAGAACCATTACATTTCCAGTTTTTAAATATGTGTCAAACTTTTCATTATTTTTGAATTTCATAGAAATTCATCAGGATTAATTTGGATTCACAACATAATATTTCTCTCACATTTTCATTTGTAACTTTGATAATAAAGTTATTTGTTAAGTTTTACAGAATGTTTAAGTTTTGTTTCCTTCTGTTACTTAGTTTAAAACTAATGAGTTGTAATGATCTGTACCAGCTAGGTGATTGTCAGACATATTCTACATTCCAGTGATTGTCAAGCATATATTACATTCCTTGACCAGCAGGTTGGAGTCATGCTTAACATCCATGTTAAGTTTTCTGAAGTATCCTTGATTTCAACAATTCTTTTATCATGGATAGAATTGTGATTAAATTTAATTTTAAAATGGATATTGTGACAACAGAAATATTATTAGCAGAATATGCCCTGAAGTTTTATAAAAAAAGGTTTGCATTATAATTTTTTCATCATGAAAATACCTACCTGAAATGTTTTTCTGCTTGCCAAAATGCTCCACAATGATTTTTTGATCTTCTGTTTCTCAGGGTGTTGCCAAATGAATTACCTGAAAGGTGAAAACAAGATGTATTTAAATGAGAACCAAAGAGTTAAGAAAATACTACATTTTATGTATATGTAAAATATAACCTTCCAAAATAAATGTCATCATTGGAATTTTTAAAATTGAGATTATGATTGTAATGCCATCATAACTTTTTTTTATAAACAAACCAATTCCAATATTATTTGTATCAGCCACAACCTTTTGACAATACTCTTGAACATGTGACTATACAGTCGGATCATGTGATTATAGTCTGATCATGTGATTACAAAAACTCATCTTATGACTATGTAGCCATGATCACACAATTATACAGCCATGATACTATACAGTCATCACTGATCATGTGACTATACAGTCTGATTATCTGACTATAGAGCCACGATCGTATGACTATACAGCCATGATTATGTGACTTATACAGAATGGTTATAAGACAGTAAGTATTTATGTTTCAAATGGAATTATAGCTGGATGTTTATTTTAATTATATCAAAAAGGTTTTTTGAATGTTAACAGATTTCATTCTTTTCATTAATTATTCCTTGAAATATAATTTTGAGAAAATTATATCAGTGATGATTATATAGAGTAAAACCATCTAATATAAGGCACTAAATGTGTAACGCAGATGCATTTAGGGTATAAATGAAATATATTTTAAGAACAAGGATTCACAACAGAATCCATTACATGGGACATCCCATTTCATGCATGAGTGTGTAATTGGGAAATTTTATTATATGCAGTGTGCATCAGTCAGGGACAGGGAAGTATTATCACATGCATTTAAGTGTGGGCTAGATAAATCTCATCATATGCATTAGTGTGTGAAGGACGATTTCATTAAATGTATTCATGTGGATTAGGACAATTTCAACACATGTATTGCAGTAGAATATGGAAATCTCATTACATGTGTTAGTGTGGGATAGGGATATCTCATCATAAGCATTAGTGGATAGAGAGATCTGATCATATGCATTAATCTGTGATAGGGAGATCTCAATGAATGTATTAGTGTGGGACAGGGAAATCTAATTATATGCACTAGTGTGGGAGGTATATCACATTACATATATTAGTTTCGTAGATAGGAAGATAGGAAGATCTCATTACATGTATTAGTGGAATATATAGAATCTATGTTGGGGTTTGGACCAAGACAAGGAAACCCGTCAAGGGATTACATTATTTGTCTCCCCACAAGGCTTGTCTGAATTGGGAGACATAATGTAACCCCATGTCTGGAATTTCCTTGTCTACATTCAAATCCCAATGTAGATTCTTTTTCTGACCCAATATTCTCATATAAAGTAAGAAAAAATGCTGTTACTTGTTCAGTATAGCCCACACACTAATGTTTACATTTGGTGTATTAATACAAATATGTTAATGAGAACTGTGGTGTGATGCATCATCAAAAGTAAACAGTTTTTATACATGAGCCAAAAAAAACAATAAAATAAAACCTTGCATAGCAGATGTGATGTGTTGAATTTTAAAAACTCTTAGAAGCATTGGTTAAAGGAACTGTATCAAAGTCAACTTAATTAAAGTAGAAAGGGCTAGAGACAGATAATTATTTTCATTTCATCTCTGAAAGTCAAAAGGGAATTTGTTCCAATTGACATAATTTGACCGAGTCATATGCTGTGGTACAAGGGAATGACATAAGACCCTTCCACAAAATTGACTTGTTAAAGGGAGAAGCTTGCCATAATTGATTGTTCAAAGGAACGTTAATTACGGCATGATTAGTTGTTTAGTTGTCTTGTCAATCCAAAAAATCTACGGAACAGATTTAGGAAACAGTCTATTCAGATTGGTTAATATGGATGTAGGGGTGTAACTCTGTAAGAAATTAAAGGTTTTACTTTATGAATATTTTTCAGTCTTCAATCTTTCGCAAGGAAAGTTAGCAAGTATGTTTTCGTTTTTGAATAAGGGGCCAGATAGTTGTCTCAGGAGAGGTTTGAGGTTTGTGGAAACCTATAAAGAAATGGCAAAAGGCATGCAGTCTTAGTTTCCCGATTTTAATATGTTATTTCATTTGTTGATCTATTTGCAAATGTATTCTTGATATGATGTATGTATGTATGATTTCATTTTGCAGGATTTTAGTGAAATGCTAGTCATGACATTTTATTCTTTGATTTTCTAATTATCAATTCATTTGGAGAATTGGCAAGATTGAACGTAATTAAAATTTCATTAGAAGAGTTGACAAGGTTACATGTAATTAAATGATCGTTAAAAGAATTGACAAGATTGCATGTAATTGAATCTTTAATACATAGGAGTGATTAAGAATTTTCATGAATTAAGCTTAATAAATGATGGGTAATGTTTCATAGTTTTATAGATTAACTCTGTCTAGTATGACATAATATTAAGTGTATATCCATATACTAGTTTGTAATATTTAATTGGTCGAGTAAACTATTTTAGAATAATTAGATCTGAGGGTCTAAGCCATATGTAACTTAACACTGCTAGTTCGGTAGAGTACGAAGTCAAGGGGGGGGTACATATGGCTGAGTTGAATTTAATTGACCACCCCAAGCATGACCCGAATTAAGGTCAGGACAAGCATTGACTGTCTATGTAAACATAAGGAGTTAACTTTGATGTGGCAGAATTTATGCCTTTTGTTTTTTGAGCCGAATTAATGTAAAAATATAGATATACTTGGGAATGTGACCTATTGTCTATTGCTAGACATTTTATTTATTGAATGAAACAGCTTTCCTGGATTCACCTGAGAAATCTCTGAACCAATCACAGGACCAGAGTAAATTCTAAGCAGAAATCTAAGTCCAGAGACAATTGTTAAATCAGAGTTCGACTGACAAGAGTCCAAGACCAAACAACTAGACAAAGATCGGCAGAGCAGGGACGAACGGAAGTCTCGATGTCCGCATAAAATAGGTGATAAAGTCTCTCATCGTTGCACTCAAAGGTCACATCTCGTTGGCAATGAAGATAGAATATTAACGTTGAAAGTAATTGTAGCAGAAAAAGAAATTTGTATTGTCTTTTATTGAGTACATGTTAGTACAATTTTCCTTCTTTTGTAACGAAGTACTTGATTTCTTTTCATTTTAAATTATGCTGTTAAACTGATTAAATTTTATATTTGTTCATTGAAAGGGGGCATGTTGTGTTTATTTCTTCAATATACTTGTTCAGTGATCTGCATTCTTCTTTCTATCTATCCATACTGGCTAAATTACACCGCGGAAGTCATTCCCTAGCAGCGAACCATAGTGAAAGGTTGGTGTGTGTTTTGAATGCCGCCAATTTATCACAGCAGACTAGCTTTCAGGTATTATCACATTTAATATGGAAGTTATCTGAAAAAAATAATAAATAGTTAATTTTTATCACAAAAATTGTTTAATTTTCATCAGTTCCAATTAATAAAATAATATTGAACATAATGGGATACTGGACCCACAGCTTTGTTTTAGTGTAGTGCATGAGTGTCCTCGCTTGGGTTATTCATGGATAATTTAGAGATCAATGTCACAGTCGTTTATAATTCTCTTTTTCTTTAGAGGAGGTGAAACTGTTTATGACAAACTTGTGTTGTAATTAATATTTATTGTTAAAGTACCTCTGTATTTACCCACTCTCCAAATATGGACCCCAGCAGATAACTATGTGCTAAACTTTCAAGTTCTCTAATTCTTTGAAAATGTATTTTTCTATCTTGGAAATATGGCAAGTATTACACTGAAATTTCTTGCAGATAATTATGTTGATTGATAAAAGATTCCTAAGCTGGTAAGTGCATTATTTATCATTAAATAATGTAGGCATATTTTTTATTCAACTTGGGTGCAATGGAGATGCATAACCAAAATAGAATAAAGCATGAACATAACACATTCCTGGCTGTTACTAAGTTTTCTTTAGTTGTTGGAAGGCTATAAATTGTATAAGCCTATAGGCTATGTGTCAGTATTTTCCATCATATTTCATTTAACATAGCATTGAGAATTTTATCCTAGCTGTAGCACAGTGACAGTGACTGAGTCAATTTTCAGGTCAGCATCATTAAATGTAGCTAGCAGTATATAATTTGTTTCACATGAAGTATTTAAAATAGTTAAGTAGCTTTACCTACATTTAATGAAGCTGAACTGAAAATGTACTAATTCCGGACTGCAGACAGGATTAAACTAACCATGCTGTGTGCAATGAACTATAGCATAATACGAAAAAGCTTGACATTATGTGCATGTGTGTGTTTCTCGGTCTCAAATGTTTTGTATGGCGTGTTTTCAAAAATGGAGAGACCTTGACTTACTATGTTGTTGTTGTTGCTGCTGTTTGATTTTTGAATAATTGTGTCAGGCAAAGCAGACGACAACAAGGATTTCTGTTTTTAAAAGTAGTTCTGAGATCATGGACACCTGGACTAAGATGACTGGTCTGAGATGATTAGACTGAGACAAGAAAAGTATGGTTAGCAAAGCAGCTAGAGTTCTATGTTACATGGGTGAGAAATGGAAATAACATCATATACACTAGTTTAGGATAGATCTCATCATATGCATTAATCTATGATTTGCAGATGTCATTACATATATTTGTGTGGGATAGGGAGATTTCATTACATGTAGTTAGTGTGTAGGATATGGAAATCTCACCATATGCATTAGTTTGGGATAGTAGATGTTATCATATTCATTAGTGTATGATAGGCAAATATCATCACATGCACTCTACAGTTTCTGTAGTTTAATCATCTTATTTATTGATTTAAATTTCTAAATTTAATTGTCACCAACTGGTCTGTATCATTGTCAACTTCTTCAAGTTTCCATCCTAACAAAAGTTTTCCATGTGATTGTCATTTTTCCAGTTGAGTCCATTTCCAGTGAATGTAAGGCCCTCATATACATGGAAAATAAACATTATTTTTGATCTACATCCAATATATGCAATGTTTAATTATAATATTTCCAAAAAAAACCCCTAACTTTGAAAATAAGGGTAAAATATGTTCTTACATTGAAATTTATAGAATTATCAAGAGCTTACAATGCTGCAACACTCCTGTTGCGTGAGAAACACAGACTCACCCACAAAAATATGGAGACATGTTAATGTTGAAGTTTTGTTAGGTTTATGAAGAAGGTGACAATTTTAGGGACTACTTGATGGCAATCAAGTTAAAAATTATAAATCAATGAATGAAATGAGTAAATTATGTTCACTTTTTATAGTCTTTAGGCTTCATGTTTTTATAAATAGTAATTAGTACAAATTCCTGGTGATGTAGCTTAGAACTTGTAGTGTGAGATAGTGAAATTTCATCATTAACTTTTGTGTAGAATAAGGAAATCTCATCTCATGCATTAGTGTAGGATAAGAAATTCTGTTAAGGAATGATGCTTTGCAGGATAATTTGTCAACAAATTCTGACCCCAAGGATAAGATTTTCCTATCCTGCACCAATACATATGATGAAATTTCCCTACCTCATGCCAATATATGAGATTTTCCTATCTAACACCAATGCATATGATGAGATTTCTCTATCCCACATCATTGACCAATACAAATGATAAGATTTTCCTATCCCATATCCAAATAAATTATAAGATTTCTGTATTCCAACCCAATCATCATTACAAATAATGAGATTTCCCTATCTGAAACCAAAAACCAATACATATATTGAGATTTTAATATCTCACAATAATATAAATTGAGATTTTTGTATCTTGCATCTAAACAAATGAGATTTCCCTATCTCACACCAATACATATAATGATCTCCCAATGCCATACTATAAATGTAATGAGATTTCCTTATACACCAATAAATGTGATGAGGTCATTATCTTTCTCTCATTTTTTTATTAGAAGTCAGAGCAAAGGGCTAGTAAAAATAATTGTGAATTATTGGCATGGCTTTCACAATAGAAAGACTATGCCATCAGACAGAGAAACAAAACTTTTGTTGTAATTTTTTTAAAATATTTAAAATGAAATATTTAAAATGTAGACAAAAATTTTATTGTAATTGTCCTTTAAATATGTAAAATGTAAACATAACTTTTGTTGTAATTATTATTTTAATATGCAAAATTTGGACAAAGTTTGCTGCAATTGTTTTTTCAATATTAAAAATTTAGTTTTTATTATCTATTCAATACATTTAAAATGCAGACAAAAAATTTTATTCTAATTGTATTTTTCAATATTTCAAATTTAGATAATAATTTTATTGTATTGTCTTTTTAAAATTTAAAATGCAGACAAAACTTTTGTTGTAATTGTTTTCAGTATTTAAAAAACATTTTATTGTAATTGTTCTTGTAATATTTAAAAAGCACGCAAAACTTTGTTGTAATTGTTTTTTATCAGTATTAAAACGATGAGAAAAGTTACATGAGTATTATATATATTCATATACAAGTCAGGTCATATATCATAGACCCTGATCTGCCATCTCATAGTGTACAGACAGATCCAAGTCTGTGTTGCTTATGTTATTAATTAGAGGTAGCAAACTGCATAGACCCAGGTCTGCTGGTGCATTAAGCAATGGCATGTCTGTGCAATTTGCAGTTTGACTTGACTTATAAGTGAGTATATACAGTACATAATATCATCAGACAAATGATAACATCTATAAAATGACTAAGTGTACTTCTGTGAGATATCCCAATTAATTTTCTCACAAGGAACCACTGCATCATGAATTTATCAAATTGAGAGAAGACTATATTTCTTAATGGGTAAGTTTTCTTTATGAATAAGTGTTCTTTATGGATAAGTGTTCTTTTTGGGTAAAAGAAAGCAATAATCATGAACATTCCTATACATACATGATGCATGTGTTGTTTCTATGGAAACCCAAGTAAATAAGAACAATGATCATGAACATACCTATATTTACATCAGATAACAAATCATCATCATTTTCAATATCATTATCATCATCTATGTCTTTTCCATCTTTTATTTGTTTCATTTTCCTGGCTGCTGCTTTTCTTCGGGCTGAAAATGGCAGAAGAAGAAACAATCATTAGAAATTACACTGTTGATTTAGAATTCATGCTAGAAAAACATAAATGTTTATAACCATGGAATAATTAACAACTTAATTACACCTTAATATCTGTGCATTATGTACAGTTCTCCTTTACAGCATGGTTCTCCATAAAGTGACCAAATTAAAGAAATGTTAAAAACATTCAGGGAACTATACCATAACCTTAGGTATGTATACAACAATTGTGACTCACAAACATCAGCAAATATTTTGTGTAATAATGTTTCATCCAAGAAACAAAGGTGTTTGGATCAATTTTGTCAAATTAGTCATTTTTTGTTTCTTCCAATTTGTTTTAATTTAATTGGAGGCTGTCCTGTATGCTCAATAATAACATTGCAGCTATCAAGAAGTCAAATATCAGCATGGTTTCATGGGGTTCTTTATGCAGCAGTAAAAGGCAAACTATTATTAACTCCTTTCAAAATTATGCCATGTTTGATGTCTGGAAAAACTATACATGTTATTTGCTCAGTAATGAAATGTATGCCATTACTAAAATCTGGGTGTAGTGTTGATGCAATGTGTGGGAATTGCATTCTCTTACTTTTTTGCATGTACAGTGATGCTTTTTAAAAGTATTCAGTAGAAATGTGATGTGTTGTGATGTGACTATGATTTTTAATGTAGCTTTAAAAAACATTGAGTCATATAGCTACAATGTATGCAGTGTGGCAGTTTTTAGTGATGTCTAGCACTGGACCATCAAGCTGCAGACATGAAGCATGATGTCCCACCCAGTCACATTGACCTGACACCAGGCCAACCAGTCCAAACACTAACCTCTTAATGCTGAGCACCTATCAAGGCAGCTGTTAGTACCATTTTTGTAAGTCTTTGGTATGACTCGACCAGGGATCAAGCCTACAACCTGCCGCATCTGAAGCAAATGCTCTAACCACTAGGCCACAGGAGTGGTCCTAGTCAGTAGAAATAACATCACAGAACCTGATCTGCTGGTGCATTATGCAATGGCAGATCAGGGTCTGTGCTGTTTACAGATGCATGCAGATATATATGGCAAACATAAGGATAATGGGTAGGTCTAAATTACAGTAAATCACAAAAATTTTAGAAAGCTTACAGTTAGAATGAATTTAGAAATAAAATTTATATTTTGCTAAAATTTTATATATTGAAAATAATGAGTATTATTGAAATACTAATGACTCTAAAGCCAGATGGCTTTGGATGTTTGTGAATGTTTTTACATAATTATTATCGCAGTAATCTTAATTGCTCTAGCACATGCTGTTGTCAGTATCGCAAACTCTTGATACGGATAAACTGCAATGCCTTGAGTCATATTCCAAGTTTTCTGATATTGACAGCAAGATATGATCAAGCAATGAAAACCACTTTGATGGTAATAATTTCATTATGTATCTAATTACAGATAATATAATATATTCAATCATCATACTGTACTGTGTTTGCCACCAATATCAGTGGGTGAGAACATGAAGTTTTTTAAATATATTGTGAATAAAATGCCCTCATTAACATTGTGTATACAAGTTTAATTCAATTAATCATAAGAAGTTCTATTTATCTGAACTTTTAAAAGTCATGAATAAATACTTTAGCTGATGTAGCATAAACTTAGGTACCAACAAACCCCAAATTATCATTTTTGCTAAAACAGTGAATTGAAAATTTGAAACAAAAAACAAAAAAAAGGATAAAATTTCATGAGAACATCTTTATTGCAGGGGGGGGGAATAATATGATTACTTTGATTTATGTTAGAATGTTATACACAGCAACTAAAGTAGGTCAATTAATGCCAAGGCAATTAGAGTAAATTGTCCTCCATAAGGACATGCTTCAATAGCCAGCTGATTTGAATCTTTGGCTCATGATCACATAATAGCCACAGAGACACTTTGACTCTTAAAATATTATTTTTAAAATTTATTATTCTATCACTTGACTATATTTATATTCTTATATTTAATTAGGTAATTGCCAGTGTTTGTTGGGTATTGAAAGGTATTCCTTAAGATTAAGCATTGATATTCTCTCTTGCAACTACCATAATTAGTTCTCCCTTATCCTGATATCTAGGTTTTTCATGTTAAATTATTTTGACATATACTAGTGTTTGATTACGGTGATTGTTTGCTAGGATATATGTCAATATTATGGATTTTGGTGATTGTTTACTCTCACATACATCAGTGTTACTAATTTTGTGAATGTTTACTATGATATAAATCAATATTACTGATAACCATTTGTGATCCTTTTTCATTAAAATTTGCAGTTTGTAGATACAATCAATGAATGAACTGTGTGACAAATCATTTCTCCATTGTTTTGTAGAATATATATTCAGGTCAGTTTGTAATTCTGTGATAAACCAAACTTCATCACAGTGTTATTTACTTTTGTAAGACATTTTTTTTTGCTGTAAAATAAATTACTTAAACTGTTATACCCTGGACAGAAAATTTAATTTGCATGGTTAAAGTTGAATGGTAATTATACATTGCACGTCTCCACATCACAAGCATAACTCAGTCTTACCTTATTTTTATTGTGTACACTTACTTTGTTTTCCAAAATTGGTGAGTAACACTTTTCAAAGGCATGCAATGAATTTTAATAAATTTTATTGAGAATTTCAAACTATACATTCACTGAACACAAGTATAATCTTTTGCATATATCTGTATGTTATGTGTAAACACTTATTTTTATAATTTTAATAAAAAATGTTTTTTATTTCCAATCTGTATTTGGAATAAAATATCTCTTACATAAGCAATGACTTTTCTGGTCAGAGTATTTCTAGTTTTTTGGTCAAGTGTCTATTTTTGCAAGATCTCTTTCTAGATGCATAAATGTAATATAGACACTTTTTTGACAGACATGGTGGGTCTCTAGCACACAATTTTGAAACTGTATATTGCAATCTGCCTACAATTTTTATTTTTTTTATCTTTAAATTATTTTTTGTATTATTAAAATATGTTCACAAGATGGTTTATAAATAAATCCGTTTTTGTACACACCTTCTATAATTTTCAACTTTTCTTCATCTGTTGTTCTTTCTTCAGTAAGAATAACTTCTTCTGAAAAGAAAAAAAACAAGTTGTTTTTAAATATTGAAATACAATTAAGTCAGCCAATAATAATTTATTCTTTTAAAGTGTTTCTTTTGATCAAATATCTGACTCAATCATGGTCTTACGTGGCTCCATAGGAAGGTCTGCCATACAAGGGTCTGATAAACTGCTTTGCTGATTGCTGTTGATAATAAAAAATGCATTAGTCAAAATTGAAATAATCACAACTACAAAGATATTTCTATCTCACGATGTATCTATACATATTTTTTTTGCAATAAATAATTTAAAACAAAACTCTACTTGAAGTTTCTGACTATATTATTCAGTTTCACTTTCTAAACAAATGTTGATGCAGGGAACATTTCCCAGTCAGTCATAAAGCTGTCCATGTTCTCATGAAATATGTCATCTTGCAATAACAATGACAGTTTTTACAGCAACTCATCTCATTAGTTAATCAAATCACCTTTCCAAATTTGTTAGAAACCGAATTCTGGTGTGAAAAGGATAATGCAGTTTTATTACCAGTCCCTCATGTGACAGAGATCTCACACAAACTGTGTGCAATAGCATGATGATTAAGACTAGTACCATTAGAAAATGTTGCACAGACATTTTTAATTTTTTCCAATACTCAGACATCTGTGACAAATACATAATGAATAATCAAACAGTTTGTTCCTTTTGTGTACATGTCATTTAAAATTCATTGTAGATTTTCTTTCAAGCTATCTGTTTATGAATATAAACATGTTTCTTCATTAATGAACAAATTACTGTGGGGGTAACAACTGGCTTAGGTAAATGTAATTTTTAAGTCAATTCTTTCAAACACTAGCTGAAGTATTAGTTTATAGCAAAGTAATAAGTAAAATTATAGAAGAAACATTTTTGACTTTCAAAAAGTTGTAGAGTAGGATGACATTTCTGTGCAGTAAGAGTGGACAACTGGGACTAGACTGTCCTGTGCAGTAAGAGTGGACAACTAGACTGTCCACATTACATCTCACAACTCATACTGTTAATGAGATGATTTTGCTGCTGCAAAACGTTTTTGACTCCTGTGTCTTCTAAACCTAATATGTTGTCTCATTGACAAGCATTTTGACTGGATTCCATTGTACTACCTATGTCTCATATTGAAATCGAATCATGAATGAGGGTAATAAAACCAAACTGTATATGGGAGTTCCAATGTATTAAGGGTCCCTTTATTGGTATGTAATACTTAATGCAACATCATCAACCTTGTGCTCCATCACTGCAAGTAAAGGATTCCTTACTATTTCTACCTAGGTACATTGTATTCAGCAACATCTTTCCATTCTGCACTTAAGGCATTTTAGTGACAAGAGATCATAACATATGCAATCTAAATTGAGTGTGATGCAGTTACCAAAGATTAGAGTTTCTCTAGGTGCTTAGTGGTATCAATGTACACAAAAGCAATATCCCATTTGATGAGCTGGCCTAACCACATGTCACATGTCCTTAAATAGAGTACACTCTATGGATTTTATTGGGATTTCCCAAACGATTTGTCACCACTGATGTCATTTTGATAATTTTGATAGTGTATTTATACTAAATACATCAGAGGGACTTAAAACATGGCATAACCATCCTAAGTAAAAAAATATGTGAAAAACAGAAATGTCAGCCATTCCAAAGCAAACAAACCACACTCTTCACTAAATTGAACAAATGTAGGAAAATTTGTTTTATCTGTCCATGTATTTAGTAGAACTCCCTGTCAAGTCTTTAAGCATTTTCATTCAAGGACTCACAGTCTGGTAGGAAATCCTAGGCCCAAGTGAGAGAAGCAAGAGTCCATTATTGGAAGTATAAAATTAAATTTATTATATATAAATTAAATATATTATAACATTATGGTTTATTTTTTTTTATCTTACATTTGGAATACAGAATGTTTTATTTTTATCCATTTTTCCCATGACCTTTGAGGGAAAATGTACATCTAATAGATTGACAGTTTCAAAAACCAAGAGCTCAGATTCCATGAGATGCATGATCTGAGAACATTCCAATATTAGCAATTGTAGGTCCAGGTTGTAGGGAAATGTTAATATAACTCAGCTGCTTAATACAAAAAAAACTTGCCTTTGTAACATTATAACATATTTATTAATAAAACTTGCCTTGTAATATTGTAACCTGTTTGTCAATAAAACTTGCCTTTGTAACACTATAAGCTATTTACCAAAAAATGGCCTTTGTAACATTGTAATCTATTTACTAATAAAACTTACCTTGTAAGCTTGTAATCTATGTATCAATAAAATTTGCCTTTGTAACATTTTAACCTGTTATCAATAAAATGTGCCTTTGTAACACTGTAACCTATTTACCAATAAATCATGCCTTGTAACATTGTAATCTGTTTATCAAAAAAATTGCCTTGGTACAATGTAATCTGTTTATCAATGAAACTTGCCTTTGTAACACTGTAATCTGTTTATCAATAAAACTTGCCTTTGTAACACTGTAATCTGTTTATCAATAAAACTTGCCTTTGTAACACTGTAATCTGTTTATCAATGAAACTTGCCTTTGAAACACTGTAACCTGTTTATCAATAAAACTTGCCTTTGTAACACTGTAATCTGTTTATCAATAAAACTTGCCTTTGTAACACTGTAATCTGTTTATCAATAAAACTTGCCTTTGTAACACTGTAATCTGTTTATCAATAAAACTTGCCTTTGTAACACACTAATCTGTTTATCAATAAAATTTGCCTTTGTAACATTGTAATCTGTTTATCAATAAAACTTGCCTTTGTAACACTGTAATCTGTTTATCAATAAAACTTGCCTTTGTAACACTGTAATCTGTTTATCAATAAAACTTGCCTTTGTAACACTGTAATCTGTTTATCAATAAAACTTGCCTTTGTAACACTGTAATCTGTTTATCAATAATACTTGCCTTTGTAACACTGTCATCTGTTTATCAATAAAACTTGCCTTTGTAACACTGTAATCTGTTTATCAATAAAACTTGCCTTTGTAACACTGTAATCTGTTTATCAATAAAACTTGCCTTTGTAACACTGTAATGTGTTTATCAATAAAACATGCTTTTATAACAATACAACATATTTATCTTACTTATGGAGGACACATGCCCACCTTTCTAATAGAATTTAAATTTTGTTTGTCTTCATCTATGGTGTGTAAGATAAAGACATGCAGTAATACTCAGCCATCAAAGCAAGATGTTTGATTATAGCTATTATAGCTTTTTAAAACAATGTATTTTCTTGAACAGTTCATGACAGCTTTCAGCAGTGGTTGAATTAGTGCAATAACAATAAAATATGAATGGCATATTTTCTGTACATTATAATGTAGTTAACATTGTCTGTACTCCCTGGTGAAGAGATACTTTAGTATGCATTATAGAGAAAGGTACAATTTCTGTTTATAAGTAATATGAATATTGTCTACATGCTGCTGAAGGGCTCATTTTTTTTTAATCATCCTGATGGGCACATTTTCAATGCATCATTCAGAAGGGAACATTTTCAATGCATCATTCAGAAGGGCACATTTTCAATGCATCATTCAGAAGGGCACATTTTCAATGCATCATTCAGAAGGGAACATTTTCAATGCATCATTCAGAAGGGAACATTTTCAATGTGACATTCTTAAGGGAACATTTTCAATGCATCATTCAGAAGGGAACATTTTCAATGCATCATTCAGAAGGGAACATTTTCAATGCATCATTCAGAAGGGAACATTTTCAATTCATCATTCAATAGGGAATATTTTCAATGCATCATTCAGAAGGGCACATTTTCAATGCATCATTCAGAAGGGAACATTTTCAATGCATCATTCAGAAGGGAACATTTTCAATGCGTCATTCTTAAGGGAACATTTTCAATGCGTCATTCAGAAGGGAACATTTTCTGTACAATAAAATGAAGGCACATTTTCAATGCGTCATTCAGAAGGGAACATTTTTAATGTGTCATTCAGAAGGGCACATTTTCAATGCATCATTCAGAAGGGAACGTTTCTGTACAATAAAATGAAGGCACATTTTCAATGCGTCATTCAGAAGGGAACATTTTCAATGCGTCATTCAGAAGGGCACATTTTCTGTACAATAAAATAAAGGAACATTTTCAATGCATCATTCAGAAGGGAACATTTTCTATGCGTCATTCTTAAGGGCACATTTTCTGTACAATACAATGAAGGCACATTTTCAATGCATCATTCAGAAGGGAACATTTTCAATGCGTCATTCTTAAGGGCACATTTTCTGTACAATAAAATGAAGGCACATTTTCAATGCATCATTCAGAAGGGAACATTTTCAATGCGTCATTCTTAAGGGCACATTTTCTGTACAATAAAATGAAGGCACATTTTCAATGTATCATTCAGAAAGGAACATTTTCAATGCGTCATTCAGAAGGGCACATTTTCAATGCATCATTCAGAAGGGAACATTTTCAATGCGTCATTCAGAAAGGCGCATTTTCAATGCATCATTCAGAAGGGAACGTTTCTGTACAATAAAATGAAGGAACATTTTCAATGCGTCATTCAGAAGGGAACATTTTCAATGCGTCATTCAGAAGGGCACATTTTCTGTACAATAAAATAAAGGAACATTTTCAATACATCATTCAGAAGGAAACATTTTCTATGCGTCATTCTTAAGGGCACATTTTCTGTACAATACAATGAAGGCACATTTTCAATGCATCATTCAGAAGGGAACATTTTCAATGCGTCATTCTTAAGGGCACATTTTCTGTACAATAAAATGAAGGCACATTTTCAATGTATCATTCAGAAAGGAACATTTTCAATGCGTCATTCAGAAGGGGACATTTTCAATGCATCATTCAGAAGGGAACATTTTCAATGTGTCATTCAGAAGGGCACATTTTCAATGCATCATTCAGAAGGGAACATTTTCTGTACAATAAAATGAAGGCACATTTTCAATGCGTCATTCAGAAGGGAACATTTTCAATGCGTCATTCAGAAGGGCACATTTTCTGTACAATAAAATGAAGGAACATTTTCAATGCATCATCCAGAAAGGAACATTTTCTATGAGTCATTCTTAAGGGCACATTTTCTGTACAATAAAATGAAGGCACATTTTCAATACATCATTTAGAAGGGAACATTTTCAATGTGTCATTCTTAAGGGCACATTTTCTGTACAATAAAATGAAGGCACATTTTCAATGCATCATTCAGAAGGGAACATTTTCAATGCGTCATTCTTAAGGGCACATTTTCTGTACAATAAAATAAAGGCACATTTTCAATGCGTCATTCAGAAGGGAACATTTTAAATGCGTCATTCAGAACGGCACATTTTCAATGCATCATTCAGAAGGGAACATTTTCTGTACAATAAAATGAAGGCACATTTTCAATGCATCATTCAGAAGGGAACATTTTCAATATGTCATTCAGAAGGGCACATTTTCTGTACAATAAAATGAAGGAACATTTTCAATGCATCATTCAGAAGGGAACATTTTCTATGCGTCATTCTTAAGGGCACATGTTCTGTACAATAAAATGAAGGCACATTTTCAATGCATCATTCAGAAGGGAACATTTTCAATGTGTCATTCTTAAGGGCACATTTTCTGTACAATAAAATGAAGGCACATTTTCAATGCATCATTCAGAAGAGAACATTTTAAATGCATCATTCTTAAGGGCACATTTTCTGTACAATAAAATGAAGGCACATTTTCAATGCATCATTCAGAAGGGAACATTTTCAATGCGTCATTCAGAAGGGCACATTTTCAATGCATCATTCAGAAGGGCACATTTTCTGTACAATAAAATGAAGGCACATTTTCAATGCATCATTCAGAAGGGAACATTTTCAATGCGTCATTCAGAAGGGCACATTTTCAATGCATCATTCAGAAGGGCACATTTTCTGTACAATAAAATGAAGGCACATTTTCAATGCGTCATTCAGAAGGGAACATTTTCAATGCGTCATTCTTAAGGGCACATTTTCTGTACAATAAAATGAAGGAACATTTTCAATGTATCATTCAGAAGGGAACATTTTCAATGCATCATTCAAAAGGGAACATTTTCAATGCATCATTCAGAAGGAAACATTTTCAATGCATCATTCAGAAGGGAACATTTTCAATGCATCATTCAGAAGGGAACATTTTCAATGTGTCATTCTTAAGGGCACATTTTCTGTACAATAAAATGAAGGCACATTTTCAATGCATCATTTAAAAAGGCACATTTTCTGTACAATCAAGGAAAGGCACAGTTTCAATACATCATTCAGAAGGGCACATTTATTTTCTGTACAATTACTGAAGGCACATTTTCTTTGGGTTTTGCTGCTTGTCTTGATACAAAAAGGCATTTGATACTGTGTGGCACAAAGCGGTACTTCAGGAATTACAGGTAAATTCCTTTTGATATTTTTAATATGTATATAAATTTACAGAGGAGAGTCCTTGTCAATGGGCAATTCTTGGACTGGTTCTCATTTAGCCAAGGAGTGAGACAAGGGCATGTTTTGTCAAACTTGATGTACACAATATTAATAAATAACTAGCTGCTACACTAAAACAATAGTGGATTTGGAGCAAATATTGAATCCTTAGCTGTGGGAAATCCATCCCTAGCTGATAACATTTCACTCTTGGCTATATACCTAAGCAATCTACAAAAGCTGTTGGATATAGCATAATGTAATAAGTGGCAATTTGAGCTAAATGTCAGAAAGTCATACATTGTCATTTGCAGTCCCCAATACAAGAATTATGTCAATATTAAGTGGTCTCTTGGGCCATCATGTTTGCCGGTTAATGAATCGGCAACATGCCTTGAACACCAGAAAAACTCGAAGCTGACATTACATGATGCAATACTTGATGCATGCAAGAAAGAAAAAAAATCTTTTCATGGTCTGTTTGTTATTGGCATTAAACCAAATGGTTTAAATCCTTTAGTTGCTGCAAATGTAATGAAAAAGGTAATTTGCCTTCCATGTTTTATGGAAGTGCTTTAGGGTGTAATATTTCAAAAAAGAGACCTCTCGTCATTTGATAAAACTTGGAGGAATTTTGCCAAACATTTACAAGGCTTCCCAACTCATACAAGATCAGACATTGCTATGGGAATGTTAGGATGGACAACGATGTGTTAATGTTTATACAGACTTCAAACTTCATTGTTGTGTTGCTTGTCCTTATATGTCAAATTTCAGAAACTATTCTGAGATTTCCTTAGTGATAAATTTCTTCTGAGCCTACATATTATGTTACTTAATGCAGAAGATGAGCTGCAACTTCAATTACTTCTAGGTAAAAGGTTACCAGCAAATGTAATCGACAAAGAAAACTCCAGGTCATTTGCCCTTTATGGAGTGTACTTTGTCATGCAGTGTGCATCTATCTTCTGCAAATAGGATACTGAAACTTATGCAGCCAAATAACTCTTTAATGCTTGATATACTGTTAGAATTTGTACTCTAATTTTTTTAAATATTTGTTTTGTATTTATCTCTTTTTGTTCTTATTTTTTGATTGCATTCAGCTGACTTATTGTTATATCATGCAATCTTCAATGGAAGGAAATAAAGATGATGATGATGCAACATTCAGAAGGGCATATTTTTGTACAAAATATTGAAAGCACGTTTTCAATGCTTCATTCAAAAGGGCACATTTTCTGTACAAAAAATTGAAAGCACGTTTTCAATTCATCATTCAAAAGGGCACCTTTTCTGTACATTAAACGGAAGGCACATTTTCAATGCATCATTCAGAAGGGCACATTTTCAATGCATCATTCAGAAGGGCACAATTATTTTCTGTACAATAACCTGAAGGCACATTTTCAATACATTGTTCAGAATAGCAAATTTTCAATGCATCATTCAAAAGGGAACATTTTCAATGCATCATTCAGAAGGGCACATTTTTAATGCATCATTCAGAAAGGCACATTTTCAATGCATCATTCAGAAGGGCACATTTTCAATGCATCATTCAGAAGGGCACATTTATTTTCTGTACAATAACCTGAAGGCACATTTTCAATACATTGTTCAGAAAAGCAAATTTTCAATGCATCATTCAAAAGGGAACATTTTCAATGCATCATTCAAAATGGCACATTTTCAATGCATCATTCAGAATGGCACATTTTCAATGCATCATTCAGAAGGAAACATTTTCAATGCATCATTCACAAGGGCACATTTTTAATGCATCATTCAGAAGGGCACATTTATTTTCTGTAAAAAAAAACTGAAGGCACATTTTCAATGCATTGCTCAGAAGGGCAAATTTTCAATGCATCATTCAGAAGGGCACATTTTCAATGCATCATTCAGAAGGGCATATTTTCAATGCTTCATTCAGAAGGGCACATTTTCAATGCATCATTCAGAAGGGCAAATTTTCAATGCATCATTCACAAGGGAACATTTTCGTTGCATCATTCAGAAGGGCACATATTTTCTGTATAATAAACTAAAGGCACATTTTCAATGCATCATTCAGAAGGGCACATTTTTAATGCATCATTCAGAAGGGCACAAGTTCAATGCATATTTCAGAAGGGTACATTTATTTTCTGTACAATAAACTGAAGGCACATTTTCAATGCATCATTCAGAATGGCACATTTTCAATGCATCATTCAGAAGGGCACATTTTCAATGCATGTTTCAGAAGGGTACATTTATTTTCTGTACAATAAACTGAAGGCACATTTTCAATGCATCATTCAGAAGGGCACATTTTCAATGCATCATTCAGAAGGAGACATTTTTAATGCATCATTCAGAATGGCACATTTTCAATGCATCATTCAGAAGGGCACATTTTTGATGCATCATTCAGAAGGGCATATTTATTCTCTGTACAATAAACTGAAGGCACATTTTCAATGCATCATTCAGAATGGCACATTTTCAATGCATCATTCAGAAGGGCACATTTTCAATGCATCATTCAGAAGGGCATATGTATTCTCTGTACAATAAACTGAAGGCACATTTTGCAAGGCATCATTCAGAAGGGCACATTTTCGGTATTATAAAATGAAGGCACATTATCAATGCATCATTCAGAATTGCACATTTTTTGTACATCAAACTGAAGGGCAAATTTTCAATGCATCATTCAGAAGGGCAAATTTTTAATGCTTCATTCAGTAGGGCAAATTTTCAATGCATCATTCAGAAGGGCAAATTTTCAATTCATCATTCAGAAGGGCAAATTTTCAATGCATCATTCAGAAGGGCACATTTTTTTTCCTGTACACTAAGCTGAATGGTAACATCTTCAGTAGTAAAAATTGTTTATTTCATATTTGGCTAAAATATTTGAGTCTAATTTCCTGGTCCAGAAGGTATTACTTGCTATATATTCCAAACTCTTTGTTGTAATGTTCCATTCTTAAAACATTTTATTAGCTGTAATATATGATTTGTGTTATCCATCGGATAAAATTAGCCAAATTATTAACATTGATATTGAATTTGTGTGAAACATCTGAAAAATGTAGGTAACTTACAAACATTTTATCACCAGGTAACCTATAGTAGTTGTTTAAATAACAAAAAGATGTGATTAATCTCACCTCATTCATGATTTACGGTACTTAAAAATGCAAGCTTTTTGCATTATGATAACATTATATATATATATATATATATATATATATATATATATATATATATATATATATATATATATATATATATATATATAGTTTGAAAATTTGAAAACCATTACATAGGAGTTCAAAAAAGGTCTTCTGACAGTAATCATATTACCAGTAGTATACAATATTGAGTACATCTATATCCATGTGTCATCAACAAGCACAGTTAGCCACTCAGATCTGCAATGAACATGGCTAGGTTCTTGGGTCTTGAATGAATGTGGCTAGATACTGCAATCTTGAATGAACTCTGGCAGACACTGAGATCTTGAACACAAACTGCCAGACTGAGATTTTGAATAAGCATGGTTAGTCACAGATCTTGAATGAACATTGTTAGATAATGAGAACTTGAATGAACAGGGCTAGACACTGGGATCCTGAACAAGCATGGTTAGATATAAAAATTTGGACAGAGCATGGTCAGACTCTGAAATTTTGAATGAATTCAGTTAGACACTGAAAGTTTGACTGTGCATGGCTAAAAACTAAGATCTTGAATAGCTAGCTAGATTTTATAGTATAGCTAGATTTTGAGATCTTGAATCAGCATGATTAGACACCACAATCTTGAATCAGCATGGTTAGACACTGCAATCTTGAATCAGCATGGTTAGACACTGCAATCTTGAATCAGCATGGTTAGACACCACAATCTTGAATCAGCATGGTTAGACACTGCAATCTTGAATCAGCATGGTTAGACACTGCAATCTTGAATCAGCATGGTTAGACACTGCAATCTTGAATCAGCATAGTTATACACTGCAATCTTGAAAAGGCATGGTTAGACACTGCAATCTTGAATCACCATGGTTCGACACTACAATCTTGAATCAGCATGGTTAGATACCACAATCTTGAATCAGCATGGTTAGACACCACAATCTTGAATCAGCATGGTTTGACACTGCAATCTTGAATCAGCATGGTTGGAAACTGCAATCTTGAATCAGCATGGTTAGACACTACAATCTTGAATCAGCATGATTAGACACTGCAATCTTGAATCAGCATGGTTTGACACTGCAATTTTGAATCAGCATGGTTAGACACTGCAATCTTGAATCAGCATAGTTATACACTGCAATCTTGAAAAGGCATGGTTAGACACTGCAATCTTGAATCACCATGGTTCGACACTGCAAATCTTGAATCAGCATGGTTAGATACCACAATCTTGAATCAGCATGGTTAGACACCACAATCTTGAATCAGCATGGTTTGACACTGCAATCTTGAATCAGCATGGTTGGAAACTGCAATCTTGAATCAGCATGGTTAGACACTGCAATCTTGAATCAGCATGGTTAGACACTGCAATCTTGAATCAGCATGGTTAGACACTGCAATCTTGAATCAGCATGGTTAGACACTGCAATCTTGAATCAGCATGGTTAGACACTGCAATCTTGAATCAGCATGGTTAGACACCACAATCTTGAATCAGCATGGTTAGATACGACAATCTTGAATGAACATGGATAGACACTGAGATTCTGAATGAGCATGTTTCCACACTGATCCTAAATGAGCATCTTTAGATACTGAGATAATAAACAAAGTTGCTTAGACTCTAGGATCTTGAATGAACCTGCCTAGACACTGAGAACATAAATGACCATGGCTTGGCATTAATTTTTTTAGTTACTGCAAGTGGATGAGCATACTTAAGTGTAGTTAAATGCAGATCTAGATAGAACATTGTTAGACACAGAGGACTTCAATAAGCATGGTTAGACATTGAGATCTTAAAAACATGGTTAGACACCATAATAATTTTGTATAACATTACTGTAATCCCTCATTATAACACTTTTCATTGGTACCATAAAAGGTGTACTTTGTTATATGTGAGGCTGCTGTAGAATGGTGCATATTATTACACATTATTATTACATATTATTCACAGTTTAATGAGAATACCTGCAAAATAATTAAAACATGTTGTATTGAGGTGTCTTATAGTGGCAACCAAATGCAGTACAGGACCTTTACCATCATTCACCACTTTTTATTAACATTTTTAATGTAAGCAAAAATTGTGTGACAAAAGTTTGCATATAAATTCTTGCCATTAATAAGTTATGTTATCTATGCTCTATCAAGACATCACATCCAACTTGTCATTCATATGTATATTACTTGTTGTAAATAGATGGCATGGACAGGTTCAATAAGATAGGCAGCAACTGAAGCCCCTGGAAAGCCATATTGCAAACTGAGTGTCACAATGAAGGCCCAGAAACTTCAGGCTGTTGACAACTTCATGTATCTGGGCAACAATTTCTTAATAGCTGTCAACATTGACAATGAGGTCAATAGCAGAACTGCTACAGCCAACTCAGCCTTCAAGAGATTTATGTGGGAATGTTTGGTATTGCAGAGAAATCAGGCTTACTGCCAAGCCTTCCTGCAGTGCTTACCACTCTCCTGTATGCCAGCATGAGTTGGACTGTCTTAACAGACATTCCAGACAACTATATCAAATCTCTGCAGGATTATGTAGATAATGAGGCAGGAAGGACTAAATTCCTGACACCAAGGTTCTCATGAGGGCCGGCATACCATCCATCTTTATGAGGGCACAAATTATATTGTCAGGACACTTCATCTGCATGCCCTAGGAATGGATTGTAAACAGCTGCTCAATGGTGAACTCTGGGAGTGAAAGCATGCTGTTGGAGGACAAAAGAACCATTTGAAGTACTCCATGAAGGTACACATGAAAACCCTGCAGATCAACATTGCATCATGGGAGACCCTTGCACAAGACTGTCCCTCCTGGAGAAGCAAGAGTACATCTTGTGCCTTAGCAAGACAACAGAAGAGAATTTCTGAAGTAATCAGAAAAGATGCCACATGTAAGGCTTCCATACCAACCCTTGTGTGCACCACATATGTGAGGGGAGACTTTTGTGCCTGGATTGACCTTACTAGTAATCTCCAGACACACCAATTGACAACAGAGAACAGAAGCTGTAGTCGTTATTGCCACTGATATTATGAACATGGTTGTAATGTATGCACATGCCTTAATAATGCAACACAAACATTTTTAAGAGTCAAAACACACAAAATATATTGTTGTTTAGCATACATTTTTTCATCCCAGCATGCCTCATAGGAGGTAAGCAGGTGCTAAAAGCTGCCTGGAATATCATGACCTTATACATCTTACCACTAATGCATTGAATTCAAATGACATTGTACTGAAATTTTGTACATCTGGGGATTGAAACAACAGCATACTTTTCTCATCTGATATTAATTTATAAACTGAAAGATCTGTATAATGCATAATTTTTAGCTGATCCCATTGCACTTGCTGGCACAGTTCCCTCGAGTCCATCAATTAATTTTAACATGCATGTCTTATTGCTTGTTCTAAAGTACCATCTTGTCTGCTAGATAATATATAATATAGAATAATAATTTCCTGTTGAAAAAAGCTATATTGATTGGAACTTTATTGGTAAAGTGAGAATGGAATTTTCATCTGGTGAGGAAAATCTCTGTTGGTTAATTGTCAATGGGACTTATTCTGGTGAAAAAATTTCAGCAAAGCAAAACAAAACTTTATCAGGTTGAGACTTTATCTGATGATAAACATCTTTGCTCCAAGTCATGGTTTGGTTACTAACATTTCAGACCTAAATCACAAAAAATGCAAAGGATTTCATTCTGTTGGTAGAGCTAACAACTTATGTTAATTAGGATAATGATAGTAAAGTTACATTTTATATTTTGCTAACAAAATTTGATCATTATCTGGTTTATTAAACAACCATGTATGACCTTTAAAAATGTCTTTGATATATGTATATAAATGTGTACATCAATTATCATATCGCACTCATTATTATGTTGTTCATTATAATGTGTACATCAATTATGATATCACACTCATTATTATGTTGTTCATTATAATGCACATTAATGCTATGAACCAAGATTAGTAAAGAAAAAGAAATACAAAATTAATTTTAATTTTGTTTAATTTTCAGCTTCCTTAAGCTGAAAAATGTATATGAAAACCATTAACAATTGTACCTGAATTATATCAAATGCATTAGGTTGAAAGAAACTTACATGAAACTTAGCATTGTATTCTTGTATTTCCTTTCTAGATGATTACTTGGAAAGATAAATTGAACAACTAAATAACATGTAAATTATTAATATGTGTTTGACTGGCATTTTGCTTATCACCATGATTCCAACACCAATGAATTCACTGATTTTCCATGATTTTTGCTATACTATGGTTTGGAACATGCATGTAATGTAGTCCTAGCTATTGATCCAAGGCACAGAATTATGATTAAGGGACAGTTGTATCATATGTTATACAGAGGAACCTTTTTTGAAAGACCACCCCTTTTGCCAAAAACATAATGGTCTCTAATGACAGGTGGTCTCTCATAACAGTCATAACACTATGTAATCAATAAATCTGTACATGGAGAACTAGGTCTCCCAATACAAGTGGTCTCTCATTACAGTGGTCCTTGAAGACAGGTTTTACTATATACATGAATCAGGAGTATATTCATTTAATTTTGTGGGTATCAATATTTATGGTATTGAAACAAAATATCATATTTTTATTGATATATTTGGTGATGCATGATAATGGGATCCTATTGTCTTCATTACCATATCATTGATTGATGAGGTTTTTCAGTTTGTGGTATGCAACAAGCCTCTTTTCATCTGTGGCATGTAGCAACCCTATATAAACCTGTGGTATGTAGTAACAATATATAAATCTGTAGTATGCAGTAACCATATATAAATCTTGGCATGTAACAACCATATATATGAATCTGTGGTATGCAGTAACCATATAAAAATCTGTGGTATGCAGTAACAATATATAAATCTTGGCATGTAACAACCATATATGAATCTGTGGTATGCAGTAACCCTATATAAATCTGTGGTATGTAGCAACTCTATATAAATCTCTGGTATGCAGTAACCAAATATAAATCTGTGGTATGTAACAACCCTATATGAATCTGTGGTATGCAGTAACCTTATATAAATATGTGGTATGTATCAACCCTATATAAATGTATTGCATACAGCAACCATGTTTATATTGGCATATTGTAAATAAAAGTAAATTACAGGGGTCCTCCTTATAAGGCCACTCAGTAAAATATTTACTCCCTATATAAGGCAACTCAGTAAAATGTTTACTCTCTATAAGGAGACTCAGTAAAATGTTTACTCCTTATATAAGGCAACTCAGTAAAATGTTTACTCCCTATAAAACCACTCAGTAAAATGTTTACTTCCTATATAAGGCAACTCAGTAAAATGTATACTCCCTATAAAAGGCCACTCAGTAAAATGTTGACTACCTATATAAGGTCACTCAGTAAAATGTTTACTCCCTACCAATGCATGGATCCCATTCATTCTATGAACTCTTGTTTTATCTTTGCTGCTATAATTACTTAAATTACTTTAGTTCCTAGCTAACAAAAAAAATTAGTTATAAGATCATTTTCATTATTAAATACCATATTTTTTGCACTGGTATGGACAACAAAATGACATTTATACATCACTCATTTTTAAAGGTCACTCATTTATACCATATCACTTCAGTGGTTCCTATAAACAAGAATATAAGGGGAACCACTGTAACATTACATTATGAAACTTTTTGCTATTTATGAAATGTTAGCATGTCTGCCAATCTCTAAAATATACTAAAATTTAAATAAATAAATTGTCTCAATAAATTGTATGACCCCCAAATCTCCCTCGAAACACAAACAAACATTTTGATATAAAAGTCTTTTACCAATAATTCATAACTGAAATGTTTTAACCATGCCAGTGGGAAGGAGAAATTCATAAATGATCTACTTGTCTGGAATCAAAATTTTTAACAAATTATACAAATTTTGATGGCTCCTTCATATTCTTTACAATAGTGTAATTAGGTGAAATAAAATCTACTTGCCTGGCAAAATTCTTATGTCGTCCTGGATGGCCAGGCAAAAGATTATTAATGTATCGAGTTGTAACAAGTTGCATATGCTTGATTTAAATGTTTGTTTTTGTTTGTTATTCTAAGTCCAACATATTGTCACTGAATATCACATTATATTCATGTAGTGCAATCCTGTAAACGAGAACATTCCAGCTACAGAATGATAAAAATAGTTCTGGAGAAAACAATAATAACCAAATTTCAAATCATTTCATACTTGAACCTCCCAAAATAAGGAATACAAAAACAAATGTATTTGTACATAAATTATATAAATACTAAATAAATGTATCTACACTAAAAAATATTATTTAGTAGAATAGACAGATTTAGTGAGTGTGCATGTGTGTGATTTGGATTTTTAAAGGTAGTTTAAAAATTTTTCAGTCTTACTGTCTGCAGTGTCACAGTTTACAGTCATGTCCAGCACTGGGGCATCATGCTGCTGACATGTAGCATTGCCTCCTACCTAGTCACATTATCCTGACACCAGGCCAACCAGTCCTAACACTAACCTCTTAATGCTGAGTGTCAAGGCAACTGCTAGTACCATTTGCATATGTCTTTGGTATGACTTGACCAGGGTTTGAACTTGCATCCTCCTGCATCTGAAGTGGATGCTCTAACCACTTTGGCTACTGGAGCAGTCCAAAAGACTGATTAATTGCAACAGCTTGCAGATTTAAAACAGATGTTTAAGAAAGAAAATTAATTACTCAAAATAGGGGTGTCAAAACATGCCACATTGAGTCTCTTTACATCTCTCATCTAAACTTTGAGCAAATCAGTTTCAACATCTAGCATAAGTATAATTAGTTATCTGAAAATGTTCATCTCCCACTTTGTACAAAATTCCCAAACATTAGAGAAGTCAGCTTAACTTGTTAAGTTTTTTCCTGATAATTAGCTTATTATCCACCTTTCAAAATCTTATAAAATTTTTAATAAATAAATCCTTATTCTTTGTTGATCCCATCCCTGCATTTCATATCTTTAAATGTTTGGCACCATGGGGCTTATTCAAATACTGGTTAACTTGAGGCATATATGATTTGGCATAATACTAAGTGATTTATCTGTGTGAGATTTCAAAATATATGTAAATATATGATTTGGCATTATATTTAGTGATCTATCTGTGTGGGATTTCAAATATTATGTAAATGATATGATTTAAAATATACTTATTTATGTGCCTATGTGAGATTTAAAATATTATGTAAATGATATGATTTAGCATTATATTTAGTGATCTATCTGTTTAGGATTTCAAATAGTATGTAAACAAGATGATTTGGCATTATACTTAGTAATATATCTGTGTGAGATTTCCAATATTATGTAAATGATATGATTTAAATTATACTTATTGATGTGCCTATGTGAGATTTCAAATATTATATAAACAATATGATTTAAAATTATATTTAGTGATATATCTATGTGAGATTTCAAATATTATGGAAATAATTGAATTTCACATAATATTTTGCCATAAACCAAAATTTTCAAAAGTGCTGTCAATACATCACAAGTATACATATCATTAGATTACATAAAATATTTATTAGACAGCATTATGGCCTCATATAAAGTGATTGATTATATGACCAATAAAAACAAAATCAATTGACCAAAATTTCAAGGTAATGCCCATTGACTTGGATTATAGTTATTTCTGTTGACGTCTGAGTGGTTCTTCTGATAAGCTGGACAATTGCTTGCAAAGGACTTTCAAAAACTCTCAAGTAGAAACCATAATTCCTGCTAACAATAAATAGACTCAAGTAGTTTAAATTTTTGGGTTGCTGAAAGAGAGCTAAACATGGTGCAATATACAAATGCCAAATGCAAAACTTTAGTGTTCACTTGGAACTTTCATAAACATATTTGTGAATAATAATAATAATAATAATAATAATAATAATAATAATAATAATAATAATAATAATAATAATAATAATAATAATAATAATAATAATAATAAAAATAATGATAAATTCAGCCTCAGAAATGACAGTGACATTTATAAAAGCCTCATAATTTTCAAACATTATCTCCATTTACCAAGAAAAATTAAACTCATCTTTAGTAATAACTTGTATGAATTAGGCAAGGCACTTTTTCATCCATTATTTAATCAGGAGATATGGTTAAACTGAACATAATTTTCATTAAGGAATAATAATAAAGTGTATTTGTTCATATTTTAAAATTGAAGAATTGTTGGCAATTTTTCTACATTTATTTAAAAAATAATAAACAATCATTCACATAAACAACTTTCTTGTTATTGGGTTATTTGTTAAATCAATAAACATAATTATATTGTCTTTGGTTACAAACTTTTGCTTTTTTGAGGTCATTATTTCAGAATAAAATCCTGCAATCAGAAAGAAATAGATTTTATGTAATTGTTCAGTAGATTTAAAAATAATATCTCCCAATTTCACTGTAATTAATATTTACTTATTATTATTATTATTATTATTATTATTATTATTATTATTATTATTAACAATATCCTCACCTGCTTTGCATATCCACTCTAAGTAGCCATTAAGTTCTCTATCTAACTGCTGCCTTCTGCGGAGTTTAAAGAAAGCCCTACGGTTTTCTACTCTCTCTCTTTCTTTGGCAAATTCTCTGTAAAAAACAAATAATTAACCAGTGTAATTCCAAGAAGTGTTTTGCCTTTTTTCATGGAAGTGGGATGGAGTGGCCTATGGGATGAATTGGTTATAACTGTAAGAAAATGCCTTAAAAATTTACAAGGATGAAAAATTATCCATAAATATAAAAGGAAGGTATAGACATTTAATTATTAAACAGCAATTTTATGTATAAAATATCTAACTATAAAGTGACCTTCTATATAAGACAGTCCACAACTATGGCTCCATAAACAGCATGATATCGAGTGAGCTCTACATAGAGGAGAGAGAGAGAGAGAGAGAGAGAGAGAGAGAGAGAGAGAGAGAGAGAGAGAGAGAGAGAGAGAGAGAGAGAGAGAGAGAACACTATACTCAACTGTCCACATAATTTTATAGAACACTGTACTCAGTGAGAGAACACTATGCTCATCTGTAGGTTTTGTTGCTGTTGCTATTGTGTTTTTTTTTGTTGGGTTTAATGTCAATAAGTAATTTTGCTTCATTTTCACTTTCATGGCTTATTTACTTTAAGATGATATATACTTCAGAGCACAAATGAGTACCTTCACAAATTTGCTCTTAAGAATCATCAAAAAGCATGCTTATTTTAAATATAATTGATCATGAAGGTACTCATTTGTGCTCTACATGAAAAAGTTAGTTTTAAAAGCAAAAACAATCATGTTGTTAATATTCATGTAATATGTTTTAATAATTTATCATATTTTCCATACTTCTCTCAACATTTGGATTACCTCAAAGGATGAAGTGAATGGATCGTTTGTGAAACATCAAGTTTTAATCATATCCGAGTTTTGTTTATCTTCAACCTATCAGAATAAATTCTATGGCCATTTCTACTTGTCTTAAACAGAAATATGTGTGTGGCTTTATCACAATTGGACTTGTCTCAAAATGCAATATCATTGTAGCTTTACCAAAATATACTTGTCTCAAAAATGAAACGTGTGTAGTTTTATCATATACTCAAAGATATTCCTAGATCATGTAACCAGTGCCATAAACATTTTTAACATGTTGGTATTTACAATCTAATATTTGTCACTTTCTGGCAAGAAATGACACTGCTAATATAATTAACATACTCTTGTATCAGGTTTGCACAGACAATACTTGACAATTGATGGAATTAATTTTCCAGTATTATTAAAGGAGTGTGTAGTGTTGTTAGATGTTCTGACAACACAATGGTAAGAGTGTTTAGCAAAATGATGCCACCATACTAGTTTTTATTATTGACATTGTACTGTCAGATGGAAAAATAAATCAAATTTATGGCTGGGGACCTGCCAGTGTCATTCCAGTTTAACTCCAAGTTAATGCTAGTTTTGAATTCTAAAATTCCAGTGTAATTCCAGAATTTATTAGTGTATTTCTATAAACTGATGCTTTACAAGGAACTGAGTTTCTCTTACCAGTGCATTGTCAGTGTTGAGATCTCAGCATGTTGTCAGGCTGATGTTAGTGTACCATCAGTGTAAAGTCATTTTCTTTTCAGGGTATTGCAGTATCATGTCAGTAAATATCAGTGTGTTGTCAGTGAATTGTCCATGTCATGCTAGTGTGATATTGATGCATTGTCTGTGTGATTTTGTTGTCAGGGTATGGTAAGTGCCATGTTAGTTAATGTCAGTATGTTATCAGTGTATTAATAATGTGATCTTAATGTGATTTTGATGCATTGACAGTGTGATGTCTGTTCCGTGTCAGTGTATTGTCAGAAACCCCATTTTATAATGGTGTAAAATAGTGACAGATCAGGGTTTAATGTAATTCTGTTTGCCTCAAATAAAAATAACCAGAGACAAGCAAATGGTCTTCAAATTAACAATTTTGAAGCTACATGGTTTTCTAATCATGGAGATTCCTATGGTTCCAAGATATTTATGACCAGCAACAGACAGAGGTGATTAATCATTCATAACATGCTGCTTTCATTATGAAAAGGCATACAAGGAGTGACGTTCCTCCAGATACTATTGATTTTGATTCTATGCATGTATCGCATATTTAGCAAAATAAAGGAATAAATGGTGTGGAAAAATGAGTAAATGTTATACTTGTATTCACCTAAAAGATTGATTGAAAAACTTTTATTCCTCAAAAAGAGAACAATTTTAACAAGCTATTAGGCTATGTATATTTAATCTAAATCAAATACTTTCAAGAGAAACATACCACTTTACAAATATGTGCAACAAAGTGCATGCAGGGAACATATAGATTATTATATGATAAAAAATTTCAATTAGCCATATCCACCAATGTAAAATAATAAAGACCTGATTACCACCATACATAATCATTACAATAATAGACCATCATACATATCTAGTACAAATGCAGTGACACACATCCATACATATCTAGTACAAATGCAGTGACACACATCCATACATATCTAGTACAAATGCAGTGACACACATCATACATATCTAGTACAAATGCAGTGACACACATCCATACATATCTAGTACAAATCCAGTGACACACATCCATACATATCTAGTACCAATGCAATGACACACATCCATATATACAGTACCAATGCAATGACACACATCCATATATACAGTACCAATGCAATGACACTAACCATACATACAGTACCAATGCAATGACACACATCCACACATATACAGTACCAATGCAATGACACATATCCATACATATACAGCACAAATGCAATGACACACATCCATACATATACAGTACTAATGCAATCCACACATCCACACATATACAGTACTAATGCAATGACACACATCCACACATATACAGTACCAATGCAATGACACATCCATACATATACAGCACAAATGCAATGACACACATCCATACATATACAGTGCCAATGCAATGACACACATTCATGCATATACACTACCAATACAATGTCACACATCCATACATATACAGTGCCAATGCAATGACACATCCATACATTTACAGTGTCCATGCAATGACACATCCATACATATACAGTGCCAATGCAATGACACATCCATATTGCAATGACACATCCATACATTTACAGTGCCAATGCAATGACACACATCCACACATATACAGTGCCAATGCAATGACACATCCATAATGCAATGACACATCCATACATAAACAGTGCCAATGCAATGACACATCCATACATATATAGTACCAATGTAATGACACACATCCACACATATACAGTACCAATGCAATGACACATATCCATACATATAAAGCACAAATGCAATGACACACATCCATACATATACAGTACTAATGCAATGACACACATCCATACATATACAGTACTAATGCAATGACACATCCATACATATACAGTGCCAATGCAATGACACATCCATACATATACAGTGCCAATGCAATGACACACATCCACACATATACAGTACCAATGCAATGACACACAGCCATACATATACAGTGCCAATGCAATGACACATCCATACATATATAGTACCAATGCAATGACACACATCCACACATATACAGTACCAATGCAATGACACATCCATACATATAGTGCTAATGCAATGACACATCCATACATATACAGTGCCAAGGCAATGACACATCCATACATATATTGTACTAATGCAATGACACACATCCATAAATATATAGTACCAATGCAATGGCACACATCCATACATATACAGTGCCAATGCAATGACACATCCATAAACATATAGTACCAATGCAATGACACATCCATAAATATATAGTACCAATGCAATGGCACACATTCATACATATACAGTGCTAATGCTATGACACATCCATACATATATAGTACCAATGCAATGACACATCCATAAATATATAGTACCAATGCAATGGCACACATCCATATACAGTGCCAATGCAATGACACACATCCATACATATACAGTGCCAATGCAATGACACATCCATACATATATAGTACCAATGCAATGACACACATCCACACATATACAGTACCAATGCAATGACACACATCTATACATATAGTGCTAATGCAATGACTCATCCATACATATACAGTGCCAATGCAATGACACATCCATACATATACAGCACAAATGCAATGACACACATCCATACATATACAGTGCCAATGCAATGACACACATTCATGCATATACACTACCAATACAATGTCACACATCCATACATATACAGTGCCAATGCAATGACACATCCATACATTTACAGTGTCCATGCAATGACACATCCATACATATATAGTACCAATGCAATGACACACATCCATAAATATATAGTACCAATGCAATGGCACACATCCATACATATACAGTGCCAATGCAATGACACATCCATAAATATATAGTACCAATGCAATGGCACACATTCATACATATACAGTGCTAATGCAATGACACATCCATACATATATAGTACCAATGCAGTGACACACATCCATACATATATAGTACCAATGCATTGACACACATCTATACATATATAGTGCCAATGCAATGACACACATCCATACATATACACTACCAATGCAATGACACACATTCATGCATACACATTACAAATGTAATGAAACACATCCATACATATAAATTACAAATAAATTGACACTCATTCACATATATACAGCATGAATACAGTTGCACTCATTCATACATATACAGTACAAAGTGTGTGTGTGAATGTATGTGTGTATTTTTAATGTAGCTTTAACAATTTTTCTTTCATATCACCACAATGTCTGCAGTGTGGCAGTTTATAGTCATGTCTAGCACTGCTGGGGTATTCAGCCACATACATGTAGCATGATTTCCCACCCTGTCACATTATCCTGACACCAGGCTGAACATTCCTAACACTAATGCTGAGTGCCTAGTATAGCAGCTGTTAGTACAATTCCTATAAGTCTTTGGTACAAGGATTCACATTGATCTTTGTCAGAATCACCAATTTTTAATCAAGGAGTATTTTTTTATACTGCATGTATGCTGATAGGTTTGGATTCAGCAAATTGCCTAATTCAATAAAAATTCATTTCTCCTCCTGACTCAAAGCACTTTCAGTCAGACAAAATTCACTTCTCTCCACTACTTAACAACTTGCCTAATTCAGTCAAACTTCAATTAACTCTCCATGACTCAACACATTGCATAATTCAGTAAAATTCATTTCTCTCCATGATTCAACATAATACCTAATTCAGACAAAATTTAACCTTCTCCATGACTCAACATAATACCTAATTCAGACAAAATTCAATTCTCTCCATGACCCAATATAGTACCTAATTCAGACAAAAATCAATTCCCTCCATGACTCAACATAATACCTAATTCAGACAAAATTCAACCTTCTCCATGACTCAACATAATGCCTTATTCAGACAAAATTAAATTCCCTCCATGATTCAATATAATACCTAATTCAGACAAAATTCAATTTTCTCCATGACTTAACACATTGACAAATTAATTCAAATTGAGTCCTCCCCATGTCTTAACACAATGCCTAATTTGGTCAAAATTAAATTCTCTCCATGACAACCAATTGCACAGACTAATTAAAACTTAATTAGTCTGCATCTAACACTAAAATGCTTTTGCTGTAATATATACTCTGATACCTTCGCCAATTATAATATCAAGTCTTTAGTTTCACTTAAATTCCTTGGCTTAGGTTTCCATGATCTTTGGATACCTTCTTTTATCTTAGTATTTAATTCTTATTGACTGGTTTAGTAATTTCTTACTGTTCATAAGAATTGACCAGATAAATAAACTTTAAACTAGGTATATAAACTGTGTACTAGATAAATAAATTGTATACTAGCTATATAAGCTGCATACTATTTAAAATATATATCAGATAAGTAAATTATACATTATTATAAAGTTGTATATTATAAAAGTAAATTGTATGCTTGATAAAATAAAGTACAAATTGGATGCAAGAATAGTATATGAGATAAGCAAATTGTCTAAGATAAATAAATTGTATACATGATAAATACATTGAGTATCAGATAAATAAATTGTATACCTGATAAGTAAATTTTATATTATATATAATTAAATTGTATATCAGTGTTGTTCATATAATAATTAAGCTTTTTCTTTTTTACCCTTTCATAAAAAAAACTTTCTAAGAATGACTTAAAAAATGGTGAACATTACATGAAAGGAAAGCAGTAATGAAACCGACTGACATTATGTGAAAACTATTTACATCAAAGATACCATTAGATGGTTCAGATACTAACAGTGTAAATAATGAAATCAATAAGTTGCTGTTGTAGTGACTCTGGTTAATTACAAATGATACATCAGTACCAGGATTAGTTTGTTCTAATCAATCAAAAGTAGAGGCACTGACAGGATAATAACAGGATTTGAAGAAAGTGATAACTTAAATGCCATTGTGCCTTGTTTATGGTTCTCCATCATGCCCATACATTGACAACTCTTCCATGATTATCCCTAAGACCCATTTATTAACACAGTATAAAAAATGATTTTAATCACAGCATACTTGGTTTGCACTTTTAACCATTTGTATGTTTTCACACACAAATTGAAGATACACAATAATAATTATGATTCTCATGAAAGCAACAATATTACAACATTTATACATGAACATTACACCCTTATTATAACACTTCCCATCAGAGCCATACAGTATACCATCTTATAGTGAGGACTTCATAATGAAATATAGGATACATATATAGTAGGGGCACAGGTGCACTCCAGCTCTTATAACCAGCCTGGTAAACCCCATTTTGTAATACCTGGATTCATACTCCATAAAGTTTTGTGAATGAGTTGTGATGAGGTAGTAAATTCATCAAAAACATATCATCAATATGCATTTAGTATATGTGACTGACAACCTCATCAGCAACATGTATATGTGATTGACAACCTCATCAACATGCATGATATATATGTGACTGACAACCTCATCATCATGTATGATATATATGTGATTGACAACCTCATCATCAACATGTATGATATATATATATATATATATATATATATATATATATATATGTGTGTGTGACTGACAACCTCATCATCAATATGCATTTTATATATGTGACTGATAACCTCATCATCAACATGCATATGTGACTGACCTCATCATCAACATGTATGATATATATGTGATTGACAACCTCATCATCAACATATATGATATATATGTGACTGACAACCTCATCATCAATATGCATTTTATATATGTGACTGACAACCTCATCATCAACATGCATGTTTTATATGTGACTGATAACCTCATCATCAACATGCATGTTATATATGTGACTGATAACCTCATCATCAACATGCATGATATGTGACTGACCTCATCATCAACATGTATGATATATATGTGATTGACAACCTCATCATCAACATATATGATATATATGTGACTGACAACCTCATCATCAATATGCATTTTATATATGTGACTGACAACCTCATCATCAACATGCATGTTTTATATGTGACTGATAACCTCATCATCAACATGCATGTTATATATGTGACTGATAACCTCATCATCAACATGCATGTTGTATATTGTTATGCATATTTACTTTATGTTGTTTGTTTGTTAGTTTCTATTATTATCTTTTTTATTTGATATTTTAGGATAACATTGTTTGTTGGATCTGACCTTGTCCAAACTGACTTCATTTTTGTTTGACAAGTTGACTTTTTAATTCATTCTGTGTAAGCAACTAATACATACCTAAATTATTTTCTCTGTGTACGCGTTTAAAATCAGAATTATTCTTAATAGTAGCAAATATGTTTTTGGAATTTTCTTAGAGTATTTTATATAATTCAGGTTATGGTTTTTATTTGGTAAACATCAGGGTAATTCCAGGATGTTTTACATTGGGCATTTATATAGGACCTTTAGATTTGTACAGAGTCTCCCAGCTATGGGTAAAATAGTGTGATGATAACACAGCATCACTGGGAGGAAGCCTACCTCAGTGAAGTCAATGGCCAGGGTGGAATGGCTCCAAGATGAGCAAAATGACCATATGATCAGTGCCAGGTCAAGGCACAATATATCAGTGGATTAATGGCTTGGTCATCCAGTCTGGAGAGGTATGGGCTCCAAAAGGCTGTGTCACCTGTACGAAAAATTCTGCCCTGACTTTAACCAGATTCCAGGTGGAATTTTAAAACGGATTTCACCTAAAGCCATCTATTCTACTTATTATAAATTTTAGGCAGATTCAGGGTGTAATATAGCCCGAATTATGCAAATTACTCTATTATTAGGAGGAATCTGTGTAGTCCACCTAAAAAGCAGAATTTGTTTATTCCGCTTATTTAGCCTAGATTCCCCTTATTATCAATTTTAGGCGGATTTAGGGCGGAATAGGACCCAAAGAATACAAATTACTCCATATATTATTAAGAGGAATTTGTTTAGTCCGCCTCTTAAGCGGAATTTATTTTAGGCGCAATATGCAAATTAGTTGTCCTAAGATTCTGCTAAAAAAAAAAAACAATCCATCAAAGATTTCCACCTGAAATAAAATTCTTCCTGACAAACAACCCCACCTGAAATAAAAATATGCCTAAGGTTTGTCTAGAAACAGGCTGCCTAAAATATTTACATAAATATCTAATAAAAAAAAAATCTGCTTTAGATGGCTCTTAAACTGCCTTATGATTCTAAGACATTATTGGGAATCAATGATAATATTCCCAATAATTTTAATCAATGGATCATATCATTTGTCTTTTATTTCACCTCGAGTTTGGTGAGATTTCACAAATATTTTGACAAAAACTTTCATTACCAGTTTGTGATACCTCATTAAAATTTCACTGAAATATTTGTGACATTTCAGAGCTCTGGCCAAAACTTTCACTAAAATTCTGGTGAGGTTTGAAAAACATTTTAGCCAAACTTTTCACTTAAGTTTTGCTGTGATCTCTAACATTTTGTTTTCTGAGAGTTTACTATAACTGGTGAGATTTTATTAAAATTTTGATCTTTATATTGTATTTTACTTAAGTTTCAGTAATTTTTAGACATTTTCAAAGTTTTAAATAAGTAATGAATATGAATTGTATGTGATTTGGATTTATAACATAGCTTTAACAATATTTTGACCATATTGCTAGGATGTCTGCATTGTGGCAGTTTATAGTGATGACTAGCACTTGGGCATCATGCCGCATGATGTTCCACCCATTATCACTTTATCCTAACACCAGGCCAACCAGTCCTAACACTAACCTCTTAGTGCTTTGCACCAAGCGAGGCAGCTGTTAGTACCATTTTGGTAAGTCTTTGGTATGACTCAGCTGGGAACTGAACCACAAACTCCTGCATCCAAGGTGGATATTCTAACCAATAGGCAATCAGAGTGGTACTGGATATGAATTAAACAGGACTTATTAATCAGTGTGATATTTCAGAGTACATGAAACAAAATTATACAGATCTTTTAATTATATGACATCCATAAGTTTTGGGAGTTAATAATAATAATAAGAATAATAATGATAAAGACTTTATTTTAAGAAGGTAACTCAGTTACAGAATTATCACCTTGAGGCATGTTATACACAATATATTATATATAGTATATACAACATGATGTGATCAATCAGGCTGGACACTAAATTAAATGATTAAAGGAAATGATTTTAAAAAAAATCAATCTATCAAGCCTGGAATATATGGACTGGCATATGTGAAAACTTATATATATATATATATATATATATATATATATATATATATATATATATATATATATATATATATATATATATATATAATAGTATCTTGCATTGAAAATTCAACTGTGAAAATGATGCTGATTAAGAAAAGAAATGCAAGGAGCCTGCCTTATGTCACTGTGGTCTCTTGATTTAGTCATAAAAAAAATTTTCATAGGCAGTGGTGACAAATATTTATCATATAATTACTCTTATTTTACAAATAATTTTAATACAATTGGAATTTTTCTACAATATAAATAATTTTATGGATGATTCTATTTGTGAAAAATCCAAGATATGACTTTTTTGGGCATGGGTATCTGGCAACAATATAAACAATTCTTTCCCGTGATCTATATGTTGTCCCTCCTTAAATTCTGTTTCGAGTTATAACACCTCGAAATGATCATCCTGGTTCGATTCCTTATCATATTTAGTTTGTTATCTGCTACTGTTAAGCTCTTTATGGCACGAAAAGCAAATTGCCAGTCCTGGCATTCAGTTTTTATACAGATTGACCATCAACTCTGTTCAAGCTACTCTCGTTATTCAACTCGTATCCCACTCGAAAATTTGAATCACAAGAATATAAACATTTCCCACCAGTGATCTAATTACATTGTCCGTCCTTGAATTCTGCTTGGATTTATAAAACCTCAAAATGATCATCCTGGTTTAATTCCTTGTCATATTTAGCATGCTAGCTGTTACTGTTAAGCTCTTTATGGCACAAAAGCAAAATGCTAGTCCTGGCGTTCAGTTTTCATACAGATTGACCAGTTACGATCCATCAATTTTGCATTCAAACTATTCTCACTGCCGCACATTTTTCAAATGGTTATTCAACTCGTATACCGCTCGAAAATTCGAATCGCCATTCCCATCAGTTTCCGTTACGCGACGATTCATTGGGCAAGTACAAACTTTTAACCAATCAAAAAGCTCTTTATAGCGATCTTCTGTTACATAAGATATGGAACAAATACTTAATAGAAAGCTCGTTGCGGAATGCATTAGAAAGGGTCTATATTGAGGACAATCAGATTCAGTTTAATTCAACTAAAAATTTTAAAAAACCAAACATTTTTAAAACAAATAAAAGGAAATATTTGGAAAGAAGTTATTCATAAATGAACAATAAAATTACAGTTATCAAAAACAGGAAATATAAATGTTGCAGAAAATCATTCAAATTGTACAAGAAACGAAAAAAAATTATTATATCTTAGTGATATTTTTTATTGAAATTGTCAATGATATTACAATCATAAAATATCGCCTAAAAATTTTGTACGGGTGACATGCCCTTGACACACCACATGAAGACAACTGGCAATTCTTTTATACAGGATCAGTTGCAGCCTGGGTCAACAATGACTGTTCATTCAGTTGCACACAGAGGTGGCATGTATGCTACTAAAATCTGTGGGGAAAAAAAACATCACTGGTACATGGAATGTTACAATCCTAAGGGCTTTGGGAAAGTTGGAAAAACTTACACATGAGTTGGAGATGTACAACTGGAACATTATTGGTCTTTGCAAAGTGTGTTGGAAAAACTTTGGCAAAATAAGAATAGAAGGATAAAAGATCTACTCCACTGGAAAAGAGGAAAAACACAATCATGCATTCAATTTCTTGTCCACAAGGGCATTGTGAACAACATTATGGGTTGCTGCCCAGTTTCTAGCAGGCTCCTTATCATCCGCCTGAGGGTGACTCCCTTCAGCATCACAGTCATACAGATAGTTATGAACCCACATATATGATGACAATGGACTGGAAGATATTCATAACCCAAGGACATTCTGTTTGTACAAGGAGACTGGAATGCAAAATTGAGAGTTGATTCACAGACAAACTCGCAAAGCACCTGTGGACCCTTCTGCAATGCAGAAACCAATGAGAGAGGTTTCAGGCTCTTAGAGTTTACTGCTTACAACCACCTTGTGCTAGCCAACACATTTGGCCATCACAAAGCATCTAGAAGATGAACCTGCACAGTCCAAATGGATATCATCACAACTAGACTGACTACATCTTGGTGAAAAAACAATTCTGCACAGGACTGAATATCACTAGAACACAAAATTTTCCAGGAGCAGGTATCAGAAGTTACTATGATTAATTAATAACAACATTTTGCCTACACCTCAAAATGATCAAAACCAATCAAGAATCAGATTTGACCTTGAAAAATTGAAAAATCCAAAAGTCACAGAAGCCTTCCAAGCAATGATAGGTGGTAAATTTGCACCTTTGATAACCTTGGATAGCAAGACATCAACCTAGAGTCCTTAACAACCACATTCAACACAGCTGTGATTAGCATAGCTAGTGAGATCATTGGCAAATAGTGTCAAACAAAGAAACCTTGGGTCACAACAGATGTCCTTGAACTATGCAACAAAAGAAGAGAGATGAAAAAGTGAAAAAGTGATCATAAAGGAGTTAGAAAATACAGAGAGATAAACAACATGATCAGAAAAGCATGAAAAAGGCACAGGAATCTTGGATATAAAGATAATACTTCAAAATCAAAGAGAGTCTGAGCAAAATAGCATATCAACTGGTAAAAGACCTCAACCCTTAAACAAGAGAAATCTACCACCATCGAAGACAAATCATATGACAACATTATACCAGCAGAGTTCATTCAAACAGGGGGAGAAAAGATAGTCACAACCTTAACAACAATCAAGAACAAGATATGGCAGACAGGAGAATGGCCCACCACATTGACTCAATTCTTTGTCATCATGCTCCACAAGAAAGGAAACCTACGGCTATGCCAAAATTACAAAACCATCAGTTTGATCAGTCACCTGAGCAAAGTCATCCTGAAGATAATTCTCAACAGACTAAAACTTCAAGCAGAGAAAATTGTTGCTGAAGAGCATGCAGGCTTCCAAGCAGAAAGGAGCTCTGCAGAATAAATCTTTAATCTCAGACTCCTTTGTGAGCAATACCTTCAGCATCAGCAGAAGCTATATCATGTCTTTATAGATTTTAAAAAGGCTTTTGATAGGGTATGGCATGCAACCTTTAGGGCAGCTATAAGGAAATACATCAGCTCAAACCTGGTGCAGGTTTTTGAGCACTTCTATGCCAAAACCACCAGTGCTGTCCTTATCAATGGCAGCAGAGAAAATTGGTTTTAAACAACAGTTGGTGTCAAACAGTGATGTATACTGTCACCTACACTCTTCAACATTTTCCTGGAAAGGATCATAGAGGATGCTTTGCATAACTACAATGGCACTGTCAGCATTGGAGGAAGAACAATCACCAACCTTCACTTTACACTTGGTATCAATAGGTTTATCAGGAGATGAAATAGAACTGGCTGACTTGGTTGAGTGCCTTGACAGAACCTCCACTGGATATGGTATGGAGATTTGTGCTGAAAATAACAAACTGATGACAAACAACACCAATGGCAAACAAATAAAGGTCAGTGGACAGAAGCTGGAAAGAGTCACAAGCTTCAAGTACTTTGGATCAATATCATAGATGAGGGCTTCAGACTAGAACTGCTTTGCAGAATTGCCCAGACAACATCAGCAATAACAAGGTTAATATCAATATGTTAAGATACCAACATTGTTTTTGTTTTCAAAATAAGGCTGATGCATTTGATGATCATATCCATCTTCTCTTCCTATATGCTTATAAAACATGGATGCTCACACCAAATCCACAAAAGGGATTTAAACCTACCATAAGATTTTGGGCATCTCATACATTGACCATGTAACCAATGAAGTCCACAACAGGATCCAATGAGCCATAAAATATTATGCAGACCTACTGACCACTGTATAAAAACAAAACCTAAAGTGGTATGGTCATGTCTCAAGATCATCTTGGCTGGCAAAAACAATCTTGCAAGGTACAGTGTGAGTGTGCAGAAGAAGAGACTGACAGAAAAATTAAGTAGAAGACAGAAAATGCTAATTGTGACCTGAGGTCAAGTAGAGAACTATATATTCTTTTAACTAAGAGGGCTTTTCAGTCAAGATTTAAGATCTAGCACTTTGAAGTTGGCTTATATGTTGTGTCTGGTTGTGCTGCATTTTATTTATTGAATTAAAGTGATTATTTTCTCTGGTAAGTGCTCGGATAAAATTTTTGGACAAAGACATTCACTCAAATTTATAATGAATTCAAACCTGGAAGTATATTACTGTGATTCAACAAAAGACTTTTGACACATCAACACTCTCTAAGCTACCACAGATACATCCTCACCTTCAGATTTTGGATTTATTCAGGACTTTAATTTAATATGACTTGTGTCTTTAATTCTTGGATTTTTTTGAGATTTAATTCACAATTCTTAAGTTCTTTTTTTTCTCATTTTCACTGTGTAGTCTAGGGAAATAAATTATTTGCTGAATTTTACAAAGCTTGTTGCATTTTACTCTTTTTTTGTTATTTATTTTAAGAGCATAGACTTGTTACAATATATAACTGACAACACCATTACCAACATGCATGTTATATATATATGTAACTGGCAGCCCCATCATAAACATGCATGTTCTATTTGTAACTGGCAACCTCATCACCATCATGCATGGCACATATGTAATTGACAAAATCATCAACAATGTGTTATAAATGTAACTGACAACCTCATCATCTTCTGCTATACATGTATAATATATAACTTACTACCCCTACCAGAGTATAATTGACAGCTCCTGCATGCTTATTATCAGAAAATCTGATTTTAAGCAGATTACTGACAACAATCAGCTTGATGTCAATTCCATAAAAGATAATGTTAGCTGCTGTCAACAACTAAGAAGTTATGTAGCACTGTTGTTGAAATATAAAATCAATTTATATTTTATGAATCCTTAAAATTAGATCATATTTATATCTGATTAGAGAATAAGCACATGGGTGAGAAAAACAAACAGTATTGGAGAATTAACAAGGAAAGAAATCCTCATTTTGGCACAGCCTTGCTGAAGATAAATAAAGTCTATTGGGATTGCCTTGTTTCTGTGCCAACCCTTAGCAGGCCTCATTACAATCACAACATACATTTAAAGTTTCAATCAGGCTCAGATGTATGTAGCTTTACCATGGAAAGCAACTGAAACCAAGAAGTCATTTTAAATAAATGAAATTCTTTTTGTTAGGATTTATGTACTTTATTTCTTCTATAAAATGTAAAATTCCAGTTGCATCTTAACAAACTTCACACATTTACTGAAACCTTATATAATATGCTTACAAAATGCCTTAAAAGACAACATAATAATTGACTATTATTGTACCTAGCACTCCAAATACAGAAAAAATGTGGGACCAGCTTCTTTGTATAATGGTTAAATTAACTTCAGGAAGGCATGAATAAATAATCTGTCCAGAAAGGCTTTCTTCTGACACCAATAACTTGATATAATACCAATGATTCCCCTGGAGAAATTAGTGCAAAGTTCTGAATGTTAAAATGTATGATTAAAATTCTCTCAACCTTAAGTACCCAAATACACAACACAGGTACATAATCCACAGACACCAAAAGACATCACTTGAACAAAAAATAAGTTATTCTGACCTGCCTTTTAGCTATATTTAGTACAAATTAAGGTACATGCAAATACAAAGCACTCTCTCATTATAACCCTTCCATAAAAACAGTTCCTATTATTAAAGGAGCATGTGAAGGATCCCATTTCAGTAAGCTGACATGAAATGATACCTATCATGTATCTGATTGTGAGGTGGTCTGCTTTGTGGTTTCCATGGAGAATTTTATAATGAGTCTACTCCATGGTTTCCTTGGACATTGTTATAATGAGAGAGTATGTAAAAAACAGAACATTAATGTACTTGGAAATCATTATACAACATGGTGGATGGTTTCCATGATGATATCATCAAGACATTGGTTATAATTTTTAATTCATACCAAAAATGAAGAGTCATGAATGGCATTATTAATGAGTGGGGGCATTAACAACATCAACTAAACCAAATTGTATTTTATTGTGCAAAATATATTTCATAAAATTACTGCTTTAATGCAAATATTTGAACAGCTTCTGATGCAATGGCTGATTGATTGATTTACTTATTCTGGATTTTATGGCACACCATTACTGTAAGGCTATACAGCATCACAAAAGGGTTATATGATTTGAAAGAATAATCCAAAAGGTTGATTATCAATGCATGATACAAGTACAAAAATGCAACAATGATATAGAACTTCAAATACAACAATTTTCAAAGCAAGACATTTTTATCTTTGTTAACAATCCAGAGCAATACAAATGTTGACTGAAAATGGTTAGATTTCATGAATCATGGCTTGTCAAAAAAAACGTTTATGGAGGCAACACTTTTACTGACAACATTCTGCATAAGCATCAGAGGACACAAACTAGTTGAATATCCAACTTGTTTTCCTGTTCATGAATGTATCATTGCATTATTATCAGCATGAATTGGTGTAATGGTACTTGAACACTCATGCTATTTGTACTTAGACATTAATTCTATACCTGGAACTTAGACACCAATGCTATATTTGGTACTTAGACATCCATGCTATAACTTGTACTCAGACACTCATGCCAAATTTAGTACCTGGACATCCATTATATATTTTCTATTCAGCCATAGCTATCAGTTACAATGTCAAACTTCTTTGAAGAGATGAATGAATACCTTGTAGGTTATACTTCAACTAAAATGTATTCTCACAATGGACTAATGGTTAAATTAAGCCCTTTACACCTCAAAATGCAAAGCTACAATAAACTTCTAGTCAGAGCAATATTATGTTGTAAGTAATTCAGTCTATTATTCTTGATTGGTTCTCCTTTTAATTGAACATCCAAGATAAACAAAGATTATTGATCATTGTTTGTGATGTGTTAGCATGGTTTCTGCATTCAGGAACTGGGTCAAAGTTCATTGACAATGACCATGTTAGTGTTGTTACCTGGTGAAACATAAGGGAGGAAACAAATATGTAGTTGCAAGTACAATGAAACTTTGCAGTTTAATATGGACAGGAACAATTGTTCTAACTATTAGACTTTTCGTATATTAGTTATTGCTGATTAACTGTTGTCAACATTATATGTTTTGATTTGTGCTTCAAGCAGGGCAAGTTACAAAACATTTTGGGGCTGTTATTATTGGAATAACTTCACAAAGGGTCTTGAGCTTGAAAATGTTGATCCTAATAAGCATTTCCCCAAATGATACAATCACTGAAAAAACACATAAATGCAATGATGTTAACAGCATTTGCATGGGAAAGTATTCTCACAATACAGTCATCTTAATCCTTGTCACATGTCATATATGAGTATCTGAGGTACAAGAATTAGAGCAAAGGTTGCAATGGAACTGTCGAAAAGTGAAACCTAAGCTCTCCCATGAGTTAAGACGGGACATCAGCTTACCCACAAAGTACTAAAAGGACAAGATTAAACATTTAGAAAGAATGAGTTAAAGATGATACATCAGCTTACCCACTAAGTACTACAAGGACAAGATTGAACATTTAGAAAGAATGAGTTAAAGATGGGAAATTAGCTTACCTGTTAAGAACTCCAAGGACTTAGATTGAACATTTAGAAAGAATAAGTTAAACATGGGAAATCAGCTTACCCGCTAAGAACTCCAAGGACTAGATTGAGCATGAAGAATGACCCTAAGATGATGAGTGGAATAAAATATATCCAGTTAAAATAAATTCCTTGGGCATCATTTGTCTGCAAAAAAAGAGATTTTGAAATATACAAGGAATTGTGTAAGATTGTACATGTATTGAAAAAAAATTGCTAAGTTCTAAATGGTAATTAGCAGATATATTTGCATTGTATGGAAGCTGATTTTACATTCTAGTTTCATCTGTCCTTGAACACTACTTGTCCATTACATTGTAGTTTCATCTGACCTTGAAAACTACTTGTCCATTACATTGTAGTTTCATCTGACCTTGAAAACTACTTGTCCATTACATTGTAGTTTCATCTGACTTTGAACACTACTTGTTCATCACCAGGCTAGGATTTCTTTTAGGATTTTCACCAAAAATGTTTATTAAAAATCTTAAGTTACTGACAAACATTATGGATGCTCTATACCAGTTTCATTTGTTTTTAATATAAATTTTAAAAATTTAATTTTTAGTGAATTGTTTACAGAGTAAAATTGACATAAATATAAAATTCAGTGTTTTCAAAATTTTAAAATCAGAGGCACAAGCACAATTATGATAAATATTAAGGCAAATACAATGAACAGCACAACCTTATTAATCTAGGTTCATTTTATCGGTGTTTCATGGAGAAAGAAAACTCTGAGAATTTTCTTTATCATATCATGAATGAGACTCATTTAATAATCATATCTGTTTAACTATATTGCCCTAATCCAAAATTTGTATGGGAAAAATTTTCAAACAGTCAAAAGCTTTGCTTTGGTGTTGTACTACAATGCATATATATTTTCATGACATTCTTTGTGCTACATTTCTATACAAGCAATTCAGGGATGGATTAAATCAGTTATTTCTACAGTAGCATCTGCACTCTAACCACATGAATAAACACAGTGAATTTCATTGTCAAAATTTGTTTTAAATTATTATATTAAACATGATAAATACTTAGAATTTTTTTGCAGATCATCTAAATTAATTGACTTGAAAGTCTCATATAGTTTTACAAAAATTACATAATCTGATCTGTGTCTGATGTACAGTAATTATATCTAAGTCTAATATATTCTAGTTAGATCTATGTCTAAAGCATCCAAATTATATCTAAGTCTAATGTATCAGTTTTATCTATATCTAAGAATCAATATTAGGTCTATGTCTAAATGCATCCTAATTAGATATATGTCTAATATATCCTAATTAGATCTATGTCTCATCTATCATAATTAACTTTATATCTAATGAATCAATATAAGGTCTATGTCTAATATATCCTAATTAGATCTATGTCTCTTGAATCCTAATTAGATCTATGTCTAAAATATCATAATTAGATATTTGTCTAATGAATCAATATTAGGTCCATGTTGATGTATCCTAATAAGATCTATGTTGAATGTAACATAAGTAGATCTATGTCTAACATAACATAATTAGATCTATGTCCAATGTAACATAATTAGATCTATGTCTAATGTAACATAATTAGATCTATGTCTCATGTAACATAATTAGATATATGTCCAATGTAACATAATTAGATCTATGTCTAATGCAACATAATTAGATCTATGTCTAATGTAACATAATTAGATCTATGTCCAATGTAACATAATTAGATCTATGTCTCATGTAACATAATTAGATATATGTCTAATGTAACATAATTAGATATATGTCTCATGTAACATAATTAGATCTATGTCTAATGTAACATAATTAGATCTATGTCTAATGTAACATAAATAGATCTATGTCTAATGTAACATAATTAGATATATGTCTAATGTAACATAATTAGATCTATGTCTAATGTAACATAAATAGATCTATGTCTAATATAACATAATTAGATAGATGTCCAATGTAACATAATTAGATCTATGTCTCATGTAACATAATTAAATCTATGTCTAATAAATAGTAATAATGAAGAGGCAATACTATAGCTAACAGTAGAATCATCACTTACTTCAGTATTTAGACTGCAATCCAATTTGACTGAATTTAAAATCAGATGAATTTTCAATTAAGAAAATATTTTCAGCATATGGAAACATAATTTACTTGCATGTGACATAGAAAAAGAAAGACAACTCACATAATACAGTACTGTGGTCCAACCTTCCATGGTAACACATTGGAACACTGTTAACATTGCATAACCAATGTTATCAAAGCTTGTAATGCCATAGTTTGGGCCTCTCCAGTATGGTCCACAGCTTGATATATTTTCCTTACAACGGAAACCACCTAACTGGTAGCCACTACCAATATTTTTAGAACTACAAGGCCTGATATCATCTTCATCACCTAAGTCTATCTGATCTGAAAAATAAAAAATAAGGAAAGCACTGTTAGTATGTAAATTCTGACATTTACAAAATCATTCCAACATATGTGAACAAGCTGCTTGTGTGCATTTTTGACATTTATCAACGATAATGTCAAAGTCAGTAAAACCCGCATAAGAGACACATTTTTATAATCCCACCCCCACCCCCACATGCATATCAAGGAAAACAATTAGTAGCCCATTTGCTTCATATATTTTATATGTTGAACCTACATATAAAGATCACCTGCTCATTAAAGTCAAAGTTTATAAACTTTTCTCTACAAAGTTCACTGTGTACAGGTTAACCTCTCAGTCACTGCTACAGATGTGACTGGGAAAAATTGTCTAAACAGTCTGATTTTATAGGAAAAATTTGCTATTATAAAAATGTCAACTGTTTTGCTAGTGGATTTATTTTAAGGGAAATTCTATCAAAAGTTTTAACAAACATCAAATTAAAATTCATTTTCTTTTTTAGGATACTGGGACAAAGAAATACATACAACTAATTATGTATAAATATATAGTTACCAGTATAGAGATGAAAATCAAGGACTTTGTTAAAATTAGTATAACCTATTTAGATAGGACAATAATGGACTTTGTTGGAACACAGAATAGCCTGAAGAAGAATAACAGTCAGGGACTTTGTCCAAACATAGTGTAACCAATAAACACATGACAGTCAGGACTTTGCTTAAAATAGTGTAACCTATGTAGATAGGATAGTCAAGGACATTTGTCAAAACATTGTGTAGGCTGTAAATATAGAACAGACAATGACTTTGTAAAAATGTAGGGTGACTTGTGTAGATAGGACAGTCAGGGACTTTCTTAAATATAGTGTAAACTGTAAAAATGGGATGGTCAAAGACTGTTATAAAAAGCCTCATTTATTGGAGAAGTATTTAATGGGGAGGAAGCAGATTAGTTCTAGTCAAAATATTTGTTTAACTTTACCTCAAGAAATTTATTTTTATTTAATATGATGCATATAACAGGCTAATTAATATGATGGATATAACAGGTTAATTAATATGATGGATATAACAGCTTAATTAATATGATGGATATAACAGGTTAATTAATATGATGGATATAACAGGTTAATTATTATGATGGATATAACAGGCTAATTAATATGATAAATATAACAGGTTAATTAATATGATGGATATAACAGATTAATAATATGTTGGATATAACAGGTTAATTAACATGATGGATAAAACAGGTTATTTAATATGATGGATATAACAGGTTATTTAATATGATGGATATAATAGGTACATTAATATGATGGATATAACAGGTTAATTAATATGATGGATATAACAGGTTAATTAATATGATGGATAAAACAGGTTAATTAAAATGATGGCTAAAACAGGTTATTTAATATGATGGATAAAACAGATTAATTAATATGATGGATAAAACAGGTTAATTAAAATGATGGATAAAACATGTTATTTAATATGATGGATATAACAGGTTATCTAATATGATGGATATAACAGGTTATTTAATATGATGGATATAACAGGTTATTTAATATGATGGATATAACAAGTTATTTAATGTGATAGATATAACAGGTTTTTTTAATGTAATGGATATAATAGTTTATTTAATGTGATGGATATAATAGGTTCTTCAATGTGATGGATATAACAGGTTTTTTAATATGATGGATATAACAGGTACATTAATGTGATGGATATAACAGGTTATTTAATATGATGGATGTAACAGGTTATTTAATGTGATGGATATAACAGGTTAATTAATATGATGGATAAAACAGGTTATTTAATATGATGGATATAACAGGTTATTTAATATGATGGATATAATAGGTACATTAATATGATGGATATAACAGGTTAATTAATATGATGGATATAACAGGTTAATTAATATGATGGATAAAACAGGTTAATTAAAATGATGGATAAAACAGGTTATTTAATATGATGGATAAAACAGATTAATTAATATGATGGATAAAACAGGTTAATTAATATGATGGATAAAACAGGTTAATTAATATGATGGATAAAACATGTTATTTAATATGATGGATATAACAGGTTATCTAATATGATGGATATAACAGGTTATTTAATATGATGGATATAACAGGTTATTTAATATGATGGATATAACAAGTTATTTAATGTGATGGATATAGCAGGTTTTTTTAATGTAATGGATATAATAGTTTATTTAATGTGATGGATATAATAGGTTATTTAATGTGATGGATATAACAGGTTTTTTAATATGATGGATATAACAGGTACATTAATGTGATGGATATAACAGGTTTTTTTTAATGTGATGGATATAATAGGTTATTTAATGTGATGGATATAATAGTTTTTTTAATGTGATGGATATAACAGGTTATTTAATATGATGGATATAACAGGTTATTTAATGTGATGGATATAACAGGTTTTTTTAATGTGATGGATATAATAGGTTATTTAATGTGATGGATATAATAGGTTATTTAATGTGATGGATAGAACAGGTTATTTAATGTGATGGATATAACAGGTTATTTAATGTGATGGATATAACAGGTTATTTAATATGATGGATATAAAAGGTTATTTAATATGATGGATATAACAGGTTAATTAATGTGATGGATATAACAGGTTATTTAATGTGATGGATATAACAGGTTATTTAATGTGATGGATATAACAGGTTATTTAATATGATGGATATAACAGGTTATTTAATGTGATGGATATAACAGGTTATTTAATATGATGGATATAATAGGTTATTTAATATGATGGATATAACAGGTTATTTAATGTGATGGATATAACAGGTTATTTAATGTGATGGATATAACAGGTTATTTAATGTGATGGATTTAACAGGTTATTTAATGTGATGGATATAACAGGTTATTTAATGTGATGGATATAACAGGTTATTTAATGTGATGGATATAACAGGTTATTTAATGTGATGGATATAATAGGTCCATTTTTATATAAATCAGAGCAAGAGGGTTTTATATTAAGCTGTTTGAGAAGGCTTAATTAAAAAAAAATATCACTTCCCTATCCACCTTAGGAAATTATGCCTACTGTTTTGGTCAATTGAAGCATGAGGCTTTCCCCTCCTGAAGACATAAGACCCAAGACAACTGCCTTGCTCACCTTGCCCAAAGGCTGGTCCATTGTAACCCTAATTAACAAGGAACCAAGATCATCATGAATGCTCTCCCTTTTCTATCATAACTCATTTTACATTCCCTATATATTTGATAGTTCTAGATATACCTTAAGTTTTATTTTTTCTTTTCTTTCAAGATGTTTTTTTTATATGTATGCACAGTAAAAAATTATGATGACAATTTTTGAAATTACTGTTTTAAGAACAATTTTAGTTAGAATAAGAGAGACTCCATCTGAGGTATATTATGTGAGCTACATTTTATGTGTTACCTTTGGGTGGGGCCAAAAGGTTAAAATAATGACATAGATGAGCTATTTGCCTAATGTTTGATGAAGATGATTTTGCTGCTGATGATAAAAATTATAAAGAATGATAAGAAGAACAAGGACATAAACAAAAATAAGATGATTTTGTTGCTATTGCTGATACTAATGATTACTGTTGACAATGGCAATTATATACTGATAATATAATGATGACTGTTGACAATGATGATTATATAAGGATTATATACTAATGACTGTTGACAATGGTGATTATATAATGATTATATAATGATGACTGTTGACAATGGTGATTATATAATGATTATATAATGATGACTGTTGACAATGGTGATTATATAATGATTATATAATGATGACTGTTGACAATGGTGATTATATAATGGTTATATAATGATGACTGTTGACAATGGTGATTATATAATGATTATATAATGAGGACTGTTGACAATGGTGATTATATAATAATTATATAATGATGACTGTTGACAATGGTGATTATATAATGATGACTGTTGACAATGGTGATTATATAATGATTATATAATGATGACTGTTGACAATGGTGATTATATAATGATTATATAATGATGACTGTTGACAATGGTGATTATATAATGATGACTGTTGACAATGGTGATTATATAATGATGACTGTTGACAATGATGATTATATAATGATGACTGTTGACAATGGTGATTATATAATGATGACTGTTGACAATGGTGATTATATAATGATGACTGTTGACAATGATGATTATATAATGATGACTGTTGACAATGGTGATTATATAATGATGACTGTTGACAATGGTGATTATATAATGATTATATAATGATGAATGTTGACAATGGTGATTATATAATGATGACTGTTGACAATGATGATTATATAATGATTATATAATGATGACTGTTGACAATGATGATTATATAATGATTATATAATGAGGACTGTTGACAATGGTGATTATATAATGATTATATAATGATGACTGTTGACAATGATGATTATATAATAATTATATAATGATGACTGTTGACAATGATGATTATATAATGATTATATAATGAGGACTGTTGACAATGGTGAGTATATAATGATTATATAATGATGACTGTTGACAATGGTGATTATATAATGATTATATAATGATGACTGTTGACAATGGTGATTTTATACTGATTATATGATGATGACTGTTGACAATGATGATTATATAATGATTATATAATGATGACTGTTGACAATGATGATTATATAATGATTATATAATGAGGACTGTTGACAATGGTGAGTATATAATGATTATATAATGATGACTGTTGACAATGGTGATTATATAATGATTATATAATGATGACTGTTGACAATGGTGATTTTATAATGATTATATGATGATGACTGTTGACAATGATGATTATATAATGATTATATAATTAATAATGTGCAGATGATGATATTGATTAAGATGACAATGCTTATTGTTATTATTATTATTATTATTATTATTATTATTATTATTGTTGTTGTTGTTGTTGTTGTTGTTTGTTTCTTTGTTTGTTTTGCTTTTAGGTTGCTCTTGCAAACAATCTCACCTTCACTAGTACCACTTGATCCATTTTTGAAACATGCATTGTGGAAAGCACCATTATAAAATTCAAGCCCAATAATGGCGAACATGGTGATTGCAAATAAAACTAATAGACACACTTGTAACAAGGGTGCCATAGCTCGAATGATGGACTTTAAAACTACTTGCAAACCTGGAATATAAATAAAAACATATTATCAACAAATTGTTTATGCCTGAAGCTATATTGTTACTAAGATTTGTTATAATCTGAGAAAGATATTAACTCAAAAAGTTAGGACAGCTTACAGCATGACTTGAAAGAATAAGCACTAAAATTGGAAAGTTTACATAAAGATGCCCCCATAAATTGTTTTACAAATTTAAGAAAAATTAAGATAAGGAATAGAAGGATTACCTTTTTTTAAGTTCAATGCAATATTTAGAATGGATAGACAAGATTAATTTAATTTTTTATGTCCATTGCTATATAAAGAACAGATAGATGAGGTTAACTTCTCCTTAGCCATATTTAAAATGGATACATAGGTCTTGTATAACTCTTCAAGTCCCTGGCAATATTGAGAATGTATAGGTGAGGTTACTTTAATTGTTCAAGGCCCTTGCCTTATATAGAATGGATATATTATGTTATCTTAATTCTTCAATTCCCTTGTCATATTCAGATTGGATAGATGATGTCACATTCATTTTTTTTAAGTGCATTGCCATATATAGAAAGGATAAATGAGGTTGTGTTGGTTCTTTAAGTTCTTTGCCATATTTAGTGATGATATATATTTAAGAACTCTAAGGGAGTGGCCATTTAGTACATTGGGAGGGGGTTTCTTTTACACCAGGACATTTTGTTTCTTCCTTTACGTCAAGATAATTGTGTTCTACTAATATAATGAATATAATATGTTCAGCGCTCCAACAATTAAATTGTCCATCCCTAAATCTTATGTCATCACCATCACTAAGTATGACAAGAAGAAAGCTGTTGAATTATTATTACATCAATTTCAAAAAACAAGTATTTATGAATGATATAAAGTGATTAAATTCAACAAGCAAATACAAAACTTACGGAAGAAAAAAATAAAATTTCCTACTTAAAAGAAAATTTAAAAAATCATCGACATGCTGAATTTAAATATTTAATAAAATGAAAACTGCACAGCTGATGAAATAAATAATATGGTAATATTTAAGTTGAAGTGAATTGAACACTATAACAATATGAATTGTCTTGCACTATGCTTGCATCTCCTGTACCATAAAATATACAAAATACAGGACAGAAAAAAATATGAATTCTTTTAGAAACATACTAGGAATCCCTGAAACCAGCTTTAAGGGTCGAAGAACTCTTACTGCCCTTAGAGTCCGCAGATCTAGTATACTAGAGGCAGAAATGGTGATAAACCTAGGAAAAGAGAAGAAGAAAATTCATGCTTGGGGGTACTTGAGGGGATGTAGAAAAAAAGATATAGAAATAGCATTAGCAAACTTTGCAATGGCACACATATATAAACAATAAAAGAAATCACTTTACCCTATATAGAAAACTATACACTTTATGATATAATTCACATTTGTTATAACCTGTTTAATAGTTAAAAAATCATAATTAAGTTGTAGTTGAATTTTTGTGTAAATAAAGGGATTATATAAAGTTTCACTGTGTGCAAATGTTCACAGAAATTTGAGGAAAAATTTAGATCCTGAAGATTAAGCCCAAGGTTTATAATTCTCCGTCAAACATACTTTTGTATCAGTTATTATTATTATTAATGTATTAGCCATCTAAAAAATTAATTGCGTCTTATTTATACAAATTACTTATGGAAAAATTTACTCAACAGATGTGATTATGATGTTTGAGAACCACTCACAAAACTGAAGGACATGCACCAAATTGTCTAGTACCAGTCTGGTATAGAATAAATTGTATTACTTTCCAAAGGCTAGTTGTATTTCATGGATGCTACTGCTGAATAGAGCCAAATATAATTTGATGGACTATTCACCTAATAACTACGGAGACTATCTGAATCTGACTGAGACATCCACATCCTCTCCACGTTTGATCATTGGTCAAAGTCATTTTATCATAACATTGATGTTGTGTTCAAGAATGTCTTTGCGGGATGTGACGTATGATCATGTCTGAATAGATTCTAACTGCAAATTATACTTCAAAAAGAGATAGTTCATCTTTCTGCCCAGAATCAGTTGTATATGTGTGGGAAGTTTGTGACAAAGTTGGCAACATTTATCAGTTGAAAGCTTTTGACTTAAGGAATATAAAAAACTGTTAACAATTTTATCCCAAAAAGGTCAAGGTCACATTCAAGGTCAACTATAAGACCCCTAACACTAATCTACAAGTATTTTCAAAAATATCTCAGATCAGCAAAGTGTTATGTGACCAGTACATTTTTGTGTACTGTACAGTTGTCTTTTTTTTAAAAAAAAAAACTGGAATCACCTGTGAAGCAGAAAAATTGTGTGAAGATGTGATTAACGAGGACCTGGTCCATCCAACAACAAAAAGAGATGGAGTCCTAACAAGAACATGAAGCTGTAATGCTGAGTATTCAATTTAATTCAGTAATAATTAATTCTCTATGGAATTAGCCTGATATATTATAGTAGTAAACTGAATCAACTAGTATTTACCGTGTGTAACCTGAATCGCATATTTGTCGCACAGCACAGAGAACACAATCAGATGGTGGGAACATAGAAATGGTGTTATTTGTCACTTAATGATAGGCATTAATAAATGGTTAGTGAATTATGGAATGGTGTGTGCAAAATATGTGCCAGTATTTTTCAAAGTATTATTTATATTTTTTTTATTGTTTGTTGGCTTTTCTCCATTATCATAAGATATGTATATCTGTAACTTGCATTTGACCTTTGTCCAAATCAAGTAAATGGTGTGCCTGACCAGTGACATTTATTTTGCAAACAGCATGATGCATAGCTAATATTTTTATATGCATATAATTGATATATTTAGATCATTATTACTTGTAAACACGTTTACTTCAGTTTGAGCATACAGTCTTGAATTTGACCTTAGAAATTTCCAGAAAGGAAATTTTCCATAAAGTCGTCAGACATTTACAGAAAATGGTAATTGCGACCAATGTCAAGTGGAGGGGCATATAAGTTTGTTTACAATGAAATTATTCATACTTGCCTTAACATCTAAGTGGAATCAATCTTATTGTTTGTTGAGTTTGTTTTACGTTGGGTGGTTTTATTTAGTCAAGTATTATTGACTGAAATTGCAAATTGCTCAATAATAATCTTGGACTAAAACATTAATTTGAAATTATAGTTAATTCAGAAAAGGACATTTTGTATTATATTATTTTGATACTTTAAAAGGCTGTTAAAAATTCACCATACTCCATACCATTGGCATATTAGCACATTTAAGACTAAAGGCACATCAAAACATTCAATATAGGAATTTATCTAGAACACAACTGGAATTATTTTGGAACTCTATACATATGGATTTGTGATAGAACATTTAGGACTATTTGGAATTTAATTCATATTACTGTAAACCTGTTTTAAACTTTCACTAAATTGTCACTTGGGATATAAATTATTCGCTAAATTTCACAGAACGTGTTGATCTTCGCTCTTTTATGTCGTTTAGTTTTAGACCAATGAGTCGTAACATGAGCAAATAAAAACCAGAGTTTCGATAACATTTTTCAATGTTCTCTTTTATCAGCGTCAAACAAAATGCTAGCATTTGATATTTTTAGACCAGGATAAAAAATAGCAGTTGTGTTATTTTCATAAGGTTAATACAATAACCTAGCATTTTGTTTCTTTCAGAGCAAAAAAAAAAAGAACCTTAATGGCATTCGGTTTTACTAGCGCCGAAATATACATCTAGCATTTCGGTTTAGTTGTTTGAAATACTGCGGATAAAATAAATACACCCTGCCATTGATGGGCATTAATGGACAACTACAACATTACATATACGTTGTACGGAAACGAAGACATCATGACAATGAGTACTAAATGATGACGGAGCTATGCCAGTTGTCATTTATTCGAGTCAACTAATAGGACACATATAATATTCACCATCCGGATCTTAGCTAAATGGCTATAGAACTATGTTATTTATCATTTATTTGGGTTAACATAGATGGTCCACATCTTAAAACAGTGGGACTGAAAATGTCCATTATTCAAGCAATATCCTATTCTATGTTGCCAATAATGCTGATCCACACATTTTTCAGCTCAGACATGACAGATTGGTTTTTAATATTTTAAGTATCGTGTTCATTGCAGTGAGACCTGTCATGGTGAAGAATATATGGAAAGGTGGAAATACGGTTTTAATGGCCCATCTAGAATCATTTTCTACCCGATTTGTTAATCAATACCTTGGATTTTGATCCTAAGACACTTTCAGAGTAATATAAAGGATGTGATAGTTTGTTTCTTATATAAATTAGAAAAAGCCATATTTATTTTTAAATTCCAGAAATTAAAATAGTCCATGCTTTATCTGGGCTTGTAACGAATATTCATAGCCTCATATTGACTATAACGATACGAAAATTTCATTCATTGTTGTCAAGACTGGATGTCATGTTTTTCCTATCGAGAGTTGTGGGATCATTCGTTTCGAAAGATAACGGATATCGTAAATAACTGAAACCAGCCTGAAAGATCGATATTGTCCCTTACAATCTGTTTGTTATTTTGAACCGTTGAATAGATCTGAAACAAAACTATCCATAAATTTCGAACAGCTTAATTGAAATCACGGGAGGAAAAGGGAATTCCCCTTTTTTTCGATATGAAGTCATAATTGTCTTTATGACTTTACAGAATGAGAAATTCTTAAACCTAAGCTTTGAGAAGTGGTTCTCAACTTTTTTTTGGCCACGACGCTAAAAATATATATAAATTTTTAATCTGATAAACCCATGTTCACATTTTGATAAGTTTTGCCAGCCTCGAAAAAACAAATCCTGGTGACCTTTTAGAACGTCCTCGCGATACCTGAGTTGGGTAGCAATCCTGGATTGCCTTAGATGTTATATTTACCAAGTTCCAAGTTCAAGGTAAAATGTAGACACCATTAAACCAACCACATGTATACTTTTGATTGTCTGCCACCTGACCAAGCACAGGATAAAGCTAAGGCCAAAGTGTAGGTGATACAAACGATGGTTGACTTACGTTTGACCCTAGTTAAAAGTTTTATAGGTCGAAACACTCTCATAAACCTCACCGCCGGTTCATCGAAATCAGGAAGCATTCTATCGATGATCCTGATCATTTTAAATGAAAAGCTGAAACTATATCTTTATTATTTAAAATAAAAATCCACATACACACGTTTATTAGTATCGGATACAGTATACAGATCAGAATACATTTCTGTAGATAACAATATAGATAAGTCAAAATGAACCATCCATCCATCGATCCATCCACCAACCTATCTATCTATCTATCTATCTATCTATCTATCTATCTATCTATCTATCTATCTATCTATCTATCTATCTATCTATCTATCTATCTATCTATCACTGTCTATAGCAATATGGCGTTTGCAAGCTGTTCACCATATGATTGGAAAGAAGACCTGTCGATATGGGTTTTTGTACCGACTAGTGAGGTCCAATATTTGGCATTAAGTTTGCATGCAACGTGTTTGTACTCGATTAACATTTTATTCAGTTAATCAATCTGACCATGATTGTGGGTAAAATACTTGAGAAATCTATATTTAATGAATGAAATGATCCACACTCAAACCAACATGTATGCCATTATATAAAATCAATATTAAACTTAGTTTAAATAGTCTAACCTACATATGCAGTGATAATGCTTAAATCAGTGCATTAAATCAGTCGACAAAATGCACATCATTTAGAGAGGTTATACGCTTATTTTTAGTGTAAATGCTTGAACTGTTTTTATACTAAAAGAAAACAAACTTCATAAAACATAATTAGAAATAGTTACAATGGAAAATAATATTAATTATATTTGAATAAATCGTAATCAGAGTAAGGTACTTACCCTGTAACTACTACAACAAAGTCCAGTATGTTCCACACATTACGAAGATACGAGCCTTTGTGTAATATGAATCCAAGAGCTACTATTTTCAAAAGTGCTTCTACACAAAATATTCCTAAAAAATACACCTCCGTCGCGTCCTGAAAACGAAATACATGATTAGATATTTCAATATTAAAACACCAAGTAATCAAAAGAAGAAACAAAGGGATCGTTGACTGGACTAAGATATATCTATATAAAAAAATAAAGGAAAAACAAGAAGAAAAAAGACCACAAGCAAATCGTTCTAAATTTGATTATGAAGAAATGAAGATAAATATTGTGAACGATATGCATCCAGACAGTATTAATTTTATGAGTTGAGATGCCATGTATTTTATAATTAAGAAAGGTAGCAATTTCCTGTGATCAAAACAAGAGAAATATGGTGAAATTTAAAACAAATCCCAAATATTTTATATAAATGTGTATATTATTCGAATGGAAGTAAATTTTTTATGACTTGCATATGTTCATAAGCATGACACAATAAGTTTATTTTAAAAATTTCTAATCTCTGTTCCTAGTAACAAAGATGATGTTGGAGTTGATTGGCAAACGGAGTAAGTGTCTTTACGGAAAATATATATATTACACTTGAAATATATCAGTTGATTAAAATCAGGTGTCGATTTCATAACTCATGTCGTAGAGCGTCGGACTCTTTATAAGAACTGCGGGTTCGACACCAGTTAAATCAACTGCTTCTGTGTTTCTTGGGAAAGTAGCGTAGCTCACATCGACATGCCATGATATCGTTAATAGTGCACTAAAATCGCCCTTAAGATAAAAGGACCATACTTTTCAATAAAATTTCTCTACGTGCCCAGCTCATAATTATCTTACTCTGTGATAATGCTGAAGTCATATTCAAGGCATTTATATCACCCTAAGAAGTATGCTCCTTTAAAACTAAACATATAATACAAATATAAAGTTTTAGCTAATCAATTATAGTTTTAAATGATAAGCGTGCATAACTTGAGCTTAGAATTTATACAACTTTCATCTGTTTATGTAAGCCAATCAGATGCATTTAGATGACGGCTGCATGAGAAAACATTGATTCTCTGCAGCAACCGTGCAAAGAAAGGAAACATCTTGCTTGAATACAAGAGATGTGGCTGTTAGGTGGACTTATAAAGATATGGGGAATATAAACAAATTATATGGCTAGACATTACATCTGGCTGTTTAACTTAAGTGACAGTTAAAAAACCCACCCTGTATTGAAGTAACAGTTAAAGAACCTACACTGTACTGAAGAGACAGTTAAAGGACCTACACTCTACTGGAGTGATAGCTAAAGGACCTACACTGTACTGGAGTGACAGTTAAAGAAACTACACTGTACTGAAGTGACAGTTAAAGAACCTACACTGTACTGATCATAATTTTTATTTTTAACTTAATGTTTCACAACGAGTGTATCGTGCCACTATGGATTCATTGCTTACTGTTTAACAATTACCAAATCGGAGCATAACCCATCTGCACTGAACAAGTCTTTAAAACATATCTGATGTCTGATACTTACTAGCTGCATGGCAAGCGGTGTCTTGTCGTCTTCTGGAAGGTGTTCTTCAAGCGCCAAAACCACACAGTTGGCAATAATCGTCAGCAACACCATGTACTCAAAAGGCGTGAAGCAGATGTTAAGGGAAATATTTTGCATGTCGATTTGTAAATGTATTTAACTTTACAAAAATCAAAATTACTCTCTATAGTCCTCTTATCCACATCCATCCATTCATGTCATACTCTTTCGTATCAGGAACTGTACGTCTAAGGGTATGTATGTATGTATGTATGTATGTATGTATGTATGTATGTATGTATGTATGTATGTATGTATGTATGTATGTATGTATGTATGTATGTATGTATGTATGTATGTATGTATGTATGTATGTATGTATGAGAGAGAGAGAGTACAACATATCTAAATGGAGAAATATAATTTGGTAAACATTGCAATTATAACAGCATAATGAATACAAACACAGCTGCATGCAAATTGTTGTCGAATATGGCAAAGATCTATTTTATTTTTACAAAATTAGAAACAAGACAAGCATTGCGAATCTATTTGTACATAATTTTCGGCGTTTTGTTGGGCTTTTTATGTGTGTGTGTATGTATGTGTGTGTGTGAGAGAGAGAGAGAGAGAGAGAGAGAGAGAGAGAGAGAGAGAGAGAGAGAGAGAGAGAGAGAGAGAGAGAGAGAGAGAGAGAGAGAGAGAGAGAGAGAGAGAGAGAGAGAGCATATAACTAAGTCATAAAATATAGTGAAGACACCATAGGCTGACACGAAAACAATTTATAATAAAACCTTAAGAATTTAGATCTAAATTTGATAAAGTCTAGGCAATGAAAGCTATAACATCTTTATAAATTCTAGGCGATGACAGCTATAACATCTTTATAAAATCTAAGCGATGAGAGCGATAACATCTTGATAAAGTCTAAGCGATGAGAGCTATAGCATCTTTATTAAGTCTAGGTGATGACAGCTATAACATCTTTCTAAAGTCTAGGCGATGAGAGCTATAGCATCTTTATTAAGTCTAGGCGATGACAGCTATAACATCTTTATAAAGTCTAGGCGATGACAGCTATAACATCTTTATAAAGTCTAAGCGATGAGAGCGATAACATCTTGATAAAGTCTAGGTGATGAAAACTGAAAGCTTTACCATCTTTAATAGTCTAAGCTATGAAACCAGAACGCTATACCATGAAGTACAGGCGATGAAAACCGAAAAATTATAACACTTTTGATCGAAACAGGAGTAGTTAGCATAGGAGCCAGTGGATCCAATGAGAATGTTCTCGGTCTTTTGTATGAAATCCCATCATGCTTGTCATATTTCTAAAACAAATTACAAAGCAAATATAACTTTGACAAATAAGAAATAAAAAACGAGAGCTATAATGTAATTTTATAAGTTAACGTTTGACAAGGTGCATGTAAACTTCACGAAGTTGACAGAGATAAATAGAGGTGATCGCAATTAACTCGGGGAGAGATTGGATATCTACCATGGTATACTCAGACGGGTGGATTCGACGATGTTAAGTCGAATCTTAATGTTACGAGACACGAAATCTGGTGTAAAATATGAATAACAAGGAATAATTTGTCTATCGGCTGCTATATCTCAGTATTCTACTCCTTGATAAAGTTTACGTGGATAGTCCTATCCCGTTTTAAATCGATTCGTTTAAAAATACGTTCATACAATTTAAAAATGAAAATAGTCACAAAATATATACATGATTGAGGAGATATTACCTTTTGAACATTGAAATAATTTGAATAGCTCATTATCGTTTTACAATTGAGATTACAATATGAATGCGTGATACAGGGAACAAATGTAAAAACAATATGAAAAAACCATCATTACTAATTTTGACTTGATACATTCTTTTCAGTATTAACTTTTGATTTTGAAAGCAATACGTTTCATATTTCAGTATATCTAAGCAACCTTTTGTTTGACAGAGGATGTACGTTTAAAATCAAGTATCTTCCATTCTTGTCTCAAGGTTTGTACATTATTGGTAAAGATGTATGCAGTACTTAATTTATGCATAATTAAAATTAAATCAATCTTTATTTATAATAAAGAGTGTATACCGGATTGAAAAGTTGAGTTCCATCAAAACTTATCGGCTACTAGCTTGCATGACCACTTGTAGGAATGAGCCAAAGGGCAAGAACCTCCCTGTTCCTTTTTTATTACTGGTGATAAGTTCACTGGAATAATGAAATGACCACAAAGATATTCTTTTGCAAATTCAGTTTGATCAGTTTTAATATTACAGGTATATACAGTTACTCCCACCCAGACCCAGCCATTATTAACTCTAAAACTGGCTATATTAGTTTCAACCAAAGCAACAACGACTATCTAAACACAGCCATTAATCTTCCTTACAAATAATTGACTTCCTAAGCAGGTGAATTTCGAGCTATGTAAACGGAAGAATTGCATGACAAGAGGATGATAATTATATAACATTACGCTGAAACAAACGTCACAGAAACAAATATATGGATCTGAGCCATCACTCCGTCGTACCAAAGGTGCAAGTATTGCCCATTGCACATATGCCCTCTGCGAGACTCCAAAAAGCACACTTTGTGGAGTCATTTCAGTCGTTGGAGAGTATAACCCCTTTTCATTGAATCACTTTACTGTTTTTAAAGATTTTTTTCATGAAATTGGATGTAAAGTTTCGATGAATATTGAACTTGTTCGAGATGATATTTTTAAACTAATTTAGCTGTAATTAAATAATAAAGTGTGGACAGTCGTACTTGACCATAGAAGAGGGAACAGATTACAGAAATGAAAATCACGTGTTTTACTCCATTTGCTTGTGAACTACATAGCAGTAAAACAATGCAAAAACGGTTCCATTACATACTCGATCTACAGGAAGGAAAGTGTCTGATCCGTATGTTACAGTTATGAATATTTAGAGTACAGACTATTAAGCTAATGCTGGTACTCTGCTTTTATTAATAATACAATTATTACGTATTTTTAATCTATATTGTTTGGTTAAACTTTGTACATTATTGTTAGCTTTAAAACAAATGTGAACATATGTAACTTTTGACCATGGTTGTAATTTATAAAAAGAGTGTCTACACAACACTTAAGTTTATAACATTCTATTCCCAGTCCTTTCTACAATTAGATTGGAATTTTCCGTTCGAATGATTCACATCGAAGTAATGTGAAAATGTTTATAAACAGGGACTTCATAAACAATTAATTCCTCTCTTACGTCATTCTGTAGGAATCCCTTTGATCAGAGTTTACAGCTGTACTCATATATAATTTGAGAGGAGTTATTTATTTAAACTATTCATTGGAATTACTAAAGTACTCGTTTACATTAGGATTTATACACATTACTTTGAATTTGTGTGCCCTCACTCAAAGACATTCAGGATCGCAACATTGTGTTGTAGAGAAATGAGTTGTTTGTTGATTTGTTGAAATTGTTGGTTTCACTTTCTTCCTCTTAAGCAATTTAAGACATAGACTTGTAACAATGGGCGCTTTAGGAAAAGACTGCTATATACATCGTCATTATCGTTGGATCATATGAATCATTATTATCTTCCCTGGTTTCGATTCTCAGATGTAGTTTGTATCGATCGCAGTCATTATAGCATTGTATGCGGTTATATATCATGGTGAAAAGATAACATCGACCATCTGCCGTTAAGTCCATAAAGGTTTCTGAACATCCAATTACGTTTTTAATGTCCGGAGGTTTATTTGGTATGTCTTTAGCCTTTTCATCAACACAAATAAAGAGAATAGGTTGTTAGGTTCTACATAACCGGGCTAGATCACATTATTGCCTGGCTTAGCAAGCCATGCCTTTAGAATATAGGTACCATGAGATCCGATACGAATATTTCGAATCCGACACGAACAACTCGAAAAAATGGATACCCTGGGATCCATAACGAGTAAGTCGCAAAATTTGTTAACCAAGGATCCAATACGAATAACTCGAAAAATATACTGGCGATTTGTAAACTATTTCACTAAGTTGTGAAGAATGCCAAACAATGGCTATGAGATCGATTTTGTTTTGTCATGTATGTATGTATGTATGTATGTATGTATGTATGTATGTATGTATGTATGTATGTATGTATGTATGTATGTATGTATGTATGTATGTATGTATGTATGTATGTATGTATGTATGTATGTATGTATGTATGTATGTATGCATGAATGCATGCATGCATGCATGCATGCATGTATGTATGTATGTATGTATGTATGTATATATGAGCGTTCAACGGCATCTCTGCAGCATAATGGGTATATATTAAGAATTAAAGATAAAGTGTTCCTAAATAAATAGAAACATAAAAATAAACGATAAAACCCAAAGCATATTAAGATTTTTTAAAAAAAAACAACAAAATAATAAATAATATGCAATTCTGCTATTAACTCGACTGTATGTTCTTCAGGAAATTGTGATTTCCTCGGTGAGGTTGTGTTATTTGCAATAGTCGATCCTAAATAATTCCCAAATCCAATATATATATATATATATATATATATATATATATATATATATATATATATATATATATATATATTCGCTGGGGCGGCATATCATGTGATTGGATCTTTCTTTGCATTGTTTTGAAAACCGTAACTATGCATCAATTACTTGTGAAGAATTTACAACATATCCGATGATGCTAATATCAACTGTAATATATTTAACTGTTTCAAAAGAACAGCAGATATCAAATTCACACTTAAATATCGTAACTTTCCAAAAACATGCAACCATTGTATCACCGTGATGGTAATTTTTTGGTGATGGTGGTGGTGGTGGTGGAAATATTGTTATTGGTTTTATAGCAAAGTCAAGTTTTAAAAAATGCCAAGACTTTAAAATGTATCTGTCCTTTCAGTAACACTTTAATGTTTCTTTGATTCATATTATTATTATTATTATTATTATTATTATTATTATTATTATTATTATTATTATTATTATTATTATTATCATCAACATGATCACTGTATAAGTCTTCTCTCCATGTGAGTTCCAGTCTCTGACAGCGTGAGGAAGCTGGGAAGTAGCTTCCATTATGTCGCTGGTTCTTTCTCCTCCAAATACGCTGACCGCCATGTGTTCACAAATTGCATTGAACACAACAAAGCCCATCTACACTACAAAAGGTTCCACTCTGTTGATCCTATTCACAGAAAGGGCTAACATATCGGAACCTTGGTTAGCGAAGAGGCACAAAAACACACCAGGAAATTATGTAAATGAACAATCTCTCTCTCTCTCTCTCTCTCTCTCTCTCTCTCTCTCTCTCTCTCTCTCTCTCTCTCTCTCTCTCTCTCTCTCTCTCTCTCTCTCTCTCATGTTTGAATGAATTATCAATTTTTGGCTATCATCGTAATAATGAACATAATCAAGATGTCATTGCCAATATGAAATTGCCGTCATATCAACAAGTACTCTATAAATTACGAGAAAAACTAATCAATTGACATTGGTTATATGTTCAAAATTTAGGTCCCTTATCACATTAGGTTTGGCTAACCACATATATCCTCTGGTTATGGCTGCTGTTATCCGCAGTAATACCGCTGGGGCTTTATTTGATGTAGTTATCCCATTCTACATTAATCGATATCCTCAAATCTTGGCAACCCTTTTCCAGTTCAGAACACCCTAGTGATTTTCGCTACTTGGACACTGGTGGACATTCCAACTACCACACATATATGCTCACATGTACTCGCTGGCTAGGAATCAATATGTTTGCACCGTAATTTGAAGCGGATACGTTAAGTCCCCCACCTGATTTCACATTTGTCGTTATTTGATATACGTTGATCAAATTTATACTAAAACAGATGGTGTTGTTTTGCTTTAGAAATGTGATATGTCTGGAACACCATGCTCATATTAAATCTACACGATTTCGTTTGCAGAACAATTGAAAAAGCATACATCTTGTACAAACGGCATTGTTATCTCGATTCTTTTACGAATAATGATGCAGTTTTCATACGAGTTGCAACCCGACTATGTACAGACAATAATATTAGCATATTCCCCATACACATTTGTGATTGAGCTCAAAACAATTTTGTAAAAAATCCGGCTTTTTCATATGAACACAATTTTGTATTGCCAATTTTCATAAAGTGATATTATGAACATTTTTTATCATCCTTTTTCACATGAAACTGCCCTAAGCGCATTCGCGCGTGTGCTTTCAAAGTTTCATATTTTTCCACTGTGCTAGTAATCACATTAGTCAGAATGATATAAGGTTCTAATTTTACCGGAACAGGATGTTTTGTCAGGATTGTGTAAGACAGAATGATTATTTGAAGCTGAACAAATTGCTTGAAATGAATTTGTCCTGGATGTAATGATTTTTTCTTTTTCATAGGACTTATGAAACCATTGTTTTAATGCAAAAGATGATGGTAATACTATCTTGGTCATATGAGTATCGAATCAATATAAATTTTGGATATTTCCTTGTTTGTCTGGTTCACAAGAAATAGTATTATATACCAGGAAAAAGTCCATGCTTTAAAAAATGGTATTTAAATTCTAAACTATTCTCCCCCAGATAGGAAATATTGGTACAAATTCCACACAAGGTCATTTGCCAGTGTCTAAAAAAATGATATTAAATAGATATGTTTAACAGTTTAGATAATAATAAGGTGTTTTATATCAACACAAAGTTTTAATCAGTTTTTTTTTACGATTACAACAAGCTATCTTAGGATAACTCTAAACTACTGGCAGGCTAATGTAACAGTTACAAAATATTTTTAACCTCTCCGGTGGCCTAGTGGTTAGAGCGTCCGCCTCGGATGCGGGAGGTCGTGGGTTCTATCCCCGATCGAGTCATACCAAAGACTTACAAAAATGGTACTAACAGCTTCCTCGCTTGACGCTCAGCACTAAGAAGTTAGTGATAGGACTTGTCGGCCTGGTGTCAGGATAATGTCACTTGTTGGGACATCATGTTACATGTCTGCGGCATGATGTCCCAGTGCTAGACATCACTATAAACTGCCACACTGCAAACATCGTAGCGATATGACTGAAAAATTGCTGAAAGCTACATTAAAAATTAAAAACATCATACCACATCACAAATTATTTATTTGAAATAAAAAACCCCAGAAATCATGGGTTTTAAATGTATTTCAGATACATTTGTTTTTAACAAAGTGATTACATTAATAGCAACAAATTGTCAAACTAAATCTGTACTAAGATATGAGATGTTAATATGCGAATATGTGGTGTTACTATCTGGATAGACGGTGTGAATATGCACATGGTTATTGCATATATGGCGCCAATATTGTTTTAATTAACATTTCTGACCGCTAGGGGGCGCGGAACTGGAATGTGGCGAATACCTATGATCAGTACAAACGCCACCAGCTGTTGCCTGGCACATATAATTTCGCAGTCTCTATATGGATAAACGTACCGCTTCGGTGGCCTAGTGGTTAGTGTCCGCTTCGAATGCGTAAAGTCGTGGGTTCTATCCTCGTTTGAGTCATACCAAAGACTTACAAAAATGGTACTAACAGCCGTCTCCCTTGACGCTTAGCATTTCGAGGTTAGTGTTAGGCCTGGATATAGGCTTGGTCGGCCTGGTATCAGGATAATATGACTGGGTGGGACATCATGTTACATGTCTGCGGCATGATGCCCAAGTGCTAGACAGTACCTTAAACTGCCACGCTGAAGACATCGTAGCGATATGACTGAAAAATTGTTAAAGCTACGTCAAAAGTCATAATCACATCACAACACATCACATGGGTAAACGTAGAAGCAAAGCAAAATAAATGTCGAAGTCCAACAAAGTGGACTTAAGGATAGAAAATATGTATATCATAACTTTGAGCCTTAATAACTATGAAAGTATTGATTGCATTTAGCTCAGATTCTGAAACTGGCATATGTTTAGAAATGCATTTTTCAGAGTTTAATGAGAAAGCATGTGCTTTCATTAAAGGCAGTAAGTCTGTAAAATAAAATTTTATGAGAATAATAGAGACTTTTCTATATAAATAGGGGACGGTTTAGGGTTTAGGATTAATAGTGGAACTATTAAACAAACTTCGAAGTCTAAGATAAATTTTGGCGTGTGACCTCGGAAGCAGGAAAAAAAATCCACAAGAACTTTATGCATATTCATACATGGTGCTATTATATACAATGGTCTACTATTGGAAACCATTGAATTTCTGATAAATATTATTTTCCGTCACTTATCCATTTACCTAATGCAGAATCATGCCTAATCAATGTCCATTCTAATAATGATTTGATCTACATCTTACCTATTTACTTGAAGTAGAATCATGCCTAATGTCCATTCTAATAATGATTTGATCTACGTCATACTTATTTACATGAAGTAAAATCAGGCCTAATGTCCATTCTAATAATGATTTGATCTACGTCATACTTATTTACATGAAGTAAAATCAGGCCTAATGTCCATTCTAATAATAATTTGATCTACATCTTACCTATTTACTTGAAGTAGAATCATGCCTAATATCCATTCTAATAATGATTTGATCTACATCATACTTATTTACATGAAGTAGAATCATGCCTAATGTCCATTCTAATAATAATTTGATCTACATCTTACCTATTTACTTGAAGTAGAATCATGCCTAATGTCCATTCTAATAATGATTTGATCTACGTCATACTTATTTACATGAAGTAAAATCATGCCTAATGTCCATTCTAATAATGATTTGATCTACGTCATACTTATTTACATGAAGTAAAATCAGGCCTAATGTCCATTCTAATAATGATTTGATCTACGTCATACTTATTTACATGAAGTAAAATCATGCCTAATGTCCATTCTAATAATGATTTGATCTACGTCATACTTATTTACATGAAGTAAAATCAGGCCTAATGTCCATTCTAATAATAATTTGATCTACATCTTACCTATTTACTTGAAGTAGAATCATGCCTAATATCCATTCTAATAATGATTTGATCTACATCATACTTATTTACATGAAGTAGAATCATGCCTAATGTCCATTCTAATAATAATTTGATCTACATCTTACCTATTTACTTGAAGTAGAATCATGCCTAATGTCCATTCTAATAATGATTTGATCTACGTCATACTTATTTACATGAAGTAAAATCATGCCTAATGTCCATTCTAATAATGATTTGATCTACGTCATACTTATTTACATGAAGTAAAATCAGGCCTAATGTCCATTCTAATAATGATTTGATCTACGTCATACTTATTTACATGAAGTAAAATCAGGCCTAATGTCCATTCTAATAATGATTTGATCTACGACATACTTATTTACATGAAGTAAAATCATGCATAATTAATGTCCATTGTAATAATAAAGCAAAACAGGAGGTGAACAGACCATTTGCTTGAGACATTATTTCTGAAAAATAAAGCTTTCTACGAAAATGAAATTTAAGTTCAATATCGTCTAAACCGAAGCCTCTAACTGACCATGAGATTTCTCTAATTTGATAAGTTCCTCTTGTTACTTTCATTTTGAAGTTTGTGTTTTCAATATTCTTTGCGACTCCTTTACGTGCTGGTTACCCAACACTGGTCATTCACTTCCTCTACTTCTGTAATTAACCAAAATATGTATCGAGACCTATACGATATCTTTACGAAGGGTCAAGTCATTTTATCGTTTTATATCCGTAGGTTATCTTGCGCCACTGAAAATAAATTTTTAATTTAATCATATCCACATCCCCTGAACACAAGGTACAATAAATATTTTGTAAAATTATAACTATCTACTCCATTAAACACAACAAAAATATTATAATTGTCTCTAATTACTTTAGTTATTTGTATATATCGCTCAGTAACACAAATCCCATCTATGTTTTTATGTCTACCTCTGGAAAATATTCTATCTGGATTTGATTGTTTGTCCAGAATTAATCGTATACTACAAGATTAATAATACGCGCATCTAGATCAACTACAGATGGGGCCTCATCAGTATCGGTAATAAAAATCAACAAAGTTGACTTCGTCAATGTCACTGTCATCATCGTCATAAAACGATTTTGCGTTTTCATTAAAATCTTTAAGTACTTCATAACACCGTTGAGTTGATCATCTACACATGCTGCTATTAAATACAATTTATCCCACTTGAGCCATTTCATTAAGGAATAATTTTGTTTTACCAGACCCAGATGAGCCTATTATTATACACCTGACAAAATTCGGTAGCGCTGGATGATGCTTAACTCGTTCTTTTTTTAGTGTCACCGAAAAATGAATGATATCCATGTTATACAGATATAATATTTATATGGATTTATGTTGTGTTCGATGCATGGCAGACAACCCCACCAGTGGATTGACAACAATAACAAAAAGAAGGGTGCACGCACAGGCATGCGTGCGAAATGTGATAAAGAAAATTACAAATTTATTCCGCGTCGCAAATAGTGCGCTGTGGTGATATTGCTGCTCCACTTGGCAAATTACCAGGAACTCCGTGGGCTAAATGCCCAGGAGAAAAACGTTACCTGGATATAATTATTGTGGTCCATGAACCCGATTTGATATCCGACTTGACCAACGAGACCAACCATGACCTAGAGAGTATCAAATAAATGCAACTGATCAAGCGTGTTACGTTCATGATGTCGCGTATAAAAGTAAAGATTTGCAACAACGGTATGTTGCAGATGCAAAATTAATTAACGCATTAAATTCCGTAAATAATAAATATCTCAGAGAGAAGCTTGCTAGCTTCCTAGTAAAATCCGCAATGAAAGGTAAACTAGTACTAGGGGCTGGTAATTAATCAACTGATCATTACCATACAATGAAATCGATTTGTTATAATCCAGGAGGATATTGGAGTGGTAGAGCAGTGGTTGCCATACTTGATGATGCAGCAGGTGTCTCATGTTCTGTTGCTTCAAATGGTTAGCACGACAGGCAATATGCAAATGTTTTTACCACCACCTAAAGAAATTCAGTATGCATATTTTGATGTTAACGTTCCCAAAGAAATTCATCAAGCAGATAATTTGTTTTTACCAGATGATACCAATAAAACAGGAAGACGTAAATCACTAACATACAAATACATTAACTGTCGTTGATGTGTCAAGTAGATATAAAGAAGCAAAACCTTATCAAGTAAAACAGCATCTGAAGTTGCCTCTGCGTTTTAACGAATTTATCAACAAGGATACTTGCGGTGGCCATAACTATTACGGGTTGATCATAGCAAAGAAGTGTCGCCGATGCTACAATGAATGACAAACGAGCAGTAAAGATTATTATCTACCTTGATTGTCAAAAATATTTTATCCTGATTAAATTTATTGTAGAGACATTCGACGATAACTGGATTGTCCGTGACAAACGCACACATTGTCACGTTAAATAAAAATTCCAAACTAGGAACTATGACTGGTATTGGCAAACTATATTATGAATGAGCATATCACGTGACTGAAGTTATTTATGCGTTGTATCCGATGAATGATAAATCCAACGTCAATGATCTCAAACCGATGAAATTTTCGCTCTTAAATTGTGTAGCCATGCGAGTTACAGAACACTTCACAAACGCGATGCTTGGGAAAGGTTTAACTGAGTTAAGACGTAAAAAAAAACTTTGGGGCAGAAATAGTTAAAGATACCGGAGCTTATATTCAAGATGTTGCTGAACTAGAGAAAAAAATCCCAATAACAGTGAAAACACTAACAGGAGAGATTATACATAAGTCGAAATATGTATGAAGAGGAGCTTAGATAGCGATCATTGATCATAACGCACGTGCATGGACTGTGGCAGTGACAATATTTCAACGGAATAGATCAGTTAAATTATATGACGGTGATAGGTTTGATTTTGTCCTAAATATTAGTAAGACTGACCATGTATCCGTGTGGCTGTTTAAAAGGTCTGATAATAAAGAATATAATAAGTTTGTACGGCCAAGCAGAGATATTTACATTAAAGAATCCCTACACGAAGAAATGAAAAATCTTGCACTGAGATATACTAATGATGCTGAACAATTATTGAGTGATTGTTTTAACGTTCCATCAGTTGCGGCTAACTTCTCGTAGGATAAAAATATATGGTCGCCAACAAGTTCGGAATTTCTTGAAGATGTCCAACGTGGTTGTATCGAATACGGACACGGTGGATTATGAAACACCGAATACAATCACAGCAATGTTATCTCTGTTGATATGGTAATATGTTATCATGGAAGTTTTCTTTGATACGGAGTGTGATCTAAATACTTAAGAGATTTGGACATACAAAACACAAGATGACCAGGTTTGCGATATATGGACTCTTACCAAATTTTAATTCAACTGGATTCGCTTGTATTAAGTCATTTGAGTATGCTTTGAATCTTCATCCGATAGTTTATACGTGGTTTGGAAGACATTTTTAATAAATTGTTGGGCTCCAATAGTTTTATTACAATACTTGCTTGGTGCTGCAATATTGATATCGTTTAAAGTAAATGAAGCCATTATATCATATCGTCCGTAAAAACAGGTTTGGTTTCCAGAACCAGATAAGTTTGATTCAGAGAAAGATGTCAGGGAAAAAATGTGCTAATTTTGACGAGAATGAAACTACTGAACTTTTTATAATGTATCTAAATACAACAAAGAACATGATGAAAAACTTGGAAAGGATTTAGGCAGAAAATAAATCTGTTAGTTTACTCAGAGTAGTTCATGTGATCATAAATGACATTGTACAAGTAAGCTGAAGTAATACTGACTTGTCGGAAGGAACCAAAGTAGGTAAAATTGTGATCCGTATTGATAGTGACTCGCCGCAGTTTACTTATTTAAAATATTCCATACGAGCGTACGTTTTGATACATTTATTACCGATGATAGACAGATTTCCTTTGATTGCACTCTTAGTCGCCACGGATTCGGTTTATACAGATAAAAATACGTAGAATTACTAGAACAATTGCATATCGGCAATTAAGCATCATGTGGCGAATACAAAATAAAACAAGAAATGATGCTTGGTTATTCTAAATCCGCAAACGTCAAAATCAAAGAAACATATTACAATAATGATAATCAAATATCAAAATAATAGCACCATCTGTATATGATCCTGTGGCCAGACATAAAACCGTTTATCTCAATGGACCCTGAGATTATGGTAAAACAACACGTGCGATTGAATCATTTAATAATTGTTCAGATATAAATGTTTTGACACCCACACATAGACTCACCCGAGAAATGAACGAACGTAAAGTAAAATCTCAAACTTATCATAGTTTTTTAGATAGTGTGGAGACACATGCACTACTGAACGAATGAGCAAAAAATAAATTCCTAAGAATATTATCTGGGACAATATATACACGCTATTACTGGAAGCATTAAGAATGTTTCTTGTTTGGTTATTGACAAATAATAGTGCTGTGATGATGTGCGGTGATCATGGTCAACCGCCACCTTTCGTTGGACAGTCTTCACGAGAGTGGCTGAAAACGTTTGTTTGTAGATTATTACCAAGAAATAACTGATGATCATATAACTATTGACGAATCACTAAAATAAGTTAAAAGATTAATCCGACTGCAGCCAGTTAAAGTTAAATGTGAGATAATGCGTGAAGTACTTCCAGAGACTCCTGTAAATGAGATTTGGAATTTATGGAGGCTTACTAATCTGATAGTTGTAATTACAAATACAGTTCATGATACTCTTTAACAACAATCATTTCTATTAGATAAAGAAAAAATTGTTAAATCTGTCCGTAATATTGTGTTATCGCCCAGCGGATACCCGACGACAGAATATTGAAGTTGAGATTCCAGGTTGCGGTGAATAACAAAAACTTGTATTAAATGATATTGTTTTAATTCTTGTCAATGCTGTTGAGAGTGCATTACCGCCTGACGGAGTCAAGGATAAATCTCCCTGGACGTTAGGATACGCCATAACGATTCACTCTTCACAGGGATTGACTATTTATGATAAAAATATTTGGATTATTGATGATCGGATTAAATGGTCAAATTTGGTTTATTTCGCAGGGTCTCGGGTCTCGGGTCAGAAAAGTATTTAACTGCAGCTGGTTATTATGGATTATGTAATCACTGATGATGTTAATAACGGCTTCGTAGTCATCGTGAAAAAAATTATCTGGTTATAGACAAAGTGACAGTAAAAAGTAAGCGACAGAATAATCATTGTGTGAATTGTAACGCCGTAATGTTGTGGAAGTATTCGAATAATAATTGAAGACAGTTTAACGTGGATAGAGTTAATAGTAGTCTTGGTCACACACGTGAAAATGTGATGATGAGGTGTCTTGAATGTAATCGAAGTCGAAGTGTTGTACGCCATGGAGCCAGTTTACAAAAGTGAAGGTGGTGGTAATTGTGTGCCTTCAGGAATTGTAACTGTTCACGAACAAATCCACGTTGAGGAGCAGTTGAATCCAGACTGTAGATTGCAGGTCTACCCGTGGATCTTACCACGCTGGAAATTTTATGTGTGAAACTCCAAAGAGGAACAGTTTTTTGCCACTTTCAGGTTCGCCATGCTCATATAAATATCTTACAGTCACATTACCTAGTACTTGTTGTTTCGAGGAAGAGTCATGTCGTGTTATTGGTATATGTTTCTTTGCGATGGCATTGGTAGGCGTCATAGAGTATGCACGAGTAATTTCAGTATTAAATAAAGCTATCACCTTAGTAATCTTGCAACCCATTCACGAGATTTCTTGTCGGTGGATATTTTCTTTGCATATTGATATCCAAATAATCCTTCAGCAAGTGTTCGATTAAATCGTTCAACTATTGCCTGATCGCGATGAATTGCAATGTGTCCTCGTCTGATTTTGACCTTTTGCTTTTTTTCATCAACGGTGATACTAAACATACTTATTTACCTGAAGTAGAATCACGCATAGTTAATTTCCATTTTAATAATAATTTGATCTACGTCACACTTATTTACCTCAAGTAGAATCATGCTTAATCAATTTCCGTTCTAATAATGATTTAATCTACGTCATACCTATTTACCTGGAGTGGATACGTGCACAGTCAAATTTAATTCCATAATTATTTTATTACATCATACCTATTTATCTGTAGAAGATTCATGCATTGTCAGTACCTGTTCTAATAATAATTTTATTTCAATCGGACCTATTTACCTGGAGTAGATTCAAACTTGCTCTATTTCCATTATAATAATAATTTGATCTATAAGATGCCAATTTACTGAAGTGGATTTGTGCGCAATCTCCACCCCAATAATAACGTTATCTCCATGATAATTTTTTACCTCGAGTGGATTCATACGCAGTCATTTTCCGTTCTAATAATAATAATAATAATAATAATAATAATAATAATAATAATAATAATAATAATAATAAATTGATCTACGTCATGCATATTTACCAATGTGGAGTTAGGCATGGTCAATTTCCATTCAAATAAATTTGATCTCTAGAATCAATAATACAACTCTTCATCAATAAATGAACGTGTCTCGTGTTGAGTTTCTTAAACGAGCATCAGCTACATTCAATGCAACGTGTGTGTGCTAGTTAAACTTTTCATGTTTACCATTTATCATGAAATTCTGCTATGTCGGTAACACATTTCATGGTATATCCAGAATTTATTTGGTTCAAAGAGAACAACTGTCATCAAAAAGTTCGAAGGGCAATATTTCAAAGCAAAAAAAAGCCATTTTCGTGTAGCATTTACAGGTTTTTAGTGATGATAGAAAGTTATTTATTTTCTTTTCTTTTAATTTTTGTTCAAACTGAATCTGACCCTTTTAGTCAATGCATAATCTCCTAGCAAGGTGCAAAACGTATAATAAGTTATACAGTCACATACTGCATCGGCTATTGAGAAACAACGGTGTTAACTGGATATTATACAGAAAAACAAACCATACACATCTTATTTGCCTAGATAGAAAGAAACTATTACGGCCTTTCCACCATAAATAATAGAATAAGGAATTACTATACATTTATTTCAAGAATATTTACCCTTCTTATATATCATTCTAATAAAAATCTGTCCAAAGTTTAAGTGCTGTAAGGATTTTGTTTTCTTGTATTCAACTCTGATTTTTTTTTTTAAAAAAAAATATTCCATTAAAATCAAATTTAAAGTCGATCCTTGTTGCAATGTTCTTGTCCGTTTGGTATGCTTTTCCGTCTTTATTTAGGGTTTGGTATATAACGAATAAGTAAACAGTATGGCGTCACATATATGTTTTGTGTGTATTTAGTAAGATCAACAGTTAATAGATGCGTACAGACATACTGTGTTAGTCCAGTTATCCGGTACCGACTCATTTTATCATTTTATTGACCGATGATTTTAGTAATTTAATTGATTTCCTGTCAAATCAATTTAGCGTCGATCAAATTTGCTATGTTGTTGCCTGTTGCAATGGTTATTCTGTATATTTTTAACGCTCGTCGTATGACGTAAGGGTAAACATTATGACGCCACAAGTGAAAACCTTTCTGCAGGAATCAAATCAGAGTAACGGGTTCACAAATACAAGACGGACCTAACTCTTATTCAACCTAATGCTCTCGTGACGACTTGAAATTTCTGCAATTGTATGGTCTGACCCAATGCGTCAGTGATCACATTAACCAACTGTTATTATTACCATTCAAGTCATAATTATATTGCATGATTACAATGATATCATTCAGAAACATTATAGGCCAATATGAGGGTGTCTCTTTAAGCCAACAAACTTTCGATGTCAACGTGAATCAAGAAGTCATATGATCATCACAATGACTTATTACGATACCTAATTCCATCAGCATTCTCTAAACGGTTTAGAAAGTCTCGCTCTGGTGTTACAATTAAGTTTTTATTTACCAGACCCTTATTTATCTCAGATCTCACGGAATCAAACGAAGTCTCGTTGAACGAAACTAACCAGTGTTGCCTATGACAATATTAAACAGTCAACACGATCTGCCGGTAAATTGAAGAAACACAGACCAGTCGATCAGTCACAGCTGCGTACAAGTTATATGCATGCACAAGCACGTGTGCGTAATATTTATTAAACATATCGGAGTTGCAGAAAGAGAATACCAAGAACAAATTTCATTTGCAGAAAGGAGCTCAGCATTTAAACATTAAAGTACAGTTTAAAGCTACCTATCTTTGTGATTTGTGTTAAAAGTTTAACAAAAGAGGTTTCAGTGAATCTATCTAAAGGAGTCTTGACGTTTAATCAATAAAAGAGGACAAATTTCTGACAAAATGAAATCACAGTGTCGGTAGTATAAATGGACATAAAGGGGTGCAAGCGTGACCACAACCCTCCGCTCGATTCGACTCTCCCAAGTGTCTTTTATCGCTTATCGCACATTTCCATTCAAAGGACAGTAACGTACCAACGCATAACTCTTAGACGACCATCGCATGAATCCAAAACCTGTATTTTCACTATTACGGTCACAAACTCTTTCTAGCTAAATACATTAGACAGAAGTAGCCCATTCTACATTAGACGGAAGTAGCCCATTCTACATTAGACGGAAGTAGCTCATTCTACATCAGACGGAAGTAGCCCATTCTAAATTAGACGGAAGTAGCCCAGTCTATATTAGACGGAAGTAGCCCATTCTACATTAGACGGAAGTAGCCCCATTCTACCATGGCCTGAATAACATCATGAAAGTAATTTCACAAGATAAAATGTTTAACCTGCTTTTTATTTCAGAATGTGTCATTTGATAATTACATATAAATTTCCAGAACATCAATATGTAGTTAAGGTTTGAATAGTAGAAAAATAAACGGTTGATTACGTCATGACACTTCAACTATTAAAGCTTAGACGGATGTTGGACCAGGTAGATTTAAAAATATGATTGATGTCACCTAGTAAGACCATCTCTTCTTTGTTATGAGGTATTTTCATAACAGAGAATAATAGCTATGAAGAAAATCTGATACTTGTAGGAGAGATGTACTATTTATGATGATGATGATAATGATAGAGAGAGAGAGAGAGAGAGAGAGAGAGAGAGAGAGAGAGAGAGAGAGAGAGAGAGAGAGAGAGAGAGAGAGAGAGAGAGAGAGAGAACAATAGGAAAGGATAAAAGCTGATACGTTTTACCAATGATTAACTAATGATGATGATGGTTTTGCATCTGTGTGTGTGTATGTGTGTGAGAGAGAGAAAAAGAGAGACCGACAGATGAGGAAGTTATTACAAAATGCTAAAATTATTAAGATTAACGTGTATACAATGCGAGAACAGTCTGAAGGCTATCAGTAACTGTATGTATGTATGTATGTATGTATGTATGTATGTATGTATGTATGTATGTATGTATGTATGTATGTATGTATGTATGTATGTATGTATGTATGTATGTATGTATGTATGTATGTATGTATGTGTGTGTATGTATGTTCATATGCTTGTATGTATGTATGTATGTATGTATGTATGTATGTATGTATGTATGTATGTATGTATGTATGTATGTATGTATGTATGTATGCATGCATGCATGCATGCATGCATGCATGCATGTATGTATGTATGTATGATTGTATGTGTAGAGTGAAAGCATTTTTTTTACAACGTTTGAAAATAGCAGCAATATAATACTGCAAATAATATTTTCTTCATGCGTTCCTTATTCTGAGCAGATTCAACTAATCGATACCTGAGTATCGAAAGACAACAGATTCTACACCGTGTTGACTAATATTATTAGATCCTAACGTATATTTAGTGATTTAATACAGGGTTGAAACTGGTAGAATGGGCAGCTTCTGTCTAATGTAGTCTGCTAGAAAGGTCTGAGACCGTAGTAGTGAAAATAAAGGTTAATTCGCCTGACTGAATTCCTGCGATAGTTATCCGAAAATTATGCGTTGGTAAGATACTGTCTTTTAATTGATATGTGTAATCTTTCAACCTGCTTGCCATTCGGAAACAATAAAATACGCGTGAGAAAAGTGGAATCGAGCAGAAGGTTGTGGTCATGCATTAATTCCTTGTTTTCATTTATGATGCCGACAAGGTTTTTTGTCAGAAATTCCGTCGTATTTTACTGATAAAACGTCGGACTACTGTGATCTAACTGATTTGCTGATATAGCAGAGAAGTATTGTTTACATCGTTTCGTTACATTAAATACGTCCCGTTTGACAGGGTATAAATGCCATATTGAGCATAATTTTTAATGGTATCAATTCAGATGTACTATAATGAATTGAATAAAACCAGATACATTTTTTATAACTTCAAACTATTGTTGATATATATCTTTCAGGCACTATTATAATTGCTCGTTGCTATTAGCCAGAGCAACCATGACGTTACAGCCAATATGGCTACAATAACAACCATAATTCTCGCATCAGTAATTTTCATGATTAGTCCCTTCAGCTGAGCCCTCGCGTTAAATGCATGCAGTCCATTTTTTTATATATGCCCATCCATATGTACAATGCACGGTTAACCTGCTGAACGTAAACTATCACGATGAACATTGTATGGTTATTAATCTTCTTTGGTCTCATAAATGTAGTTCTAAAAAAGATTCACCCGATTATGATGTTCCATGATCCGAACAATAACGGCACACAAGAGAAAAAATTTGGAACACAAAAGTTGAGCAAAGTTACTGAACTCAAAACATATTTTATGCCAAAAAGATTCAGTTTTCATCATGATACTTTGCGTTAACAGATTTCGCCATCCTTGGTAGGATAATATGCAAACAGGATGACACAAAGACCACGTGTGCATAACTTAAACGCAATTACTTGACCAAAGTAAGTAAAAGGAGAGATACGGGCTTCAGCTGAGATTTTTGGCTCTAATGGTGTGGTAATTACAGCTGAGATTATTGGCTGTAGTGGTGAGGTAATTACAGATGAGATTCTTGATTGTAATGGTTTGGTAATTATATTGAGATTCTTGGCTGTAAGGGTGAGGTAATTACAGAGATGCCTATCATAAACAAGTTGCACAGTATCCGAGGTATGAACTTAAAAACCCCAACAGAATTCAAAGAAAACCAGTAATGACTAAAGTATGAACCATAATGACCTGCTTTTGAAATGAGACGTTAGTACTTGGTTGGAAGCATTTCCTCACCGAGATTAATTTTTCTATGTAGCACGGTGTGGATTGCATGCAAAAATACCGTATGTGGTGATGAGCTAAATACAAATCACTTGACTTAGCCGATAAGCCGATAAGCTGTGTAATGTAAGTCACAGTGACCTTCTTTTAATTGGGCTTTTTCCGAGTTTCTCTTTCATGAATTATACATATCCCTATGTATAGCCAAGCTATCGTGTACTGAAAAATGGCGTTAAACCCATGATAACTTGCAACTTCTCTTGCTGTAAGGATGTGACACTAATAGTGATGCATAAATCTACAAGTGTAATTATTCTAACATAAAAATCTTACATACATACATACATACATACATACATACATACATACATACATACATACATACATACATACATACATACATACATACATACATACATACATACATACATACATACATACATACATACATACAACACAAAATACAAATTAGATCTTTCACATTCAGGAAAAAGATGAAGGAACTTCAAATAGAATTTGCTATACAACGTCAATCAAAATAGTGGGGAGAACCAATCTTTACGCGGAGTCTAATTAACAGATTAACTAGATCTTACAATGGTATTGTTTTAAAAAAAATCAAAATAAAAACTAGCCCAGTATCGTGCCAATACCAAACAGGACACTTGCCTACATAAACGTTTCTATTGTGACTGCTTTAGGTATTTGCTGTTTTGCACCAGTCTTACTTCAATTATATATTATCTGATACAAGTTTAAACGGACTCGTCCACTTGAGTTCAAATTCATTTATGTATTGTTTCCTAGCAAATGTATCTATTGTAACGGTACTTCGGACCTGATGAGGGGCTGGGTTGATTCCGTTGTTTCTTAACCCCCATTCCGCTGACGGAAAGCGTACACACGCAAACGTACAGTCACCTGTCACTTGAAATTTGACGATCGTATTGTTCCTGCGCAATTTTTATGGACATTGTGAACACTTCGAGCAAAAAAACACATAGACTTTTGCTTATGTGCCTTTTAAATGAAAAACAATTTTGACCAGATCCAGCAGTGTATTTGTTTGTTAGGTTCATAAAATTTAGAAACAAAGTTGTGGATGAATATTTCCTTAAGTACTACCTATTCCGACGTAAGAATTTCCGTAAAAGTTCGATTTTTTTCTGTAGCTTTTCTCTTCGTCACAATATTTACGAGCAGACTGTAAGCCTTGACATATTTAATGGCTTCCAGACTGATATAAATCTATCTAACTTCCGGTTCCAAGTGTAGCTAACTAAGGCAATATTTTGTGTGATATTGCGTTGCATACGTCTGAAGAACATGAAACGGCGGACGTAATCACATCAAAAAGACAATGATGACAAACTTGATTTTGAAACGATACAAAAAGGCTAAATTTTATAGGATTGTGGGAAACGATGTAACTGTTTCTGCATATGAAGATATTGATGATGACAAAGACGACGACTAAGACGACAACCTTGTTAATGAAACAAATCAACCGTGACAATTCTTGACAATGACAAATTTTGGTTATGTTCATCAAAGTTCGCGAGCCAAAAAACAGATTTGATGTCAATCAATGAAGAAAAATTTGATTTTGTTCTTTTACCGTTATTTTTCTTTTCCGCTACTATTTATTATATAAAAATCTCAAGCATCGTTTTCGTCTCTGTAGGTGTGAGTGAACAATTATTTCTAATTTTTGTTATGACAAGTGAAAATGTCGAGTAAATCGTTTATCCGTTATCTGATTGACAATTATGTCCATTTTTGTGTTTGTTTTTTTGTGGAAATATTGACAAAATCTTTAGAAAACGATTTTAATTTCTGTAGAACAATTTGCTAGTAAATATTTAAATTACATTTAATTTAATCAGTTTAGACTATATTTGAACAAAGATTCATTGATGGAATGCAGAATGACTGAATTGCAAATTCAACCAGAAGGGTTGGTCAAGGAATCCAACACAGGTTGCATGACACAATTTAAAAGCATGGATAGGTCTAAGTTTTTTCTATCGAAAGGTTGATCAGAGATATGTAAACATAAAATCTAAGTCATTACGAATCGATCGGCATTTACATGCATCTTAAAATTACCCATAATGCATAATTCAAAGGTCTACCAGTTCCATGTTTGCAGACATCAATATTTACATTCTGCTGAACCAGTATGTACCATCTGAGCTGCGCAATGTTGAACTAACGTCATAAGTATATAAATGAATATTACTCACTGACATGACATAATTTTAGATGCTGTTTTGTGATTTCTACTCATCTATACACGTGCATCACACACTCCTTTTTTAATATTCAGCTCTTTTTAATACCAGCAAAACATTACAACGAAAACGGTCACAAAATATGTGACGTGATTTTTCCTTCACAAACCTGCAGACTCTATGCTATGGCTGGTTACTGCAGATTTTATGCGTGTATTCTTCATTCTCTATTTACCAGTTTCTGTGAACGAGTTGAATCAGGTTTACTCTAGAATCAATAACATTGCTTATACGATATTCGCGGTAGCTCAGTTCGTAGAAAATTGGATTCGAATTCCAAAGGTCGCCGGGTCAGCTGCTTCAGCTTGCCTTTGTAAATCGCACTGATCTCTTCTTTCCTCTGCATGACAGAGCAAATAAAATGTTAAAAATGCAGCTAAACATCTCCACCACAAATTCAATTTGTAGCACATTTCGTTTAAACTTACTTATATCATTAATGTCTTTCCACGAAACACCTCCGATTTTGCTTATTGAACTATACTCTCGATAATGACAACAGGAAGGTATATTCCGCTATTTCAAAGTCTAGAGTTTTCATACCTTAGTCATCAATGATTTGTTTGTTGTTGTTAAACAGCACATTAACAATAAAACAATATTTAGTACCGATACATTGGGAGTACAGTGTGCTGTTCAGACAAGCAGCAGCCGAACTCAACAGATCCGTGCAGGATTCGAATCTGCAACTTTTGCATAACGAGCCAGGCACACTAACCCATTGTTCAACAGTGGCACACAAAGATTTTTAAATGGAGGAAAGTCGTCTGGTCACAGACCTTTATTTGTACCAAAGACTCACATTGTCAGTAATGTCAAGTAAAATGACCGTCAGTCTCAGGACCCTATTTTTATAGAATCGGGCATATACACATTGGCCACCTTTGATCCAATGAACTTAGCGTATTGTCTGCGCTCACTCACAAGCTTAAATGGCTATGAAGACAGAAGTTTTAGAAACTGAAAAGTAATTGACTGCCTATGTGATGACATAAGCTGCAATTCGTGTCCGCCAAGTTAATTTGTTTTAAGGACTCATTTTAATGAGATTTTTAAATATTACGTCATACGGCTTTGCATAATAACCGGCCTAAAGACGAAAAGACAATGTTTGTAGTAGGGAGTATGTCTTTTAACACTCGTTATGAAGCGAATAGTCTAAAAATAGATTTGTATGATTCAAATATTCAATAATTCAAGTTTAGTTGACGGACGCCAGAAATTTGTTTTCCTTTTTTTTCGGTTGAGAGTGAGTGGATGTCGGGTAAAGTAAAAAAAATATTTTTAACGTCGTTTTTACATAAAAACAAGCATTGTACAAATGCAATTTTGCTTTTCTTTTTCCTTTTTCTACAGAAAAAAATAGTGAAAGGCAGAAAGAGTTACGCTTCCTTTCATCACTGGGATATGAAAGGTTTTATCATCTTAATCAAAACTTTTCCTGAAGGAGTACGACGGGGGCGTAGTTGAAACCATAAAAAGAAAATAAAAAGATTATAAAGATTAAAATTAAGAAAAAAAACTAAACAAAATAAAATACATTATTAAAACAAAATAAATAATTAAAAATAAAATAAACTTAAAGTACAACTAAAATTAAATAGAAATGAATATATTTGAAAAAATTGAAAATATACAAAATTTTAAATTGATTTAAAATATTGTTGATTGAAGGTTCTTTTCCACTCAACGAGTCTTACATACTTGGGCGAACAAATCAATAATATATTATCAGTCAGTCATCAAATAAATAAATAAAATCATTGTAAATTCTATTTTAAAAAAAAAAAACAAACCACAAAACAAAACATACCTCCTCTCCTTCCATCCAATGGGGTAAAGCGGATCCTGTCCCCATCTTCTCCTACCCCTAAGAAGGGGGAATGAACCATATAATGAATATTACTTAGAGATTAACTCGAAATATTTCCATGCATTATTTCGTCTAGAATATAGCATTGTGAGACGGCAAGTCTGTTGGCACATCAGAACATACAAGAATATTGACATATCAGTACATTCAATGCTGGATTTCATTCGAAAGAATACTTTTAGACTTGTGATAAAACGTTTAAGACTATTTGGGATTTAAATCACCAAACAGTAAGCTCCTTTTAAATATTCACTTTGTATTCAGGAAAATAATTTTGTTTAAATTTACTCAATTTGTTGGATCAGTTTATTACATAATTTGAAACCATAGAATCGTAACAAAATGTTTGTACTTACAAATCGACAGTGTCTTCATTTAATTCAGAAAGGTACGTTGGTATGCGGAAATCGGACTTACTAGTGAAAAAGATCAGGACGAAAACGTAAAAGGAAACAATAGTATATATTAAAAAAGAAATAGTATAAACTGTAAAAAGAAGCAGACAAACGTCAGTCAAGATATTAATTAAAAAGGATGACACAAGATACATGCAACGACTCAATTCATACACTTATCTTTTGTAAACAATGGCTTTATTTTATAATAATTATAAAATATTAGTTTTACGAAAAGAATTGGATCTTTTTTCAAGAGCTAAGAATCTACTTAGTGACCAGTCTTGCCAGTTTGAATATGTGAAACACTTAGCTCGTATAGCTAATAATTAGACAAATTGTAATTATAGTATTAAAAATTCAGATAAATATTTTTTATTTCAACACTTTAAGATTTGACATGAGAATTACTAGGACAATTATATTTATGGTATATACAGTGTGTGTACTGTTTATAATGTCTTACATTCTTGTAATAACCAATGAGAAGTTTGTCTAAACCATACCCAAGTCAGTATTACAGTAGCTTGCATCGCATCAATCAGTTGTTGAGATGCTAATGCGTTGAATGATAAGGTCCATATGCTTCCCAATAATGGACTATTTTAATTAGATACAACAGTAAAAGGGTTAGAAGCTGCAATTTTACCAGACATTTCTTATTAATGTTGTGGGTATTCATTTTAAGATACACTTTTATTTAAGATACACTTTAATTTAAGATACACTTTAATTTAAGACACACTTTAATTTAAGACAAATTTATTTTAAATGGAATACAAGAAACATGAGCTCAGACACCAGCAGGTAAAAACATTTTTATGAAACAGTATCTAAGACTGGAAGCAATAATAATGCTATTATTTGATACACACATTGTTCTTTTAATTAAAAACGTTTTGATTGATCTTCCATTTCCTTGACACGAAAAAAAGCTTTATTAATAATCACATACCATGTACATTTTATTTTATTTCTGTTCTACAAGCTGCATTCAACAGCACTTATTACAAAACACCTTTTTATTTTCCAAATGTATCAATTACATAATTTAGTGTTTGTCACAAATCATCTTGCATTTTCCAAATGTATCAATTACATAATTTAGTGTTTGTCACAAAGCATCTTGCATTTTCCAAATGTATCAATTACATAATTTAGTGTCTGTCACAAAGTCCTTTGCATTTTCCAAATGTATCAATTACTTAATTTGATGTATCTTATAAAAAAAAATAATCTATCAATGCTATCATTTAATGTCTGTCACGAACATTCCTTATATTTTCCAATGTATCAATTGCATCATTAAATGTCTATTCAAATCTGGAAGTTTCTTTAAATTAAGAAAAATATCAACGGAACAATAATTACAATTAATATGAAGTCTACAATAATACAAACCTTAAGCGTCTAAAGAAAGTATTGGAGAACATGAAAGAGGACTATTGACATTTTTGTAGAGTTTAGAGTAAAAATGCTTTTCTTTTGAAAACTTGAAACATCGATCATGTTTACTTAACATGGGAACTGTTATTTTGTATGTAAAGATTGCATCTGCTTATATTTCACCAAGTTCTTGCTAAGTGATTTAAAAAGATTCAGCAAATAAAAATGTAGGTTTGAGAATAAACGAATACTCTAACATCAGAAAGTGCCATTCGACAATATCTACGTCTGCAAGAATTAGACCAGTGCCCTGGTCGACTGAGATAATTTTTTAAAGTGTGGAAATTTTAGAAAACCAAACATTATATATTATTAACATTAAAAACATCAGTTGTTATTTATTACTGTGCAGGAAAAGAATGTTTGATAATTTAAGAAATAAATCTAGTTACTATAATTTTAGAATTGTCTTAATTTTAATATAATTGTAAGAACTAACAAAATGATATATGCTCCGAAAATACAAGGTGATAGCGCCATTGTATGCGAAAAGTAATTTTTTTACTATTGAACTCAAAAATATACGTACACTTCTTTTCATAAAATTACAAATGCCGTAAAGGTAGTTAACTATTGAGGTCAATTTGTTTAAGCAAATCATTGGCCATTTACAGCTTGTTTATCCTTTGCTAAAAAGTCCATATTACTACTAATTATTAATTAGTTAATTAATTAATAATTAAAATTATTATTATTAATATCCATTTTGAAATAATCTGTTTTGATTTATCAGTTCATGGTTAATTTTTTTAATAGAAAGTATATTGAGTATTAATGCTAAATAAGTAAACATTTTCTCGAGTATTACCATTGTTAAAGCTTAGGTGTCAAATTTATTGTCAGTTGTCATCATAAAGGATTTTCAATTTTGTGTTATTTATGACATCTTTCCTAACGGGTCAATGGAATAGAACTATTAATTTTAACATCAGTTATATAATTACAAAATGCTTCATATTGCATAGAAAATGCTTCTTTGGGATTCCAATAGACGAACAATATTTACTCAGAGCTTCGACTTAAATCAGCGCTTTGAGTTTGGCTGTAATTTCTGCAGTTACATTTTAGGCTGCATCGAATAACTAACACGAGATGGTACTATGGAGTGTTACAATGACAGTTCCAATTTTGCCTCCAGCTTTCGCACAGGCGTATGATTCTGATTGGTGGCTCCGATGGCATTGCATTTACTCTGACAAAAGAATGAATTTGTTGAGGACTTTGAATTCGCAAAGGTCGATTATTATCTTTGGATGGATTTGCTACCAGTGGTGCTGAATCGGGAATATAGAAGTTTGCAATATTGGGTTTTTACTGTTTTCAGTGAATATAAATTCACATGCCAAAATGTGGAAAGAAGCTTGGTATTTAAACGTATAAAGTTGGTATTTAGGTTTATACACTACGTTATGGGATTTTATGGATTAGAAGATAGTTTTCTTAGCGCAGTGAAGAACCAATTTCCTCGTCTGAGATAAAGTGATGGTTGATTTGTCTCGGCATAAGAGCTTCTGAAAGGGAAGTTGTAAATGCAGCCAGAAAGAGTTTAAGTCTCAGACTGTGTATCGGATCAACATTTTTTAGCTGAGATTAACAAACTGATCCAGACACATTCAAGCCATACTGAAGTTTCAATCGGATTAACCAGAAAATGAACAAAACAACAATAAATTCTTGAATAATAAATTCAAGATAGCTACTTAGAACTGTTCAAGATTAAAACATTCTTTTAATATTTAGAAAACAGCCATCTTTTACATAAATATTAGAATTAAAAAGAAATAATTTTAACTGTAATTTATAGTCTGCAGCCGATGTATTCTTTGATCAGCAATACACGTGAAGTGAGAATTATTGCAAAAGCATCATGCAGAAATATTAGCTTCTTAAATGAGAAAATTCAAGATGACCCTCTGGAAAAAAATTGGAGAAGATAAACGCATTATCTTGTTAATTCTTTGATGATGTTATATTTTCTTCTTTTCATACATTAATGTTTTTTTTTTATTTAATTGTTTATTTCTACTTTTTTTATTTATTACATCTATTTTATTTTTGATTTTTATTATTTAATTTTGTTACTTCAAATAAATTGCCATTTTTCGTTAATATTTCAAATTTTATTAATTTAATTTAATTATTCAATTTAAGTTTATTTAATCTTGATTATAATTTTTCACTTTTATTTTTTTAATGTATCGCCTTCACCATCCAACTTACATTCCCTACTTCATGCAAGGGTTGATGAGGTCCTTTTTATGCCTGCAAATAAAGTGGAGGTAACCCGTTCAAGAGTCGAAATAAAAATTCTTTTTATCCTACAAAATTACACTGAAAATAAGAAATATGGTACTGTTTTGCATCTTTGAGTTTTGTACACTCCATGTCCCCCAAAAAGAAATAAAATCTGGTGTCCAGCGACCAAACATTGAAATTATTGTATACTCAATTTTAGATCATAACATCGATCTTCAGACCAAAAGATCCAAAACCACTCAGTTTACTTTTCCGTCCATAAAACAGTCTGTCAGTCTTTACCAAAATTGATGCCCTGTCGTGCTTATACATACAATTACGGCTGCTCTGCGCGTTTGCTAACCTTGACATTTCCTAAAACAAAATCGCTTCGGACATTGTATATAATGCCAGCAAAAAAAGCTGATGTGCAGATGATTTCGGACTATCTGTGTACTTACATAAATCAAATACATATAGATATAACAAGTGAAAATTTAGATATAATATTCCATCCTTTCGTGCTTAAACTGTTTTACTCATGGAATGTGTTTAAAAGGGCATACAGCTCTTAGACAATTGGTACAAGAATCGGCGCTTAAGATTAAGAAAAAAATCGGTTTTGCTATATTTATCTATTGACAATAGTTTGCTCACACGAGGAAATTGGCACATTTCTTCTATCTTTAGTGACAGAACACAAATGTTTGAATTTACAGTAACTTTTATTTGGGGTTTATTTCTTGCATTCACCACCATTTTTGGCCCAATCCGTAAACAATGAAATGATTTTTACGAAGGGAAATGTATAATGAGCGCAGTCATATGGACACAGATAGATAAAAGGAAAAAGAAGATATGTTTACACATATTTTTGTTGTATATGTATAAAGTTGAGTATGCCACAACGTTGTTTTGATGTAGTTCATTAATTTAATTGTGCACTATATCTAGCTTATTAAGGTGTTATCTATCAACAAAATTCAAAAGTCACAAAATATACAATACACATTCATCTGAAAAAGAAATAATTTTTTGCCTCTGATGGCAAGAGGCAGAAACAATATTATTTATTTTTCAGTTTCATACAATTGTTATGAGTATCTATATTGTTTTGTAACTCCTGGTATATGATTTTAAATAATTTAATTTTTTTTAATTTAATTCACGGCTGTACTTTGTACAGTATATGTTTTGCTAGGTTTGACTACGTGACCTGAATATGCTCAGAACATGATATTGCTTAGGATATATGAATAAATGCTTACATATGTATTGTCAATTATTAATAATAATCTTAATAATAAGACCTAGTTTATAGTTGGCGGATAGGGTTTCGATGTTTATAGAAGGTTTTAGTAACTTCCCATTAGTTGGGGTAGGTCACATAAATGGGCACGTTTGATATAAAGTTAGTAGTGTATACTTTCACCAGGGGTCTATTTCGAAATACAGTTGTAGCAGAGTATAAAGAAACAACTGAGCAATCCGTTTCATACAGATTTTGGAGTCATTCACATTTCTTGTTTTCCTGTTGTATGTCTGCAGACATATTTTATGCTAAATTTGTTTTGGACTGTTGAGTGGAAATTAAAAGTGCTCATTATATGGACTATGCTATTATAATGGAATTGCTATAAATTATTCGATGGAATCATGTACAACGCTATTTTGACAACGTCAGTGTTCTTGGAGGACCAGAATATTTCCGATTTTAAAATTACTATGGAGCATTTCAACCATTTAGGATTTTCGTAGACCTTTATGAAGATTAGTTTCTATTCACTTCATAATCTTCATAATACTGTAAGTTTTTCTCATAATTTCATTTATAAATTTGATAATTAGAGTGTTAATTAAGTTTTCAAAACTTGATGGTTTTGCTTTTTTGCTCTTGCTAAGTTTGTGACCTTAGAGTTGTAAAACAGTGTCAGTATAATTGTGCTGATTGAGGTGTGAGAACAAAAATTGATAATAATAATAAAAGCAATTGGGCAATATAAGTCACAGTGACTTTTTGTCTATATTTTATATGCGTGCCACTTTAGACGCATCCTCTCATCAAGTTTCCTCAGTACGCAGTTCAACGATTTATAAAGAACCATTCCATCAGTACAAGGTAGTAAAATAAAAGTAACTTGCACGAATTAGTGTGATATTGATTTGAAGATGAAGGTTTAGACATCTTATTCTTTATTCTGTTAATGAATTCATCTGCAAAAGTTAAACAATGGAATCTTGAAATAATCATAAATTAGGAAAGGAAGGTCGAAGTGATTGAAATTTCGTTATAGATGTCTCAGGCTGTAAGCAGCCATTGAGCGTCTTTAATAAGATATTACTAACACGAAAGTATAGACAAGCAATCGACACATGAAATGTAGACTATAGTGATTGTGTAGTTGTATTCCTTAAGAAGGGGGAATCATAATAGTACGAGATTTCAGTGCCTATAGAAGATTGCATCATCCAATAACAATCATTTCAAATATTTGCATAGAATGAACTTATTCATCCCATGAAGAGGAAATGTACTATATTTTATACAGTAAATAGATTTGGGGTCTGTCTTACTCAACCACATGGAGCTAATCTGATAAGTGTTGTTCTTAATCTACCAGTGTTTAAATGATAGCATGCGAAGTAAGATTGCTTGTCTTAAGGAAATCGAATGGTATGAATAATAACCACGAAATACTGTAATGACTGCTTTCTTAGGAAGATTGGAATTCACGCACAAATTACGCCCCAAGAAGGCATTATCCCATCGACCGTTTTGTTTTCTTCTCTTCTGAAGCCGAAAACCATTGCAAAAATCCTGTTGAACAATCATGGCATCTAGCATCTCACGCGATTGTGTTGAACACTCGTAGCATCAAGGGACTGACCAGAGTCACGAGTGAGCTGCTTTACACGTCTTTATCACGTCTTTATGAGGTTGAAGAATAGATAATAAGTATGAAATAAATATGAAGTGCGGGACAAAACACATTTGTCCATTTTGTTTGTGGAACAATCGGTTCAGTCGGTAATACTCACAAATATTTCACAGATTATATGTAATTTAAAAAAATCATAAGTCTTATCAATTTCCTCAAAATAGCAATTTCCTTTAACAAGTGATCAACGTTTGCTGTCATTAACTTTCATAATGTGACGAGCCCGTTGATATGAATTAATAGTTTAACATAAACCTCAGACCATGTGATCAATTGTATATCTAACTAGCGGCAAGCAGTACATTTTTTTAGTTTTTACATAATGAATAGGAGACGGGCAAAATGATGAGAAACAGGCTTTTCAACTTTAAAGTTCTTTTTCATTACATAAGTTAATAGTTAATTAACGAACATGCAGGCAAGAATTCTGGAAAAAGTCATAGATGACTTATATGCGAATAATGACACGAGAGGGATAGGAGAAGGGTAAGAGCCGAGGGACACTGATTAACTGGTCATAATGGAGCAGAAAGTAATAAAATATTTGGGAATCATTCTGTGTTAATAAAAAATCTGCATTTACTTATGTGTCAAGAGGTGTAATTCTGACAATTAAAATTGGTTGCTAAATTAAGGTTCTTAAATATCATTATTACTATTCATAATGACAATCTTCGATGTAGCTCATTTTTGTTGCCTCATTAAATAGTCTGCAATCAAATAGAAAATGATGGCCGTTTTCGAATTGAAATAATACAGGAGAAAGAAATATTGGTGATACGATTAAAGCTAAATAACCATACTTAATTGGCTTTCTAAATGGCTCGATGTCACAAAAACGTACCAATTATTAAATGCTAAATAAATTGAAGCAGATGTTTGTACTCCATAATTTATGTTTTGAAGGTTAATATAGACTAACAATTGCTTGTGGAGAGAGGCAGATCATTCCATGAGTAGACAAGTACTTGTATAAACTAATGTTTTCAAAGAGAGATTATACCTTGATTTTGAATGATATAGTTAGAGTTTCTCAGATTATAAGGTCCTGTAACTCGTGAACAAAGTGGCAGTAGATCGGTTTTAAATTTATTATTTTACAATGCAGATTTATTTATCAGTCACCTTGTTACGAGATGCAATGCAATACACTGCTTCTCTTCTAGCAAATTGTTGTAGTCCAAACAATAGTCTGGCTGATGCAATTTGTACTTTGTCCAGTTTTTCAGAATGTGAGATAGCACGGGAAGACCATATTTCTTATGCATATTCCATACTTGCGCGAATGTAGCTTAAACAATGGTATTTAGATTATGTTTTTCTAGTTCGCATATATACAGAATTAATAATAGATTCAACACGGTTGCCCCAAGATTCGCTGGATAATAAAATATTTCCCAGATGTCGATGTGATGCAACAAAACAAATCTTTAAAACCGACAAGCCAAGGTCTTGTATATATTTCAGGTCCATTTGATGAAAAGACATGTCCTGGTTTGGATGGATTCAAATTAGCAAGACAAAGATTTGCCCAATTCGATAACATTTGAAGATCATTATTCAATGAGAATTCTCCAATTACACGTATCTATCATTCTTTTTTAGTGTATGGTTATTATTAAATGCCTTTAAATACTACTGATTTATTATGTCGCCAGTTTTTTTTTTAAAATAAATTATTAGTAATTACAACTGTAATGCTAAACTTTTCTGATTCAGATTCGGCGCTCTCAGTCTATGGTTAGATACCTTGGTAGTTTCAACCATTTAACCTAGACAAATTCAGATTATTATAATTTTTCTATATCTTTTATCCAATTTTCATGACATTTGACAAGAACAATTACGCTGTAAAAGAGTCAAAAGAAATCTTTAATTTTATACAAAATGCAGCCTTCAACAGTATTTGTGCTAATCTTGTCCCCTAGAAATCTTCAAATCTGGCCGCGAAATGAAAGTTACATCAGACACAAATATTAAAGAAAAGTGAATGAAAAAGAAAATGCAAGCAGCATGAAAACAATAGCAAACATACAAAGTTCTAAAGGATCTCTTACCTTGGGCAATAGCATCATTATCAGGTATCCAATAGGAAACTATTCATGACCATCACTAACATTTAACATCCAAATCTACCCTTTCCTACATGCTCACACATAACACCCTTTCCTCGAGAATAAATCCCATTTCTGTGGTTATTTTTAACACAGTCTACCCTGCTGTGAAGTGGTAGCCACGAAAAGGATATCCCCATTCGATGATGATTTTAGCGTATTTCCGGATGAAGTTTTCCTCACTGAATATGAAGAGGGAGCGTGTATTTTGCTTGCTTAAGCCTGGAAGACTTAATTGGGCGGCCTTTTTCGCCACCTGCCCCAGTGTCCCATCGTACGTCCCTGACGCATCACCGTCCCTCTGTCCGCCCGCTGAGATGAAGGACGCCATTCTGAAGGAACAAGAAACACAATATACAGAAAGATATTACATGTTATTATACAATACTGTAGAGGTTCATATAGGATAATGGTAATATATTCACTGAAAATCTCTGCAATTCTGGGCTGGATCTCCAGTCCGACCTGTGCAAAGGGTAATGGTTTCTCTAGCCTTGATCCAGGTTGTCAATATCAGTTCGCTTTATGGAGCGTCCAACGCCACTTCCAATTACCAATGCACCTTAGATTTTTACACACAATTGTACAACAGTGTGCAAAACAAACATAATATATTATATGATATTTAACGGTAAATATGTAACAGATGATTATTGGCAGAGTGTATTGAAGAAAATAAAAAAAATGATATAAAGAAAACTGAATAGTTCTAATAAAATCAACCCCCTCCTGCCTTGGTGTTTACGGCGACGCATGCGCGTCGCAAGAAAAAGGTGCGAGCAGTGACTTCCACCTTCTTTTTCAAGTTCGCGTGTTAAAATATAAAAATATAAGACATTTGCTGATATTTAGTCTTAAGATAAACTAGTATGGGCCTTTTCGTACGTATCATATTCATTATTATATTCCCTTTCTTTCATTCATTTTGGGAAATTTAGTTTTAGACTTACATTAAAACAAACTGACTGCTTTGATGGAGGTGTAGCGACAACTAAACTATTCATCTAAATATAAGCAAGACCACCTCTATATACAAACATTTCCATTCCATCTTAAACAAGATTGCTCACCTTTTTCATAGATATATGGGTCTATCAACGTCTGTAACTTGATTGTGATATAAACGGCTATCCTTCGTATCGGATCATTTTGTGATTCAGCAGAGAAATTTCTGACTGAATTATTTAAAACCAGATGCCTGTGCCAATAAAAAGCAGCTCGTGGGCGTAGTTGAAAAACTCTTACTAGTATTAATAGAGGTAGGGGTTTAAATTGTAATCTTAGTATTACGCTAAGTACGCACCTTTTGTATGTATCAAATTATTGATGCAATTTTTTTTATTTTATTTAAACGTTTTTGTTTAACAGCTGCCAATATTGGGAGTACATTGAATCTAGTTGTTCATGTAAATTAACTGTGAATCGGAAAATGAAAAAACCTTTGCAGCAGTAGGTGGAAAATCAATATGGCTGCTGTTGAATTGCCTTCAGATCTCACCTGTTAATTTAGCATTTGCCCCCCCCCGCCATACACCCATTCCCACTCCACCCCTTTGTTTGAGGTAGAAGGCATAATACGAGCCGTGTGTTTAAAAAGTCTTACAAGAACCAAATATGTAATTTGCTTTACATTTTCATCCGATATTATTGAAAATGGACTGGTTTGTTTGGTGTCTACCGTTGACAGTTAGATTATCAGAGGAAATCAATACTTGGCAGGCTTGTGTACCTCTGCTTCTTTGCCACAGCTGTAAATATATAAAAATCGAGAAGGCTCAATGATAATGAAAAGTATTACAAAAATGAACTTAAATCACGCATAACGCCAGTATTAAGTTTTGGCTGCCTTGAATGAAGAAAGTATTAAAAATAGTTATTCTCTGTCGAAATGAATAAAAGACGGCTTGATAGATGCTCGCTTAAAGGAAAAGCTATCAGATACACAAGGAATCAACTTGACTACGTTAATAAAATCTTACTAATTTTTTCCCACATTAAGTTATTGGTTAGCTTATAGTTTTATCTTTAATGTTGAATTATTCTCTCGATTCTGCAATTTGTCATCGTCCGACGAAAATACACCAAAAGGAAAACAACTATACAGTGAGACCACCATACTAAAACCTCCTTGATAGCAATGAAGACCTTTTCTCAGATCATGAATCTGGATTGTCTTCTCCGTTGGAAATTGAAGTAAGATAGCAACGCTTTGCTGACCTAAAGAACAAACACATTAGACGCAATTTTTAAACGGAAAGCCATCAAACCCTTCTCAGAGATGGATCCGGGGTTTCTCAAAACCCTGTTGTATTGCTTTTGTTGCTGTTAATGAAACAGCTTGTAAACAAACGCCTTAGACTAGAAAGTGGTTTATGATGCTTTGAAATCAAGTATTGTCTTATTTTCGTTTAAGGCATTGTGTTTGACTATTTTGGTTTTATTTATATAATCTAAACATTCACCGCAGTTCCAGGAATACGATGTTTACTCTAATGGTTGATTGACCTACAACTAAAGCTTCTAAATAAAATTAACATAAACAAAAAAAATGAGGTAATCCAGCAACGGCAGAGTAGTTGTCGATATTGGGAGTACATTAAGATTTTTTTATCCATTTAAATTAGCTGTGAATTGGAGAATGAAAAACATAATAGCCGCAGCAGTAGGTTGAAAATCGATATGACTGCTGTTGGGTTGACTTCAGTTATCATTGAATAATTTCGTATTTGGAACCTGCCACACCCACCCATCCCAATGTTTGAAGTAGAAGGCATGAATACAAAAAGCATCAGCGTTTTGTTAATAAATTCACATATGAATTAAATATGGAATTTGCTGTACATTTACATCGAGGCAGGAGTAAAACTGGAATCGTTATTTTTTGGCAAATACCATTAACAGTTAGACATCGCAGATCCAGTGTTTGGTTTACTAGATTATGCATGTCTGTTACAGATTTAAATATCTAACCATCGATAAGATTGAAGATAGTGCGACACATTCCAATTTAAAATAACAACATTGAGCTTAAATTATGCATAACGCCCATATTAAGTATGCACCATATTGACAGAAGAATTAACTTCAATACCTATATCAAAATCTTAGAATTATGTTTCACCATAGATGCTTGGGTAGCTTTTATTTAATCTTATGTTCAATTATTCTCATTTTTGTGATCGTTCGATAAAAAGGCACTAAAACAAAAGCAATTGTCCAGTGATATTTTCAAACTAAGATCTATTTGATTGCACTGAGCTTTTTGGATCATAAGTCTATATTGTCTACTCCGTGCTCTTGCAATAAACTGAAAATTTGCAGACTGCATACTCGTCTAAAATAATATTTATTGCGATCAGCTCTTTCAATAATGCTAAAAGTAATTGCAAAAAGTATTTGTTTGAAACTGAAATAAGATAGCAACGCTTGCTGACTTAAAGAACAAACACATTAGATGTCTACTTTGAATCGAAAACCCTTGAATGGATTCAACAATTTCTGAAACTACTACAGATTGTTTTTTTTTTTTTTTTGATTGAAATAGCATATGAACAAACGACCTAGATTGGAAAGTGGTTTCTGATGCATTGGAATCAAATAAGCCCATTCATTTTGCTTACGGTATTGCGTTTTACAAGTATTATTCGTATCATCTAAATAGCAATAAGAATTATACAAATGGATTTGATTGGATAACCTCTACAATTTGCATAGTAATAAAACGTAATCCAGCAGCAGTCAGGCAATTAAAGAAACCCCTGTCAGCAAATGGTTTATAAACCATATCTCTATGTCAATTGCCAAGCTACACTATTGATATTTAACACATTTTAAACAATTGTAGCTGCATTAACGTTGCCTTGTGGTTTGATAAGATAAATGCTTAAGTTCCAATTCTTGAACTGAAAACTATATGACTAACGATCGAGTGATAACTACATCTATAGAAATATAATTTATTACACCGCCAGTACAATTCCAGGGAAGGTTCGGTTTGTGGAATATAACCTCCCAAGCTAACATCGAATGTATAAAAGAACAGCATGTGTTGTAATGTTTAGTCGAGTACGCAAAAGAACAGTCTGTGGTAATGCTTCATCGAATATGCAAAGGAATAACCTGTGTGGTAATGTTTTATCTAATACGTAAGGAATAACGTGTGAGAATAACCTGTGTGGTAATGTTTCATCGTTTACGTAAGGAACGCGTGGGAATAACATGTGTGGTAATGTTTCATCGAGTACGTAAGGAATAACGTATGGGAATAACCTGTGTGATAATGTTTCATCGAGTACGTAAGGAATAACGTGTGGGAATAAACTGTATGGTAATGTTTCATCCAGTACGTAAGGAATAACGTGTGGGAATAACCTGTATGGTAATGTTTCATCGAGTACGTCAGGAATAACGTGTGGGAATAACCTGTATGGTAAGGTTTCATCGAGTACGTAAGGAATAACGTGTGAGAATAACCTGTGTGGTAATGTTTCATCGAGTAGGTAAGGAATAACGTGTGGGAATAACCTGTGTGATAATGTTTCATCGAGTAGTTAAGGAAAAACGTGTGGGAATAACCTGTGCGGTAATGTTTCATCGAGTATGTAAGGAACAACGGGTGGGAATAAGCTGTGTGGTAATGTTTCGAGTACGTAAGGAATAACGTGTGGAAATAACCTGTATGGTAATGTTTCATCGAGTAGTTAAGGAATAACGTGTGGGAATAACCTGTGTGGTAATGTTTCATCGAGTACGTAAGGAATAACGTGTGGGAATAACCTGTGTGGTAATGTTTCATCGAGTACGTAAGGAATAACGTGTGGGAATAACCTGTTTGGTAATGTTTCATCGAGTACGTAAGGAATAACGTGTGGGAATAACCTGTGTGGTAATGTTTCATCGAGTAAGTAAGGAATAACGTGTGGGAATAACCTGTGTGGTAATGTTTCATCGAGTATGTAAGGAACAACGTGTGGGAATAAGCTGTGTGATAATGTTTCGAGTACGTAAGGAATAACGTGTGGAAATAACCTGTATGGTAATGTTTCATCGAGTAGTTAAGGAATAACGTGTGGGAATAACCTGTGTGGTAATGTTTCATCGAGTACGTAAGGAATAACGTGTGGGAATAACCTGTGTGGTAATGTTTCATCGAGTACGTAAGGAATAACGTGTGGGAATAACCTGTTTGGTAATGTTTCATCGAGTACGTAAGGAATAACGTGTGGGAATAACCTGTGTATGGTAATGTTTCATCGAGTACGTAAGGAATAACGTGTGGGAATAACCTGTATGGTAATGTTTCATCGATTAGGTAAGGAATAACGTGTGGGAATAACCTGTGTGATAATGTTTCATCGAGTATGTAAGGAATAACGTGTGGGAATAACCTGTGTCGTAATGTTTCATCGAGTAAGTAAGGAATAACGTGTGGGAATAACCAGTTTGGTAATGTTTCATTGCGTATGTAAGGATTAACGTGTGGGAATAACCTGTGTGGTAATGTTTCATCGAGTAGGTAAGGAATAACATGTGGGAATAACCTGTGTGGTAATGTTGCATCGAGTACGTAAGGAATAACTTGTGGGAATAAGCTGTGTGGTAATGTTTCATCGAGTACGTAAGGAATAACGTGTGGAAATAACCAGTATGGTAATGTTTCATCGAGTACGTAAGGAATAACGTGTGGGAATAACCTGTGTATGGTAATGATTCATCGAGTAGGTAAGGAAAAACGTGTGGGAATAACCTGCGTGGTAATGTTACGTCGAGTACGTAAGGAATAACGTGTGGGAATAACCTGTATGGTAATGTTTCATCGAGTAGTTAAGGAATAACGTGTGGGAATAACCTGTTTGGTAATGTTCCATCGAGTAAGTAAGGAATAACATGTTGGAATAACCCGTTTGGTAATGGTTCATCGAGTAAGTAAGGAATAACGTGTGGGAATAAACTGTTAGGTAATGTTTCATCGAGTACGTAACGAATAACGTGTGGGAATAACCTGCTTGGTAATGTTTCATCGAGTAGGTAAGGAATAACGTGTGGGAATGACCTGTGTATGGTAATGTTTCATCGGGTACGTAAGGAATAACGTGTGGAAATAACATGTGGGGTAATGTTTCATCGAGTAAGTAAGGAATAACGTGTGGGAATAACCTGTGTGGTAATGTTTCATCGAGTACGTAAAGAATAACATGTGGGAATAACATGTGTGGTAATGTTTCATCGAGTTGGTAAGGAATAACGTGTGGGAATAACCTGTATGGTAATGTTTCGTCGAGTACGTAAGGAATAATGTGTGGGAATAACCAGTTTGGTAATGTTTCATCGAGCAAGTAAGGAATAACTTGTGGGAATAACCTGCATGGTAATGTTTCATCGAGTAAGTAAGGAATAACGTGTGGGAATAACCTGTGTAGTAATGTTTCATCGAGTAGGTAAGGAATAACGTGTGGGAATAACCTGTGTATGGTAATGTTTCATCGGATACGTAAGGAATAACGTGTGGGAATAACCTGGTTGATAATGTTTCATCGAGTAGGTACGGAATAACGTGTGGGAATGACCTGTGTATGGTAATGTTTCATCGGGTACGTAAGGAATGACGTGTGGGAATAACCTGTGTGGTAATGTTTCATCGAGTACATAAGGAATAACGTGTGGGAATGACCCGTTTTGTAATGTTTCATCGAGTAAGTAAGGAATAACGTGTGGGAATAACCTGTGTGGTAATGTTTGATCGAGTAAGTAAGGAATAACGTGTGGGAATAACCTGTGTGGTAATGTTTCATCGAGTAAGTAAGGAATAACGTGTGGGAATAACATGTGTGGTAATGTTTCATCGAGTAGGTAAGGAATAACTTGTGGGAATAACCTGTGTAGTAATGTTTCATCGAGTAGGTAAGGAATAACGTGTGGGAATAACATGTGTGGTAATGTTTCATCGAGTACTTAAGGAATAACGTGTGGTAATATCCTGTGTGGTAATGTTTCATCGCGTAGGTAAGGAATAACGTGTGGGAATAACCTGTGTATGGTAATGTTTCATCGGGCACGTAAGGAGTAACGTGTGGGAATAACCTGTCTGGTAATGTTTCATCGAGTAAGTAAGGAATAACGTGTGGGAATAACCTGTTTGGTAATGTTTCATCGAGAAAGTAAGGAATAACGTGTGGGAATAAACTATATGGTAATGTTTCATCGAATAGGTAAGGAATAACATGTGGGAATAACCTGTTTGGTAATGTTTCATTGAGTACGTAAGGAATAACGTGTGGGAATAACCTGTGTTGTAATGTTTCATCGAGTAGGTAAGGAATAACGTGTGGGAATAGCCTGTGTGGTAATGTTTCATCGAGTAGGCAAGGAATAACGTGTGGGAATAACCTGTGTGGTAATGTTTCATCGAGTAGGTAAGGAATAACGTGTGGGAATAACCTTTTTGGTAATGTTTCATCAAGTAGTTAAGGAATAACGTGTGGGAATAACCTGTGTATGGTAATGTTTCATCGGGTACGTAAAGATTAACGTGTGGGAATAACCTGTGTGGTAATGTTTCATCGAGTAGGTAAGGAATAACATGTGTAGTAATGTTTCATCGAGTATGTCAAGGAATAACAAGTGTGGTAATGTTTCATAAATATCTTAAAGATAAAAAGTAGTACTTTGCAAAAACATCTGAATGCTCATTGATAATCAAAATTTTGTATATATATGACATTTATTCCTTTAGTAATATCTACTATAATTTACTATGTTTAGAAATATTTGCTGAAAAACTTCTTCCAGTGCTGTTGATTGTGTCTGTTATATTCATATTTGGTTTCGTGCTTTACGGCAGAGCAACATAAGTATGTTATTTTAGTATTGATGCAATGGCAGCAAATTAGTTTGCCCTAGGCCACACATCAATGCAATGACAGCAAATTATTTTGCCCTAGGCAACACATCAATGCAATGGCAGCAAATTATTTTGCCCTAGGCCACACATCAATGCAATGGCAGCAAATTATTTTGCCGTAGGCAACACATCAATGCAATGGCAGCAAATTATTTTGCCCTAGGCAACACATCAATGCAATGGCAGCAAATTAGTTTGCCCTAGGCCACACATCAATGCAATGGCAGTAAATTAGTTTGCCCTAGGCCACACATCAATACAATGGCAGTAAATACATTTGCCCTAGGCAACACATCAATGCAATGGCAGCAAAATATTATGCCCTTGGCCACACATCAATGCAATGGCAGCAAATTATTTTTCGCTAGGCCACGCATAAATGCAATGACAGCAAATGATTTTGCCCAAGGCCACATATCGATAGCTGACACAGAATGATTTGATGATAGGATTTGAACCCGTAATCCTCATGTGAAACATATGAAGTAATACGACATTTCAGTTCTAATGCAGACATATCCATAATCTTACACCTTTACGGCATACTTTTCAAAATTGCGGTCTAATTTTAAATTATCGTTTGACGCTCTACACTTTTAAAACGTTTTAAATCAGGATATCACTTGACCCTCAAGTGTTGTATATTTATAATGGATGCCATATTTGAGAGGGAACCGATATAATTGGTTACAATTAATAGAAGCCCTCAATGCCATGATTCCTTCTTTCATATGTGGTTAAAGGTGTTTCTATTTTAGGAATGGCAGCAATAATGAAATCAGTTTTGATATTCTATGAATAGATTTGAAAGTCTTTATGTCAGAACATTCCATGTAAAGTCGCGTGCAAACTGATCAAGAAAATTTTGAGAAGAAGTTGTAAAAGACAATTGTGAATGGATAACAATTATAGCCTGATCATACACATGGACCATATACAACGAACGACTGATACACGGCTGTGAGCCTGATCAAATACATGGACCATATACAACGAAAGACTGATACACGGCTGTGAGCCTGATCAAATACATGGACCATATACACCGAACGACTGATACACGGCTGTGAGCCTGATCAAATACATGGACCATATACAACGAAAGACTGATACACGGCTGTGAGCCTGATCAAATACATGGACCATATACAACAAACGACTGATACACGGCTGTGAGCCTGATCAAATACATGGACCATATACAACGAACGACTGATACACGGCAGTGCACAATACGAACACTTGGCCATACCAGTACGCGACCTAGTTAACGCGAAATCTTGCAGAATGCTTTATTTTCTGTGTTGTAGTCAGCGTTTAGGCCCTGGATAGAGAGGAAATCACACGTAAGACAAACATACATTCTTTGCATTTTTTGCATCTTTTGGCATACAGAGTTACAACACGTGCAGTTTCCTTCAAGTTATTGATGCATCCAACTTGGAGACCACATATAATTTACGTCTGAGCGACTGACAGTACATTGTACAAGTTGCACGGAACTTCCATGCAATCGATGTAAATTATAGTTTAAACCTTTGCATATCAAGTCTGAATTAAACTAGTTTTAAGACGTTCAAGTCGTGCTCATGGAATAATAAATACCTCAGTAATTAATCCAATATATCATTGTCTCATAAACAGGATTCCCCATTGGATTGCATTGGAATTAGAGCAAGGAACATTTTAACAAAAAATTTCTAAAAGAAAATACAAGTAAAATATATCTATCACAGAAGGAACAAAACATGACAAGTCTTCAGTCCCAATGACAAATTAAATTCCATCCTCAAAATATGAAATGGACTCGATAAAGACTAATCAAGGAAATTAAAAAGCCACGTGAAATCGAAAATAACCACATTATTCTCTTTACTTCTATTTTCTTTTGAATATACCTGATATATATATATATATATATATATATATATATATATATATATATATATATATATATATATATATATATATATATATATATATATATATATATATATATATATATATATATATATATATATATATATATCAACTGTGAATACCGAAAACCGCCACCTAAGGAAATTGATTAATACCTAATCACTTCAGGAAGTGTTCTTCTTTTAATGACCTTTTGGTTACCTGCTTCCATAGTGTACCCATTAGCAGAATCCTATAAACAGTAAACCAGTTCAAAACTCACAAGGTAAACCCATGCCATATTATTCAAAAAAAGAAAACAGATAAATGAGATCATCGGTCTATTAAAAGCATTGAGAGATATGCACCGATTACACTTGCAAATGGCAGTTGTTTCCTTTTAGGTGACATAAGTTGGAATGCGATATAAACTCGTTTATGCGACGAGTCAAACTGCAACTAACAAAGATCCTGATCAGCTGGCATAATGCGACTATATATCAGGGTCTATTTGTTTCTTCTGTTAATTACTCCTAGCAAACTGCGTAGATCCAGATCTGGCAGCATATTACGCGACGGCAGGTCTTGGTCTTTTCAGTTTGCAATTGGTCTCGTCTCATAAGCGAGTATATAAAATGTTATAAGGAGAGCGAAGTCAGCCTCAGTGTCATTGTAACCTATTTCTTACGGTCTCTGTAACGTATGTGATTCCATTCCCCAAACATGATTCATATTCTGTACTTAGGTAACAGGAACCCGATGCAGATACATTCTTCAGATATACAGATTTGAGATTTGTTAGTATCAAAAACATAAACGGTTGCGTTTATATAAAAAACTTTAACTATTCATCGGATTCAAAAGTCCAAAATCAATATCTGCTCTGATCTAAAATGCAAGTAACATGGTGAAATCGGAGTGTGGGATTGTCTACAATATCAGCACACTATGTAGATTCAGTAGATAACGTTCTACTAGACAGAAAGGCAGCCAATATCGAAATCAATGGGCACTTCTGTTTTGCCTATCCCTTCTTGAAATTGGATTTCAAATGTCATCCATTATTGGTTATCGCGTTCTTTGAATTTCATTTATTTCTTTCTTGAAACAAAATGAAACTGCAGACTTCTTGAGATGAATATTGATGTCATTTGCAGACTGAGTCCTTCTGAGAATGGTCGTTTGAGGTTTCGTTCAATTCGATAATAAACATAACGTCAGCTAGAATTTTACGTTATAGAATGTCCACGACAAACTCACTTCATTCCGCTTTGGAGGCGAGTGAAAAGATTACGGGACGGGAAAAGGAAAGAAACTTATATGAACTGGCAAGACAAATGCACAGAAAGAGCACGAACACTAAAAGAGAATCACCCTACATATGTGCTAGCCAGCACATTGGTTCAGAAATAGCTGTTCTTGATAGCTATTCTTTATATACACGCTTTGTGGGATAAAACCTAACATTTCAGCCATTTGTAATAGTCATGTAGAAAAGAAGCATACGATCTTGTAAAACATATGCCGACCAAAATGTGTCCATTTTAATGCACTTTATTATCAAATACAACATTTCCTTATTGGTCAAAACATGTATACACAACACGCCAAGAGGCTATATTGGTATGTCATAATTATAAACGTTGCGTTGTATTGATATTCAATATCAATCTATCTGTAAATATTAATATATATGAACATCTAACTAAAAGAAGGTATTCTCCAAGCCCAGCTAGGTCACATACTTTACGTCACTTTATTAGGTATTTATCATACGAACAGGTTAACCATAATCCATTCTTATTATCTAGTAGCCAGATACTTTTGAATGCCTCAGTCAGCACTTTGTAGCCTCCTCAAGAGAGACATACGTTGGATTATTGACCAAGAAGCATCTAAACAGAACATATATGCATAAAAACATTTTGGAAAACAAACTTAATGACGTGTGCGCGTCGATGTATAAGATCATCTATACAACCATGACATAACGCTGTGAGTAACCTGTTTTAATTTACTCATATATGTATTTTATTGGCCAAAAAATGTCTCTGGTACTGTTTTTCACTACTTCGCTTTCAGTCATTTCTTTATTTTAATGATGTCAATAGAAATAAAATAATGTTACTTAAATATTATTCTTGGGAGATCAATTGTCGTGGTCTTCCTGGACGGTACAAACCACGAATTGAAGCATCCGAAATCACCTTATCTCTGAACGCCGATCTTTGCGTTCCTTTTACTGACGTTCGTCAACAGTTTCTAAGAAATTTGTTTTGTTTAAAACCGCCTAGATCCCTGATATATTCCATTTCCAACAGCTGGATAAAACAGCATTTCAAGATTTATTTGCTCCACCTGTCAAATTTTGTATCGATGAATTAGATACGGATTTAACTGTTTTGCAGGGTACATATCTCGGACCATCCTTCTTGTGCATATATTCTAAGAAACAACTAGAGAGAATAGTCCGAAAGCTTCGTGGTAATGCGTACTATTTTAGTGATTTTGTCCTGTCAGAAACTTCCATATCATAGCGATCTAGAATCACGTATGTTTTTGTAACGTATGACGTATAGGAATAACGTCTAATCAAGAAGATGAATGGAGGCATTAAGCACTAATACATTATCAGCTAACCATTTAGGAAATAGGTCTCCCCTATCTGTAAAAACACAAAAATAATATCCATACAAATAAAGTGCATTTGGAGCATACACGATGATTAGTCATGAAATTAATAAATTCTAATGGTTGTTAAGACTTCAGAATCACTTTAATTTGTCACAAAGAATGTTAAACAAATAAAATAACTTAGCAACGATGCTTTAAGCTGGCTGGCCGATTGGTACACATTTAATGTCTAGGAGGCACATAAATGCAGAATAATGGTACAATAAATGCAAAACAGCCTTGATTTAAACGATTAAGGTAGACAACGCCGCATAGAATCATTCGGACATCAGTGTACAATGAACGAAACATTGGATGACGCAAAATACAGTTATTGATGCATGGCACAAATCTTTCAAACAAAATCCTAGTTTTGGATGAAATCTCAGAAATATTTCTTTGGAAAAATGTGAAGACATATTAATGGTTACCTGCATTTTTTTAATCAAGCCAAACATGTCGGAACAGAAGAATTTGTCAACATGAACACTTTTATAATAAAATAATGTTAATACGTCTGACAAATGCATCTCGCAATTCCAGATCATTTCTACCAGTTGTTTTGTATTCAGAACATATTTTGTCAACCCCATGTTTCACAGAACAAAGGTATAAAGTTGTCATAAGCAACGGTGTTAACAGTATTAAAGTGTTTTGCTTAATTATTTTGAATGTCAAGCACATTCTACACCTTTTTTTTAATCAACAAAAACATTGATATAATGTTACAGGTTGTATTTTGAAATGTTAACAATTCCAATAATACAGGCATAACTTAATAATCTTCGGTGTTTTCATCTTATTCGCGCATGTAAATAGTGCTAGGAGTTCCCAAAGCACCTTTCCTGCGTAAGCAATCAATATTTGTTCCATTGTTCAATTGTTGTTAGCAATGTCAAAGTTCAGTCAGATATTAGTTGTTGTAATAAAAACGCATTGTGAACTTTGGTACATCTGATTTTATGAATACAAGAGGGAACGAAGGAAGACAATTTGGAAGCAGAACACATAACTTAATCAAGGTAATTATTTTCTTAAGTGGTCTTTATCACAGAATTTCTCGATCTCAGTATTTCTAATAACATGCAGGAGCTATTGTATATTTTATTATGTATCCTTTCTACCGCAAACTGACCCGTTCATATCCCCTTTCTCCAGTTTTGTATCTCAATACCTAATATCTATTTAACGTATGAAAAAGTATCAACTGTATCGATTTGAATGTCAAATTAGAATTTCGCAATTTCCTCCCAGCAGTACCATATTTGACATACAATCACAAGAAGAGATCCTGTTGAGGCCCACCACGGTATTACAGTTAATGTGCGTTCCATCCACCCACCCTATTAGGGAACATACTAATTCATTTTCATGGTCACTGGCATTCTTGTCTGACTTGATTAGGAGTCCATATAAAATCAATATATATATATATATATATATATATATATATATATATATATATATATATATATATATATATATCGACCTGCTTTTAGAGTCTACTGCGCGCAATCTGGAAGATTGTACATCCGTGTATCAAATGTGAATTTTTTTCCTGCTTGTAAAGCGAGATCAAACTATTATCGTTTAAAGCAATGATCAAGTCTTTCATAAATCAGTTGATCTAGTATGACACACGCGCAGTCTAAAGACGCTTATGTATGCTCTGTTTGTCCCTTTGAAAACAAAATTGACGGTTCCATGGAAACAATGTCTTGCCTATATGTTACTGATAGTGTTCTTCCTTTACTTGGTTGTTGGACACACAAACACACACTCACACACACACACACAAACATACACACACATAAGGAGGGTCTTATCTAAATGTTTGAACCTAGTGTACTCAACAGGTTCCAGGTAGTCTCATTGAAAAAATTAATTAGCTGGTGCACCACACCTAGTGCCTGTCTAAATGTTGCCGCTATATTCCTTTGTGTTTTGCAAGAAAGTCGATAGTAAACTAATTTTAAGAACTTATATTAACGATAGACATTGGAAAACGACTATCTGCTAATCACGTAAGGGATACAAACCTATCAGCTTTTATTTTCTTGCTCAAAGGAAGCTATTATTTCCTAAAAGAAAATCGAGAATTAGATTTTTGTATAATTCGGAACATCGTTATAATTTGCTTGGAATCTAATATGAAAGCATAGCAAGACAACAAAAGGTCATCGAAAAAAAGAATAATTACACACATGAAACAAATGGGATGTTGCTGGCAATCAGCATGCATTACAAATTGGGCAAAGCGGTTTATATAATATTTTTTTAAGGAACTACATGATTAATTTACGTTTGCTTATTATTTTCGACGAACTCTCAACTTTTATAACATAAATTATACATTGAAATAGATTTATGAAAAAGAGTCGGTCTATATATATATATATATATATATATATATATATATATATATATATACATATATATATATATATATATATATATATATATATACATATACAAACCATATGGCGAATAACATCCCTTTCAAGCGCACTGGATCCACCAAGGGATCACGTGTGTAAGGGATTGATTTATATATATATATATATATATATATATATATATATATATATATATATATATATATATGCAATAAACTGACGACGAACAGTACGAAACTAGTAACTAAAAACTAGCCTAAGCGCTTTCGACTCTTAATGAGTCTTTTTCAAAGGCAAATACACGTGACACACGTGATCCCTTGGTGGATCCAGTACGTTTGAAAGGGTTGTTATTCGCCATATGATTTGCATTCTTTATATATATATATATATATATATATATATATATATATATATATATATATATATATATATATATATAAATATATATATATATATATATATATATATATATATATATATATATATCAAATGAACTTCTTAATTGTATTACAGTATGCATACTTAACTATTAGGATTGTTTAGTATGTAATTTTGTAGTGTTTAATTTAAATGCGTATTTGAGAAATGGGTTTGAGGTTTAAGTAAAGAATTGTGTATATTGTTAACTTGTGGTCTGAATTAATTTTGTAATTCGCTATTAGGTTGCTTCTTATTAACTAGTTCATATAGTGCTGTGTTATGTTATAATTTACGCATGTTTGAATTGTGAGTTTGGGAAAACGATTGAAGTATGTAATATTAGTTACAATATATGTATGAATCTATCAGAGCATGAATATTTGTATACTTGTAATCTTTGTATGAGTTGCAATGTAAAGAGATGCATTTGATTATTGTGATAGTGTTTAGTATAAAGCGGTTAAGAGTATGTACTGATGTGAAGCAAATTTATTTTGTATGTATAGGAATAATTGATACCGTGCTTTTATTATGTCGTGTTTAACCACGCAAGAACGTATATTTCAATGTGAATGAATGCGTGACGGAAGAGATTTAATATATGTTATCTGATGATAAGTGTGTGAAGTGATATGTGGGAAGGCTAAGGAAAAATATTGTACCGTCATTGTGTTTTCACAGGAAGCTTTTCGGGAGAAGAACTTCCGGTTCTGTGAGCTCTAAGTCTCTAATGAGGGAGACGAAAGAGAGACTGGCATTTTTAGACTTCTGGGCCTTATTTTAAAAATGTGTTGATGTTTTTTTCTCTGGATACTAGTTCTTCCTTATTCGTTATGAGTGCATTTGGATTAGACCTAAGTGTTTGTTTCAATAATATAGTTAGAAAATGACAAATGAGCTTTTTAAGTATCATTGGCACCGTAAACCCCCACAACCTCCGCTCCATAGTTTAGGATGGGATCTATCCTCGCATCAAATAGACGAAGAAATCCAGATACGGTAATCTGCCAAATTTTAAAAACTTTACTTCAATGTATGCATAGCCTTCAATGCCACTAACATTTTCATTAATTAGCTCTTGGTACATTAGTCTACCCTCCCGTTTTGTGAAATATTTACAAATTAGTGAATATAAAATAATTATTATTTTATATCTGCTGTAGAATACCCAGCTCTACGTCCTCTTTGCTCGTCGCCTATTAATTGATTTTTCTCGACCCGTTAATTTATCCGATTATTTAAAACGGACGTAAACACATTGCTAAATTCAGGTAGTAGACTAAAATCTCTGTAATTTAAAGGTTCATTTGCATCCACTTTCTTCCAAATTGGTTTAATGATAGCTGTTGATTAATATGCTAGGTAATATCCAGCATCAAATAGTTTATTAAACAATATTGTTAATATTGGTGCTATTATGATGTTCGTACATATAAAGAAGTTGCCCTCAGCTTTGTCATATTTCAGTTTACTCAAAGTTAGGCGTATCTCCTCTTCAGTGATTGTTCTATCTGAAGTCTCATGATTTAGGTGAATAATTTTATTTTCCTTAATCTGGTCCTCACATCTGGAAAAATTAAATAATTCCGAAAAATATTCACGCCAAGTTGCAGGCGTGATACTGCTTTGCATTGCAGTATTTTGATTCTTTGCAAGGCGACAAAAAAGTGATACATTTTTAGAGTATAAGGCAGATAAGAGGCTTTTTTATATTAATTCATATTGCTTTTGCTTTCTTCTTGTAAGAGATTTATAAATATTTCTATAGAATTTATCATCTTCAAGTGATTCATTTGTGCCTTGTAATCTGAACTGTCTTTTTATCTTATAGTTTTTTTGGCAGTTATGCAATCTCTGTCAAACCAAGGCTGATACTTTGCAAATTTTCTTGGATATGTCAGATAGATTTTGCTTTCTATTGACTGAATTCATTGTGTTTGCTGCATCATGGTAAATATCAGCAATTGTTTCGACGCATTCATTAAGTTTGTTATTGATTATATCATTTAAAATCCTTTCCATATTTTGAGATAATGATCTTTGCAATTATCTTCTTTGTTCCATATTTATTTATTTATTTTGTTACGACCAGACACACATACAGCATAGTGCTCTAGTTTAACCATGCAGATAAGGGAAATACTTATGGCATATTTATTTTGTTTTAATCTGACAAGGGAAATACAATGGGATCATTTATTTTGATCTAACATCAATGTCGAAGGATGACATTTTTTAAAACACATACGTTGGCTAAAAATATAATTTATTGTTGCCATGAATACTTGTAAATTTCCAGATATATTTATTCAATCCACATTTACCACTGGCGATTCTCAATCCAGTCATTTTGGCATAGATGTAGAAGTTTTTCTCCAGAGTGATTTATATACCTTACGTCTTATTAGCCTGATTATATATACATTTATTCATCTTCTGCATAATTTAATTCATGATGTAGATAAATAATATTACCATTTGATAGAATCTGGCTCCGTAATAGTATAAGCATCAAAATCACCAGCAATTATTATTTTATAGTCAGCACACATTTTAGGGGAGCTAACTCATTTTCTACGATTGCACATAAATTTTCTTCGGAATGAATAAAGGAATATTCAAGTGACAAATAGACAAAATCAAAAATTAAACTCCATTGCAAGTATCCTGGCCTTACATTAAACAACTAACCCCCAAAACTATCATATATTGAGATACCTGAAGAAGGGTTCACAAACAACATAATACATAATTTGTAGGCCTCAGCCAAGTCCTATCTATTATCTGATTCACTGGCTTCGATCCTTGTTTCTCTATAGCGTCTCAAAACGTGTTCTTTGTCGTTATCATTTGACAATTAGACAATCACGAGTCATAAGATTTCTTTTGATCTCAGCCGAGGGGCTGTTTCAAACTATGTAATCTCTAATTCTAAACCAAGTTCATCCCTCAAATATACTTTGTGGATTTTCATGTGTCATCAACCGCTTCTTCGCCTATTTTAGGCACACAATAACATAATAGGTTCTTTTAACGTGAATACATCTCCTGTCGCTAAAGCTTTTGTTCGATCGTCTGCATTTATTTTTCCAATTCAAAAACTTTCTCCGTCAGACTCTCAGTCTTCTTGCACGGAATATATTCTGATTTGTCAGCAATTCATTTTTAATTTTCGGCTTATCTCGGAAACATTTATTAGATAACTCTATCATTAAGTTTCCGTACTTCATTTCTAAGTTTACATTTCTCTAGCTTGTATCTATTGTTTCTACCAACTCTATAAATGTATAATTATCCATATCTTCACTTTCTGTCATGCTATTTGCAGAGACCTGGAACTTCTGTGTTTGCATAAAAACACTGGCCCGAACTGGACTTCTCAGGTGAGACTTAGAGTTACCCGTCCACGTAAATAATGTGTTCGCGAATTTGTGAACCGTTCCTCGGTAAAATGATAAGGTGTGGTATTACTGAAAGGGCTATATGTCATTTGTGACCCACGTGTTCTGCTTCCTTGACTCGGTTTTGGGGTCGCCCCTTAGGTCTAAAACGGATTAGTCTCCACTCCATGCAAAACAACAGGAAAAATAATATATATTTCCAGAGATAAACTACTGATTTTCTTTCTTGTGATTGATGTAAATTACATATATTTGTTTGGCTGGATGAAACATCCACTTATGCACCTCCACTGCTCCAAGCCAATACACAACTAACAAGTTAACAGATGGCGAACAGTATACTTCAGCTACTGGTATTGTGACCCGAAATTACTTCTGCCTGGGTTTAAGCTTGCATCTAACCTTCTTTGTTCACATTCTCATTTTAAAAGTCACTTTTCAAGCATTAGTATTATTGTCTTTGCATATTTGACATGATAAAGTTATTAATATTACACCTTCGAAAACTCACCTATCTGACACAATTATCAAATAAAATATCTCAGAAATTTCGGAATTATTGTGAGAACGATTGTCGTGACTGTTACCTCGTGTGTACCGAAAATCCATAATTACTACTACTATTACTGCTAGTTGTTGTTGTTGTTGTTATTTTTGTTGTTGTATGGTTTAACGTCATGTTTCAGCACAAAAATAAGCTATACAAAATAAACTATACATTGCGGCCAGTATCAATGGTGCAGCAAGACGGGAAAACTCTGGAAAAACCACTGATCCACCAGCTGCTATTCTGAGACTCGAACTCTCGCAGACAGAGGTGAGATGGCAACGGTGAGTGCTTTAGCCAACTTGGCAACTCGGGGCCCCAATAATAATTCTAATAATAATAATAATAATAATAATAATAATAATAATAATAATAATAATAATAATAATAATAATAATAATAATAATAATAATAATCTTAATTTGACGAGAATAACCCATTTGGTCATGCAAGGTCTGATATGTGATCCTCAAGTTTCTAATAGGTTATGTTATAAAAAAAAATTGTTTAAAAACGGTACTTACACGTTCACAAATATCCTCGCTCACGTACACATAACTTAATATGAATTAATATGTGTAACGACAGTAGTTAACATATACGTATATGAACAATATATTATATACAGGTATACCGATTTCAGCATGTGAGTAGTCTATGCAGTGACATGGAATAAAATATGTACATATTATTTATAGATACAATGATAAAATTCTGTATTGGGAAGTTTTAATATATCATTTGAGCTGGTCAAAGCAATCATTAGCTCAGTATCAACATATAGAAATAACTAGATTCTGGTACTGGTCATGGAGTCTGTCTTCCCTGAAATCGTTTATTATACATTATGCTATTTATTTTCTTTTCAGAAATATTTCATCCTAAATTTTGAATCAATCAAATTTATTGATCGCCTTTAATTTAACGATCATTTTATTATTATATTTATCACACATATCGGTTACTGAGCTTCTTTTAACACAAATAGCATGAGATTATTTTTATTAGCTACTGAAACATAAAATACATTTGGTTCTGTGGACGTTCATTTTATGTACTGCGAGCAAAGCGACATTATCAAACTCCAAAGAGTCCAAGCTTATGTAAACCTAACTTTATCTATGAGCTCTGTCTAAAATGCATTAAGCATCACTTGAAGCGTTTGGAAAATCCAACTGTTGAAGTTGTTTCTGTTTTTTTTTCAGCGTTAATTGTTTACCTTTAGGCAATTCAAATTTGGTTTCCTTTTTGATCAAATACAGTTATGTATTCTTTCAAAATGACGACAAAAAGTCATATAGCTATTTCATTCCTGCATATTTGATAAAAATACAATTTTCCAGTGTGAGAAAGAGAATGATATGCGAAATACATCTTTATTGGTTTAGTTTTTCTGTCGTATATACTTATTCTGATTGTTGTTCTATGTCCAGTCCCAATATCCTTATCACACATCCAGATTGGAACTATTTAGATGTTTACTCTGATTGGCGCACTCTTATTTTTTAACACAATGATTTATAAGTCTCATGTCGCTTTGTATATAATCGATATTACAAAAGGCTAACAACGTTGAGATAGCGTAAAAGACAGTGTGTTTAAAAATTACAAAACCTCATTATTATGAGTCGTTTGCTATGACAACGTCATAGCTCTTACGTATCCCTGAGAACGTCATAGCCTTTACGTATTCCTGACAACGTCATAGCTCTTACGTATCCTTGACAACGTCATAACCCTTATATTATCCCTAACAACGTCATCACCATTACGTAATCATGTAGCAAAGAGCGAATACACAGATGGACATTTGGCGAAGGGACGGCGGAAATGTCTGACAAACATATATATATTTATTTAAGGATGCAGGGACACACAGAAAGACGGGTGAATATATAAAAGGACAGGCCCATAGACGAACATGAATATGGTCATATTTATGATGAAAACGGTCAGAAAAACGCACAGACAAGCAAAACACCAATTAAAAGGCCTATTAGACAGCAAATATAATCCATAGATTAAATAAAATTCGACTAGTCCCGTGCTCATTTAATCATTTCTGAATAGAAGTTTGATACGCCCAGCACATGATTTTTGTAACATGTTGGTTTGTGAACATATTTTACATAAGAAACACATTTTTAAGACTCTGTCAATGTAATATTTCCACTTTTACCAAGTTTTAATCGCTTTATTTAATTTTAAATCCCTTTCTGTTCTTCACCTTACTCTCTCTTTCTTTATCACTCTCCCCATCCCCAGGTATTTGACTCAAAACTGAACTAGTTTTGCAGTATCGACCTAATCGTTGTCTTTGTCTTCATTTTTTTCTCTTTTTGTTTGGGTCAAAATTTGTCAATACCCGCAGATAATATTCTATCGTGGTACACATGATCATGATTTACTATTCAGTCCAATTAATAAAAATATCAAAATACAATGGTAATATAAATATATTTGTTGAACATACATGGAGTAGAATGAACAGAAAAGTAGCGTTAATCAAAATGAATTAGGATTTCTCTCTCGTTCGTTCCCTTTCTTTCTCACATATATTGAACAATGAATTCTTACCAATGTAGTACCCTTGACAGAACCTTAAATCAGTTACGCATTCAAAATACAAACATAATAAAGCACTTATAACAAACCAGAAATGCACTGAGCTTGATTGCCAACTCAAATACAATTTATTCATGATGATGGTACAGCGGATATAAAATAGAAAGGCAAAGAGATATTCTGATCAATATTCTGGACATGCACGACAAGACGGGATGAAACGTTAATAGATATAACTGAGTTTATAGAGAAACATGATGAGCTCTTTAAATTTACTCAATCACACCTGTACATTAGCAATTGTGATTTTTGATTTTTTGTTTACAAATTATTAGCATTTTAAATACTTCTTATTTATATATATATATATATATATATATATATATATATATATATATATATATATATATATATATATATATATATATATATATATATATATATATATATATATTGTTTCCTCATTTCAGCACAATATTCAAATTCAAAAAAAAAGATGGTGAAAGTATTCACCGGTATCGTCTGAGGCACATAATGGACCTTACTAAGTGCCAAACCAGATAGATACTCTTTTCAAAGTTATACAGATCCGTGTATGTCTTTTCTCACATAATCCGCTTTTAAATAAGTAACCCGTTTGAGCAACAAATTCATGGTTTTCAGCTAGACATTCTCTTTGTTTTCTCTTTGTAAAGATGTAACACGTCTTGCATTTCTAATGTAATAAAATCCTTACTGACGATACTCCATCTTTTCTTCTTTGTTTCTATACTTTTCTTACTGAATGAGAGGAAATTATTCCGTTAAATGCGTTAATGTGCAGATAAGGATTTTCTCGCTATGCAAAGCTTCCTTCACGTCCACAATTCTGACCCCTGGTGGGAATCGCCATCGAAACAGCAATACATATAATGAATTATATTGATATTATTACCGTGCAATATTTCCATAATTTGAGAATCAGGGTTAATGTATATCATAAACATTTACTCCAGTTTAGGTCACGTGAGTTTCTTTTGTTAACTGGTCCTATTATACATGAGTGTATATATTAATTCGGAATATGGAACATACGAAAACATTATAACATTGATTCGACAGTTCAGCTATTCGTGTCATGGGTCGCTTTATATCCGATTGATTTTATCATCACGGCAAATAATGATAGTGGCAATAATACGAGCTTTTAAGGGAGACTTAGGCTCATTAGACACATCGATTTTTGACTATGGCCTCGTTTCTGTAATTAATAGAATTACACCTTCCAATTTACAAAACACAAATGAACCGTAATCTCCCAAAATATTTTGTATTAAAAAAATAGTACCCTACACGAGTGACTGTCGGGGACAGAAACGGTGACGGGAGGGGGATGGCTACCTCTAGGCCTAATATCGTCATGTACAATCATAATCGTGTGAACAGAGAATCACTCAGAGTGACTCATTAACACAATGTTGTCCTTGGTGTGTCACCGGAAACAAGATGCCGTCATTATTTTTTTGTGCATATTGTGCTATATAATTTTAATGAAACCAAAAGCATTAAAAGATTGATTACATTTTACTGGAAAGATCATAAATCAGCGATATTAATTAAACGGAGTATCGATGGTTATATGCGAAACCAGGATACAGTCTTTATAAGTTGTAATTTTTTATTACAATGCCTTAGTGTGAGTACGTGTCACTATTTCTATATAATCATATCCTCAGCTAAGTTTTGTCGCAACATACATTTTCGTTAAACCGGCTCCAGATAACAAACGAATCTACTATTCCTTTCCTTTAAAGTAGAAAAGAAATCGTTATAAATTACATTTTCAAAGTCGAAACCTATTTATCATTTTGTTAGGTTCCATAGAAGTATTACAGGTTTTTAGTGGGTCAATTATATATCATACTGAATGTCACTAAATATATGGATCTAACGTCGCTAAGTATATGGAAACAAAGTCACTAAAAATATGGACCCAACGTCACTAATTATATGGATCAAACGTCATATTATATGCTCACCTTTTTTCTACGTTAACTTTATATTGTCAGAATCGTGCAATATTCACCGATATTGAACACCTTCATACTATATCCCACGTGCAAAGGAACTGTTTTCTAACGTAAACAATTTTTTTATGAATGAACTAAAGAATATGTTTCATAGACGACCACATACCAGCAAATGTTTCATATACTGACACATACAAACTGCTTTGGCACATTCCGCGTTTACTTTTTTGATACAATATTTCAAATTTAACTATATATTGACGCTATACAGGTTCCTCGCAATAAGATGCAAGTTATACACATAAACTTTCTTCTTTTGCTGGTAATAAAAATGGCTAAAAATATACTTACAATTTTGAATCCTGCATTTCATCAAAAAATTTGTTTTCATAGGTCTGTAAATCTGAATTAAATGAGCCATGTCATGGGTTCTCAAGATTGATTACACATTTTGAAATTTGTCCTGAAATTTTGAGTATATTCCAAGTGTAGCTACATCCTCCTTACTGCACCCAAAATGAAATAAAGATTAAATTCCACAGCGTGTTTTCGATAATTGCAATGGAAAGGCTTCATAATTTCCCAAATTGTGATCTGAATCATTCAATGACAAAAGAAACACGCATGCCGATGTCAACACAATTCAAAACATTAAATTGCCAGACGCTGCTGGAAACCGATGCAAGTCACTTCATGTAGATAAATCCAGACCATAATTAAAAAGATTGCGTTGAATCGACAAATATACAAAATTTATTCATTACAGATCAAATGGAAAAGTTGTTGCAATGCGTATTCATCAACAATATTACTCCAAATTTAAATTTTAAGTAGAGCAAGCGCCATTTTCTTTCAAAACTTACGTCTAACGCGCCACCAACTTCATATTTATCTAGGCGGAGTTATGCGCTCATTAATAATTTTGTGTAATGATCCATCAACGCGTATGTATTTAGTTCGGAATACGGCGTACATTTAGTTACTTTGCTTGTTTCAGTGTATTTTTGTTTATATATTTAAGCCCTGGGAAGAATAAGAAATGAGCATATAATAAAAAGGTTACTGTATTTGTATGGGAAAATATGAACTCGTTTTGTCGGAAGGAATTACTGCACGACCTTGGGAGTGCAATATATCCATCTGAAAATCTCGTTCATATATTCCCATACAAATGCAGTAACCTATATATATATATATATATATATATATATATATATATATATATATATATATATATATATATATATATATATATATATATATATATATATATATATATGGACCCAACGTGATAACGATGCAAAACAGTCGTCTCATACATGCTTAATAATTGTTCATTTATTATCGCTTTTGTATATTTGAGATTGAATGTTTGTATGTGTGTGCCTGTGTATGTCTGTGCGTGTGTATGTCTGTGCGTGTGTATGTCTATGCCTGCGTATGTAGTAGCAAGAAGCCCTTTTTCACAATTTCATGTTTAAATTATCTTAGTTGATCAGGTCCATATCTAGGATAAACAAGCGACAGACTAAAGTTGATGTCATTTGTATGAATACATTCAGGCTGACATAATCGCCCATTGGTTCATCGATTCAGCTGGTACTTGCATATCCTTGTCAACAAACGTTTGACATTCAGACTCTTCCAAATATTTGCATCACCCTTTTTACTGAAATTCATTTATTTTAAGGATATTCATTATGCATAAACTGTATATATTTAGTACATACACTTCATCTATTGCTATGTTCATTATTAGGTAGGTAATGACTTTGTACGGCAGTAAGTAAAGTAAAAGTTGATTCAAAGCTCTGGGTCCATACAAAATATTGCCAATAACACTAATCTGTATTCATTCTTACGGCAGTCAATCTAAATTCACAAATATATTACAAACTAAGTTATTTATTACATTAGTTCATATATTCATTTTCAAAACAATGTATTACGATCTAAACTGGCAAATAATATTTCTTTCCAATGACCTCACTACGATTTAGTCAAATGATTTCTAAATGTTACACTGAGAACATGAATTACAGTAAATATAGAAGGCAATTAATGTCTTTTAAGGGCAATTTAAGTTTTGATATTTCACATCCACCTGCTATACTTCTTCATGATTCATCTTGGTCGCTTGAGTTGTTGCTACTAAACACCAAGAGGACGTTTAATCTAATTATTGTGTCGTCCATTTTCTAAAGTATTTCTAAAATTGTGGACACAGTTAATGTGCTCTTAGAGAGCTAAACAGACTGCAGTGTACAGCTTTGCCGGATAGTGTATTCTTCATATTTTAGTATAAATTCTATATGGTGATTATCCATGGGTATATTACGGATGGTGTACATTCTTCATATTTTAGTATAAATTTTATATGGTGATCATCCATGGGTATATTATCCATATATTAATTATATTAATTTATAAGTTGCATACATTGATTCGTGCTTGATTTCTCGTATAAGTTAAATGTACTGGTTAGTTCCTTTTCGGAACAATAGCATGTCATTGAACAGTTCTTTAACTAAGTGCGCATCATTCTGTTAAATCCATTGTTGTTCTTTCTACATTTGAGTATTGTGCTATACTCATGAATCGTTCAATATATCATCCTTAATCATCACATCCACTAAGTCGCTTTTATGTATCTTCGTTATGTCCTATCCCAACATGGCGTCATCCTTTTACAAATGGTTGGATTCATACTCGTACCATTTTGGCCACGATATTAAGGTTCAAAATTCAATGATGGGCGTTGGGTGGACCAGACCTATTATGTATATTCAAATCAGCAAGGGAGTGGGGATGATGGAGGTGGGGAGCAAGAAATGAATAGTTGATAGGGAACGAGCTAGATTGTTTTAAAAAATGAGGTTCATATCTCTATTTGACCCCCTTTCCCCCGACGCCAATTACCTGCCACCAACATACAGTTTATTCAGCATTTCGACGTTTAGAAAGCTAGCATGACATAATAAAAAGCGACCTGAAAAACTAATGGCCTGCCACCTTGGTAAGTTTAATACAGAACATCTGAACTACTCACCGTTATAGCTTCGTTGTATTTCAATAAATATTTATAGAAACGATTAAAAAGAAACAAAAGTACTTAAATTTACACAATATGTTTGATTTTCATAGCCTATTATGGTAGGTAGTAACAGTGATGATGTCTGATTTCGGGATGTCTTGATGTCAATAATATAGCATGGCAAATTAATTCGTGGCATAATTATATGCATGTTTCTATTTACTCTTTTTACTATTTTCGGTTACTTCACTCGTAAGAACATTTAATTTTTTGTGAGATTTAGGCCAAATCAGGATGCAAACAAGGGGGCCTTGTGGCCATGGTCTCAACCACAATTGACCCCGAAAAGCGATTTTTTGATAAACAATTCAGAAAATAGTAAATATACGTCGTTGTGTAATTAGTTTACTTTCAAATGTAGTAAATTAAATTTTTTTTTTTGGGGGGGGCATTCGATTCATTTCTAAATTTCCATGTAAGCAGGGCCTAGAGGGCATAAACTCTCGAAGTGGTTCAGAGTTCTCTTAACCTCTGAAGGGGCCTGGTCAGATACACTGTATTGATTGATGTGTGATGCTTCCCGTTTTCAAGTTTCAGTTCTGCATTTCACCCCGTCAGAATTAGTCCGGATTCAGGAAATGAGGTATGGGTGGGGTGAACTTGGGGACTTTTGGAATAAAGCGTCCCAGTTGGACTGTCAAAGTTTGCAAAACCTTAAGTGCCACCAGACATGGCCGCCATTTGGGTCTGTGACTGAGAAAGGAGTCAGCTAAAGAGGGTAAAGATCTGATTTTAGTTAAATACAGGGGATTTTCAATACAGCCAAATGCTAAGTGGAAGCATTTACTAAAATTGGTTTGCCTTTTCATGTGATGACACGTGGAAACCTCAGTTGTATTCTTCACATTAGTCCCATATGCTTTCATTTTGACATATCATGCACTTCCCCTTCACATGGATTAGTTGGACAGCATTAAACATTTAACGTTTTTCTCCCTTAGCACCACAAATGAATACAGTTACTGTCAGATCGATAAAAGCAACCGAAATGCCGCTTCGATATACCTATCACTAGACAGGAATAAAACAATACGCATCTACAGTTTGACTAAAATAGGATCATTTCAATTAAAACTAAATTCGAATTTATCATATAGAAACAAAATGGTAATTCACCTCTTTGTCTTCTTTGAAGATCCTCTTCTGAAAGTCAAATTTGACTATGCATGCTCTTTCTTTCTTTCTTAGAATCAAGTTCAGCTCTCTCCAAATCGTCTTTGAACAGCAGCACAAGTTCTCGCCATTGCGAAGAAGAATCGATGCTTTTAACAGATGAAAGAGATCCTCTTACTTCAACTTTCGTTGGAAGTGAGAAATATTGTTGTCCATGGATCCATGTTTATTCGACTGTTGTCGGGCCGAAGCCTGTTATCTAGGACATCGCAAATTGGAAAAGCTGAATAACAGTAGTCTTCTTTACTATTGATTATTCATGAATGCGACTCAGTGCGCAATACCGGAAGAATGTTGTAGAAACTATCGGAAACCAATCACGCGACTGCGGCGAGTAAATTCCATAGTTAACACGTGTACTTAAATAAGCTCTCCTTCTATTTCCATAGCGATATTTATCTCAACAAAATCAATAGAATACAAATATACAAAGTAGCACCGATAATTGTGTGTAATGGTCCAACTATTCTCGCAGTCTCTAATCAAAGACCAGAATTGTATTATTGGTAAAACGATATTTTTTCCCTGTTTCACGAAGGCAGCATTAAATATTCATCCAAGGAACGTATTCCACATTAGGCACCCATTCGAGCTCTACAAATGCGAACAAAGCTTATTAATACGGGCAAACGGGCTTGCTAGTTAATGACAAAAAAGTCGAGCCTGCCACACTGTATGACAATTATCTCAGATACAACTCTGTAGATGACAGGTTTATTCATATGACAGGCTCCTGGTGCTTGCTCAATGCTAGTCGATGGTGTACCCAGCAGACATCTGTAAATTAGAATTCACAACGTTTCGGGGGTTTAGCTGGTATGAAGAAATATACCGCCTAGCCATGCCCAGTATCGATCTCTGAATGTTACTTTTTCCGCTGACTGCCATGGCTACATATAATGATGATGACTATGGAGATTCTTGGTAATGATGCTTTCATTTAAAATTTAAAAAGATCTCTTTGGATAAACGAAGACAGTTTTGCTGAGAACTAAGCGAAAATTCAGAATTAAAAAGTGCGTAGTACAGTTGAGCATGCCTAGGAATGAATGAATGAATTAATTAATGAATGAATGAAATGAAACTGGTAGAAAAGTGATAATAGTTACAGTTTTATTGACAATTGAGAAATGGGACATATGTTGTTTAGATTCCAAACAGAAGTTCGATGATAATGCTTCAAGTAACACTGAGCAGAGCAAAACGGCTTTTAGAATCGGTCGGTATCGGCAATAGCTATTCATTATCGAAAGTGGAGACCAATGACCCATTTCTTGCTGAATGCCATACAGGAGCTTAATCAATGAACGACTTTCTGTAAAAAAAAATTGCTTTCGGCGACAAATGTCAGAGCGAGGGAAGAGATGAGGAAATTGCATGAAAATATTTGATTCTGTCAACAGAAAATAAAAGGAAAGATGAAAGGTAGAAAGTATCCCGGCAATCATTGTTTGAGACTGACAGTTGAGTAAACCCATATTTAACGTAGTATTTACACCCACCATTAAAATTATGCAACCCATTTTTTCTTCCTATAAATAATAAAATAAATAAATAAATAAATAAATAAATAAATAAATAAATATGAAACATAGAGGCTTATTGGCGAAATAATTTTTATTCTCTGTTTTCATTTCTGTTGGAATCAAATACTTTACCAAATGACAAAAATTTAATTGAATGCGATAGGTTAGGTTAAGTCAATCCTACCGCTCTTTTAAGTTACTTATATTGATATGATCAATCTATGAAAGTGGGGTAAATTTACAGCAAGTTTGGTATATCACAAAAATAAAATTTTCTTATCCTACATTAATGTCGGATATATTAAAATATTAAGCTTTTGGTACCACACGATGAAATATATCTGATATTGACGTAGGAAAAAATATCATGTCGGTCTGTCTGTCTGTCTCCATATATATAGGTAAGGGTTTATTAATTCCACGTGGAACAGCTTTGGTGACAACAAAAACATTTGATCGGGAAGTTTAAACGCACGAGAGTTGTAATAAATAATATAGTCACGTTTCATGGAGGGGCCAAGATCAAAAAGGACACACGTACGGCATTTAAAAGAAGTATAGAAAAGAGGCATTAAATAGATTTCAGTTTTTGTGGATCTTAAAAAAATATAAAGGAAACTACGGAAAGATGTCAAATTTTTTTTTCACTAATAATACAGGTACAACCATACATCGTGTATATGAAGCTTTACATCCACTCCTACAATTTTCTAGAGTTAGAAATTGTGAGCTTAAATGTTTATCGATTTCAGCAGAACGAATCCCTCGAATTAAATTATATTTGTACACGAGCCGCAGTGCATATTGGAAAACTGAAGAGGACTGACGTGTCTATGAATTACAACAAAACTATGTTACTCATGCATATTGGGAAACCTTTGAGTTTGGTTTGACATTGATTACACGCAAAAAAAAACCCAAACAAACTGTACGTTTGCAACAGTATCTTCGATATGCTATGAAATATTTTCAAACTCAAAGTCACGTCACGGTCAGTTCTTCACATTTACGTACGTTATTATGAGGGGCCATGTACAACATCTGACTGACCCATCTGGCTATCTGTCAAAGTGAAGACAGCCGCAGATGCTTAAGTAATATTACACGGAGAACTGTGGGTCGCTATGATGCTTGGCCGCCCGATCTAAGGATAGATCCAAATGTTTTACGTAGATCGACAATGGGTTTAGGTCATAAAATGTTCTAATATGTGGTTCGCATTAAAAGGTGAAATACCCTGAGAGAGAGAGAGAGAGAGAGAGAGAGAGAGAGAGAGAGAGAGAGAGAGAGAGAGAGAGAGAGAGAGAGAGAGAGAGAGAGAGAGAGAGAGAGAGAGTGCCATAGACTGATATGGGAAAAGTTGAACAATGTGTAAGCTATTGAAATCGATGCCTTATTCCAAGCATTTGATCCACCTCGAAGAGTAACGAGAAACGACACAAAATATACACTCATGCAGACCCAGAGGCATTGAAAATGGAAACTTTAATGCATATTGATTTGAGGAAGAAATAATCCTGAAAATCAAATTATGTTAGATGACCAATATTGGATCAAGCTGAGTACGTTAAATAAGCTTATAATATACAGTGGTCGTATCAAGAACACTGAGATATCAAAACAAAAGTCGAAACAAACTTTGCCGATGAATACGAAATTGAGATTTTGTTACAGATTAATAATTAGTGAAAACATTCACAAGTTAAACATCATTTTTTTATTGATTTTGAAAGATATTCAGCATTGTAATTATATATCTTTCGCTTTAACAGAACGTTTAAATATCTTTTTACTTAGAATTACATGAACACAACAATTGCACTCTTGATGATTGGTGATTCGTTGTAAATTAAAACACACAGAAACATGATATGCAAGATACTGAAGTACATATATACATAGATAAGGAAGTGAAGAAATATAATAATAATCAAGAACAGAAATATACAGATACTAAAGTATGGAAATATGAAGATGCAGAGGCTCAAAGATATTTGGTACTGAAGTCTAGAAATATAAATATATTGAAGTATAGACGTACATATATACCGAAGTGTGGACATAAATATACCGAACTGTAGAAATATAAATATATTGAAGTACAGACGTACATATATACCGAAGTGGGGACATAAATATACCGAACTGTAAAAATATAAGGATGCTGAAGGATAGAAATAAAAAGTTAATGATGTGTAGAAACAAAGAAATAATGAAGTGTAGAAATATAAAGATACTGAAGTATAGAAAGAAGACACTTAAGTGTAGAAATATGAAGATAAGTGTACAAACAAAAAAGATACTTAAGTGTAGAAATAAAAAGATACGTAAGTGTAAAAATATAACGATACAAATGTACAGAAATATAAATATACAGAAGTGTATAATTATAACGATTTGAAGTTTGAAGTACAAAAGTATAAAGATATTGAAATGCAGAAATATATATATATATATATATATATATATATATATATATATATATATATATATATATATATATATATATATATAAGTAGAGAAATATATAGATAATAAAGCACACACAAATCCATACATACATACATACATACATACATACATACATACATACATACATACATACATACATACATACATACATACATACATGCATGCATGCATGCATGCATGCATGCATGCATGCATGCATGCATACATACATACATACATACATACATACATCCATCCATCCATCCATCCATCCATCCATCCATCCATCCATCCATCCATCAATCCATCCATACATACATACATATACACACTACACACAAAAGTATAGATATATGAAGATAGTAAATTTAGAAACGACGATTTTAAATACGGAGATAAAACAATACGAAGTGTAAAAAAAATAAAATTTCTGAAATTCAGATATATAAAGAGATATTGTATTTAGGAAATATAAAGACAATGAAGAGTAGAAATAAAAAGATATTGAAGCACACACAAAAAGACACACACACTCACACACACACATATATATAAATATATATATATATATATATATATATATATATATATATATATATATATATATATAATGATGTCTACAAATAGAAACGTAATGACATTCAGAAATATAAAGATACTTAATCGAAGAAAATTAATTGTATTGAAGTACAAAAATATAAAGATATACAAGTGTAGAAATATAAAGCTTTGAAGTACATAAAGACATTGAAGAACATAAATATAAAATAATTAAGTGTAGAAATTTAAAGATACTAAAGTGTAGAAATATAAAGGTACTGAAGTTCAAAAATATAAATAAACTTAAGTAGAGATATATGTAGAAATATAAAGATACTGAATCACAGAAATATAAAGATACTGAATTACAGAAATATGAAGTTACTGAAGTACAGACATATATAAAGATACCTAAGTACAAAAATAAAAAAATACTGAAGCTTAGATATATAAAGATGCTGAAGGGCAGAAATATAAAAATACCTAAGCTTTGAAATATAAAGATGCAGAAATATATATTCTTGTTTCCTTTCAAAAGACCAGGACAAAGTAGCGCATTTCAATTGCAAAGCAGTTATATGTAGACATTTATGCATGAGTCGGTGGAAGCTGATTAGGTTGGATATGGTGAGCTTTAATGTCAGTTTACTTTTAGAGGACGAATCCTACCAATCAACGTATTTTCAAAGAGAAGTAATCGATATTGACATATTTTGGGAGGATTATATGTCTCACATGACATACAAAGCGTTAAATGCGGACTTCAAAATATCACGACTAGAGGCTAGAAATGATAAGATATTTTAGATATCATTGCTAGACACGATATGTTCTCAAAAATAATGTGGGTAGAGATGACACGATCTTAAGATATGGCTAGAGACCAGAAGATTTTTATGATATTGTGGTTATATTGTGGTATGAGATACGTTGGTATAACAATATCGAGGTCAACATCTCAGGTATGGGATACATTGGTATAACAATATCCAGTTCAACATCCCAGATATGGGATATATTGGTATAACAATACCGAGGTCAACATCTCAGGTATGAGATACATTGGTATAACAATATTGAGATCAACATACTAGGTATGAGATACATTGGTATAACAATATTGAGGTACTGTCGCTAGATTTTAATTACCTTTCATATGTTTTCGTTGTCATACGTTATTTTGCAATATCAGTTGATCGGAAAAATTTATATTTTATCACCGTTACCATTTTCATCGTTTCACCCTTAGCTTTTTGGTGTCGCATCACTGGCCGATACAGAACCTTTTTACCATTTGTACATAATGACGGATATAACCTTTTATATGGCGCTAAATGGCCTCTTTGTTCTGGTGTGCCCTAAAAATTTAACCAACCAATCAACCAATATTGAGGTCAACATCCCGGGTATGAGATACATTGGTATAACAATTTCGAAGTCAACATCCCGGGTATGGGATACATGGGTATAACAATATCGAGGTCAAAATATCGGGTATGGGATACATTGGTATAACAATGTCGAGGTCAATATTCTGGGTAGTGGATATATTAAGGGTATACTAAAGCCAAGGCCAACAGCTCGGATAGAGAATCAATTACTGAATTAGCACGATTTTAATTTTTAGCTTGCACTCTGTGATGGTATGGCTATATACCTTACAAGGGAACAATATATCTTGATTTTGTTGCTGTTGTTCTTGGGCTTAACGCCATTTTTCAGCACACGATACATGGCAGCCAGTGTTAATGGTGGAGGAAGAAACCGGGAAATCACCGGAAAGAACCATTGAGCCACGAGAAGCTACTGGTAAGCTTTCACACATATCCACATTCACCGAATCTTAGACTCAAACTTACGCTTAGGTGAGGTGGCAGTGATCCGTAACTGACAGCGCTTAAGACTAGGAGATATAACAATTTATTTGTGTGACAAAATATTTTAAAAGAAAAACACGTTTAAAACTATTTGGATAAAACCTCATTGCCATTGCATAAAACCGCATTACCATCGTATAAAATCGCATTTCCATTGTTGAGGTAGTAGAAAAGTTAAGTTTCTATTTTGCATGTTGTACTTTTGTATAGCTCCTTGCACTGCATTAAAATTGCTTGGCTAAAACGACTAGATGATTATAAAAAGACAAGATGGCAACAAAATCCAAACGACGATAAGATGGAGAAAAGAGAGCAAGAAATTAAAAGTTTTTTTTTTCGCAAAATAATCTCATCATTATGAAATATGACTACATTGTTTTTAGATTTATTAACGACGCATTTACTTGCTTTAAAACAATGGACCGAAAAGGAAAGATGTTCTTAGATGTAGATCTAGTGGACCATAGTTAGGTAGCTAACTCATTAAAGAAACTTTGCTACGCATTGTGCCTTTCCCGTTGAACTGAAAATAATAAGCTTTCATGTCTATTGATCGGGGGCAGAATGAATCTTCCAAATCGAATTACCGTAAATGAGAAGTGATTGGTACTGGAATATTGAGTAGGACTGGTTTGCGTCCTATGAGCTGGGAAGCTGTCACACTCATTTACAGATATAATCACAACTGACAAGGAATGTATGCTATTCAAGAATAGGCCAGGTCTAGTCTTATTAAATACTGCAGTGGGTGCGTTCAGATGGTTTACATACCACAAGTACTTTATACCAGCCAAAGCTAGAGATCAAAGGTTACGAGGGTTGGCTACTTCCATTTTCGAGGAAGCGGAAGTTATAAGTTGCGTTTATTACCTGACATTCTCTCTCTCTCTCTCTCTCTCTCTCTCTCTCTCTCTCTCTCTCTCTCTCTCTCTCTCTCTCTCTCTCTCTCTCTCTCTATATATATATATATATATATATATATATATATATATATATATATATATATATATATATATATATATATGCATGCAATAAACTGCGCCAAGTGATAAACTGGTTTTGCATTTAGTGTACTTGATACGTATTTGAAAGGAGTGTTATTCACCAAATGAATGGGTTTCTCATAATACTTTCAGCAGATTTTCTACACATAGATTTCAATTAAAAATAGGTTTTCTCCATGTCAGAACGGTATGAATCTCTCTGACAGTACTTCCTTAAGAAAGTAGGAGACCTTTACTAGCCATAAGCAGCATTTTATAATGAACACAACGACACATTTGTACACGCATTTGGGTAATAATGATAACACAATTTGCAATCACAAATATTATGATTCCAAAAATGAACTGTATGGAAGTTTCCTGTTCCCGGCTCACATGTGCTTTTTCTGTCTGCCTGCCCATCCGTCCATCCATCCTATCAAAGCATTTTCTTGTTGTTCTTGTAATGAGTTAAAGGAAAAATTGCAAAAATATAAGACTTTGGTCTTATATTTCCCCTTTACGCAAACCATCAGCCAAATTAAACCATATAATTTTACCATGCTTTCCAATGCATTCCATTATCCCAAGTCTTTTAAAATAACTACTCTGTACAGACATAAAAACAATTTCTAAGTGCTCAGATTAAACACACATAAAAATATTAATAACTATTCAGCACATATACCTAAATATCACTAAATCAACATTCATATGTATCTAACTAAATGGATAAATAAGTGGCAAATCTTTCCTTACACATGGTTTAGTCGACACACCGCCGTCGAATTCACTTTAGAAAACCACATGTAAACATGTAATGTTCAACGACACCGAGCTTGTTACCGCAATACACGTTTAACATTAACGATTTGTGAGGATCATAACATCCAACACAACTGTACCATTTTTTGCCCTCAAATATGTAACCGCCCTTTTATCTTTTCGGAGCAGTTTGTAAGTTTGTTAAACTTTGTCGTTTTTTTAAATTTTTTAAAAAATTTCTGAAAAGTGCCTTCTCAAACATTAGCTAACGCACATACATCAACTTCAATAATCTCATAGCAATTTCACTCTGTAATTCCATTTATGCATATATACGAAGTTTATTTAGGATAATTAGCTGATGTTTAATTATTTTAGACTGGTATTAAGAATGATAGACTGATAATACCAGAATATATATGAAATTAAGACGGTCAATGATTACATAACTTCACACTGCGAAATAAGCATAGAAAAGAGGTAAAATAAGTCATTTTAAAGTTTGTATTACAGCAATGGTTTTGTATTTTCTCCGCTATTAAACATATTGACCATAGCCGCACTTTGAATACGGATAGTTTGATAGCCATCGGGTTACAGGTACTGGGTGTAATATGACTGTCAGTCATGGGACCGGATCAGCTGAAGAAGGACCAATATAGTAGCCTATCTCCATTACAGGCAATCGTGCAGTTTGCCACATGGATTGTACACAAGACCCAATGAAAATAAAAAAAAATGTGACGTTCGTGCATCTTGCGTAGTCTTCATGCCTTGCAATTACTACAATGCAATAGATCAATACTATCTCAATGCCGTGATCTCTTACACGTAAAATGCACTATCAAATTGCCTGTTTTAGTTCATATTATTACATTTCCGCTAAAAAGATTTCAACTAAAGTGACATTATAATTGATGATGCTACACCCACCCATCCTGGTAAGCCGATTAACTTTATCTATAGAGATTAACATGACGTTATTGTTAGGCTCAGACCATTCATTTACGAAAATATCACATCTAGTCTACTTTAATAGCTAAGTTTATATTATTAGCATGGTCGTCATCAATTTTATTAAATACGAAAAAACTCTATTGTGTCTAACCAACTCTTTGCGAGTAGTAATATGTGGAGTTGGTATCGAGACTCCTCCAACAAAAACTTATTTTCCGTTCTGAAAGTCGAGGCTCTCAATCGATTCGAAGAAAAATGAGCACTGAAAGTTTACATGTAGTATATGTCTGGCACGATTCCACTGTTAAGTATCTTGGGCGCCATCTTGCTACAGATACTGGGCACAAAAAGTTTAGCAACACTTGAAAATATCTTGAAAATTGAAAATTTAATTTTTCATTCCTCTAATACAATTCTGTATCTATCTATTTATCTACCTACCTATCTATCACTCACATATATATATATATATATATATATATATATATATATATATATATATATATATATATATATATATATATATATATATATATATATATATATATAGAGAGAGAGAGAGAGAGAGAGAGAGAGAGAGAGAGAGAGAGAGAGAGAGAGAGAGAGAGAGATTAAATTACAATCTACGTCTTTTTCCAACATTTCCTGCATAAATTCACTATGTTAAGTTCTGGGCTTGCTACAGACTAGCAGTGCGGTAACGGTTATCCAAATAAATTCTGGTCTGAATATTACCATAACAATTTTCAAACGTTTTTCGCTTGATCAATTTGACCAAATACTTTTGTAATCAATATGCCTTTCAGATTAAGAGATAATTATTTTGGATGATTATTTGTAAGACAAGAGTGGAGATACTTAGACCTTCTATTTTCATTATATTTACTGTGTTATTATAGCCAGTGGTAATGGGCTTAAGGCGTAATTGTCCTTATATATTAAATCTAGCAATGAATGTACCACGAGGGATTATAGAAGTATTACTCTATACAATTGATTTCAATATTATTTACAGGTATATTAAATAAAAGAATTGGGAGAAGGAAAATGACAAACTTTCGATGTATAATTTTGGTTTGAAGAAGGAAGTGATGAAGCGTTTTCGTTTGACGTTGTTCTTGTAATCAGATTGAAATTAAGGCAAAATATTTTGCGCAGTTGGTTTTGATTATGTTTTGCAAATGATGAATTAAATCGGTTTGTTTTGTTATCATACATGAAACCCATATGCTGTCCAAAGTAAGCATGCAATTATCTGTTGAGGCTGTAACGCGGCTTTCCATATATGCAAGTAACAGTTTGCACTCTTTAGTAAATCAATGAGAAAAAAACAGATAAAATTGTTAAGCTTTTTCTTATCAACTTCAAAAGAATGCCGTAACAGATGAATTTCTCAGTGATGATATGCCTTGAAGCAGTTGTAAAAATGCCTCCCACATGTACAATTAAAACACACATTTGTACAAAACAAAATCCGTTTGAAAACAGCAAAGACGAAGATATGAGTCTTTACTATTACCCGATGGTGACAAGAAATATATAAAATAACTTATAAAATAACTTAAACATTTTATAATTATTACATAGCATTCATATATCTATCTACATGTCATTTGATGGAGTTTAATATAACAGACACCTGTTAATTGTAACTGAGGTTTATACTACCGAATAAGTTAAATAATGAATGAAATTATATACAAGTAGTGAAAAGAGACGATATAGGGACAATGGGACTTCAGTGAAAAAAGTGACTATGGAATATAGGGACAATGGGAACTTAACATGGTGGGGCTGTCTAGAGACAAAACGAATTTAACATGGGCTTTTGAATGATATACAGACTATGCGACTATACTGTTAAGAAAGGGGGTTTGCACTATAGGGACGAAGGGGATTTTAAAGGGGGGTTTCCATATACGGACAAGAGAAATTAACATGGGTGGGACTAAATACGGACAATATGAATTAAACAAGGATGATATCACGATACTGGACACCGGGGAAACAATGCCAACAATGTTGCTATGGGCTGATCTCAGCTGGATAGAAAAGTATGGCAAGGAGCTGAGCGGAATACGCGTTACTTTAGAGACAGTAGAGACATTGACAAAGAGACGTGGTTAGAGACAGGGTCAGATACAGTATATATATATATATATATATATATATATATATATATATATATATATATATATATATATATATATATATATATATATTCACCGCCTACTCCTTCTTTACCATACGTCTATGATTTTAAAAAGAGACAGAAATAATAAGAGCGAGCCTTTCTTATTCAACAGAATCAGCGAGAATTAGAAGAGAGAAGGTGAAAGCTACAGGAAGAAGAAGAAACAGAGAAGAAACAAGGTCTAGGAGAGTGAAAGTGTGATATGGTGATGGTACTCTTTGACATTTTGGCAGAGTAAAGGGGACTGAAAAATATATATAAGACTTCTTTACATATAACAGAACTCCTGTTACAGGACGCTGACCTATCTAGAGACACACCCTATGGTATTTCTGAAATGCAATAATTGCAAGACGTCTTAGTTCCACGCTACACCGCTATCCAATTTTTCTTCTTGTCTCCTCATCCAGCATCAGATGAACGTTTAAACAACCATAGCAATCTTTCTTGATCACCATCAGGAGCAACATAAACATTGTGGATCGAAAGGTGTAGATATTTAGCATCTAAGCTCTGTCTTGACGAAGGACAATAATGAGTGCATTGCTCGACTTGTCAGCGCACTTTTGTGCGCTCATCCTGTTACAAACAAAATCTAAAAACGCAAGATAGATGTTTTTTGACCGTTTTAGAGAGCTCCAGTCTTTAGCTACGAATGGCCAAATGACATCCATCAGTGGAAGTCTAACTTGAATTTACAACGTTAATATCCTTGTCGAAAATGTATCATTTGATATTGCATGAATTGTCATATTATGTATTGGTTAATTGCTGGATGAATAAAAATGTTATTAAAAAAGTATTAATGGTGGTTTATTTCAAAACAATTTTGTTTTCACTATATGTGCTTTTTGAGTTCTCTCAGTCCCTCACCATGAGATGAACTATAGCGTTCCTACCCACCTAGATAGAAATTAACATGCAATCCCCATACTGACGGTCCGGGTGTTTTGGAGCGTGGACAGCATCAGTTTTTGGCGTCCCCCGTTGGGTCATCAATCGTAAATAAACACGGTGTTTATGCGGCATCATTCCAAAAACACCGATCAATTAAAAAGCTCAGTCAATGAACATAAACTATTAGCAAAGCTCTAAGTTAGCCTAGGCGATTATAATAATTGAAAGTCAGTCTGACCATCCATTGTTGACTCGTCAACCTATGAAGATGACTACTAATTTAGTTAAACTGAATGAAGCCTACGTAAAGCCTGAAAAGATAGAGAATATCAGGACGTCAAAAGTGGCAAAATAATTGATAGAGGAGGTGTTTAAAGACGAAATAGGAAAGAATGAACTGAAAACTACAGACTTCAGAAGCATATACAGCAGATACAGCAGCAGCAGGAGCTAGGCAGAGGTTTTGTAAACTGTCGAGTAGAGACGAAAAGCTCTCCTTCTCCTTCCGCAGAAAGAGACCCATTCCTGTTTGAAAGCCTGCGGCCAGACGAGGACGCAATCTTATAACATAAGAGATTGTCACAACCCCCAACAAGTAACAGTTTTCAGAGCTACCACAACAATCTAGACAAGACATAATACTGTATTGCCAAAATTGTCTGACTGTTTTTCTGTATGTAAAATATAGAAGTGTAACTGTTAACATCATGTCTCCCTGTCTTGGCAGATTGTCCATGTATTTTTATATGTATGAGTGGTAATAAAGTGTCTTTGTGGAAAATGAAAGTGAAGGTGAGCTTTTCCTTTAGGTCTGTGCGTTCCACGTCATTGATGGTGCAATGTTTGTTTTTTTAAAAGTATTTTATTAGTATTGTTCACAACTCATTATCTGGCAATTGAATTGAGGACTATATGCAAACCAGGTAGATTTACAATCAGCAATCAGCACGGCAAACTACAAACCCGACATAAGCTGCAAACAAGAGACACTTATTAAACAATAAGACAACACAAAAACTAAAAGATTACAACCTTAACTTCACCAAATACAGAACCAACGGGGAAAAAGGAGGAGAGCTGGCTATATATGTAAACAACACCATCACCAATACTGCATAAATCAACATTACCACGAGATCTCTGGAAAACAGCATTGAGCACGAAAAAAAAAAATCCAAACGATTTACAACATCTACGACACATCTCTTGCCAACTCCAGCACCGTCCAGGACTATAGCTAAATCACCAAGGCTAAAAACCACCAATAGTACAATTTTTGGAGTCTTTAACGCACACAATCTGCAAAGTACAGCGAACACACCGACACCATAAGCACATACATAAAACAATTCGCCAGGGACAACCAACATTTAATACTTAACACCCACAAGGATAGACTCTGCAACTGGAAAATTTTCCAATTTAGATCTCATAATAGCAACGACAAACATCGCACAAATCACAGACTGGAATATACTACAACACACCACACTAGGAAATTACAACTTTCCTATATGCATTACTATCTACATAAATAACCCAAAGGAGCAACTAGGAAACATTCCAAGATGGATAACGAAAAAATCAGACAAAGAACAATTTCATGTCAATTTAAGGAGAAAACACATAGACGACCTACACAACACGGACACCAACCAGTTCTACTACAACATCATCCAGGCAATCAATGAGGCAGCACAAAAAAGTATCCCAAAATCAAGTGTCAAGACTAGCAAACCCAATCTATCATAGTGGAATGATGACTGCAGATCGGCTCTCAAAGAAAAGAAAAATGCCCTAAAGCGATTTAAATACGTGAAAATATTCATAAATCTTATCGCCTACAAATGTATGGAAGCCAAAGAACAGAACCATTAAAGAGGCTATAAACGCATCATGGCAGTCATACTGCTCAACTCTCGTACATTCCACTAACAATACTTAAGTCTGGGCAAATATTAAAGCCATATAAAACAAGGCCCATAATCCACCCACCCCCAAGAGCAGGAACTCAAACCAACTAAGAGAAAGCCGAACAAAGAGCTAAGCACTTTGCCCATTCTAGCAGCAATAACAACCACACAACTAGATTTATGATGCAACAACAAAACCAGGAAGAAGAATATTCACACCTCTTCAAGGATCAAGTCGTGGAAGAAAAAGCTAATAAAACACCACTAAATGACTTTTTCCAACTACAAGAATAGACCAGAGGGCTGAGCAACAAAAAATCTACCTCACCAGGAGAGGACAACTTATGTTATGAAATATAAACGCAACTACCAATCAACATGCAGCTAATAATTCTAAACCTAATCAACCTTATATGGAGCATAGGACAAATTCCCACAGCCTGGAAACAGGTAATTGTCATCGCTATTCAAAAACCAAGAAAAGACCCCAAAATGGCCTCTTCATATCGCCGAATCTCTTCAAAAAATACCATTTGCAAAATCATGGAAACTATGAACAACAATAGACTCCGACACCACATGGGAAAACAATCCCACCTACTAACTGAAAATAAAGGCGGATTTAGAATAAACGCTTCACCTTGGACTTGCTTGTGCGCATAAAAGCCAACATAAAAGCAACCTTCAAAGCAAAGCGAGAAAAGAAACTGGCATCTAATGGCCATATTTTTAGAACTAGAAAAGGCCTTCTATCTAGTCTGGACTAAAGCACTCATAGCCAAATTCAACCAATATGGGATAACTGGACGGATGCACCGATGGATTTCAAACTTTCTTACAGGAAGACAAATAAACAAATCGTGTTGGAGATGCATACTGGACGACATACACACTGGATAATGGAACCCCACAAGGACGTCTTCTAAGCCCTATTCTCTTCAAAATATTATGGTTAACAACCTGGAGAGGTAAATTCATAATACAGTACATCTATCCCAAATCGCCGACGACAGCGGCATGTGGAAGGCAGGAAACCCTAACAACCACCTACTCATCGCCTAGCTGCAGTAAAATCCAGACGCTATCATGAGATTGGCGGATAACTGGAAATTTCAGATCTCATCAGGCATAAAAACCGTGAAAATGCTCTGATCCCCCTTTCATAATCTACGCAAATAAAAGTATTATACACGATACATCCAAGGAACACCAAAACAATTCGTAAAACAAACATACTTCCTGGGAATGCTACTAGACGAAATCCTCAACTGGAAAACACACATCAACTAACTAATCATGAGTACACAACAGGACCCCAAACTAATAAAGCCTACGAAGGGAACTACATAGGTAGCAGACCAAACCACACTTCTAATGTTATACAGATCATTCATAAGATCTAAATGGGAATAATGGTGTCAAATATATTCATCAGTCAAAGAGGCGCTACTCCAAAACCTAGATGCATTACAATTCAGAATACTCAGTCTATTCACCGAAACACATCGTTACAAGAAATACAGGTCCTAATAGGGGAACTACCATTATAACAAAGACAGTAAAACATATCCTGCGACTATCAATATGGAAATCTACACACGAAGACACAAGCCAACAAAGCAAACAATTCAAAAATGCAGACAACCATTTAGTCACAACCATGTCCTGCCCGTCCACCGCAGGCAGCAGAGTTCACACACTGTGAATAAATAGAACTAAAGAACTTTCAAGCGGACCAGCACATAATCAAGGATCACACACAGTGGAAGAACCAGGCACCAAAATCAACATAATTGTACAAACACTTGGAAACAAAGCACAAACCCCATGGAAAATAATAATGGAAATGCAAAAATCTTCTCCGGGAAATGTATGCAAATTTTACCATCATATATACAGATGGATCCAAAATCAAGAAACTTAATAGAACAGCAGCAGCAATGATGATACCCGAACAACAAACAAACAGATATGTGCAAGACTCCCAGACAACTGTTAATCTACTCAGCTGAAGTATGGGCAATCAAGCAATTAATTATGTGGATTCAATCGCAAACCCACCTCAGAAATGTCATCGTCAAAGACTTACTTAGATGCATGAACTCTATTTAACGTGTTCAACCAAAAACAGAGAAAACATGCTAGAAGAAACAATGCTATTGGTAAAAGAGCTAGAGGAAAAACAGCATTTCATCGCACATCAACCTGATCGGAAAGGAAAATGCACACCTAGCAGCAAAAAGAAACTTTCTCAACATCGAAATATACCCACTCGCCTACAACATTCAATAATTATATTGGCAAGTAAAACAACCTATTAATCAGAAATGGAAACAGATATGGAACACCCACAATAAAGGAAGACACCTATTCCATCTACAGAAAGAAATCACCAGAAAAAATTAAAGTCCTAAAGGATATGAAGTAATATACGAAATAATCATCGACCGCCTTATGACAGGGAAAACATTACCAAAGAACAGCTTCGGAAAATACCTAACGGACTTAAGCAACCACAACAAAAACTGTCCGTGTTGCCCAGTCCTGGAAACACTGGACTACAGCTTCAACACATGCCCCAGATATCAAATTCAATGTAACAACCTCATGAATACTTAAAGAGGATAGGATCACCTACAACATAACCGTAACTACTAGACATAAAACAGAATTTAAATCTAGAAGCCGCCTACAAAAGCCTAATATCATATCTAAAACAGATCAACAAGTACAGCAACGAGGAAATACAAAGCAGGAGCAGAAATCTTGATCTACATCAAAAATACAAACACCACAATGCCTTCATACAGAACTAATATTAACCGACCTAACAATTAACAACTAAACATTCACAAAAATCTCCCGGGAGAATTAGGCTTAAGAACACCAAAGCTAAAGGAATAAGGGTAAGGAGCACCAAATGAGGATAAGGATTAAGACATAAAAAATCACAAAAGATACAAATCAACAGAAGAACGAGGGAGCCAAAAAAATCAGATAACCAAACGTCAACACGTCAGGATCAATAATGGATAAATGGTATGTAAAGCGACTTAAAAAGAACAATATCTATGGTAAACGTCAGCTAAAAGGTAAGTCCTCAACCCGAATCTAAAAGGAGTAAATGAAACGAGCACAAGGACAGCAAGAAAATGGCAATAGCTGCCAAGCCAAAAGGCGGGTCCCAAAGAAAACCCTTGAGAACACCAAAAACAACAAAATGACACAGGACTATGATAACAATGGCCAAGCCAAAAAGCGAATCCTCAAAGCAAGGACTATGGAAAACACCGGCTAAAACGCTAGTCTCATCCTAACCTAAAAACATACAAAAAACGGAAAAGTACGAAATCACACCGGAACTAGCAACAATATGAAAGTCAAGGATACCAACAGCGACAAGAGAAGCAGTAGTATGGCAAAAAGTGTCACGCTGAAAGGGAGTCTTTAAGAAACAACTCGTAAGGGTATCAGCAGCAACAAGAAAACTGGACTATGTCAACAAAAGCCAAGTTGAAAGGCGCGTCCTAAAAGGAAAATGACGTTAAACACAAGGAAATGAGAGAACCGTTACCAATAAAAGTGGGTACACATATTCCCAGTTGGTCACCAACAAGTCCAAGCAACAGAACACAATTAAGAGCTTAAGCAACAATGTAGAATTATAAACTCTCTTCATAGCATGCAATAGATTGAAACAACACTATCCTATCACCGCTCCACCAAACAACTAAAAACAAACCAATAAAAGCACCGACTTACACACATACTTATTAACACAGTCACAATCACTAACTAACAAATAACCTACTAACAACTAATACTAATTAAGGGAATAGAGCACAATATCAATTCTTAATTGACGAGTGACCGAAGCAATGAAATCTGGACTAGGAAGACACAAGACAAGTAAGGAACATTTTTGGAGTGCAGACAACGGAGCCCAGGAAATGCACTGGAAACGCCGCCTCCAAATGGCGAACAAGAACCAGGACGTCCAGAAGCAGGAAAAAGCAGGACCATAACCTCCACAGAGCAGGCACCACGTTGTTTTAGTGGCACCATTCCGAAAACAACAACCAATTGAAACTTCTCAATCACTGAACATAAACTAGTCGCAAAAGCTCTAAATTAGTGTAGGCCACTTTAATAATTGTCCGTCAGTCATCCTCGCCATTCAATATTGAATAAAAAATAAAAATGGCACCCAATCACGTCAACAAAATGCAAAAGATAAAAGAAGTGATATACGATATAGGGATGATGGAGGAACTATTGGTTATGTTGGAAGATGGATACTATAGTCCTCATAGAGTAGAAATGGAGATCAATAATCTAAGAATCAATAATTTAGGAAAGGTCAAGGAAACACTCAAGAGAGCTTATAAAAGAGGAAAAAAAAGAGGAGGATAAAGAGGAAAATAAGCAAATGAGTGCCTACAATGCTAAGCTTAAAGAAGAAGAAGACGAGAATAAGAAAAAGGAAGAAGAGAAGTAGGAAGAGGAGAACGAGAATGGAAAAATGAATAATAAGATCAATGTAATCGATAAGATGATTAGACGGTGGAGAAGAAGAAGGGAGGAAGGAAATTAGGAAAGTTAAACGGCTTTTTCAGGGCCACTTATGTATATTTTCTCTTGGCTAAAAAAAGTTTAATCGATTTTTTTGTGTGATAGATTTATGTCCATAAATCTATGCTTGTATAAGATGTCTATGTCTCTTTCTATGACACTAAACCTGTTGCTAATCCTGTTTCTAACCATATCTATGTCTATGTCTATTGTCCCTAGATTAAAGCTCTTTGCAACACTGTTCCGTCCGATTGAGGACATTGTTGACATTGTTTTCCCAGTGTCCAGTACCGTTATGCCACCCTTGTTCAGTCTTATTGTTTGCGTATCGTCCCACTTATGTTTAATTTCCCTTGTTTGTATATCGTCCCACCCATGTTAAATTTCCATTGGCCGTATATAGACCCCACATGTTACAATCCCCTTTGTCCCTGTTGTGCAAACACCCATTTTAACATTACAGTCGTATTGTCCGTATATCTTCCCAAAAGCCAATGTTAAATTCGCATTGTCCCTATATTCAATATTCACATCTTTGGCATGAAAGTCTCATTGTAACTATACCGCACACCTTCACTACTTATATAGTATAGTAAGTTACAACCGTATACGGAGGAATAATTAAAATTATAAATGAATATGGTATACATGTGTTGATTGTTTGTAATCAGACTTCAGAGCTTGAAAGAAAACAAAGCTACTTATTTTTAAGAAAACTGTTTGATTTGCGATTAATCCCTTTAATTCAGTGTGATATTAGACATGTACAAATATAGCAGAGGTCGAATTGGTATGACAGGAAGCTGAGTATCAAAGTTTCCATTCAACTAATCACGAAATTGCATTATTGATGCAAAGGTATCATGACGCACGTTCGTCACGAATTCGGAACACGCCAGTGCCTTAACGCCAATAATCGTGCAAAAGCACAACGGACACTAATTGGAACATCCTCGGCTTTGATGTACAGTGGCGAAAGAAACCTCGGATATAATTCATCACTAATTACACCTTTATTCTAAACTACATTTGTTTACATATCACAATATATGGTCGCAAGCAGACAAAGTTACAATCGGAACATTATCGGCCTTTCCAGTCAAGGCATATATAGTACACTTCGCCAGAGACGAATCAGCAAATATATCAAATCGACGTGTATAACATCCAAGGTTATTTCTTCACTGAAGGAAATGACCAAGCGATATTGCCATTAAATGGATACTATATTAGCAGCCATTGCATATGCATGTTCTTTGTTTTTCAAATGACATCATGTACCGTTCATAGCATTATGAAGATCCTTACGGGTGTTTTAAACATTCATTAAAAATTGAAAATTGTATACAGATGATCAAGTTCAGGGTGATAAGAAATAACTACAAAAATCAGATGAACAAAGTCTACATATTTGAGAAATTAATGAAAATGGTAATATGCAGTCATTAATATGCGCTATTCAGCGTTTTATAATATATTTAAATAAAATTAGGAAAGTTCCATTAAAATGTATGTACAAACGGTCTACATGTTCTATATACATTATACAAAGTAGTTAACGATGCTTTTTCTCTCTAATTCATTTACACCGAATATTATTTTCGAAATATATGTACCTATAACAAAACTCATTCCACAACCTACGATCACTCAAGTTGAACTTACATTGTTTCTAGAAAAATTCATATTTTGTGAACCAAACGTAGCACTAGTGCCACTCACTGACATAAATGGTTTGAGAACGAGACCTGCTTTCGCTTTCGACAGTTTGTAACATAAATTGCATTCAGGGCTGTGTTTGGATAATCGTCGGACCATGAACACAAATCACTTTGATGACTGGCAGTTTTGTGACGGCACAGTACCAAGCAAAGTATAAGTAAGCTTTATCTTCGATTACTTTTGTGTTTGGTGACGCTGATGTTCCAATCAAAGTGTAACCGACCTTCTGCTGTCGATTATGGTTGTGTTTGTTGACGTTGATGTTCCAATTAGTAAAAGTGTGACCGATATTATGCTGTCGATTATGGTTGTGTTTTGGTGACGCTGATCTTCTAATCGAAGTGTAAAGAGCAATACCATCGGTTATAAAAACTTGGCAAGATGGTGGATAGGTGAGCGTGCCTATACACAAATATATTTTATGTAACAAAAAAAACTTAAACAAAAATATTAAGCAAATAAAGCATATTTTTTAAAATTTTAGAAGTGAAACAATGTTTTCATTTGAAATAAATATTTTAAATATTCGTCCTGTCTGGTTCCACCAAAGCTATTTTTGTGTGCAAATGGCACACATTTTGGAGCATGAATCTTCGGTAAAAACAGGCTCCCTTGGTCAGGACACCAAAACATACTAAAATAATTTATTTTCGTGGGTTCCCTATGCAGTTTTTTAATTGGGTTTGATGCATTTTTTGAGGAGGTAGAACACATTTTAGTTTGGGTAATGAAAACACTGAACTCATCTTAATATCTCACGGAGACCTTTTTGCCAGTTTGCTATAAGAAATATGCACATTATGGCCTGCATTCCCCTCATCTCTTGACTCTGAGATAAAAGTTTGCAAATTGTCATTAATTTTTCCTTATTAGAAGAGAGATCAAATTCTGTCATACATTAGTCCCAAGATTTAATCTCTAAGGTGACAACGACGTGCAAAATGTCGGTGTTTCTGCTTAAAGTACTTAGGTACTTCCTCTCTTAAAACTCGCTCTCGCCCGAAAATTCCAAATTTAAAGAAATAAAAGGGTTGAAATATAATTTAAGTTTCAACTAAACAATGCAAGACAAGACGAAAAGTATGATTTATATCATCGCTGACACCATTCTTAAGGACATTTTTTTCCAGCTAAGTTGTGGGGTGTTTATGGGTGAGCTTTTCAACTCACCTTGCAATTACCTTGTTGGCACTACTTTGTATCAGAAAATGGTAAAGAAGAAAAACAGTTCGAAAGAGAATAGTTTTTGCATACTTGCAAAACTGAACGCATTTAATATTTTTGATAAAATATACTTTATTCTTTGCCAGTAGAATGCCATAGACATGTAAATATTCAAGTCAAGATGTCGTGCAGGTCATAATCGTCTAGTTTTTGAAGCACTTAATCCACTTCTCTTTGATGGGTAAAGAGTAGATCAAAGATCCTTGTTAAACAGAAACGGTAACAAGTGACGCAAGACGAAGCCCTGTGCATTTTTCCATGCTTTATTGTGCGAGGTTTGTTTTCGAGATTCTGTTCAGCAAAGATTACATATTATTCAAGGCAGAAAATCAAGATATTTCCCAGATGAATTCGATCAATCAGGGGTGTCATTCGCCCCGACTGATAAAGATTTTAGAATACCTTTTAGTTATATGGTTCACGTATAACAGAGAAAGGAGACCTTCCAGAAGACCTTGTCTTGGCAAGCGGTTTATTGCTTCTGTGAAGGAGGCGATTGATGAAGATACTTAATAAATAGTGGAATATATTCCTATGTTCACCGGCATTAATTCGACAGCTAATTTTAATATTATATGGAAGCGTTCTGGCTCAATAATATTTGTGCATGATAGGTCACCCATTTTAATCAATTCAAAATCAGGTTGAAACCATCTAGACGCCATATATGACAAGAGTGACCAGAAATGATCAAATGAGATTGTCAATGTTGATGAAACATTGAGAAATTATTTAAAGTATAATTCAAGATAAATAATAACGTTTGCGTTAAAGAAAACTTGCAGAGACCAAAGTTAGCTTTACCTTGTCGGAATTTCAAGAGGGATCTTTATGCATCATTAATCCTTGTAAAAGGTCTGGTAGTTTTAGGCTTTTGCCTGACTCTGCTAGTGTCATTGGACATCTTTATACCACCAAAGTGTGGCCAAAAGTCGCTGGAAACTAATGAATTACCCGTCCGAATCCCATTAACCAGGTACCCATCTACTCAATGACAAGTCACCCCCACATAAATATAACCTCGTGTCAGTGATGAGGCACGGCGTTCAACATTTGCAATATTCTCCATACCACAGGGTGTAGTGCCAATGGATTTTATCCTAAATTTCTTATAAAACATTTGCTGAGGCAGACGATTTGAAAGCATTAAGAGGTTGGAGGTGTAGTTTTTCAGTGTGTGAACATCATACCATTAGTTAAAACACAATGCCATTTTTAAGTGCATAATCAGACCTACAAAATGTGTAGAGTTTCATGAAGGAGTGCGCTGAGAGTAAGCCCTGACGTACAGTTGGCTGATAAGGAAATTTGTGGACAGCTCACTATATAAACGTTTTAAATACCTCTCCTACTTCTTGATATATCTGTAACACAAAGTATAGTTCATTATTACCTGTAACGCTGTTGCAAGATCCATAAATATGGATTATTTATCATAGATAATCAGAAAACATTTAGTTTACACTGTATTTGTTTATAAATTTTCTTTTATCAATTTAATAGAAAGAAAAGAGGAAGCTATCTACTTTATAGATGGCTTCAAGACCAACAAAATACCTAAAGGTAGGATCTGTCCAACCTAACCTCATATTGATTGTATGTGGAAATATATATATATATATATATATATATATATATATATATATATATATATATATATATATATATATATATATATATATATATATATATATATATATATATACACCAATAGCGTTTCCAGATGGCTTCCTGAACGATACAAAAAGCCTATAATGCAAAATATCATACAGCGAGTTTTACCCAACCAAACCGGGTATTGATTATGTTTTGGAAAATATATACACCGATAACTTTAATGGACGGGTTATTGAACAAACAAAAATCCTGTTAGACAAACTATATTAGAATCGGCTATGCTGAATCAAAACAGGTATTGATCGGTTGTTTAAAGCGACCAACTACAATAACCTTTAATGTTATCGTCCAGACAAACAAAAGGTTTACAGGCAAACTATCCTACATTAGCCTCTGCCCAACCAAACCAGGCATTGATTATGTGTTCAACACACACATACACACACATACACACATACACACACCAATATCATTTACAGATTTCTTTTTAGATGACCAAAAGCCTTACAGGCAAAATACCTTACAGTGGGTACTGCCGAACCAAACCAGGTATTCTTTATGTGTTTAAAAATAGATACATCAATAATATTTGAGAGAGCAATATTCAACTATGGAGATACGTAAAATATAAAAAACTCAGTTTACTTCGCTGTTCGTATTATGTGACATAATTGTTTGATATATTAGCTGTTTCAGACTTTATTTTAAATTTTACAAATCGTTTGAATTGTGCCATAAACGTCATGCTGTCCTAAAGACAATAGTTTGTTTCAAGTTTTTTGGTCACGTTTAAAACTGGACAGAGGAATTGAATGTTTGCATGCATTGAATAATGTAAAATATTCGAACGCTTATAATTCAGCGCAAATATTTACGTCGAACAGATTCATATACGAATACGGGTATAATAATAATAATAATAATAATAATAATAATAATAATAATAATAATAATAATAATAATAATAACAATAATAATAATAATACTGTACAGTAGTTCTCATGAAATGACTTAAGAGTAAGCCAAATTACGTGAAAGCATGCGTATTTTATATCAATGAATCGTACTTAATCTTGTCTCGTTTACAACACGGATCAGTCATTATAATTTTGCTTGATATTGATAGGGAGTAGATGAACTCGTCCGGTTTTGTGTAACCCATATGCTGCTGTTGATGGTTAATTTGACTCGGAAGACGCTAGTAGTTTACATAAAATAAGGCGGCTCGCATTTAATCTTTCGGAAGACTTGGAGAAGCGGATCATTCGTGGTGGTTCCTTGACTATTCAACGAGACCGAACGAGCCAGAAATATTCCGTAATTGTAAACTGGACGGCAAGATGTGCACATGCTCCATTACTGAATCAATATTAAGTATAACTATACGAGTGAAATCAATAATTTAGTATCGCTATATGAGTGAAATCAATAATTTAGTATAGCTCTGAGAGTGAAAATCAATAATTCATACATCTTTCTTTTGGATAAGACATTATTTCTCTATAAATGCTATACATTTATCACTTTGGTGACATACTCATACCTTTTTTTTTGATACCCCTGGTGACAAATCATACATTGATGTTTGTGTTTAAATTCTGAACAATATTCGTCAATGGTGATCGAGCCATCAATCACGTATGTTTATAAGTTCCAATAGTTGATTCTTGTATGCATACTCCTTAAAGTTACATGTTCTGACCGGTACAAGTTAGGGACTATATGATTTCATTATATAAGTTACATTTAGTCGGTGCATGTCTTTATGTTAAAGCCATTTTTGGACTTTATGTACATGAGTATGGTATCGGAATGATTCATAAATCAATTCAATTATAAACAAACATCTTTTTTTCACTGCTATTAATGTATTAGCCAAATCCAATCCAAAGCCGGCTTCGTCGGTACACTTGTATACGAAATAACTGACTTTGTTAGTATATAGGTTATATTGGGATTGAACTCAAGAGTTTTAGGGATTTCAACCCTGGTGGGTTGGGGATGGCGCGATCCTAAGGGATGTAAACAAAGTGATTGGCATCTCTGTGCCAATCTTTGAAATCATTTGGTTTCCCATTTCTCTCAGGAGTTTAATAAGTACATAAAAATAAGGACTATAAAGTATTTTTTGATAATGGGTGGTTTCAGAGGCATGAGGGGCGATTGATGCCAAACGTTTCCGAAAACTCCTTTGCGATGCCATAGTGATGAAGTCTTGCTATGGCAACGGCAGCTCAAGGCAGTCTCTGTGGAAACACTAATCACTGTTAATTGTTAAGATCTTTCAGACCACAAAAACTGATGGTACAAATGAACTGCCATAAGCTAGGATTCCCCTCAAATTAATGTTCCATTGCAAACATTATGCAAGAGAGGGAAATTAGATATTTATTGTATTAAAGATTGTCAGGAGAATGCAGAGAATTATAGCGGGCTCTTCAAAGACTGCTAAACAACCCGATGACGTTTGAAATTAAACAAATCAACTTAATACGGTAGGTTTTTGACCATACTGCACATTGTCACCCACGTAGCTTGTACAAATGATTAGTTGTAAACAAAATATCCAGTCTCAAGTATCATAGCACCGGGATCTGGGAAACTGTTGAAAAAGACTGCATAAAATCTGAGCTTTAAAGTCACCACCATAGACAATGATGGCAATGAACCTATATAAATAAGCTAACAAGATCTACTTATGCATTCGATTCATAGAAATGATGCAGACATAGAAAAAGATTTTTTTTTTGGTCTAGTGAAGATGAATTATAAATCTTTGGCAGACGGATAAATTGAGATAAATGCCCGTAAGTTTGACATTTAACAATTTTCCTAAAAATACATTTACTAAACATGTTCTACTAGAGTAAAGGACTTCTCAAATTAATGACACAGGACTATGTCAAAAGTCAGCCCTTTTATATGGTTATACAAGAACTAATATGAGGAATATTTCTTGCTTTTAATCTTTTTAAAGTTCTAGAAACATTAACAAAAGGAACAAAAACAGCGTTAACAAGACAACCAAACTTGGTAAAATGTTATTGAACAATACGACAATTATGTTATGTTAATGATAAGATCATAAGAATAACGTTTAGATTGATATATATATATATATATATATATATATATATATATATATATATATATATATATATATATATATATATATATATATATATATATATATATATCAATATAAACGTTTTGAGATATAGATACGTAATACGTAATCTGGACGATTGAGAGCTTTAAATGTCAATACTAAGTCAAGAAAGATCGGGAACATGTATGTCTGTATGAATGTATGTATGTATGTATGTATGTATGTATGTATGTATGTATGTATGTATGTATGTATGTATGTATGTATGTATGTATGTATGTATGTATGTATGTATGTATGTATGTATGTATGTATGTATGTATGTATGTATGTATGTATTTATGCAAACTATTACTTCGGTCTATCTGTCAAACATTTTCATTGAGTACCACTTCATTATCTTGGAGGATCACTTATTCTAAACACCAACGCTTTCTGCTTCCGCATTTAATATAAATTAGAGAGATGATTATTTAAAGGTACATATATGTACAAAGCGACCTAACTAAATACCCCCAACCTACTAAAACAGACCCCCAAATTAGAAACGATACTGACATTTTCCTTCTCCCGTAGATATACATTTCACTTGATTGGTTGGTTGGTTGGGATTGTGCGGTACAGCAACACAGCAACACAGCAACACAAATACATCATTTTGTGCCGAGGAAAACTGGCGTAATCATGACTATTTATGTCAGTATGATCGGCCGTACTTTTTATCTTCAGATAGTTCGCTCAACTCTTTTGATCAGCTGTGATTTGAAACTAGCACAGACAAGTTAGAAGTGATATAGATGACGATGATGAACGATTGCTTATGGAGGGTTAAATTTAATAAAGCATAAACAATCACAAAACGGTGTTTCTGTCTTGCTAAATTGACATTGGTTGCATCTATGTTGTTGTTGCTGCTTTTGTTGTTGCTGCACATCAACTCATGGGAGATTCTGTTGGAACAGAGTCTTGCCAAAAGATACACCACAACTGACCCAGCCATTTCTGGCAAGTATTCCAACTCAGAACTATTTGGTAACGAGTGCGTCAGTCTAATATCTGAGCCGCTGCAAGTCCATTTCCATATTTGTCGTTTACAGTCATGTTCAGTCATATTTTATTGCAGTGGTGATTGTCCACAGTGGCCACAGAAATATTTAGACTACCCGGTCTTTGGCGGGTGTAAAGTTATTTATACCCAGTTCTCCTAATTATTTCCGGACTATGGGTGTAGTTCTTATCATTCTGTATTAGCACTGTAGATTATTGTAATTTTTGCTACTGGTGATATCCGTTAATTAACCATCAAACAACCATTCCTAATAATTAGAGTATCAGATAGTATAAAATGACATTTCTTTCCATTAACAACTACGCCAATATTCACAAGTATAAACGCTACAAATATGCATTAAATTTAATAAAAAGAACACAAATAATTGAAAACCCATGAAGTTATCACCGTTTAAATGGGTGAGTTTGCGTTTAAGTACTTTCTTTATGATTTTTAACCTAGCTTTTACAATTATAGTTATATTGTTCTGATTACTGCAGTGTCCTAATTTGTAGTGATGTCTAGCCACAGACATGTAACATTATGTCCCACCCAGTCACATTATGCTGACACCAGGCTGACCAGTCCTAACAATAATTTCGTCATGATAAGCTCTAAGTGAGACAGCTGCAAGTACCATTTTTGCAAGCCTTTGGTAGGACTCGACTGGGATTCAAACATGTGACCCCTTGCATCCGAGGCGGACGCTTTAACTACTTGAATTGATATATTTTATGAGCTGCTGGTAAGCGAGATGAAAGACATTGGTAAAAGAATGTCCTTCAAACGTACCATTGTGCCTTGGATAAAATAGTGCAAATACCGGTTTTGGCGATAGTTTTGGACAGTCAGAGTTTGAATGGCGTCCTCGCCACATGCCCACACCCCTAGTGAATTAGCTAATAATTTCCTGTCTTGTGCTGGCTCAATAATTCCTCTCTTTTTCTAGGAAATCTTCCGGCATCCCCTAGGGCAGGTTCGACCTTAGGTCAGCGGCCCTTGCGTATGGACAGGTTTTTGCTTTGACATTTGAATATAGGTTAATTCCATATCTTGTCTATGACTATTTGTTATAAATGTTTTAATTATTGATTGGACTATTTACTATGCTGTTCCCATGGATGCCACACGTTTATAAATAAACGACCTAATTAGTTGGCTTCCATAGTTTTTGTAGTTCCTACACTGTGTGATACTTAATGTGTAAGGCCTGTTAACACTCGAGTACAGTATATACTAAAGTCATCTGCACTGTATATGATGCTTAATGTAAAAGGCCTGTAAACAATCGAGTACAGTATATAATAAAGTCTACACTGTATACGATGATCAATGTGAAAGGCCTGTAAACACTGGAGTACAGTATATAATAAAGTCATCTACACTGTATATTATGATTAATGTTAGAGGCCTGTAAACACTCGAGAATAGTATATAATAAAGTCATCTACACTGTATACGATGCTTAGTGTAAAAGGCCTGTAAACAATCGAGTACAGTATATAAAAAAAATCATCTACACTGTATATGATGATCAATGTGTAAGGCCTGTAGACACTCGAGTACAGTATATAATAAAGTCATCTACACCATATATGATGATCAATGTGTAAGGCATGTAAACACTCGAGCACATTATATAATGTCATAAACACTGGAAATGATGATCAATGTGAAAGGCATGTAAACACTCGAGCACATTATATAATGTCATAAACACTGGAAATGATGATCAATGTGTAAGGCATGTAAACACTCGAGCACATTATATAATGTCATAAACACTGGAAATGATGATCAATGTGTAAGGCATGTAAACACTCGAGCACATTATATAGTGTCATAAACACTGGAAATGATGATCAATGTGTAAGGCATGTAAACACTCGAGCACATTATATAATGTCATAAACACTGGAAATGATGATCAATGTGTAAGGCATGTAAACACTCGAGCACATTATATAGTGTCATAAACACTGGAAATGATGATCAATGTGTAAGGCATGTAAACACTCGAGCACATTATATAGTGTCATAAACACTGGAAATGATGATCAATGTGTAAGGCATGTAAACACTCGAGAACATTATATAATGTCATAAACACTGGAAATGATGATCAATGTGTAAGGCATGTAAACACTCGAGCACATTATATAATGTCATAAACACTGGAAATGATGATCAATGTGTAAGGCATGTAAACACTCGAGCACATTGCATGATGAAGTTATATACACTTTATAGGATGTTTAATGTATAAGGTCAGTAAACACTAGAGTTCAGTGAATAATAAAGTCATATACACTGTGTTTTATACCTAATGTCTAAGTCCATCGTATAATAAAGTTATATATATATATATATATATATATATATATATATATATATATATATATATATATATATATATATATATATATATATATATATATAGTGTATCTTGCTTAAAGTAAAAGACCATTGTATAATACAGTTATAAAAATGTATAACGCCTAATGTATAAGGCCTGTAAACGCTCATTTACTGTGTATAAAAAAGTAATATACATCGTGTATAACGTTTAATGTCGAAGGCCTGTATACACAAGTTATACAAATTTGGTACAAACTTAACCTGGTCGATAGAAACTGTTTCTGCTGTAACCTTCATTAATAAATGAAACACATTTATATTAGTCAGGCTGAACAAATACACGAAGAGATCGACAATTAATTTTTAATTCATTTCCACGATTCCTCCCGGACAGTATATAGTTCCAATGCCATTTAAAAGTAAACAAATAACATATTTCTTGATTATGTTTAACACAATGTTCACAGTAACTGGAAAATAGCTTTACAGCCGAGTTGACCAAAATTCGGTTTACACAGTTTGAACGCCTTTCCTTTATCTATTTGAAAATTGATAATTGATTTGTTTGTGAACGTCTTCAGGGAGTATTAATTGTCCAGTTTTATGACTGCATATTGTCCAATCGATATATCACCCTTTTCAACAAAATGTTATCAACAAAGCCTCCCAAACCGTAAGTCATATTCAATTATACCGCATGTATCGAATAATGTGATAGATCATCGATAATAAGGTTTCCTGAAGCGAAAATCCGCGATAACAGAAAACGACATTTTAAAAATATTATACTGATGAAAAAGATCAAAACTGTGATCTTTACTGAAAAGATTGAGTTCGAATCATTCGTGTGTCAATCCGGATAATATAATGTATTATATATTTTTCAAAGTACTATGTGTTGCTCTCTAATAGGAACTCTTACCCCCCCCGTAACGACCATAATAGGTTTCGTTTTCTAAGTGCATATTTCTTAATATGTAAATTAACACTACGACTGTTATTACAAATGCAAAATTGCAAAACATATTTTTTTTTCAATGTCTCTGTATAATCGAAATCCAGTAGAGTCACTAGGTTTGGTGTTATCCTGTGTGATAACTCATTGTGTCACCCCTATAGACCTCTTTCCTGCACACAATTTTAAAACATTTTATAGAGAGTCATGTGCGGTAACTCATGCTGTCACTCCATGGATCTCCTTCCTGCACAAACATTTGTAGACAGTCATTTTTACCATCACCCGGATGGGTCCGCACCCCTCGCAAACCCCAGTGACGTCATTGCCAAAGCCACTAGTATCACGAAATAGTTGAAAATGGAAATTTGTTTGACTATTTGAATACTAATATCATAGAGTGGTTCACACTCAGCTGCATGTTCATGTCCAAAAGAAAGACTACATGACTGTTATATCCACAAAATTCCATCTAAGAGATGACAGTCGAGACATGGGAAGAGAGTCGGATTTAAACTTGGAACGTGTTGTTTAGCCAACACTGGTGCGTTATCTGTAACAAGGAGATCAACTTTAATTGACGTAAGTTATAAACTGCGTTAGGAACAGGCATGACTGTCTTTTTATATTAAGGTATTATAGCCAAATCCAATACTATAACATGTATATGTGACGAGCATTTTTGCCAAGGTATTTTTTATAGCAAACACCAATACAACAGCATGTGTATGTGACTATAGCATTTATGCCAATGAAGTTTAGCAAACACCAATACAACAGCATGTTTATGTGACTATAGCATTTATGCCAATGAAGTTTAGCAAAGACCAATACAACAGCATGTGTATGTGACTATAGCATTTATGTCAATGAAGTTTAGCAAACACCAATACAACAGCATGTTTATGTGACTATAGCATTTATGCCAATGAAGTTTAGCAAACACCAATACAACAGCATGTTTATGTGACTATAGCATTTATGCCAAAGTATCATAGCAAAATCCAATACAAAAACGTGTATGTAAATATAGCATTTATGCCAATGAATTGTAGCCAAGAACTAATATAATAACATGTATATGTGACTATAGCATTTATAAAAAAATGTATATAATGGCATTTATTATACCAATATAATAACTTCTGAAGAAAATCTTTATTGATCGAATGGTTTGAACGATGAGGACGATGAGGACGATGAGGACGAAAATATCGGATAAAACTGACAAAAAGTGATAAATCGGTGTGACAAGATGTTCAATGGTTTACATATTTGTTGTAAACATGTCCATTTTTTACATACTCTGTTCTGTTATAGTATGTCCATTTTAATTACTCTTTTAAGGTGGAACATATCCATTTTACATGCTCTTATCTGGTATGACATGTCCATTCCACATATTTTTTCTAGTATAAACTCCCGAGAGTATACACAACTCATGATCGATTTGGGGGTGGGATTGAAGACGTCTTTGCAATAATATTGATGAGGTAGCATTAAGGTGAATTCTTTAGTAATATAACATGTCTCCAGTTTTACAGGGAATGAGTTTGTCTGGAAAATATAGCTTTCATCAGCATCAGCAACAATGTGTACGCGTGTTTTAGATTAAGGATTTTTAAAAGACTCATCAGTCTTTTTACACTTATCTCGACAAGGGTCTAAGATGGTTTGACGTTCTTTCCATTTTTCCAACATTTTCTTTAATTCTATGAAGTATTTGCTATCAACAATTTTTCTACACCCCAGTTAAATTTTAAAATGACATTACACAACAAGTCTACTATTCTTTGTAGATGTTCTTGAATCGATTTTTGTATTGCCTTGCCTTCAAAATAATCATTCGCTTAGAGATATTGATCGAATATGATAAATATATTTAAAATTTATTGTATATACAACGTGAAATATACATCGAATACTACTAAAATATTTACTTTATATATTGTATTCACAACGTGAAATATATATCAACTGCGACTACTATGTTTACAATTGAATAGCATGTAAACAACGTCAGCAAAATGGAGACATTACAGTAGACGACCACATTGCCGATGCGATTGATCCTCCAGTACAATGCTAATTTTACATCGGAAACAAAAATCGATGTCCCTCGACCTACATGCAGCGCAACCAGAAAACCGTTATCAGATTATATGATACAGCTATGCAATCTCATTTACAAAGTAGTTTTGTGTTTCGACGGTCAACCATTTAACTGATTATTAAACTAATGTTAATCTCCAGGTCAACATACTAGCTTGGCTGTAGAAGATGATGCTAAATCTTCATTTTCTTTGTGAAAGGTTAAAATGCCACACGACATGTATGCTGCGAACATTAGTCTATGCCAGCCTTTTTCTCCCAGTGGCAACAGCCTATGGGTTAGATTCATGTAAAAACCCAATAAATAAATAAGGCTCCTAGAAACAACGAGTCTTTAGAGGATGAAGGCGATCTTGACATTTCAGCTATTCTCATTGGCAGTATTGGTCTTTTAAGAGCAGCGGTTTGTGAAAGTTGGTCTGGTTAATTGAAAAGAAAACAAGTTATCGTATATAAATAATTATTCTTTTGTTGACTTGTTGATTTTGATCTCTGGCAATTGCTAAATTGTCCTGCGGGATAATTTTTCAGAAATAAGACATATCGAAAACACCGTTGTATGTTTAATGTGTATTCAACCCACCCACCATAAACAAGCAAAATATTCATCCTGATATTTTGATGTCACTTTTTACCCTAATGTCTGAGTGTAAATATTCGAACATTCGTATGCAAATAAAGGTCATTTATTGCAAGAAGGGAAATGGAAGTGTTTGCGGTATATTCTGTTTTAACCAGTACCTGGCATAGTGACTTAATAGGATATGCGTGTAGTGTTACAAAGCCGACAGGTTTGTACTCATGGACAAGATATTGGGGTAGCTTCAGTGAGATAAATAAGTACACCGAAGGCTCATGTGGTTTGCATATATATATATATATATATATATATATATATATATATATATATATATATATATATATATATATATATATATATATATATATATATATATACACACACAGACACACGGAGATTCGATCCCAATTCTGTAGGTAAACGGATCTTAGCCGTGCCTGTCCACACCAGCTCAAATTCCATCACGACTAAGCACACATAGCAAATATTATGCAACTCAGAAAACTTTTTCCGCTCTGTCTGGCTTTATAGATATATATATATATATATATATATATATATATATATATATATATATATGTATATATATATATATATATGTATGTATATATATATGTATATATGTATATGTATATATATATATTTATATATATATATATATATATATATATATATATATATATATATATATATATATATATATATATATATATATATATATATATATATATGTATTTTTATGTATGTATGTATGTATGTATGTATGTATGTATGTATGTATGTATGTATGTATGTATGTATGTATGTATGTACAACCCAGAAATGGATTAGTTTCCGTTTACTGAGGATTTGTGTTCATAAGGTGACTGAGCTAGCGAAAACAGTTTTATTCTTTGGGGAACAGTGGCAATGATTTTTATTCTACTGACGTCGTTCAATCCAGATCAATTGATTTTTTCGTTCAATCCAGATCAATTGATTTCTTCGTTCAATCCAGATCAATTGATTTCTTCGTTCAATCCAGATCAACTGATTTCTTTGTTCAATCCAGATCAATTGATTTCGTCGTTCAATCCAGATCAACTGATTTCTTCGTTCAATCCAGATCAACTGATTTTTTCGTTCAATCCAGATCAATTGATTTCTTCGTTCAATCCAGATCAATTGATTTCTTCGTTCAATCCAGATTAACTGAAGTCTTTGTACAATCCATTTTTCGTTGATTCAAGTGATTTCTTCGTATAACCCAGGACTATCTATGCAGAAAGTATAGTTGAGGTTGTGATTCAGAACACAAGGTATCATGTTCCAATCAAAATATAATGTATAGATGGACGGAGAGACGATATGGGCAAAGACACATAATTGTAAGCCATAGATGGGTATATATACTACGTGGACTAAATACGAAAATTACGGAAGTAAAGGATATAAATAACTGTGTAATAAGAGTCAGTTGAATATTTATTTTAGAGCAAATGCATTTTTTTTTACTTCCAAATGAAGATCAAAATTATAACTCATAAAACTCAATATGAAAAACGCTCCAAATGCAATTAACTATTAATCGGATACAGCTGTCTAACAGAAAATAGTTCGCAAATGCACTTAGCTATTACATCGGATACAGCTGTCCTACAGAAAATGGTTCCCAATTGCAATTAGCTATTAAATCGGATACAGCTGTCCTACAGAAAATGGTTCCCAATTGCACTTAGCTATTAAATCGGACACAGCTGTCCTACAGAAAATGGTTCCCAATGGCAATTAGCTATTAAATCGGATACAGCTGTCCTACAGAAAATGGTTCCCAGAGACTAAATCAGTTTTTGAGTTAGTAGTTTAAATGGATCGGCGAAAAGACATTCATCTCTTGCGTTGTTTAAATTCCGCAGAGGATATAAGAACATTAAATACCAATTTGAAAATCACTAGATGAACACAAATTAATAACATTTTTAAATAAATGAAATTAAAAGACAACTTGTTTTAACTTTCAACATTATCCTACTGTTCATGCTCTAAAGATTTTTTAAGAGCAGTTTCTTTGATGATGGCTTTTTAAAGTCCTCAATCTTCTTTTCTCCTATTCACTTACTTCATCAAATCAGCTTCCATAACCTCTTAAACTATAGTTCCTCGTTTATTGGGAATTGAAAAGTACAGTGGTAGATCTCCATTGTAAATTGTTTTCAACTGGCCAGTTGTATATGAGACACTAATATTAAGCTTGTGCTTATACTGTTGGACTGAAAATAATAAATCTCTAAAATCTATCCTAAAAATTCTCTTTTATGATAGAAGTGAGGTTGTAAATGATGGATAAAAACAAAATCATATTTTTTAATAAAACTGTCACGTTTTTCTCTATTGAACTAGTTTTTAAAACATCTGCACCACTGTTGTTTGGCAAATTTTACATCGTGGTATTGACTTGATCCTCGCTATATAAACATCACCATTAACATCTGTATACGAATTTTCCACATATGTATTTAAAATGAAAATTCCTCGTCTACTTTAGAACCCTAACCTGTTCATCACAAGTAACATCTTTACTTGAATTTGCAACATATTATTTATAATTTAAATTCTCGTTTATTGTAGAACATGTCTGTATCATACAACACAATACCTTTATCATACAACACAATACCTGTATCATTCAACACATGTCTGTATCTTACAACACAATACATGCATCATAAAACACAATACCTGTATCATTCAACACATGTCTGTATCATACAACACAATACCTTTATCGTACAACACAATACCTGTATCATTCAACACATGTCTGTATCTTACAACACAATACATGCATCATTAAACACAATACCTGTATCATTCAACACATGTCTGTATCTTACAACACAATACATGCATCATAAAACACAATACCTGTATCATTCAACACATGTCTGTATCACACAACACAATACCTGTAACATTCAACATAATACCTGTATCATTCAACACATGTCTGTATCTTACAACACAATACATGCATCATTAAACACAATACCTGTATCATTCAACACATGTCTGTATCTTACAACACAATACATGCATCATAAAACACAATACCTGTATCATTCAACACATGTCTGTATCACACAACACAATACCTGTAACATTCAACATAATACCTGTATCATTCAACACATGTCTGTATCTTACAACACAATACATGCATCATTAAACACAATACCTCTATCATTTAATGCAATACCTTATCATACAATATATTAATTGTATCACACAACACAATACCTGTAACATTCAACATAATACTTGCATCATTCAACACGTGTCTGTAACATAAAACACATCACCTTTATCATACAATACAATACGTGCATCATTCAACAGAATAACTGTATCATGCAACTCAATACCTTTATCATAAAACCTAAAAAATGTATAATACAACAAAATACCTGACATTTGTTTTATCTTTTCTGGTAAATATTGCACAGTATTTAGCTTAAGCAAAATGTCGAGAGGAACTGCTATCACGGTGCGCTTAAAAGTTGATATCACAGTTTAATGCACTATGCTTCAATACAACTGTTTAAGATTTCAATAGGCTCAAAAACACGCAGGGATTGTGCAAATATTTAAAAACTATTTATTCCAATTTCTCTTCATCTGTTCACAATCAACTACCTAATGCCACGTGGACTTTTATGGGACAAAATTATGAACACTAAACAAACGAAGATGCGATTAAATATGGATTGCTAAATACTTGAATGTTTTTCTCATCGATCAAGAGGAGACCTTTTGCCTTCAGACAAATGTCGTCTGAAAGAAAAAAAAATCACAATTCACAGTCTTCCATACAGCATACTCCATCATCAAGCGTGGATTCAGCCGCAGGTGTAAAGCTCATCATCCTTCACCTTGATGATAATGACTTACGTGATAGCAAATATATTTTGTCCTGATATAATTTTTACTCAAGAAAAGGGACAGCATATTCAAAGCAAACCAATTGCACCGTCGGTGCAACAGGTACCATTTCGTTTTCTAAGGTATGTATGTATGTATATATGTATGTATGTATGTATGTATGTATGTATGTATGTATGTATGTATGTATGTATGTATGTATGTATGTATGTATGTATGTATGTATGTATGTATGTATGTATGTATGTATGTATGTATGTATGTTTGCGTGCGCGCGCGTATGTATGTATGTATGTATGTATGTATGTATGTATGTATGTATGTATGTATGTATGTATGTATGTATGTATGTATGTATGTATGTATGTATGTATGTATGTATGTATGTATGTATGTATGTTTGTGCATATTAAATAAGGTAGTTCAATATGTGGACCATATGCACAGCTGCTCATAGTTTTGCATTTATCCACAAAAAACCTGGAATGAGTATATAATTGTAACTTACAGCATCAATCTTGAAAGGATTTCTGCAATTGTAGTCACTATAATCCACCTGGTAGGATATTGTGACGTTTTGCTTTATATTTATCGCTCTTAAATATTATCTGAATGATACACAGCTTTATAACCTTACAATTATGAAATATGTTTTGATGATATCGTTCTAATCTAATTACAAACCAATATCCGAGTATTTGTTAGCAAACAAGTCATGCTAGGTTGTAACTAATTACCAGTAAGGTAAGGAATCACTAGATGGTTCAAATTATTTGTATGTCTTTCACGCTATGCTAAGCTATAACGTTTACGATTTATAATGACAGGTGTACATCTTTCTCTTTATTTCTTTGTTAACATATATGAGTAACAGTGCCAAGTGCCCTGCCTTAATATCCGACGCAAACTATGAATATTTTCAATTCGACTTTACTAACGTGATTAAATGTCATTTGGTCAGAGATCGAACACTACAGAGGTTTCGGGAAGAAATATAAAATTGTATAAAAGTTTGGCTAGACTGACACCTACTTCTAGTAGTTCAGAAATATCAACAGCCGGATTTGGGTTTGTAGGAGTGTATACAGGTATAGTTTTTCCTTTTGCATGGTTTTTCTGAGGAATATTGATAGGATTTATTGCAAAAGCAGTTATAAAGGAAGTTGATCTACCACAAAGTTTTAAAATATACTGAAACGGTAATATTTGCCATTAGTAGTTTGAACTGTATTGACACGATACGCAGAATGACATATTTCCATCACTAACAACTATAACATGTGTACAGAAATGAAATGAATACAACCGGCAAAAGAACTAAATATTCAGAACGCGAGGACGTCAGTGACTCAGTAAAGGTAGATAAGAGACAAATAAAACCTCTTAGAGAACGGGAAGATATTGAAAAATAAGTATATAATAGAGAAACCCAAACGTAACGGCCACAAAATGTTTGCAAAGCAGGATCGATGTTAGCAAATAGAGGCTTTAATTCTTGACCACTTAGGCTTTGGCTGCATTAATTTTGCCTAAACAAATGGCAAACCATATTACAACAGACATTTTGGCTTTGAGAGAAATCCAGCTTACTGTTCTAATCAACAATAGCAAAATATCAACATCATCGCATCACAGAGAATGTTGTTGGATATTTTAGATGATCTAAACATCAATACCTTTAACTACACCAATGACAAAGTTGATTTTATCCTGTGGTTGATACAACCATACACGATTAAAGTCCAAGAGGAATGACAGCCGATGGCAACAATCAAGAAACATACATGTCTAATGTTTTAACACAAAATTTAAGAATGTGTCTTATTATGGTAAGATTAATAACATATAAAAAGGTTTTAACAGATTTTGTTCGTTATTTACCTAAGTATGTGGGGTTAGAAACATTTTCAGCAGTAACATTAATTTTCATCGCAGGAAATAACGAAAATTGCGGTAGTGAGGCAATAAACAGATAAAATATCAGCATAAACGATTATGATGAAAACATATTAGTGTTTTGTTGTACACCAGTAACATTTACATCTTTCATATGAGTTTAAACGACGGAATAACTTTAGGGAGCCTAATAAGCTAAGTTTTTCTTTAACTTTGGAACATAACAGGATAGATGGATGGATGGAAGGATGGATGGATGGACGGACGGATGGACGGACAGACAGATAGATAGATAGATCAGGCTATTAACACTAGCTAAAATCTTAACAATAATCACGTAACTAATTAATCTTGCACATCGGATACATAAGTGTATGCGATCTTCAAAAAGTCTTAGCAAGGTGTTGAGAACAAGCTGATAATACTTTAACAGCTTTTGGTCATCATGATAATTAACAAGATAAGAGAGTCTCATGTTTACAAAACTCATTAGATAAGAGCACGAAAATGTCTTTTGATGCAAGGGAATGTTTTACACATCCATTAGTTTCAAACTTATGCCTACAAACAATGCAAATAACTAGAGAAGGAATTGGATCCGTGCCAGATATTCAACAATACATACATGTACACGATCAAAGGAGAAACAGTAAGATACAATGAATTTGGTAACATGTTATATGCAAGCCTTGAACAATCGAAAACAGAACCAAAATAATATATTGGTAGTAATATCGGTCTGGTACAAAGTGGCAATGACAAAATGGACACAATGATGATAAGTACAGGTTTATAAGTGATTTTGGATGTTTAACGTACCTTTGACAGTTTTTCAGTCAGATCGCTACAAGGTATGCAGCGTGGCGTGACAATTTATAATGATATCTAGCACTGGGACGTTATGCTACAGATATGTACCATTGTGTCACAGCAGACAGCAGGTAGACCAGTGCTAACACTAAATTCTTAATGCTGAAAATTGAGGCATCTGCTAGTACCATTTTTTATCTTTCTTATGACTCGGCCATGGTTCGAACCGCGACTTTAATGATCTGAACGAAGCATTACCAATATATTTAGATGAATGCACCCCCCCCAAAAAATACAAAAAGAAACCTTGCATTCAGTGGTAGCAGTGACAGAACCAAAATTCATGACAACAAAGATATATCTAAATTTAATTCCGTAATGGGCATAAAGAGCATTGCATTGGATGATACAATTGTTAAAAAAAATAATTCAAATCGATAACAATAATTTTTGAGGAGAAAACGAAGCTAGTTAAATATATATTCCCTTGCCGTTTTCGTCTTGTACCAGGAAAGCAATACCAAGATGGTATAAAATTACACGTATAAGCTGAAGATAAAATTTCAATTTTGAAGAGGTTGCAATATTAATGAATATAATAAGGCTTGCATATAACAAGGCTTGCATATAACATGTTACCAAATTCATTGTATGTAACATGTTTTTATTTTGGTTCTCCGTATTCACATTTGTAATTTGAAAGGCCACATTAAGCACTAAACAACCAACTACACGTGTTTCATAACAATATATTGTTCAAATTAAAAATATCAGAATTATACTCGATTTTTCAACATGTTTAACATTAAAATCGTTTAGACTTATATTAAATTTAATACAATATTAGAGTGCAAAAAGCCAATGTTTTCTATTTATTCAGATTATGTTAAAAAAGAATCAGAATACACTGGTGACATAGGTAGATTAAATCGTACATGTGAAGAGAAGAAACATAATATTTGTATATTTGTATTGTAAAATAATCAAATGTATGCTATCTTGAAGAGAACAATGTTTGAATAATTGGACTGAGAAGCACGACATTCACTCTGGATGTAAAACATTAATTGGCAGCAGCATCGAATTGTATTTATCTGATATAGGTTAATGGTTCCAAAAAAGTATATATGGGGCCGAGGATATATTATAGCATAAAATAACATAAAGTGTATATTCAAGATATGTGATGCTATTAGGAATTATACTCGATAAAGCCATAGGATAATGAGAAAATAAATCTTCAAAATTTAATGACATCATATCAACGACACGGGATTGCTGGAAAATAATGCTATTTTGTCAAACTTTAAAAGATCTGGATGATATTATTGCTACATTTACACATCTTAATCCCACACGTAGAAAATAATGTAAAGCATATATGATCAAGACCACCTAAGCTTTAGGATTAATAAATTCTACCAAGAGAGCAGAATATGAATGGATGCACACTGCACTTGTGACTGGTGTTAGTATGTATGTTTCGTACAAGCTTTGGTTGGTAATGCATAATCAAGATGCTGAGGTACATTAAAAACATATTTCCTTGCAATCAGAAGCAGATACCACAAAGTGTTCAATACCGCGATCAAAGACATCATTGTATCGCATGCACACATTGAGGCATTAAACGCGCATGTTACAGGCCGGGATCCCCAGACTAAACTCACATATACTGATTGTAATGGCTTGGATTTTTTCCCCTCTCATTTGATACGAGCGTAATGATGCAGATGCTAGCAACGAAGTGGAAAGGAACCTATGTTGAATACATGTGAAAAATATCACAATTTTCGATATAAACAGTGATCGTTTTCATGTCGATTGGCCTGAACACCTTCGTGATTATATTTGTGATTAACGGTTTCGGTTAGGATAATTTTGGTTTGAATATCGCATTGTGAAGAATTAAAAGAGAAATTTATCATCAAGCACCAACTATTGGTAAGGAAACATTACAACTAGAGGAAAGAAGTTTAGGTAAAAGTTGGACTTCGATATACTAATAAGTCATTTTCCTATGCATCTTTGTACTCTTCCACAGGATTTCATATTTATGCATAAAACTTAAAAGGTCTCTAATGCTAGATGTTATTTTTTAACCAATTGCACAATCTGTTAGTATCAAGAACATTAATGGAATCACGTTTTATGTTTACAAAACGAGCTACAGTATTATCGATAAGCTTCAAATAAAACGTTGACGAAAAGTACCCTTGGTTAATCTTGAATGAAATTGATGGGTGTTATGATACGTTTAAAAGCTGGGTGGACATAGTAACCTGGAAAGGACTGAAGCTCATGAACAGAAATGACTTATTAAATGTCTAATTACTAGGAATTCAAACTTGGACCGAAACGGAACAGAGGCCATAAAGTATATCCTTGATAAACAACAATTTCATACGTAAATTAGTAAGATACAAATCAACAGTATTTATAAAAATTACCATGGCATCTGACGTGACAATCGAAATGAACACGATAACTAATTACAAAACAATAGTATTGTATTAATAAATGTTCAACAATGGAAATTTAAAAAAATGAGCTCTAATCATTTAATTTGGGCTTTTCTAGATGCTGAAATTGATGGAATGGAAACTATATCATTACAGTTGATGTACAAAAAAAAATAGATATTTGGAAAAGAGCAAAAGAAACAGACATTTTTGGGAGAACGGATCTCCTTTTCTATAAAATATGTTTACAGAACCGTAGTGTAATCTCTTTACTTTTTCAACGAAACAATACATACCATCTCACATAAAAAATATTATCATACACGAACAATGCATGTCTTCATACAAAATAATACACAGACAATATATGTTATATATACAAAAAATGTTTGTCATCATACACAATACGTGTCAGCTTCAAACAATACATGTCCCTACACACACAACATTTGTCAGCATACACACACAATACTTGTCATCATACGCTTATATTACCTGTCATCATACACAATACTTGTCATCATACGCTCACATTACCGTCATCATACACAATACTTGTCATCATACGCTCACACTACCGTCATCATACACAATACTTGTCATCATACACAATACTTGTCATCATACGCTCATATTACCGTCATCATACACAATACTTGTCATCATACGCTCACGTTACCGTCATCATACACAATACTTGTCATCATACGCTCACATTACCGTCATCATACACAATACTTGTCATCATACGCTCACACTACCGTCATCATACACAATACTTGTCATCATACACAATACCTGTCATCATACGCTCATATTACCGTCATCATACACAATACTTGCCATCATACGCTCACATTACCTATCATCATGCACAATAATTGTCACCATACGCTCACATTACCGTCATCATACACAATACTTGTCATCATACGCTCAGCTCAAATTACCGTCATCATGCACAATACTTGTCATCATACGCTCACATTACCGTCATCATTCACAATACTTGTCATCATACGCTCATATTACCGTCATTATACACAATACTTGCCATTATACGCTCACATTACCGTCATCATACACAATACTTGTCATCATACGCTCACATTACCTGTCATCATGCACAATACTTGTCATCATACGCTCACATTACCGTCATCATACACAATACTTGTCATCATACGCTCAGCTCACATTACCGTCATCATGCACAATACTTGTCACCATGAGCTTACATTACCGTCATCATACACAATACTTGCCATCATACGCTCAGCTCACATTACCGTAATCATACACAATACTTGTCATCATACGCTCACATTACCCGTCATCATGCACAATACTTGTCACCATACGCTTACATTACCGTCATCATACACAATACTTGTCATCATACGCTCAGTTCACATTACCGTCATCATGCACAATACTTGTCACCATACGCTCATATTACCGTCATCATACACAATACTTGTCATCATACGCTCAGCTCACATTACCGTCATCATGCACAATACTTGTCACCATACGCTTACATTACCGTCATCATACACAATACTTGTCATCATACGCTCAGTTCACATTACCGTCATCATGCACAATACTTGTCACCATACGCTCATATTACCGTCATCATAAACAATACTTGTCATCATACGCTCAGCTCACATTACTGTCATCATACACAATACTTGTCATCATACTCTCACATTACCTTTCATCATACACAATACATGTCATCATACGCTCACATTACCTGTCATCATACACAATGCTTGTCATCATACTCTCACATTACCTTTCATCATACACAATACTTGCCATCATACGCTCACATTACCTGTCATCATACACAATACTTGTCATCATACGCTCACATTACCTGTCATCATACACAATACATGTCATCATACGCTCAGCTCACATTACCGTCATCATTCACAATACTTGTCATCATACACTCACATTACCTGTCATCATTCACAATACCTGTCATCATACGCTCACATTACCTGTCATCATACACAATACTTGTCATCATACGCTCACATTACTTGTCATCATACACAATACTTGTTATCATACGCTCACATTACCTGTCATCATACACAATACTTGTCATCATACGCTCACATTACCTATCATTCACAATACTTGTCATCATACGTTCACATTACCGTCATCATACACAATACTTGTCATCATACGCTCACATTACCGTCATCATACACAATACTTGTCATCATACGCTCACATTACCTATCATTCACAATACTTGTCATCATACGCTCACATTACCTGTCATCATACACAATACTTGTCATCATACGCTCACAATACCGTCATCATACACAATACTTGTCATCATACGCTCACATTACCTGTCATCATGCACAATACTTGTCATCATACGCTCCTAATACATGTTATCATACACAATACTTGTCATCATACGCTCACATTACCGTCATCATACACAATACATGTCATCATACGTTCCCATTACCGTCATCATACACATACACAATACTTGTCATCATACGCTCATATTACCGTCATCATACACAATACTTGTCATCATACGCTCACATTACCTGTCATCATACACAATACTTGTCATCATACGCTCACATTACCATCATCATACACAATACATGTCATCATACGTTCCCATTACCGTCATCATACACATACACAATACTTGTCATCATACGATCACATTTCCTGTCATCATGCACAAACATTACACGTCACCATCCACAAATATAATTGCCACCATACACAAACAAAACTTGTAGTCAATCTCAAACAATACTACCCATCATAGGCAAGCAATACGTATCATACACAATGCCGGTTATCATTTTCCTACAATTTCCGGTCATCAAACACAAAAAATACTTGCCATCAGATATAAATACTTTTTACATGTTGATGTTCCGTGTCTCACGACTATACGAGCTAATTTACTTTGTGACTGAAAAGGAAATATCAGATTTGTATATTGTATATTTTTACACATCGAATGAAAATAATTATTTAACATTATAAACAATTTTTATTTTTGGATTTGTCTACCGTAAATAAACAACCTATTGACCTTATCTCATGCAACTGTCCATTTTAATTGGGGCGCACCTAATCTTATACTTCAAAACTGGCAACTACACTGTTCTCTTGAGTCTTTCTAAGCCAATATGTATTCGTCGGACAATATTTAGCATCATAAAACTTAATATTATACCTGACGTTAATGCAATACTCATCTCTCTAAGCTTGAATGCATAAAGAATCATTATCAATCATTTATTGTCTCATTCTACAATCGTGTGTATTTTCCAGCTTGTTTTATGAAAATTAGTTCACCTATAATTTTGATAATTTAATCACTGTAAATCAAAAGTGAATTGTTTCTGTTAATGTGATTTTATTGTTTTTAACTGACTAGCAAAAAATCTTCATCTATGATCACTCTCCTTTTAATGGTACATCTTTTTGGATCTACTTTCATAATTATTTTTTATCTGTATATATCGTTACTGTTGATCATTAGAATTTCCAAATTTGTACGGAGTACATTCGTATTTATTAGTTTCCAAAAAATATGTCAGGATATCGTTTCTTGCTTTTTGTCCCTAAGCTTAAAGTCACATTAGTTGTTCTTACAAAAAATTATGCACATAGTTTTCATTTAACTTTAAATGTAGTAAACATTAATGCTTTATGTTTCCAAAGCCAATTACATGTTGCTCTTTCCAGTGTATGTAGGGATTTATTACTAGTGGCTTTGTACATTTCGTGATTTCTTCAGCTGTTGCCCATGTAAACTGGTTCATTTAAAAAAAATTAATTGATTTATTGATTAAGTTATCGATCGATCGACCGATTGATATTTAATCGATTGACTGAATGAACCCCTGATTAACTGACTGATTAATTGGTTCGAGGCCAACACATGGAAGTTTTTAGTTTTTAGCATTTTGGTACTTAATGAATGACACTGATCGTGCCCAGTTATTCTCTACATAATTTTTATCGGATTTTGTCTAAGTTATAATTGAAGCTTGCTGAACACACACACACACACACACACACACACACACACACACATACATATATATATATATATATATATATATATATATATATATATATATATATATATATATATATATATATATATGCAATAAACTGACGACGAACAGTACGAAACTAGTAACTAACTAGCCTAAGCGCTTTCGACTCTTTATGAGTCTTTTTCAAAGGCAAATACAAAACATATATATACGATAAACAAATAAACACAAAAACGTTGTGTTTGTAAGCCTCTACATCGCTGTCTTCACATGTGGTAAAACTATAAATACAACCAGCTTGTATAGACTAGATGCGGAAACTGAAAACGTTGTATAATTCCCTGAAAGTCTACTAGCCAAAGCGACATCTATTTTTACTTTAAGTACATATGTAACGCAGATTATTTCCCGGATATTTGATTCTATACCGGTTATTCTTATAGTAAAAATTGAAGGATAATAAGAAAATTTAGAAAATGTTAAATTTTAATAGTGCATAGTTTTCATTTTCTAGTCTTCTTTGTTTAGACCGCTTGGTTTCAATGTTCTAAGGCGGCGTATCCAGTATGATTCCTTTTCCTTCCTGGTTTCGGAACTCCAGCTGTGGTTGTTAGCAATAGCGATAAGTATTATATCACTGAAAGTGTGGCCAGGGAAAGAGAAGTGTTCTGCGACCGGGCTTCTGTACAGCTTTTTTGTCATCCAATCAGATCTATGAAGGTTTATCCTTTTGTGTAGCTTTTCAGTTTCTCCGACGTACTGAAGGCCACAGATCTTACATGTGATGAGATAAATCACATTCTCTGTTTTGCACGTTTTGTTTGGACCATGTATGTTTAGTTTTTCTTTAGTCACTGTGCTAGTGAATGTCTTGGTCTCTATCATATGTTGACAGGTTTTGCATCTTTTATCGCCACAGTGTCCAGATTGACTAGGTTGGTTTTGACTAGCGATTGACGTTAGCTTTGCCCTGACTAGGATGTCCTTTAGGTTTTTTGGTCTCCGGTAAGCTACTACAGGTTTGTTCGGAAGTATTAGGTTTAGTATGTCTGACGATTGCACAGTTGGCCAGTAGGTTTGCGATGATTTTACCTACTTTGGGATTGTCTGGGTGATAGGTCAGAATAAATGGTATCCTATCAACCTTTTCTTTCTGTCCATATCTGAGTAGGTCATCACGTTTTGTTTGTTTGGCCCTTTGGATTGCCTCCGCAATCAGGTCTTTGTCGTAGCCTCGGTAAATTAAATGTTTAGCCAGCTCTTTATAACTTTCTAGGAATCTTTCATCGTCGGAGCAAATTCTGCGTATCCTCAGTGCCTGGCTATATGGAATGTTCTTAATGCAGTGTTTTGGATGACAGCTGGTTGGGAGGAGATACTGGTGTTTGTCGGTTGGTTTCGAGTAGATGTCTGTGTGTAATTTGTTTTCCACCAGTCTGGGTGTTGTATCCAGGAAAACATGGTTTTGAATTGGAAATTTCTGCCGTGAATTTTATTGAAGGATGGAAGTTGTTTACCTTTGATATGAAGTAATCCAGACTTTCTCTTCCATACTGCCACTTCATTTCCATATCATCGATAAAGCGTACCCACTGGTATGGTGTAGGCTCAACCGATGCTAAGAGCTGACCCTCAAGTTTTCCCATGAAAATGTTATCATCGACTTATTAAGAGTCGAAAGCGCTTAGGCTAGTTAGTTACTAGTTTCGTACTGTTCGTCGTAAGTTTATTGCATCTATTTTAATTAATCTCTGACACACGTGATCCCTTGGTGGATCCAGTACGCTTGAAAGGTTTGTTATTCGCCATATGATTTGTATTCTTTATATATATATATATATATATATATATATATATATATATATATATATATATATATATATATATATATATATATATATATATATATATATATATATATATATATACGTCATATGTTACTGTTCGATTTGTTCCATTCTTAGTTACCATAAAGATAAAATAGAAGTTTTATAGGGCTACATTTATCCCCCCATGTCATTAAACTTCCATCAAAGGCTAATGTGGGAATACTTCTTTAAGAAATAGCATTTACAGCAGCCAAGCGCAACAAAGAGAGTCCATAGTTTTTCACCTTAACAAGGCAAATGGGAACCTTGAGCTTCGCATTCTCCTCAATGAACACCAATATGAAACACGACTCGACACAAACATACATTGTTGTGATTCTGGACACATCACTGACATTCTACAACCAACTGAAGAAAACTGCAGAAAAATATAGAAATCTAAACAACCTACTCCGCAAATTAGCTGACTCATTCTGGGGCCCTAGTGCTCAGTGCTGGCCCTCTGTTATTCGACAGGCGAATATTGCGCTCCTGTCTGGGCTAAAGCATCCCAAACAATATTAATTTATCTCCAGCTCAACACAACAAAGCGCATAATCTCTGCAACATTACGTCATACTTCTTTAATATGGCAGCCAGTACTTAGTGATATTCCTCCTCCACATCGTCGTCTACCGAAAGCAACCACAAAAGTATTGGCTAAGGTCTATGTCAATGAGAAACTTCCACTGTACATGGGCATCACCTCACATCCAGCAGTCCGCTTCACTTCAAGACGCACAATCTTTTGGGTCAATTGCCGGATGATATGACAGCTATTTCGGCACGGAGCGTTGAGCTTTCTTCAACAGATGTTGTAAACCGCTCCATCGTAGCTGAGAAATCTGTCTGCCTTCCTTGCTTCAACCTTCACCGTCATCCATGGGCCACAGTGAACCACTATCGGACAGGACAGGGTCTTTGTGCAGTCAACCTTGTCCCATGGTGCCAAACTGCTAACTCTTCCTGTTGCTGTGGAGCTCTTTAGACCATGTCGCACTTTATGAACAATTATCCACTGACAAAGATCCAGGTGGACTGTAGGCACTGCATGTTGCTGTTGATGACGATGTTAAATGGCTGAGCAAGCACGAATTGCACACGATTATATATATATATATATATATATATATATATATATATATATATATATATATATATATATATATATATATATATATTATATATATATATATATATATATATATATATATATATATATATATATATATATATATATATATATATATATATATATATATATATATATACATATTATATATATACATACATACATATATATATACACACATACATACATACATACATACATACATACATACATACATATTTTCTCGTTTTTTGAGTCACTGCGTTACTGGCCTTCTCTGATAAATGTCTTAACTGGGTGTTGACTTCAAAACATATTATATATATACATACATACATATATATATACATACATACATACATACATACATACATACATACATACATACATACATACATACATACATACATACATACATACATACATACATACATACATACATACATACATACATACATACATATTTTCTCGTTTTTTGAGTCACTGCGTTACTGGCCTTCTCTGATAAATGTCTTAACTGGGTGTTGACTTCAAAACAGTTTCTTTTAAATGGCATATTTTGTAACTTTTAGGTCAGTACTTATTATTTTATGAACCCTCTAATGTGAATCTGTTTTAATGGGCTGTAGTGTAAACGTAATAAGCACATGTTAGTAAACATATTTTAGAAGATAACTTATACAGCAATAATATAAACATGGTATATCCATGCGCTGTAATGTACTGACCATTTAAGTTTCCGTGGGAAATGGAGGGAGCGAATTTGAGCTGGGACATTTATTGTTCTTTCATTTCAAGATAATTTCCTTGTTTTTGTTTTGTTTTTTTAAAGAAAGAAACAAAAAGAATAATGATATAGATGGTGTTTCTGCTAAAAATAAGAACAACTTATTTTTCCGGTATGTCAAAGGAAAGATTAAAAAGACCAGGCCATATCGTCAAAATGTTAACGTGTTGTTCCCTAATATATTTGCGGTTCAGAAATATAGCGGTGCCACATTTTTCATAGTTCCCTGCTCTAAGAAACGGTGAGGCGTTTTCAGTTAATGAAGATGGAATTTTATATTATGATGTGCTTTTTACTATATTGTGTCAGTATTATGTAGTGCAAATTTACAAATAGTGTGTACCTTTTACCCTATTTACTAAAGGGTGTAGTAAAAATATCATATTATACTGTACTTTTAACTGCATTGTTCAATGTACCTAACTCAATTGTATACGTATTTGTTTGTCAAATGCAAGTGAAAGTATACATAATATTGGGTATATTCCTTAAAACACAAAAAGCAAAACAATATAATAAGATACATTAACACATCTAAAGATTCATTAAAATGATCTAATAAAAGATAACGAGTTACAAATAACATAATAAGATACAATCAAACTTAAAAAGATTCCCAAAAATATGACAATGACACAATAAAACATAACAAGATACAGTTAAATGATATTACACAATAAATAACAAGACAAGCATAAAGATACATGTAAAATAACAAGGTACAATAAAAACAACACTATGCAATAAAATACTCTTTTTGCAATTTACAGATTCTTTTAAATCATAGGCAGTTTTAATATTAGTTGCAGTAAAATTTAAGTCAGATGACACAAGGTCTTTTCTTATGTTTGGTTTTGCATAGTATATTTGAAATTAGAAATGTTTTGCATAGTATATTTGAAAGTAGAAATGTTTTGCATAGTATATTTGAAAGTAGAAATGTTTTGTATAGTATACTTGAAAGTAGAAATGTTTTGCATAGTATATTTGAAAGTAGAAATGTTTTGTATAGTATATTTGAAAGTAGAAATGTTTTGTATAGTATACTTGAAGTTAGAAATGTTTTGAATAGTATATTTGAAAGTAGAAATGTTTTGCATAGTATATTTGAAAGTAGAAATGTTTTGCATAGTATATTTGAAAGTAGAAATGTTTTGTATAGTATATTTGAAAGTAGAAATGTTTTGTATAGTATACTTGAAATTAGAAATGTTTTGTATAGTATATTTGAAAGTAGAAATGTTTTGCATAGTATACTTGAAAGTAGAAATGTTTTGTATAGTATATTTGAAAGTAGAAATGTTTTGCATCGTATACTTGAAAGTAGAAATGTTTTGCATAGTATACTTGAAAGTAGAAATGTTTTGTATAGTATATTTGAGAGTAGAAATGTTTTGCATAGTATACTTGAAAGTAGAAATGTTTTGTATAGTATATTTGAGAGTAGAAATGTTTTGCATAGTATACTTGAAGGTAGAAATGTTTTGTATAGTATATTTGAAAGTAGAAATGTTTTGCATAGTATATTTGAAAGTAGAAATGTTTTGCATAGTATACTTGAAAGTAGAAATGTTTTTTGTATAGTATATTTGAAAGTAGAAATGTTTTGCATAGTATACTTGAAAGTAGAAATGAGAAACAATAAAACGTAATACAAACGTTGATTGTCTGCACCATGTTTTGAATCTAAAACGACTTATATTCTTGCAAATGGTTGATACCAGCTTATGTCTCAAAGCCTAGCTAGTGGTAATGTATTTATATTCTAACGCCTTGTTGCAGACCTAAGTACTTAGTAAGGTAGGGGTACAAAATGAAATGCTGGCAGACGACAACGTATTTGCTTTAACTAGTCAGATTGGTCTTGGAATTTTATTGATTTTCAAAGTCTTCAGGCAGTGCTAGTTTACCTAGTTAATAGTTTGAATTTTAATGTTATCTGATCTCATTATGTGAATTTTATAGATCGACAAAAGACACAAAAATACGTGACTAATGTGCACTACTTGCATATGCTTTAAGTTGTAACAATCACCATGTAATTATCTCTTCGTCATTCGTTAGAAAGAAATCATGATTTTTGTTTCTGAACTTGTCTTAGAAATATCTTTAGCTTAACAAACAGATTTTATTTTTACATGGATTTAAATCTTTCAGAAATAAGTTCCTTAAACGCATCGTAACACGTTTCCATTTCTAATATACTTACTACTACTGCTGTTGCTGCTGCTACTACTACTACTTCTACTACTACTACTACTACTATTATCACAACTATTACTACAAATACTACTACTACTACTACTACTACTACTACTACTACTACTAATAATAATAATAATAATAATAATAATAATAATAATAATAATAATAATAATGCATCATACAATTCTGTAGTTGATAACTTTAACACGAAGTCACAATAAACCAGAAGCAAGATCAACAGCTTGTAGTTTCGAAGTTATGGAATATTGTAATGTCAGTGTAAATAAAGCAATCGTTTAAGGACGTCATCAAGAAAACTTCACAAATTCCTATGCTGATTCTTTTATTTTTGCTACTCAATTATTTACGTATTTGCCTTGTATAGTAATGGAAGCGTTTGGAAATATGTCCTAAAAATCCAATTGAGACAAAATAACATAACATATCTGGCGCCGAATAACAGCTTTAAAAGTCAGACAAATATAATTTCAGACTTTATTTATGGCCAATGATGTTTTGTAGCAACTAAAAATGAACAAATACCAACGAATATTAAAGAAAAGGAACAGAAAATTAAATCAAACGGACGTATGAAAATATTATACATTAAAACATAATTTAATGAAACCTAACTGTTCTTTGTTAAAATGTCTTGTGTTCTTATAAAGTACTGTGAAATATTAAAGTTAGTAAACTACTAAAAAATTTAATTGACGATGAAGGGTGTTTCTTATGCAGCAGAGCGGAGGAGACAGGCGGTCCGATTACTAATAGTCTTGCGTATAAAATTGAACACATTCCGAAATGTTTAGTCGATCACGGTTGAACTTGCATTTCAGCGATAGCTTTCTTTTATTTACAAACTGATTGAAAAATTGCAAAGATATTATGAGCGTTTACCACTTCTCAAGAAGGCTCACTCTTTACAGAATGTAAACTTTTTGTTGCTGATAAATTAATAACTTTGCACGTTTTGATATTTTTGCAAACCACTTCCAACACCTACATCATGTGGAAAGAGTTAGCAAAATGCATTATTCCTGATAAGATTGCCCGTTAAAACCGTATAATATTAAATTAGCACGAGGTGCGACTTTACACGCTTGAACATAATAGCTGTTTTTATGACCTTTTAATAGTTTTGGAGGGTGGGTGGGTGTTCATTTTCGAGTTCTAATGAACTGGGCCCTGTTGGATCAATAGATTTATTTCAGAAACATTATACAAATAGGAATTAGGACTGACACTGGCATTTCTTCAAAATAATTTTCAATTTTTGGAATGTTATTGCAAAAACGTGCAAAAGCATATTTGTGCAGGGCTTTTAGGAGGATCGAACTATAGATTTGTTACTTATTAACTCGAAACATATTAAATTAGTGTTCTTTATCATCTCATATTTCACTCTTGTCTCTCAAATTTGAAAAGTAGGTACTGCGTTTCAAATTCGATAGCTGTAGTCAAAATTTACTGTCTTAGATTAGATTTTTAAGTCGTCAGTTATAGATTCTGCAATATTTTGTAGCGCCAATTATAACTATTGCAATGTTTTATAATGGCAATTATAGCAAATGAAAAAATATTTTGTAGCGCCAATTATAACTATTGCAATGTTTTATAATGGCAATTATAGCAAATGAAAAACTTGTAAGCATGGTGTTTTTTTTCGAGGATATATTTATTATACCGTTTGCTAAGTGGGACTTGAAATATTATCAAGATTATTAATGCAAGACCACTCATCGCTTGTGTTAGTAACTGACCATTTGCCTTTGAGAAAGAATAAGGGGATTAGGTAATTATCAAGCAAATGCAATACCTATCAGCAACATCACTTTCACAAAAGCTCTGGACAAAGCAACTCCTTTGATAAAATAATTAAAACGAAACCAGTCTCGAATTACTTCCACAAGATCTCTGGCCAAAGGATAACTTTAATAACATTTATAACCAAACCAGTGTGGAATTACTTCCTCAAGGCCTCATGTCACTAGCAACACCTTAATGAAAAACAATAAAATTACCAAATCAGTTTTGTGTTGCTCTTAGCAAAGCAATGTATGCCAGTTATTGTCACTCAAGACAACATTAAGTTTAGAAGGTTGACCTCAAATCACAATTATTTTCTCTCTGAGGTAGAAATCAGAACATATTACTTTAACGTAGTGCCTTGTGTGCACTGTCTGTTTGTCACCAATATTAAGTAACTTTTTCATAATAATGCAATTGCAGACTACAAATATTATGAAATTTTATGGATTTTTATTTGATTTTGACGTTTGTTTAGTCAATACAATACGTTCTTGGGCCATAGGACTTCACATTAGCTCCAATACAACACATTGTGATATAATAATAGAGGTGAAGAGAAGAGTAATTGTAATTAGACATAATCACAGGTAGTTAGTTCATCAACAGTCATTATAGCAAGCAATTAATTTTCAGTTTTCAAACATCACCAAAATAAATAGTCCAAAAGAGTCACGTTTAGCTTCTAATTAATCCCTAAAGATGTAGTTGTAAAATCCAAATTACTTTTGAACAATATCAGTGTCCTATATAGGTGGAAGAAATGAACACTACGGTGTGAAGACACTTATTCATGAATCGGACATACTCGTTCTTTTCCATAAAATCGAGAAAGAAATCTCGGATGTAATTCCTCCGTACTGAGATATAGATTCTGAATTATTTTTTCGCGTGGAACACATGGCGGAGCAACGAGCTAAAGTTACAATCGGAATGTTTTCAGCTTTACCGTAACGTATGTACACACAGCCAGAGGTGAATCACCAAACATCAACAATTACTTCCGAGGTTATTTCAATGCATAACGGAAATGGACGATTGATGTTTCGATCAGTCTGTGCATGTGCTCACGTGTACCTTGATAGAGGTTGTTTAAATCGTTTTCAAATGTTTTCGATTTGACTTTTTCTAATAAAATTTTGAAAGCCAAATATATATATATATATATATATATATATATATATATATATATATATATATATATATATATATATATAATTGCTTATTCAAGCGGTAATTGATTAATTATTTTTAAATAATTAATTACAGCTTTTAGTTTATGACACTTTAAGAACTTCGTTTTACTCAAGTTTTGGTCGGCTGGTTATTATGGACTTAATCCGATTTATCAGCACATGATACGTTATAAATGGCGGATAGCACATTCGATTGGAGGACGAACGCTAAAATCCCGGGAAGACCCACAAACCCATTAGAAGCTGCTTGCTAACTTTCTCACATACCGACGCGTTCCGAGCCCGAGAGCTGATGTGTCAGTGACTTGTAAAAACGAACAAGACAGACAACTCGGTCACAGGTAACCCAACGTAAGTTTTGGAATACCACGGTTCCTAATACCTCCCTACTTTAACAAGAATGAATAAGTAGGCCATACTGATTTAATCTAATTTTATTTAAACATATTTTATGCAGTTTGTGTTGGCGATTACATGGGGTACAGTATAAAAAATAAATGATTAGAACGAGGTAGAAGAGATATAGTATAGAAGGTACGTGATTAGAACGAGGTAGAATAGATACATTATGGAAGGTACGTGATCAAAACGAAGTAGAAGAGATACATTATTGAAGCTACGTGATCAGAACGAGGTAGAAGATATACCTTATAGAAGGTACGTGATCAGAACGAGATAGAAGAGATACACTATAGAAAGGTGAAGCTCAGAAAGGGGTAGACGAGGTACAAGATAAAGACCAGAACCAGTTAGAAAAGATACAATATAGAATGTACATGACAGAAAGGTAGAAGAGGTTTAGTGATATTAAAACGAAAACAGCTTCGTTATTGAGCGAGTAGTTCCACATGCGATGACAACTCATTTTTAAGAAACACACAGCGAATTGCTTTTTACATATGACCATAACCCCTAGACGTGCACGCGTGTCAATAAAGCGTAATCTTAAGTATACAGTATTAAATTTATCAAAAGTAAATTATGAGTGGCATAAAAATACGAATGTTTAAGTCATACGGGAGCAATATTTAAACAATTAAATGAGTACTTATAGTTAATTTATAACATGGTGTAAGGGATCGAAACGGTTTGTGAGTTTTTCTTTCTAAACGGTTGTTGATAACATTAGTTGCGATTTTGTCTGCGTCGACATTGATGATTTTGAACTTTCTCCAGATAAAAGTGTCCGGGAACTTGTCACGATTTAAAGTTCTTTATGAATTTGTTGAATGTAGTTACGTTGAGAAGACTGAGTAGATACTATGTTACATTCTCAAATAAATTTAGGTAGAAACTAACAAAGGCATTCCAAGATTGAATTACTGCCGGTACAAACTAGCAAATTCATGTTCCAATCTCGAATGACTGGAGATAGATACCTAGCAAAATACGCCCAATTCTCGAATTACTGTAGGTAGAAACTAAGAAGGATGTTTTATTCTCTAATTATTGTAGGTTACAACTAGAAAGAAAATTATATTCTAGAATGACTGAAGGTAAAAGCTAGCAAATATATGTTCCATCAGTGTTGATAGAAACTAGCTAGAACATTCAATTCTCGATTTTCTGAAGGTAGAAGCAGGCTAGGACTTTTTTGCAACATGTCAATGCAAGTATCAACCTTTAGTCACTCGATAATGGATTATATCTTTGCCAATTTCTACCTTAAGTCGTTTGAGAATAGAATGTCGTTTCTAGTTTCTACATAGCTTTCTTCGATTGTAAGTTGTTTACAGTACTGTCAAATTTAAAAAAAACAATTGAATACATTATGCATAATATTTTCCTTCTTCGTTGAGTAAGTATTTCCCATCCATTTTCTGCTTAAAGTGACTGTCTAGAGTAGGAGTCTGCAACCTATTTTCCTCGTGCCAACTATGGCACGCCTTACACTTTGGAAAGGCACGTGGCACGAGTTGCAGTTTTGTATTGGATGTACTAAGCACGATAAATAACTTGAAGGAATGAATATGACTTGGAACGAGGCACTTAGCAATTGTGATTCCGTATTCCATAATTTATCAAAAGCTTTACTGAAATCAATGAACATGAAACACGTAATACTCATTCGAATCAAGAGAAAAACATATTTTTGCGACGTTCAGCTATATTCAGCTACTATTTTCTTTCAAATGGCCTTAAATTATCAATATAGTTATGGATCTTTAAAGACCGATTCGTTTACATAACGAAATTGTAAAATATTATTTAAATATTTTCTTTCAGGCAGAATTTAAACAAAACCATTAAATACAAGAATGGGTTGCGAGCGAGCGATGTTTACAATCAAGTGTAATTTTTCGTAGTACTTTTACTGCGTATTTGCGATGAAATTGTATTTATTGAAAATCATGCAATGAGAACAATGGTTTGAACTCGAGCAATGTTTCCAACCAAAAATAACATTCCGTAATACATATTAATACATATACTGCAAATTTGCGATTAGTTCATATGTATTGGGAATTTGGGGATGAGATTGTATGTAATCCGAATATTTTACGATGACATTATATGCACTGATCAACATCAGTTTGCAGGGTAATTATTATATAGGATATTTGGTAGATTTGCGGAGTGGTGGGGGACATGCACTTAAAATACACCAGCATGACTATTTCAGCTCATAAAAAGGCAAAACTATGCAGAATTGAGAAGAAAATCCTTTCTGTGTGCAGTCCAAGTTACTCTCTGAGAAAACAATTACTTTTTATGTAGAACATAACGGAAGCATTTTTAACACTAAATGAAACTGTACCAATAATACTGCCGTATTCATCAATTATTTTCGTTTCGTAGCAAATTTTAATTAGTCTGTGGTCTTATGTTGTACTTCTTTGTACTTAAATACTAAACAGTTTGTCAGTCATTATGTTTAACTGTGTCTCTAAAATACGATATTAATGTATGTAGTAATTTGTAAAATTTTGTTTTGATTTTTGTTGTTGTTTGTTTTGCGTGTTCTGAGAAGTCAGAGTACATTGATAAGAAATGCAGAAGAACGAATATGGTGTGACGTCATTAACTGCCATGTGACTTATTGACTGAATCTGCCTAGGTGATAGCAGGCCTTGGGAAATTAGAAAGCTAGAAAAAGATACATGTATAGTCATAACATTTCGGTTTCTTTAATAAGGTTTCCATTCAAACTATTCAGCAAATGTGCATCATGAATTGCATAAAACAAGACGAAATATGTATTAGGATCATGATTAAAAAATAATTTCCCTTTGGGATAGCTGTCCATCTTCGACTTAAAAAATGATTGCTATTTTCCGCTTAGAGATGAAGATTCCGGTTCACTCACACCATCTGCATTTTGTCTTATTTGTAACAGGCCTTGTTGCCTGACAACTGAAATCTAGACTTTGTCCGGGCATTCGTTGCTAAGCAACCATGCACAGGTCTAAAAGTTTTTCAAGAAAAGACATTTGCAATGATAGATATACATTGCGTACAATTATGTTTTGGGAGACATTAAACGCACTCGTGTGGGTTGTAGACACTGAACATGAATGGATAGTTAAGTGAATAGGAAAACGTGTTAACACACTCTTAAACATCATTTAATGGCAAAGAATGGACGAAGCGAATACTACACAAATACCTTCCGGTGCATATTAGTTAACTTTGGATAAGGGCATCAAAAGTAGATTGATATATGCGTCTTTTGGTGCTTCGGTCCCCTTTTTGTCCGTATACAGAGTATACCATTTACTGTCATATTTTGTTGTTTTAATTTTTCTACGTAATTAACTCTAAACAAGAAGTTAAAATAAAACTGAGACAAACATACAGACAGACAGAGACGTATGGACGTTCAGGGTGATCAACAGGTATGCCTTAGAACACAGTTCCGTCATATTAGTTCTCTTTTATACAAATTTTAATAAGCGAATAAAGCTGTCAATAGTGATTGAAGGTTCAATGCTAATAGCTTTTGCCCTGTTATGGCAGCAGATTATCCTCCTCAATTAGCCCTGTTATGGTACCAGTCTACCCTCCTCAAATTGCCCTGTTATGGTAGCAGTTTACTCTCCTCAATTTGCATTGCCATGGTAGCAGTTTATCCTCCCCTTTTTCTGTTATGGTACCAGTCTACTCTCCTCAATTTGCCCTGTTATGGTAAGATACTCACCTCAATTAGCCATGTTATGGTTCTAGTCTACTCTACTCAATTTGCCCTGTTATGGTAGCAGTTTACCCTTCTAACTTTGCACTGTCATAGTACTAGTTTAACCTCATCAATTATCCCTGACTCCTTTTAAAACGTGTGCTTCACATTGCCAGTCTACCTTTCTCACTTTTCCCTGATATGGCATCAATTTATCCTCCTCGATTTATCCTGCCATGGTAGCAGTTTACCCTCCTCAATTCGCCTTATTACGGGACCGGTTTATCTTCCTGAATGTGCCCTGTTATGGTACCAGTTTAGCTTCCTCAATGCAACTTCCAGAGATACCATGGTATGAACATGGCATATAGTTGTGTATATTCAAAAATATGGAAAGTTCTTTTCAAAGGAAAATCATTTGTATTGTGTTAGAAAATCTCTGAAACAGATAAAAACTTGGTTCATGTTGCATTGCGGTTCACACTGTGACGTCTGTGCGACGACACAGTTCGACTATCAGGGAAGGAGAGCATATTTAAGCCTTCACTAATATCCTTCCTTTGTTCTGTTCCCTAAATGACAAAGCGAACTGACCAGGAGTCCCTCTGCAGGAAAACTCCGCCGTCACGTAATTCTGCAACCCAACATCATCTACATGTGCTTTAATCAGTTTAGACATGAATAAAATTACAGGACTTGACTCCATTTAAAACGTGTGCTTCACATTGCAGTGCATATTCTAGATGCGACTGGTAACGTGTACTTCACGTTACAGTGGATATCCTACATGTGATTTTGATGTATTCTTCACATTACAGTGCATATCCTAGATGCGATTAATTACGTGTACTTCACATCACAGTGCCTAGATGTGATTGATAACGTGTATTTCACATTACAGTGCATATCCTAGATGCGGCTGGTTACGTGTACTTCACGTTAAGTGTATATCCTAGATGCAATTGCGATATATTCTTTACATTACGATGCATATCCTTGATGCGATTGATAACGTGCATTTCACATTACATTGCATATCCTAGATGGGATTAATTACGTGTACTTCACAGTGAATATCCAAGATGCGGTTGTACTGCACATTATAATGTGTATCCTTGTTGCGGTTAATCACATCCAATTCACATTAGGTTGCAGTCTTACCGTGTCATAATTTGTATAGGGTTAGATATTTAAAGAAAAATAATTTTACAGGTTTTCCTAGCAGGTTACACTGGCTTCTTAAAATAAGACCCTTTTAATCTTATGTATTGTATAATGAAAGATTAATTCCTTTTATTTTGGTGTATGAGTAATGTGTATAATTTGGGTAATAGAGTATACATCTTGACCTTATTTCAGATGTGCACCTACAAAAAGACTCCACTTAGCCATTTTCACTTTGTATACTTCTAAGGTAAATTGAACAAAAGTAAAATGAAGCTAATAATGTTTCTGACCTTTTATATATTATTAGTAATTCACATTCAAAAGCTGGTATTCTCGAGTCTGACAATTATTTTTAATCATATTTTTTACTGCCAAAAATATTGTACTTTTGACTAAGTCAGGTTGCTATTTTGAGCACATGGGAGAACTTATTTTGGTTATCTGTGTGGTTAGATCGTATACAGCTTTTACAAGCACAATATCCAAAGAAAAAAGTCATGCACAGAACACGAAAGTGACGCAGATGTATGCCAACATTGTCCCCATTATGCCTGTTGCAAATGCAAAGAATGTCACCTTACGCTTGCTTCTCTCTCAGAAGTACATAAATACATATTATATTTTTAGAGTGCCGTCCTATGGTGCATGTCCTTGTTACGGTTAATGAGCATTCGATCTAATTTTATATCTACCAAGGAACAGTCAAACTGATCTGTTACCAAGATAATAATTTGCAACGTATCTTTACCACAGGCAAGTATGCTTTGATCATTTATAAATTCAATACAATGTATATATATATATATATATATATATATATATATATATATATATATATATATATATATATATATATATATATATATTTGTAGACATTTCGTATAATTTTCGCTTGAACAAAAAATAAACTACTTAATCTATATGACTCTTACTACCTACCAGCATTACCATGGCGTTTGTACACATCAACATTGTGGATATTCATTTTCCTAAAATTATTGAACGCCGTAAGTGGTTATCAGACACAATTTCGTACTTCGAACTAATAAGTCGTTATTTTCAAACATTGTTTTGCTATTTCGAGGTGCTATTAGTATAAGTTATTTGCTCTAAATATTTCGTTTTCATTCAAATTTTTTTCCGTATTTTTCGTTTACAAACTGTCTTCATCGAAGGAGGGATTTAATATTGGAAAAAAAATTAATAATGAGTGCAATGAAAAACATATTTTTGAATAACGAAAACATTTGTATGATTTAAATATTTTATTTCGATATGACAAACTATTTCTTGTAATGAAACTAATATTTCTACATAACAAAATTTGATCATTCCTTTTAAAAAAATGGTATTTTGTTTTCATGAAACGAAATAACAATCCGTTTTAGAATTAGTATTTGGAAACAATGGAGTCAACTTTCGAAAATTACGAAATTATGTTTAATATTATCGAATAATACTTTCATAGTAAATAAAAAGATAATATGTATATGGCTTATATGGCTCAGTAGACCAGCCTAATTAATGTAATGACCATGAAATGCTAAGTAGCCACTCCTTGAGAAAATATGCGCTTTTATCTACTAATTAAAAAATGGCGAATACTCAAATTAAATATTCATTCTTTTTGCTAATGAGTTGTTTGATGGATATATGAGTTAAAACTAAACAATCAAGTAAATATGTTTAAATAATTGAATGTTTTGATTTATCAATTAAATGTCTTATGTATCAACGTTTTAATAATATAGTGAAGCAATTGAATTATTCTTAATGTAGATTATTTACATGCTGTTCTTGAACAACCAGACGATTTCGTAACCTATTATTTGGAGACTCTCTTGACGAGCGGGAGACTATTTTGATTATATATATATACCGGCATTTTGGATCTTTTGACATTTTTCGTTGTGAACTTGCATCGTCGTAGCAACTTGATTTTAAAATCCACACATTTACAGTTAATGGAGACATGCCAAATCCTTGCCCCCATGTTTTGTAGTAATTCCAATCTTGATATTAAAAGTTATATGTCTTGACCGACTTATTTGATGTTTTATTGCAAAGTCGATAATGACAGCAAAATGAAGGAAATATAGCCGGATTACAGAAAACTACAAATAAGTAAAAAAGAAACCAGATTCTTCTATGCTTAATCATCAGTTTAATTTTCTCTTTGAATTAGAAGATTTGTTTTCGAATACGTAGCTACAAATAATATCAAAGTGGGAGATCACACAAAGCGATAATGAGCAATAAGGACAAAATCTTCTTTAATACTTTGTGTGGTTTCCAGACGACACTGAACTGACGTTTGCGTTTTATATTAAACAATACTTGAGTTTTGATGCATACATCATACTGGTAGTAGCGGCTTGACTGATTTTGATCCTCATTTCTTTAAGTTATGATCTAGTTTGAGGTATACGTGGGGATAAAATCAGGGGCATATAACCTTTAAGTTATACACGTTTAACCTACATTTGACTTCCTGATATAAAATCTGATACTATACTATATACGTGGGTAACATATTACCGCGTGCATCTTGGAAACTTTGTGGCCTCGACATCAAAGTCGAAGTAAATCACGTTCTATATCAGTTGTAGATATATGAGGCTATAAAGAGTATCTTAATGAATAAAGAGCAGGGCTTAGAGAAAATTCTTCCAATCACTCCTCCCGTTGAAAAGACACCTATCGTCAATTGCAGTATCACACCTTGCTCATATTTTGTTTTAATGGTTTTGACGATTACAAACAAACTTTTCGGTGATCTAGATACCGTTTTAATGTGAAATAATTTTGCTTTTCAACACGTTATCGTGACTCCGTATAAACGTAACCGTTGGGGAAGTTAACATATAACAATACGTGCTTCTATAGATATATGCTGGTGTCTTTTTTCTGCATGGCAAGGTATCAGTAAAGTTGCACCGTCTTGAAGATGCCACTAATTTGGGATGAACTTAACTCTGTCCAGACAAAAACGTCAAAAACATTTGACATTTTCTGGCTTTTACGCCTCCGCATGTCGATCTCGTAAAGATAAAAAGTTCTCATATCAAAACAGTTCATAGATTAATGAAATGTGTCACATCAAACGCGAAATCCATTAAGAAATGGAGGGCTAGGTGTGAAACTGTAGTATCTCGATTTAATAATTACACTGTGTCTCTTATGATATATTTTTATAAAAGGAGCCATGTATGTTAAAGGTTTTTAATTTGATGTCTTCCTTAAGAACATCCTATTCATACTAGTTTCATGGTTTGATCCCATTTTAGTAACAACGTTATGTTTGCTACCGGTGCAAAACTATGACGACTATCATTGCAACATGTTCTGGACTAATAAGACGTGTGCACAATATTCCAACGTTATTTATAATTGATTCGCATTTTCATCTTAAACAATGCTGAACTTCAGCAACGACAGTATATAAAGATGAAACAAATGCACAGATTAATTCTTACGGTGCAAATATGTATTTAATTGTTCCAGTGGTAGTCATTAGTAAAGTTTTCCAAGACATGGCCAATCCAGTGAGGACAAATAGTTTTCTTGATCCCCGAGAGTATATTGGACTCTAAAGCACATAACTCGTTAAATAAAATGATACCTGAATCAAATTTAATATTGAATGCATAATTTGACTGAATGTAAAGTCTCATTCTGATTGGACAAAAATAAGGTGTAACAAAATTTAACCAGTCGGATGTGCTTTGTTGTTTTAGTATAGTTAAATACGTAAACTCGGCTTATGCTTCATTTGCCGTCGAAATATTTTCTCAGTGAAGCCATGTTTAGAGGAAATCCTAGAAACAGCAACAACAACAAAATGTGGACATTAGCTTTTGCCAATATTAACAGCAGTTGCTTAAATCTTAAAAATGCTAGATTACACACAATGATGATAATAAACCTATTGATGTTAAAACGGTACTCACTCAGGATATTGCTTGACATTTTTTAGCCTCGTTTGTAGGATGGCACAAGTTCTTAAATCCGAGGTATCAACTACTCTTCGTCTAGTTGCAGGCAGTTTAGGGAAGTTCTCGTCTTTTTCATATAATTGTTCCAGGTGATTAAAAATATTTGGCGAATGTGCTGCGGCGGCAGCAGCGGCCGCGGCAATGGACGCACGACGGCGCCCTGGGATGTGCCTACTACCGGCTGCGCCAATCATGGTTCGGGCCTTGCAATGGAGTCTTGCTGCCGCTGGAAAAGATAAGGTTACACTAACAGTAAAATTTCGTTTATTCATCATCCTAGTAACCGTCAGTCTCTGTTAAGCGTCAAGGGCATTGTAAGAGAACATATTTAAAAACTGGTACATGTATATATATATATATATATATATATATATATATATATATATATATATATATATATATATATATATATATATTCGATGGTCTTGCTTATTGTATAATACTTTTTAATGGACATATTCTATTATCCGTCTATTATCATATCCGTCATGGTCTCTGTCCAACACCCAGGAAGAGAATCGAAGTTCTACTGTACATACATACATACATACATACATACATACATACATACATACATACATACATACATACATACATACATACATACATACATACATACATACATACAGTGGAACTTCTATTATCTATCATAATAGTAACCGTCAGAGGGTATTGTAAGTCAAAATATCTAAAAACTGGTACATGTACAAATATATATATATATATATATATATATATATATATATATATATATATATATATATATATATATATAATGATTTTTCGATGGCCTTGTCTATTGTATAATATTTTTAATGGACATATTCTATTATCCATCTATTCTCAAATCCGTCATGGTCTCTGTCCCACACCCTGACGGATAATCGAAATTCTACTGTATTATAAGAAAATAATAATATATGGGAGATTATATATAAATGATATGCAAAAGAAAAAGAAAAGGGTCAATGATGATGTCAAATGTGTTTCTCATGTTTTTGGTAAATTACATTTATATTCCATTTTGATTATGTTTTTGGTAAATTACATTTAGATCATATTTCTTAGCAAGATATGAAAAGGAACGAATATGGGTTTCAACGATAATATAAAAAAAATGACGTTGATAGCGCCTGAACTGTTATAGACTGAAACCAGAATTCGCCACAATTTGTATTAGACATCATTTTGTCTTAACAGTGTACATTTTGCATTTTTTAAAACAAGATTTTTTTGTTTAATAAAGAAATTACTTCTCTGTATTAAATTGTGTTGCGTTTGTTTCGTTTTGTTGCAATTGATAAATCATTTTGAAAATCAGACCCTGCATTTTGACCCAAAATACTTATTTCCCGTGACATATGAAATGAATGTACTTTTATGATTTGGCTTCAATAAAAGAGAAAAGCTAACAAAGTAGGTAATAATTATTGAGCAATGAATATTTACTTGTAGAACTGTACAGTCTAGTGCATGAAATATAATGTTAACCTGGAATATGACCTCCCACCACCATCATCTCAGAATCATGACTATCATACCCTAGCATGAGATGATTAATTGGGACATTAGGTTCGCTTGCAAAGTTTTGAAAAATAAGAAATATTTCAAATAAAGTTGTAGGAAACTAAGAAATAATAGAAAGAATATATAATAACAAATGCTGATATCAAATAAATCATAAAAAAAATTAAATGTCTTATCATTGACAATTATCACTATAGCATTGGCATTAACAACATTGTAATTGGACTAAATCACCTTGTTAATAGCTATAGAAACCTTATCATTGACCTTAATCACGATAGCATTGGCCTTCATCAACTTATCAATGGACTAAATCACTTTATTATTGACCTTAAACACCTTATTATTGACCTTTATCACCTTATAATTTTAATAAATTACCTTATCAATGGACTCAATTACTTCATCTTTGGCCTTAATCACCTTATCATTTTGCCTAAATGTGCTTATCATTGACGTTAATCACATTATCATTCGACTAACTCACCTTAACATTGGCTATATTCTTTTAATCATTGGAATATATCACCTTATTATTGGCCTTAATCACCTTATCATTTAACTAAATGACCTTATCATCGACCTAAATTACCTTATCATTTGCCTTAATCACCTTATAATTGGTGATAATCACCTTGTTATTGGCCTCAATCACCTTATCATTGGACTAGATCATCTATCATTGGACTAAATGACATTATCATTGGCCTGAATCACTTTACCATTGCAAAAATTACATTATAATTTACCTTAATCACATTATCATTTGAATAGATCACCTTATCATTGGCCTTAATCACTTTATCATTCACATTAATCACTTTTTTTGGAGTAAATCATCTTACTGTTGGAGCAAATCACCTTGTAATTGGCTTAATGACCTTATCATTGGACAAAATCACTTTATCATTGAAATTAATCACCTGATCATTGGACTAAATCACATTATCATTGACCTTAATCACCTTATCAATGCACTAAATTACTTTATAACTGGCTTTGATCACCTTATCACTGGACAAAATCGATTATCCTCGGCCTTAGTTAACTTATTACTGGACTAAATCACCTTTCATTGGACTAAAACACATCATCATTGGCCTTAATCACTGTATTATTGACATTAAGCACCTTATCAATTGACTAAATAACCTTATCATTGGCCTTAGTCACCTTATTATTGGACTAAATTCCTTTATAATTGGCTTTAATCACCTTATCATTGCACTAAATCACCTCTTCATTTGCCTTAATCACCATTGGCCTTGATGGCCATATCATTGGACTAAATAACCTAATCATTGTCCTAAATGACCTTATCACTAGCCATAATAACCTTGTCATTGGACTAAATGAGCTCATCCTTGTCTTTAATCACTTTTTCATTTGTCTCAACGTGCTTATCATTGGATTCAATGAAATTATCATTTACCTTAATAACCTTATCATTAGACTAAATCACCGAATCATTGGCTTTAATCATTTTATTATTGGACTCAATCACCTTATCATTGATCTTAATCACCTTATCATGGAACTAAATCACCTTATCATTGGACTAAATGACCTTATCATTGGACTAAATGACATTGTCATTGACCTTGATCACCTTATCATTGACCTAAATCACCTTATCAAAAACATTAATCAATTATCATTGGCGCTGATCATCTTATCATTGGACTCAATCACCTTATCGTTGGTCTTAATCATTTAATCATTGGACTAATTAGCATTATCATTGACCATAGTCACCTTATAATTGGACAATCGCATCTTATCATTTTCCTTAATCACCTTATCATTGAACTAAATTACCTGATGATTGGCCTTAAACATATTATCATTGGACTGAACCACCTAATAATTGGATTTAATCACCTAACTAAATTACCTTTTGATTAACCTTAATTAGCCCATAATATAACAAAATTATCTTATCATTGGCCTTAATCACCTTATCATTGGCCTTAATCACCTTATCATTTTTTCTAGCTCGAATAAGGATGGTTAAAATCATTTAACCTTCACGCTCTAAAAGATATAATTTGGTGTTTTAGCACACCTCTTATGACAAGAATAAGTGGGCATCAGGCCAACCCTTCTTCATTCATTAATCAGCTCTTGTGACATACACGAAGGGGCATTGGGCTAACCATACTGACTTCACTAGTCAGCTCTTATGACGTGCACCAGTGGGCATTGGGCCAACCCTACAGCTTTTACTAGTCAACTCTTATGACATGCACGAGGGGGCTTCGGGCCAACATTCCTGCTTTCATTAGTCAGCTCTTATGACATGCACGGAAGGGAATTGGGCCAACCCTTTTTCTTTAACAAGTCAACTATTATGTCATGCACGAGTGGGCATCGCTCCAACCCTTCTGCTATCACTAGTCAACTCTTATGACATGCACGAGAAAGCATTGGGGCAAACCTTCTGCTTTCACTAGTCAACTCTAACGACATGCACGAGTGGAAATCGCGCCAACCCTTTTACTTTCACTAGTAAACTCTTATGACATGCACGAATGGGCACTGGGTCAATCCTTCTGCTTTCACTAGTTAACTCTTATGAACGAGTGGGAATCGAGTCAACCCTTCTGATTTCACTACTCAACCCTTATGAAATGCACAAGGGGCATCGGACCAATCTTGCAGCTTTCATTATTCAACTCTTATGACGTGCACGAGGAAGCATCGGGTCAATCCTTTTGCTTTCACTAGTCAACTCTTATGACAGGCACGAGTGGTCATCGCGAAAACAGTTCTGCTTTCGCTAGTCAACTCTTATGACATGCACGAGGAAGCATTGGGCCAACGCTTCTGCTTTCACTACTCAACTCTTAGGACATGCTCAATATGGCATTGCGTCAACCCTTCTGCTTTCACAAGTCAACTCTTATAACATGCACGAGTGGGCATCGCGTCATCCCTTCTATTTTCAATTGTCAACTCTTATGATATGCACGAGGGGGCATCGGGCCAACCCTTCTGCTTTCACTAATCAACTCTTATGTCATGCACGAGGGTCATCGCGCCAACCCTTCTGGTGTCACTAGTCAACTCTTATGACATCCACGAGAGGGTATTGGGCCAACCCTTCTGCTTTCACTAGTCAACTCTTATGATATACACGAGGGGGGATTGGGCCATTTTTTCTGCTTTCGCAAGTCAACTATTATGCCATACAAAAGGGGACATCGGGCCTATCCTTCTGCTTTCACTAGTCAACTCTTACGACATGCAAGAGGCAGCATCGGGCCAACTCTTCTACTTTCACAAGTCAACTCTTATGACATACACGATGGGGCATCGAGCCAACCATTTTGCTTTCACTAGTCAACTCTTATGACATGCACGAGTGGGCATAGCGCCAACCATTCTGCTTTCACTAGTCAACTCTTTTCTTTTGACAGGCAATAGTGGGCATTGCGCCAACCCTTCTGATTTCACTTATCAACTCTAATGACCTGCATGAGGTGGCATTGGGCCAACCCTTCTGCTTTACTAGTCAACTTTTATGACATGCACGAGAGGGCATCGCATCAACCCTTCTACTTTCACTTGTCAACTCTTATGATATGCACGAGAGGGCATCGGGCCAACTCTTCAGCTTTCCCTAGTCAACTCTTATGACATTCACGAGGTGACATTTGGTCAACCCTTCCGCTTTCACTAGTCAACTTTAATGACATGAAATAGTGGGCATTGCGTCAACCTTTCTGCTTTCACAAGTCAACTCTTATGACATGTACGAGTGGGCATTGGGCCATCTCTTCTGCTTTCACTAGTCAACTCTTATGACATGCACGAGGCGGCATCGGGAAAACCCTTCTGGTGTCACTAGTCAACTCTTATGACATGCACGAGTGGACATCGCGTCAACCCTTCTGCTTTCACTTGTCAACTCTTATGATATACACGAGGGGGCATCGGGCCAACCCTTCTGCTTTCACTAGTCAACTCTTATTACATGCACGAGGGGGCATCTCGCCAACCCTTCTGGTGTCACTAGTCAACTCTTATGACATGCACGAGAGGGCATCGGGCCAACCCTTCTGCTTTCACTATTCAACTCTTATGACATGCACGAGTGGGCATTGTTTCATCTCTTCTGCTTTCACAAGTCACCTCTTATGACATACACGAAGAGGCATTGCGCCAACCCTTCTGCTTTCACAAGTCAACTCTTATGACATGCACGAGAGGGCATCGTGCCAAGTCTTCATCTTTCACTAGTCAACTCTTATGATATACACGAGGGGACATCGAGCCAACTATTCTGTTTTCACTAGTCAACTCTTATGACACGCACGAGTGGGCAATGGGCCATCTCTTCTGCTTTCGCAAGTCAACTCTTATGACATAAACGAGGGGGCATCGGGCCAATCTTTCTGCTTTCACTAGTCAACTCTTATGACATGCACGAGGAAGCATCGGGCCAACTTTTCTGCTTTCACAAGTCAACTCTTATGACATGCGGTAGTGGGCATCGTGCCAACTTTTCAGCTTTTACTAGTCAACTCTTATGACATTAACGAGGTGACATTTGGCCAACCCTTCTACTTTTACTAGTCAACTCTTATGACATGCACGAGTTGGCATCGCGCCAACCCTTCTGCTTTCACTAGTCAACTCTTATGACATGCAAGAGTGGGCATCGTGCCAGCCCTTCTAATTTCACTAGTCAACTCTTATGACATGCACGAGTGGGCATCGCGCGAACCCTTCTGCTTTCACTAGTCAACTCTTATGACATGCTCGAGTGGGTATCGCGCCAACCCTTCTGCTTTCACTAGTCAACTCTTATGACATGCACGAGTGGGAATCGCGCCAACCCTTCTGGCCTGACTAACCGCCGCTATCTATGAGCTGGAGGGATCATCGGGACTATTCCACTCTGGACATAAAAATAAAAAACCCAAGTCTATGTTGATACTGTTGAACGATTTGTCAGTCTGATGTCACGTGTTCATCAATATGTTCAACAGTGTTCAGATAAGTGTGTCCGCAACATATTCGTGTACAATTTAGTCACTTACCGGTAATTCTCCCATCTCCTGAGTTACCCTTTTTTGAAAAGTTCTTTTGGCGATATGTACATACTATTTCCGGATCAAATCCTAATTTTTGACCTTTTAAATCCACGTGAAATAGCATATCCTTATGTCTTGTGGCAATTTTGAATTTAGCACGAGATAAGACTGTTACCAAATACTGGTAAATTCACCACTGTACGCATATGTTCCTGAAATGTTTGCATGAGCAAAATTGAACTTTTAGTGAACAGGGGACATCTTACTCACAAATTGTATGTTAGTATCAACACAGTTTGCTGGGGTCGGTGGGTCTCGATTTGATTTATCGGGACTACCAAACAAGTGAGACAACCAAAATGGAACAAAAGAATCGCATCCAGAGAGATGTTCACGGGTTAAAGGATGTTTGAAGTTACTAACGCGTGTTTTGTATGGCTGCAATAATCAGGTCTATGTATCTATCGGAAATGAAATCAAACATTAGTTTTGGATGATATGTCCTACTATGAAACACAAAAGAAGTTAGGCGAATCAAAGTACTTGGATTGTCAGCCTGAATGGTATTTACAAACGGTAGAGACAATCAGCTAATATGTTATCTTTAGTGTATATACTTTTTTTCTAGGTCTTCATATGTATTGCATACTAAAGAGAAACCGGCGTCGATCTTCAGTAGAATAGTCACACGATTGAACTTTTGAAACATTACCTCATTTTCTTGTCAATTACAAATAGTTTTTCAAAACGGCGAAACCGGAAGACTATTTATCAAACGAAAAAGCAACATTTTTTGCATGATTCTGAAAGATGCATGACCTGAGATTTTTGATTTTTGTTCTTCTCTCTCTCTCTCTCTCTCTCTCTCTCTCTCTCTCTCTCTCTCTCTCTCTCTCTCTCTCTCTCTCTCTCTCTCTCTCTCTCTCTCTCTCTCTCTCTCCTACCGTAAAGCTTATACTGTTCAAATCTTTCTTTTCTTGATTTGGTCTTCTTCAGTAGAAAGTTACAAATTTTCTTTTCCAAGTCAGATGATCCATTTCCATGAGGCCGTTGCATATGGTCATCATGCGCTTCGTGAATGACAAACCAGGATTTGAGTCTCTTTGTCCTCAGTCTATGGACTGTGATGACCCAAGATGACGTATTCTTGGTTTTTCGAGACGCGTGATGCTTTGCATAAGAATGACACAACACTGCCGCTACCGTTGAGTTAGTCCATAAATACTTGTGTTGTTGGTCAACATTATTTACATTGGATGGTAATGCACCTGCCAATCGCAGACATCCGGACTGATCGAATAACTTTAATCTGGTTTTTACAGACTCCAAGCAGTACTTTCCATTTGAAAGGTTTATGAAATTTTGCATTTCATGCGAAAAACTTCCTGTTTTAGAAAATTTATTTTCTGCACTGCCATTATAGATCTCTTTGTAGAATAGTGTGCCACTAATAGTTGGTATCTCAATTTGAGCTCTCGGTGCCGGAGCTGTGATTGTCGTTTTATTAGTTTCCAGAAGTTTACTCTTCTTGCCGTTATTAGTACCCAAGCTATACTTTTGATTTAATAGGATTACGCAGTTTTGCGTTTTGTGCATAAGGTTTCCAGCTTTAGAAACTTTTCTTGCTCTTGTTTTTTTGCAAATTTGTTTCTCCTTGTGGAACAATGTCACACTTATTGTTGGTATTTCAGCTACAGTAGTAGAGGAAAACCAGGTTTTCAACTCACTTTGTTTTTTTTTACCCTCTAAACAAGTATAAATTATAGTCCTAAATTATCCCCTACCCTAAATTATCCCCAGTAGAGGAAAACCAGGTTTTCAACTCACTTTGTTTTTTTTACCCTCCAAACAAGTATAAATTATAGTCCTAAATTATCCCCCACCCCACCCCCTTTTTTTCCAAAATAAAACAGGGTTTTGACTCACCCTCCCCCACCTCTTTTTTTCCCCCTACTACTACCTGTAAACAGGTATTTTGTAACCAAACAAAACAACAGGTGTTGGAATGCGATAAGCTCTTTACACAGAGGTGACTAATTTGTTAGAACAGCGCATGTGTGGAATACAATTATTCTAAAGACGGCAAACGGGTTTTTACCACAAGATAACAGGATGAAAATTAAACTGTGTGTTAGAACGTTTCAGTTAACAAGGTGGAAATTAAACTAGCATTAGAATGAAAATGATATTATTTTAGTTATATTATATCTTAAGTTTAGATAAAATTTTATGTTACTCATATTTTTTATGATATTTTTTTTTCATACTTGCTAACCCTCATTGGTAGAATGTCTGTTAACATATTGTCAATAATACGAAATTCACGTAATAAATCATCCATATTATATTTAACTCCTCGTAGGTAAGACCGGATCTGATCAAGTAGTTTCTTGTAAGTTTTAATTGATGTTAAACAACCGTGCTTCTTTATCAAATGTCTTGTTTCTACTTTTTTACACGCCGCTGTAAGTGAAACACCAATAGCGGATATGATTAACAAAAAAGGATTTAATGATACCCCACTTGAAATTATACCAGAACTAGTCATTAACAAGGGTAGATAAGATATTACTCGAAGGATCTTGTTGTAGTATTTGTAACATTTTTTCACACACCAAAGTTTTCTATGATAATATTTATAATATTGTATTAATGCGTCTACATCTTGTTTTGGAATATCTTTTGAAATATGATTGAAATCAACTATACTTCTTTTCATTATAATATTAGTTCACATAGTCCTATGTTTGGTTAATCCATAATAAGAGCTGGTTGTTCAGCTATAAATTCCAAACACCAGAGAAAAATTGCTAATTGTAAAGTTTTATCAACTGGTTCAAGTACAAATTCTTCTTCAGAATTTTTGTTTATTATTACAGATAATACTCCAGATGAGTCATCATTTGGATGACGAAATAGATATTTGGTAGATATTTTAAACTTTGCACTGCTAAGCACTGACAATCTATACACACCGGTAACTTCTGCAATATATTTGATAGAATTATTTTTTGGTGTCCACCCAGTATAACCAGTATCAACAGTATACACAATATTTTTAATCTGTTTGTGAGGAATTTTAACCATACTCGTTTTCTCAACAATATTCGGAATTCCACTAATAATATCATTGAGTTCTGTGTTAATATCATTAAATTTTGTGTTGATATTAGCGAGTGTAATGCCAACATTTGATGGACTTCCACAAAATTCATCTCTAATTTTGTTTATGTTTCTGCGAAAACTTAAAAATGTATTTACATGACTAAGGTACTCATTTTTGAGTGCTGTGATTTCATTATTGATTGAAACGTCCTGATCATTGACGTATTTTTTAGTGGCAGCATCCCCATCCTCAGTTGGGTTTCCAAGATCTGTAATCTTATTTTGTTTCATAACAATATTCCCACTAAATACATCACCATCTTTTTTAACAAAATCATTAACTGACCTACCAGAATCTTGTATATTACCTAGATTGTTAAAAGTAACGATATTATTAGCAACCGCAGCAGTATTTCGTACAACTACATCTGACAGTTTTACATTACTCGTCTTTAATCGTCCTTCTTTGTCTTGGAAAATGACAACTTCATCTGGATCTACGCTGGCAATATTTAGTAAATTATTAATTTCTTTTTTAAGATGATCAAGAGTTGCATATTTGGATAAGTCACCTTTAAAACTTTTTGTGGATAAATCTTCCAATAGTGTTCCAAATTTTGTATAGTAGCTCATTATTTACTATCCTAGATAAAATTATCAACACTAGTTTAATATTATACAAAAATGGCAAAATCGTTGATATTAAACTTTGATACAGAGAGACTAGTGAAGCATAAACATAACAATGAACTTCCTGATTGTCATTATCTTATTGTTGGGAGAACTGGATCGGGGAAAACAAATTTGCTTATGAACTTGCTTCTTGGTGATAATTTTAACTACGATAGAGTTTATATTTACACAATCAATCCACAGCAAGATAAGTATGAGTTATTAAGTGAGTATAATGAAAAGCTTCGTGATGATCTTAAAGCTGGCGAAGATTTTTTTATAATTAGGCAGCCAGAAGATCTTATTCCAGTTAATCAACTTGATGCAGATGAACATAAGATAGTAGTTTTTGATGATATTCCGCTAAACAACATGGAGATGAACAAAATAAGATCATATTTCTCACTGTCACGTAACAAACAGTGTAATTCTGTTTATCTCGCTCAAGGATTTTATAATGTTGATAGGTTTATTAGGCGAAATACGGGTTGTTTTATTTTATTTCCAGGACTGGATAATGTTGACGTTAGAAATATTGCAAGCGAGCAATGCGGTGGCGTGACAAAAGATAAGTTTATTGAACTTTACCGTAATGCTACAAAAGATAAATTTAACTTTTTCTTGTTTGATAAACTTACAAATGATCCAAATAAAATGTTTCGCTGTTGTATTAACACTTACTTACAATAAAGCGTTTCAATTTTATAAAATTTATAATTATAATAATGGACAAACGAGCAAGATACAGACAACACATAGAAGATCTAAAAAAACTTGCTCAATCTCAGGCATCACTTAAGCAAAAAGTACAAGAAGCGCGACGTGGGCAAATAACTGCTACAGAAGCAACAGCTACAATTTTCAAGCCGGTTACTGAAGCATTATTAGGTAAACAACCTGAAACTAAACCACTGTTAGAAGAAGAACTTAAACAACTGCAGGAAAAAGGTTTGGTTGGAATTGTTAAAGAACAACAAGAAGCAGCTGCTGCAAAACTTTTTACCTGATCTGATGAAGAAAAAAGAAAATTAATTGAGGAACTTACAGCAAATATAGCTGATCCTGCTGCTAGACAAGCTGAAACAGATCGATTGATAAACAATCCGCTGGAACTTGAGCGAAGATTAGCAGAGTTAACAACGCAAGGAATAACAAATATTATAACAAGTTTATCAGGAGACATAAAAGATATCAGAGAGGAGCAACAAAGAGTCGGTGATCTTACTGTAAAGTTTATGGAAGTTGGAGAGCAAAGACTTTATTTTATAAAAAGAGCAAATGATAAGATAAAAGGTAGTGAATATGATGATTTTTTAAACAAAGAAAATATAATAGATATTGATGATATAAGCGAGTGGAATGATCTAGAATATCAAACATTACTCGATAGATTAGATGAAATACTAATAGACGGAGCTGCTGCTAAAGATGAAATAAACACGGTTATAGAAATTAATGATATGCTTCCATTTTATGATAGAATGAGAAACGGTATCATTGCTCTCATGTTTAAAGAAACAGCAGAAAAAAATAGAGCAGAACCTTATGGTAAGGGGTGGAGTTTTAGAAGGAAATTTTTGACTGTATACGATAAATCTCGTGTAGAAAAATATAGAAAAGAAAAAACAGGAACTGGTGTAAAAGTATTTACTTCAACTACTGAAATGATAGGTAGATTAATGTTATTAATATCATCAAAGGAAGCTGGGAATGTTAGTGTTGAACTTGATAATGAAATCATTGACATACTTGATCATCTAAGATCGAGTGAATTATTAACATCTGACGAATATGAAACTTTACACCGCGACTTAATCGCGGCGACTTAATTTTGTAAAATGATATAATATTAAAGGAATGCAAACAACATTATTACTAAACTCTAGCGAGTCTACAGAAGATAGCGCAAATTTTTCAGTAAATTATATTCCACCTATCCAACTAGATCCTACAAAACAATATGAAATTGGATTAATTTCTTGTACTTGCTGGAATGCTATACCTAACGTGAAAAATGATGTTAACGATGAAATGAATTTTACTATGATTACAACATCTCCAATATCTACAACAAAAAAAATAAAAATTCCGCAAGGAGCTTATAATATTGAAGATCTAAACAAGACGATCAAAGAGCTCATAACAAAAGCTGACGGTGTGGCTGATAATTTTGAATTAGCAGCAAATTATAACACATTGCGAACTAGGATAACTTTGAAAAATATAGCAATCAATCTTGAACCAAGAGAAAGAAGTATTGCACAACTGTTAGGATTTGCTGAAAAAACTTACACTGCACTTGATCAGCCTATTACATATGACAGTGGACTGCCAGCAAATATAACAGAAGTAAATACAATATTAGTAAATTGCTCTACTGCTTCTGGCTCTTATACATCAAAAGGTAGCAAAGGTCAAACGATTTACAGTTTCTCACCAGAAGTCCCGCCAGGTTCTCTCATGCAAATAACTCCACAACATATTATATATTATCCTTTAAACGTTGAAGATCAAATATCAAGTATAAGGATGCAGTTGACAGATCAATCAGGAAAACAGTTACATGTTAGTAATGAAGTTGTAACTTATTATTTACATCTACGCGAGCAAAAGTAAAAATTATGCAACATCAAATATAATGAAACAAAGAAAAAAAGTTTATCGAAGAAAAATAGTAGGAAGATTTTTTGGAAATATATTCACTAAAGTTATTAAAAATATTCCAGGACTAGCGCGTAAAGTTGCACCAATTGCTATTGACGCGGGTAAAGCTTTTGCAACTGGGGCTGCATCTGCCGCTGGGACTGCGGTGGGACAAAAAATAGCTAATAAAATAAAAGGAGATCCACCGACTGTATCTGAAATAAAACAAGCTATCTCAGAAATCGCTCCAACAAAAGAAACTCAAAAAGCTATGATAACAACAACAAAAAAATTATTATCACCAAAGGGCGAGCAGATCATACAAAAATTAATATCTAAAGTAACAGTGCCGCAATAAAATTTTATATAATCTAATAAAATAAAATGTCTGTTAAAAATTATCTCGACTTAACAGAAACTTATGACATCGACAACGATGTGACAGAATTCGAGTTTGTTGAGTACCTTGATGAAAATTCTAACGAACCAAATAAAACTGGTATTAGAACCTTTAACACCAGAGACGAAGATGTATTTCTACTGCCACATAAGGCTATGTTAGAAGTTCGTGGTCAGATTATGACAGTAGCCAATCCACCTGCTGCATTTGCAGTTGGAGCAGAAGTAGCTCTTATAAATAACGGTTGGAGTTTATTCAAAAGTGCTAGATATCAACTGGCTAATCAAACTGTAGAAGATATTTCGAGTCACCTACAAGTTGCAAGTATAATTTTAAATATTATTTCGTTTTCCGACGATTACTCAAGATCAACTGCAACTAACATGATGTGGTTTAAAGATACTGGACGGGCTATAGCTGAATCAACCGAATTTTTAAAGAGAGGCGCTATAGTACATGGAGCTGATGCTGATGCAAATGCTGTAATTGTGAGAAATTTTCTCATTGCTAATGCAGACGCGCTAGGTATTGCTGCACCAGGTGCAGCTGCTAATGCAGACGCTACAAGAGTTTCTCTTACAGCAGCTTTTAATAATCTAAATATAACACCACCAGGAGCAGCTGCAGACGGTACTGCGATGTTAAATTTACTTCTTAACACACTTGATGTGAGAAATCCACGCTATAACGAAGGTTTTGCTAGGCGAAGAAAACTTGCAGCAGGATCACGTCAAATTACAATGATGCTTCCGCTAAGCACAATTTTCGGCTTTTGTCGCGATTATGATAAAGTATTTCGCGGAGTAAAACATACGCTTATTTTAGATCGAGCAGACCAAAACGATTGCTTGTTTAGATCTGGAGGGGTTGATGTACAGTTTATCATAAACAAACTCGCTTTGTGGATGCCACGTATAACACCATCAATCACTAAAATGTCAGAATTAAATAGTACGCTTGATAAGCATACAAACAGAATTTACTTTAAGCAGCATAAGGTATATCAGACAGCGGTTCCAAATACTACTGACTACACATGGAGGGTCACAACAACATCAAGCGAACAACTGCCGAGAAATATCTTTGTCGTATTTCAACAACAAGCTCGACGAGGTAACCAACAACAAAATAATGCAGTATTTGACCACGCTGATGTCAGACGAATATACACTAGATTAAATTCAAAGCCAAAGCAATATCCAGAACGAGCTATCGAGTGCAATTTTGCTGATGATGTTAATAAAAATATTTCTCGACCGTACATGTACCTGCTTGACGCAATGCAAAAATATCAAGATGTTGAAGAAGGAACCCAAATATCAGCAGAGGAATTTCATACGCTTTATCCTATATTTCATTTTGATGTTAGTAAACATAACGAGCGAGCTGTAGACAGCACAGCGGATATTGAAATTACCTGGACACTTGGGGCGGTTCCAGTAGCGCCGTTATACGTATACGCATTAGTGATTAGTGATAGATTTATCATGGTAGATTCTATTGGAGGTAAAATGACAGTTCAAGTTTAATCTACAGTTGTTATATAAAATGGCAAGGTATATTGTAAAAGAAGTGTATTTGACTGATGGCCAAGTTAAAAAATTAGTAGCTGCTATTGCAAAGCGAGAACAGGTATCATTAAAAATCAATCCTAATATTTCTGATGGTGTTTTAACAAAATTAATGCTAACAAAAATCAAGTAAAAAAGTATGATCGTAAAAAACTTTTGTTTTAAATTTGAGTGCTGCACAAATGACAGCGATGGCAAAAGAAGGTGGTTTTCTTGGTCCGGCATTATCAGTATTAACTAGTACAATAATACCTAAACTTTTACCAGTCTTAGGCACATTAGGAATAGCAGCAGCGTCTGGAGCAATATCTGGCGCAACGGAGAAAGCAGTCAAAGGTAATGGTATCATTCGTGGAAGTGGAATAAAAAAATTGTAAATTTTATGTAAATAATATATTATAATGCCACAAAAGAAAAAGAAATCGCCAACAACAAAAAAAAAGAAAGTAATAAAAACAAAATCACCAACACCAAAGTGTAAATGCATATGCAATCAAACAAAACAAGGAGGAATTATTCCGTTCGCTCTACTTTTGGCGGGACTAGCGGGAAGTCTGCTGCCAAATCTTTTAGGAATCGGACGTGGTCTAACATTACCAGGAACTCGTCGACCCCGTTGAGTAATTTTGATATCATTGATAAGATAAAAGCGGTTCCTGGATTTCACGGAGTTTATTCTAAAGATGAGCTCTCAGCAATAAAATCACCATCTGCTGTAAGTTCATGTGTTATTAATATACAAGATTTTAATGACGGATCTGGTACGCATTGGGTAGCAGTTTATAATAATAATTATTTTGACTCGTTTGGACTTCCTCCAAGCGATGTAATAAAAAAGTATATGAAAATTTTTTTTTACAAAAGTATATTATTCGTCAAATCAACTCCAACCTGTTGGAACGTCTGCTTGCGGATATTATTGTATTATGTTTATCCGACAGATGAGCAGAAATCTTAATTTTTTAAAATTTATTTTACAGTTTGATAAGCAACCTTCTCACGCTAATGATGAGATCGCAATTAATTTTATCTAAACTTACAAGTATAATAATGTCAACATACTGTCTCAAGTGTAAAACTAAAACAGAAAATATTAATGAAACAACAGAAAAAACAAAAAACAACAGGATAATATTAAAAAGTATTTGTGCAATCTGTGGAAAAAGAAAAAATACATTTTTAAAGAAAACGTCCCCAGCGATAGTATCTCCAGCGACGTCGCTAGGATCTGGTTATCCTAATATTATTTTAGTCGACGACTAAAAATATAGAATGATATGCAACTGTGATTCTGACAGAGATTTGTGTATTGAGCAAAATAAAATTGTCGCATACTGTCAATGTTGTAACAACAGAGAAATAATAGGGTCAGGTATAGATATACATAAACTAATTGGAAAATTACCAAAACCAAAAGGCGGTTGGACATTGCCAGGGCATCGGTATACTGGTCCATGGAATCCGCTACATCAACAACTAGATGAAAACGACAATCCATTGCCAGGACAAGAGCCTTACAATCAAGTGGATGCAATAGCAATTCGTCATGATATATGTTATCGTGATCATGAAAACTCAAAATTAGATTGTGATAAAGTAATGTTAGACGAATTACGTGATATGAAGCCAACAAATCTACGAGAACGTTTTGATAGAAAATTTGTTCAGGGAATAATTGGAGCAAAATATAAACTTGGACTCGGAGAGTCTCGTCAATCACCTCACGATCGGGGAAATAAAGTATACGATGATCTTGCAGTCGAACTACACAAACCTAAAAAAAAAAGTTTCCACGACGTAAAGTTGTCGCTAATGGTGTAGATGATATCTGGGCAATAGATTTGGTGGATGTATCTAATCTAGCTCAGTTTAATGTTGGCGCTGATGGCGCTCCAAAAAGGTATTTGTTTAATGTTATAGATGTTTTTAGCAAATATGCTTTCAGTGTACCTGTTTCGGATAAGACAGGAACTTCAATGACCGATGCGCTAAAGCAGATAATAACGAGTACAGAAAGAAAACCAAACAAAATCTGGACTGATCACGGATCTGAGTTTTTTAACAAAAAGTTTGAACAGTTTCTAGAACAAAATAATATAAAAAGGTATGTTACAGGAAACGAAGGTAAAAGCGTTGTTGTTGAGAGATTTAATCGCACGCTAAAAGAGAAAATACACAAACATATGACAGCTAAAAACACCAACAGGTACATCGATGACCTTTCTCAAATCGTAAGCGAATATAATAACACGAAACATCGAACCATCAAAATGACACCTAAAAAAGCTGTTAAAAATCCAATATTAGCAAATGAAAACATGTACCGCAGACATAAATTTAAGGTTGGTGATAAAGTTAGAATTTCTTTGATGAAAAAGGTGTTTGCAAAAGGATTTACTCCGAACTGGAGCGAAGAAGTTTTTGTAATTGATAAGGTACTTTTGACAGTACCTGTAACGTACGTTTTAAAAGATCTGGCAGGGGAACCGATTGTAGGTAGTTTTTATGAACAAGAACTACAGAAAACTGAGCAGGATGTTTTTGTTATCGAGAAAGTGATTAGAAAAAAAGGGGATAAAAGTTTAGTCAAATGGCGTGGGTATAGTGATAAATTTAACAGTTGGATCCCAACCAAGCAGATTATGATATAATGCTATTATAAATTAACTCATACTTTTGTTTGACAGATTTACATTTTACTGGTTTACATAATGATATTAGATACTGCTTACGATCGTTAGAGATCGTCATTAGATTAAAAATCTTGACAAATATGAAATCAAATTTAATATTTTTCTGTCGGCCTGGAATCTTGATATTTAAAAAAGGTTTGATTAACTGCCAGAACAGTTGTTGTTCGGCAACGGTAAAATTAAATTTAATTAGCTGCTTAGCAATGTGATACTTGACATTATACCGTTTAGTTGTTGATCTGCTGTAATTAGATCTGTCAGCAACAGTGACTATTTCACCATCATCAGATTCATTGTTATATAAAATATCATCTTCGCTATAACCAACAGATTTGTCTATAAAATCTTTGGAAAATGTAATACTATGTATGACATCATCACTGACGACCTTATCACTGACGACCTTATCACTAGTATCTTCTTCGTAGAGTTCAGCGAGTCGTTTCATCAAGTCCATTATTATTATACATTTTTATCTAATTTATTATTATAAGATGACTGATGAGATAAAATATCACCAAAAAGTTAATATATTAAATTACAACGAACTAGCCGAAGCGGTAAGAAAATGTTTGTTGGGTTATAGTGTTGACGTTATTGTAATGCAAGGTGATTCTCATAAAATATTGATAACAGAAGCAGAAAAAGATAAAATTAATGAAAATGCAGTAACAACGTTAAAATTTAATCACGATGATATCATAGCATTTGCTCATCATTGCTTGACTAAAACCGAGCTATCAAATATCATATCTAAAAGCAATCCTAGCATCGTATTCTCTTGAAAAAGTTGATTTTGTTGCTCCATCAGCTATAATTTTTACGACTGCGGGATTTATCTTATAATATTTCGCCGCAGCTGAAATCGATTTGAATTCGATCTCCTCATCCGTTTCGAGGTTTTTTGAAATAACAGGTTTTATTGGGCATCTAAAATTAATACCATTACTATTTTTTCCTTTTCTCACATTTTCCTGTTGCGTTACTATCTCCAGATTTTCCAATCGATTATCAGTTTGTATATTATTGATTAATAACAAGACCATTGGGTATAGATCCATTGAACACCTCATAAACAAACCTATGACCAAGATAACGAACTTGATTTGTTGATGTTCCTCTAACAGTTACCCTGATATATCCCATATTGCTAATAGTACTAAGAACTTTTTTAGTTTTTCTATTTCTAATAATACCGCGATCGTTAGCCTCGTATAAATCAAATACTGGGTGCGGCTGAAACTCATCTTGTAAGGATAAATTTTCAATATTATCATCAGTGACTTTACCATTATAATGATATACACGCTGTCCCTCTGGAATATCATCGCAGAACAACGTGTAAATAAAATCTTTTCTAAACATTGTAATCCTCTCGGCATTATCTCCCTTTACACTAATATTATAACCCGCTGATGTTAATTTGCCAACAGGTATTCTAGTTAATAACCGAACCAATTACATTTCCAGCGTATAAGTTATACTTTGGGTGAATTTGATAAATCTCTTGCTCACGTTTACTGTTATTTACTGTCATTTACTGTCATTATATTATAGGTAATATTTTTTTATCTCTAATTGATTTTTAGCGCATGCGCAGTGTGAGATAAAGTTATATTTTGGGTGAACTTGATATGTTTCTTGCTCACATGTGTTTGTTAGATTTGCTGTCATTATATTATAGGTGATATTTTTTATCTCTAATTGATTTTTAGCGCATGCGCAGTGTGAGGTAAAGTTATGTTTTGGGTGAACTTGATATGCTTCTTGCTCACATGTGTTTGTTAGATTTGCTGTCATTATATTATAGGAGATATTTTTTATCTCTAATTGATTTTTAGCGCATGCGCAGTGTGAAAAAATTATCAATTAGATATTACATTATAGTATAATAATGTTAAAATTGCGTGATATAGCTAAGAGAAGCTTTATGGGAGAACCTAATAAAATAGCGACTGCTTTTGCAGGTTTTGATAATAGTTATCAGTTTGATAATCAAAATGTTTTAGTAAATTTTACTGCAACAAATCTTTTCCACCTACTACAGACAACTGTAAAACATGAACTCGAAAAACACAAAAGTATCAGATTATTTGTGCAATATCATGTTATATTTTCAAAGTTAGTTATAATGGAAGAATTAACTAACAAGGAAATTGCAGAACCTTATATTAACGCAAAATCGAGACGTGTTTTGCTTGGGACTGATCTGTTATCACTATCTGATGAAATACACCAAGAAATTGGAAAAAAAAATAGAGGAATTTAGTCAATTAGGTTCGGGTTGGAAGTTTGAAATGATCAAAGGAATATTGTTTCACACGATGAAATATAATGTATTACGAGGTAGTTCATACGTCGACCTGCCACCAAAAATAAAAAGTAAAAGATGTTGTATAAACATCAAAAACGTAGATAACAAATGTCTCCAATGGGCTGTTCTTTCCGCACTATTTCCAGCAGAAAAAAAACGCTACTCGTGTTGAAAGGTATATCAGTCATGTGTCTAGATTAAATTTTAAAGATATTAACTTTCCAGTGGCAGAAAATCAAATACCAAAATTTGAAAAGCAGAATAATGTTTCAATTAACGTTTTCGGACTAGATGAAAAGGAGGACGTATATCCGAGATATATTTCAGAAAAAGCTTCACAATCAACTATAAATTTACTGTACTACAAAAATCATTATGTTTGGATTAAAAACTTTAACGGACTAGTTGGTAGACAGTACAATAAGGATAAGAACAAAAAGTTCTTTTGTTACCGCTGCTTGCATGGCTGTACAAGCAATGAAACATTACAAAAGCATTTGCAGTACTGTAGTGATGTGCAAAGAATAACAATGCCATCTAAAAAAGATAGTGTGTTACAGTTTGTCCATCATAATCACAAACTAAAAATTCCTTTCGTCATATACGCTAATTTCGAATGCCTACTTCAACCTGTACTTGGTGTAGAAAATAATCCTAATCAATCGAGTACAAGAAAAGTTCAAAATCATGTTCCGTGTGGAGTAGCGTATAAGGTAGTTTGTTGTACTGATTCCAGATTATCTAAATCAATCAAATTATATCGTGGTAAAAATCCAGCTGTTTGGCTTCTCAAGCAGTTGATTAATGAAGTTGATAATATATTTACTCATTTGAAAAAAGTAACGCCAATGTTAAAATTAACACCACAACAAGAATCCAATCACGAGCAAGCAGAAATTTGTCATATTTGTGAAAAAGCTTTTGACGATGATAAAAAAGTATATGACCATTGTCATTTGACTGGACAGTATCGTGGAGCGGCTCATAATCAGTGTAATTTAAAATTTCATGCTCCAGATTTTATTCCGGTTATTCTTCACAATTTTCGAGGATATAATAGCCATATTATAGTAGAAGCTTTTGGTGATCCTGAGATAAAAGCTCATCTAAAACTCGATAACGTCATCAAATGCATCCCAAATAATTTTGAAAAGTACATGTCAGTTACGCTAGGTAAATTACGTTTTATTGACAGCCTGCAGTTTATGGCAGCCTCGTTAGATGAGTTAGTGAAAGGTTGTAGTAAATTTGATAACCTAAGAGACTGTTTTGGAGATAAATTTAATCTACTAGCTAAAAAAGGAGTTTTTCCATACGAATACCTCGACGATTGGAGTAAATTTGATGAAATATCTTTACCTGACAAAGACAAATTTTACTCACAACTTAAAAACGAAAATATAACTGATGATGAGTACAGGTATGCACAAGATATTTGGAAAGAGTTTGATTGTGAGACTTTTGGTAATTATCATGATTTATACCTGAAAACTGACGTGTTATTATTAGCAGATGTTTTTGAAAGTTTTCGTGAAGTGAGTTATAATAATTATGGACTAGATCCTTGCTGGTATTATTCTGCCCCTGGGTTGTCATGGGATGCTTTGCTAAAGTTTAGTAAGGTAAGGTTAGAATTACTGACTGATGTTGATATGTTCAATTTTATCGAAAAAGGTATCCGAGGTGGTATTAGCGTGATAACAAAAAAATATGCTGAAACAAACAACAAATACCTGAAACAGTATAACCCTAACCTTCCTTCGAAGTATATAATTTATCTAGATTGTAATAATCTTTACGGTGGTTCGATGGCAGAACCAATGCCTTTTAGCGGATTTCATTGGATCACGGTTGATCGATTTCTATCAGAGACAGAAAAAAAGATACCTGACGATGTTTCCTATTTCGTTGAAGTTGATCTTGATTATCCAAATTCGCTACACAAATTACATAACGATTACCCTTTCTGTGCGGAATCGATGGTTATAGATTATAGTTTGTTATCAAAAGAACAACAAGCGTTAGCATCACCAAGGCAACATTCCATGGTCAAGAAACTAGTACCAAATTTACTTGATAAGAAAAATTATGTTTTGCATTACAAAGTTTTAAAACAAGCAGTCGATGCTGGTCTTGTGTTGAGAAAAGTTCATCGTGTACTAAAATTTAATCAGTCGCCGTGGATGAGAGGTTATATTAACTCCAACACTTCAAGAAGAGCTGCAGCGAAAACAGAGTTTGAGAAAAACTTCTTTAAACTGATGAACAATTCCGTTTTTGGTAAGACGATGGAGAATATTAGGAAACGTGTAAATATTGAAATAGTTAATGATGTCAATCGCAGAAACAAACTTGTGTCAGACGATGATTTTGTGAGCATGAAAATATTTAATGAAAATCTTGTTGCGATACAAAGAAGAAAAACAAATCTAAAACTAAACAAGCCGATCTATGTTGGAGCTGCAGTGTTAGATTTATCAAAGTGGATGATGTACGATTTTCATTACACTTTTGTTAAAAATCAGTGGCCGGCTAGTAGATTATTGTTTACTGATACTGATTCACTCGTGTATGAAATTGAATGTGAGGACATCTATCAGGACATGTACAATAATCGACATCTGTTTGATCTTTCCGATTATCCACGTGACAGTAAATTTCATGACGACACAAATAAAAAGGTTATTGGTAAGTTTAAAGATGAAATGAACTCGAGCGCTATCAAATACTTTATCGGATTACGTAGTAAAATGTATGCCGTATTGTTAGATAATAATAAAATAACGAAAAAAGCTAAAGGTCTACCTCGTGATTTTGTTAAAAAGTTTATGAAATTTGATGACTACAGGTATGCGCTTGATGGTGGTGTTAGTTTTATGAGAGCTATGGCAATTCGAACTAATCATCATAAACTCGAAACAGATGTCATTATCAAACGTGGATTGTATAATTTTGATGACAAACGCTATTGTGAAAATGGGGTAGATACATTTGCCCTTGGGTATTGTTATGATGATAGATCTATACTCGAAATTATCTTTTCCAACTGAAATTTTATCTAAACTTATAAAATAATGCTTGAAAATTTGACAATGACAAATAGCTACAATAGTAACATCAAATATCTAATGATGGACGGTAAACAATTGACAGTTGAATTTAATAATGAAACATCAGGTATATGTTTTAATGGAACATGTGACAAGTTAAAACTTTCGCTCATCAGATCTGATAACAGCATGTATTTCAATTATCTCGAACAATTGTATCAAAAGTTGCTAGCGGAATTTAAAAGCTTTCACAGCCCCATTAGCCAACAAAACTATACTAAACTCACAATTGATCTCGATCGGTCAAAGGTATATTTTATCAACAAAAAATATCCTCTGAACAAACCAGAAATGAAAGATCTGTTTGAGTCCCGTCGCTGTGTGAGTGGTAAAGTAAAATTTAGTATCTATAGTCGTGATAGTGAAATATTTTTAATATCAACAGTTGAAACATTAATC